>JAPDPK010000061.1:3056520-4285541 GCA_031772115.1 Heritiera littoralis | reverse complement strand
GATCCCTCATATGTTTCCTGCAAATTCTGCAGTTGTTTTGACAGAAAATTGAACTAGTGAGGTACCAAAACTCCGTTTTTGAGTAATTTAAGTCCATGTAAAGGTTTAAACATTTGTAAAACATGATTTTGGACTTGTATGAATGAAAAACATGAATCAAAAACCATTTTACAAAAGATTTTGCAATTTTTGAAGAATTTACACAATAAAATGCATTTTTGGGCTCAAAGGGGGTCATTTTGAGATTTAAGCATATTTTGACCAAACCAATGCATTGAATTACATAAATATGTCAAAACAAACTTGTTCACATAGATTTTGAGCATATATAACATTAAAACATACATCTTGTGAACAACATGCCATGATTGTCAAAATACAAGTTCTTCATTAAGGCTCATGACAAGGCATTTTGCATATATGACATATTTGACAACTTTTGAGCAACTAAATATATTATCTAAACATATCAAACTTGCTCAAACTACAGAAATCCAATAATCATTTCAAAATTGCTAGACATGCTTTTCATCCAATAATCCAATGCACCACTCAAAAATCATTTTTCATGCCTTTTCATCAATCATTCAACTCACAAAGATTATCAACCACATTTTTCATCAATGCACAAATAATCAAATAAAAATTTTTAAGGAGTAAAGAATTAAGCTTACAGAACTCCTTTGCTTGAGTATGCTTTGCCTTGAATCGTTGAGTCCACCTTGTGCCATTCTTTTGAAGAATTGTTGTGATGGATCCTCAAGCTTTTCCTTTTTCTCATTGGCACAAGCAATCTCCATAGAGGGGTGTAGAGCATTCACACTTCATTGTTTCTTGTATCTCCATGCTCTAACACTCCTACAACAAACAAATTCAAGCATGCTTTGGTACCCAAATTTTCTTGGGTCCATGAAAGTTAGTGCAAATAATTTTTGATCCTTTTGGGATCCATTTCAAGCACAAATCATCATTATTTACAGCATGCTTTGGCACCCATATTTTCTTAACTACTCTTCCTCTAAATGTGGTTTTCCTATATGTGCATGCTTGTGAAGAGTGTCCTATTCTATTGCATAGTGAGCATGTAAGAGATAAATCATGCATAGTATTTTTGCTCACAAGGAAATTCTTTAGATGAGTTTCTTTTTGTATTGCATTATAACCTAACCCATCTTTATCAAAGAAAGCTCTTTGGGTCTCTAACATATGATCTAGCTTTTGTTGACCCATATAAAACCTAGAAAATGAGTTATGCAAATTTGTGTTCTTTTCATTTAACTCATTTATCTCTAAGTTGGCCTCTTCTAGCTTCTTTTCAAATTCTATCTTAGCACTTGTCAAAGCTTCATTTTCTATTTTTAATTTAGCAATGATTTTCTTATATTTAGAATTCATGCATTGAAATTCATTTGCTAAATCATTAAAGGCATTTTGTAGTTCACTAAATGTATAATCATTATCTTCACTAGAACTACAACTAGCCTCATCATCACTAATGGCCATAAAGCATGAGTAGGCTACCTCTTCATTTACATTTTCATCATCGGAGCTATCACTATCGCTCCATGCAGCCACAAATGCTTTCTTCCTAGGCTTCCTATCCTTTTCCTTCCTAAGTAAGGGGCAATCTAACTTAGTATGGCCTGGTTCATTGCACTCATAACATACTAAGGGGTCCTTTTCTCTTCTACTTGACTCTCCCCTTTGATGTCTCCTATTACTCTCTCTTTCTTTCATTCTCATAAATCTATTAAATCTTTTGGCAAACATTGCCATTTCTTTTTCTTCCTCATTTCCACTCTCATCACTATCATCTTCAATGACCTCATGAGTGGAGGACTTAAGTGCTACCCCTACTTTCTTTGAAGGCACTTCATTTCTTTTCATTTTCATTTCATATGTAAGTAGGGAGCCCATAAGTTCATCTAGGGACAAGGTGTTAGGATCCTTAGATTCTTCTATAGCAGTCACCTTTGCCTCCCAAGATTTTGGCAAGCTATTCAAGATTTTCTTGACCATTTCTACATTGGAATAGCTCTTGCCTAATGCCTTAAGTCCATTAATTATATCATTAAATCTAGTGAACATTTCGCTAATGGACTCATTTTCTTTCATCCTAAATAGCTCATAATCATGTGTGAGCATTCCTACTTTGGTCTCTCTAACTTGATTGGTCCCCTCATGTGTGATGGCTAATTTGTCCCATATTTGCTTAGCATTTTCACATAGGGACACTCTATTATATTCATTGGGACCTAATGCACAAAAGAGAGTGTGCATAGCCTTGGCATTCAATTGTGCCACTCTCATGTCATTTGTGTCCCACTCATCCTCTAGCTTAGGGACATCTTTTCCATCTACTTTCTTCATGGGAATTCTAGGACCATTCACTATAATTCTCCACACTTCATAGTCATTGGATTGTACAAATAACATCATTCTTGTTTTCCAATAAGAGTAATTTTCTCCATTGAAAAGTGGAGGTCTAACTAACGATTGTCCCTCTTCTCCTAGGGGTGTGCCTACATTCAAGTGAGCCATTTAAGATCGTTTTGCTCGATAGAGGTTAATCTAATTCAATCTAGAGCCCAAGCTCTGATACCAATTGTTGGCTCTATAGGCTATACCGAGAGGGGGGGTGAATCGGTTCTTAGCTAACCTTATGCCCGTTTTTCGGTTTCTCTAAATTCTCTAGCCTATTTGAGTGTTTTCTAAGTTCTCTAAGCTAGGCAATTATACAATATAAATTCAATTCAATAAACACAAATATAATTGCAAGAAAGTAAAGAGAGAAAGGATAGAGAAATGTACACAAGTGATTTATAGAGGTTCGGCAACCTTGCCTACGTCCTCTACCTTGAGACGCTCCCAAGGATTTTCCCAAATTCACTATCCTTGAATTTGTTACACTCCCTCTTTTCAAGGTTCAAGAGAAACCTCTCTCTTTTCTAGGCTCAAGAGTAACCTCTCTCTTTTCTAGGCTCAAGAGTAACCTCCCTCTTTTTCCTAGGCTAAAGAGTAACCTCCCTCTTTTTCAAGGCTTAAGAGAAACCTCCCCTTTTACAAGGAATGGTGGGTTACAAATAATGTAATCAAGAGAAGCCTCTAGGTAGGCAAATGATTACAGAAATTAAGCACAATGAAAAGCCTATACAAAGTTTGTGCTAAGCAATACAAGAAATAGATGAGTGATAGAAGATGAAGACTCTTTATCTCTTGAATTGATGTTGAGGCTTGAGGAAGATGAATAAAATGATGAAAGATGTTGCTTGGTTGTTCCTCTTCCTTCCTTTAGCTTCTAAGCCTCTATTTATAGTCCCTTGGATGGTTTGTGGACGTTGGTTGGAGCCAAAACCGAAACTAGCCGTTGTGTCTCACAGAAACTAGCCGTTGGGGGCTTTCTGGTGCAAAGGGATCGATCCTGCTACAGTGGGGATCGATCCCTTTTGTCCAGAATCTTGATTCTGGGCTTCAGGGACCTTGGGAAGACTTTCTGCCAAAAAGGGATCGATCCTGCTACAGTGGGGATCGATCCTTTTCTTCCAGAGGGCATTTTTCCTGCACTTTTGGGTTAGAAATGATATGACCTTTGATCCTAATTCAACCCAAAACATTTATAAGCTTTAAGGGAGTTTTTCTTGACTTTCTCAAATGAAAATATTGTCCAAAAACTTATAAGTAATTTTCTAAACTTATGTTCAATAATTCTTGAGAAAAATTACTTAATATTGAAAACCATTTTATAAAGTATTAAGACCAATAAGAATATATCATTTAAATCATGGTCTTAAGTTTGATATGATCATTTGAAAATGGATTGAGAAAATCATGTGTGATAAGGCAAATTTACAATATGAATTAAAACATTAAAGCTTACTTAAGTTTTTGTCATTTCAAAATATATATTGCAATTTAAAGCTAACAAGGGGTATTTTGGTCATTTTTTGGTCAAAAATATTCTCTCTCCTTAAAATACCTTCAATCGGTGATCTTAAAGTCTATTTAATGATGATATTTCATTTCCCTCCTTTATATCATCACTTTTAGGTCTCAGTTTGATCTGAACAGAAAGTACTGGTAGGGCCCTCACCGAGTCCATTTCTGTTCCTTACGAACTGACCTTCATTTAGATTATAAGATCACCATTTCGGTTAACATTCCTGAGCCGTTTTCCCTTTTTGACATCTTTAGTTCATAATTCTCACCCCCTTCTAAACACTTAACTCAATTTACAATCATTTATTTTCTCTATGTATTTAGACTACACAGTACTACAAGGGATGTTAACCTTTTCAACACATTTTCTTTCCAAAAGTATCGACAGACATCAGGCCAACCCTGCTATGATACCATTAAATCTGTCACAACCCGTCACCCTATTTTTTACCTTATTCTATACATCTTATTTGGTTGGGCTATCTGCGATCCTTTACTTTTCTTTTACATATAAACAATTACATGTTAAATTATAATATGAATTACATCCCCTATCTTAATTCATAAGGAAGTAGTACTGTAGATAAGTCTAAATACAGAAAATAAATGATCATACCTTATTAAATAAATCGACCTGTCACATCGTCCCCAAATGCGCAGTCAAAAATCCTTTAAGTGCTAGACTCTCAGTCTTTGAAAACCTGAAATGTTAAAATTAAGGGGTGAGCAAACCACGGCTCAGTAAGGGAATTATATGCCTCACTTGATACTCAGCTATCTATATGCTGAAAAACTTTTTCATTTTTTTTCCTATGGGCTCTAGGCTCGCATGTAGGAAGGATACTACAGTCGGCTAGGGATCCAGATGGAGTAAGGTAGGTATTTTGAAATACCTATCTTGTCCCGGAACCTAGAAACAACTGTAGAGAGTAATTTTCATTCTTGTTTTGAAATTCAAATCCTTTCCTTTTTATTTCGTAACATTTTCATATTCTTTTTCAAAATAATACTTTTATGAAATAAAGCATTTAAATAGAATAACTAATATTCATATTTTCTTTGAAAAGAATATTAGTTAAATCATCATCATTTTCTTTTAAAACTCA
Organism: Heritiera littoralis; assembly: GCA_031772115.1. Taxonomy (NCBI): domain Eukaryota; kingdom Viridiplantae; phylum Streptophyta; class Magnoliopsida; order Malvales; family Malvaceae; genus Heritiera; species Heritiera littoralis. Next base: position 4,280,499 of record JAPDPK010000061.1, on the reverse strand, counting down.
TTTCATGTTTTACTATACAATCATAACTAGTACAGTACTTTAAAATAGCAAAATAAGCTATTAAACCCTTTTTCGTATAACATATAAATCATTTAAATCTAATATTCAATTTAAAAATAAGAATATTAGATTTATTTTCCTCCTTTTTCCTTTTTAAAAACGTATTACATATTCATATCACATATTATATGAAAATCATTTCATAGTGCTCAAATCAATACCGTAAAAAGCATTATATAAAATGCTGTAAATCACTTCCATTTAACTTGTCACATATCATGTAAAACATTTACATTTCACATATCACATATCATATAAAACATTTTCACATATGGAGACTAAGGCACGCCCAGCCCGTCCACTGGGTCGTTACTCATATCATGCTATAGACCCCGAAGGGTATAAAATCATCATGTCAGATCTATGGCCATAGTCTATAATTGTCATCGGCGGATCACTGATCAGGTGTCGGCCGGGACTACATATCACATATCACATATTACATGTTACATATCACATATCACATATCAGCACGATAAGATGCCATCTAGTCTCAAAACCGTATTTTTCATCATCAATAAACCTTTATGGAATTTATAAAAATATATAATTTCATAATTTAAAACCATAAAGGAACCATTTAGTGAATATTTAAGAAATATATAAAAATATTCACTTTATTTCCTTTCATTTTCTATCTCGTATTACGTGTAATTTACATATCAAGAGAATTTTCGGTGATTTCATTATCACCATTCTCGAAGAGAATTTTCGGTGATTTTATTATCACCATTCTCGAAAACATGAATATTTTAAAAATCAATTTTATTATATTCATGTTTTATGAAAAATAATAATTTTCTCGTTTTTCGTGATTGAATATCGATTTTTGAAAATAAAATCATTTAATATGATTTTATGAAATTTTCTAAAAATTTTCAGCAGCATAACGACTGCCTATTGACTAGCCTCCTACACGGAAAATACAGTTTATAATTCCAGCCAGTACATCACCACAAATTTCAAACCAATCATTCATCGCAATATTTTCATCAAATATTTTCATAAAATATTTCATAATTAAAATCATGCAGACTGAATATCCTTACAGTGCTGCACATGCATCTCTTACTTGTGTAGCGTATTCCGACTCTTTTCGAGTGCGCCACTCATAATCCGATTCTTCCGGGCTGCAGATAATTCCATTAAAATTATTAGCTCATTAACCATTTATTTTGAGCTATTATTCATATCTATATGCAGCCATATTGCATACTGCAATTATGTCTAACCATTGAAATTTACACTGATGGTAAAACGCAGCTTCACCATTTAATTCAAATTTCATATCCAATTGCACCCATAATTCCTTCCCTTTGATTTATTTATCCTTACTTAATAAATCATAAAATTGACATGAACCTTTCTTTCATGACTATCAAGTATCCAAATTATAAACTCACAATTCCCTTTGTCATAATCAAAATTACTCTTGATGCTTACATCTAAATTCATTCAATTTTTAACACAATAAATACCATTAACAAATCACATATTATAAATTTTATAATCCTTATTTGCTAAATTTACACCAACATTTCTTTATTTTTATCACCAACTTTAAGCTTTCAATTTATATACTTCTTATGACCTTTTTGTCTTATGATTTTTCCATTTATCCTCCTCTTATATTTATCTTATAATCATTTCTACGCTTTTTGATACATATAAATATTTAGTATGTATTTATTTTGTATCAAAACTGGCATAATTTTGCCATTCCATGAGCCATGGCCGTGAACTTTATCATTGCCATTTTTTCTTAATTTTTTCCTTTAACTAGCTATATTTTCATAATTTCTTTTATTCTCTTGGAATTTATACTGAATATATATTTTTTTTTTTTTTTTTTACCCATTACATTTTATAATCGACTCTCAGCAACCCATGTGACCGAATGGCCCTTACCAGTTTCACGCCATTTTCTGTTTTCACAACACCCATTTTCTGTTTAACACAGCACCCACGTTCAGCCCTTATCATGCCATCTTCATTTTCATTTTCTCATGGCCAAATGGTGTCCATGAGGTTTGCTTTAATACCTCTCTCAATATAGAGTTATAATTAAATTTACTACTTATCTTAAAATCATTTTCTACTCATCAAACCTCAAGGTCACTACAATATCTTTACTTTTTTTTTTTTTTGATCGAACCTACCATGACTGCCTAATTTACTATTTTCATTTAATTTCCACCATGGCCGCATCCTTATTATCATCTATTATCATTTTGCTGCTGTTAAATGTGAAACAGTAGCATTTTCCTTCACGTGCAGCCACAGCCGAACGTCCAAAAAGTCCCTCTTTCAAGCTTTGTTTCAAGCAAGAACCACAAAGATCATCTACTCATATCATATTCATATAACCACTAAGCAAGATCACATAAAACCATTTCTTTTTGGCTTACCTGTAAGAAACCGAATCTGCCAGCAGCAGGGGACGTTGCTTCTCTTCTGTTTTGGCTGAAAAATGGGGCTGGTTAAGTAGCTCTTATGGTGAGGAATGATGTTGTGAAGATAACTGAATAAGTTGAATGAAGAAGCAGTGACGTATAGGAAGGAAATCGTGAGAAATTTTTTTGAGGAAACCCATGAAACCGTAGAGCAGAACATTCAACATAATACAACTAATTGAGTCGGTTTGCTACAGCTTCCTTGCCGACATAAAAGCTAGAAGAAGACCTCTTTTGGGTGTTCTTTTTTTTTAGCCACCTTAAACTTGCCACCTCGCCTACTAATTAATGTCCTCCTCTTTTCACTTTCTCATATATATATATATATATATATATATATATATATATATATTATATATATATATATATATATATATATATTATGTTTAGTAGTGCAGCAATGAAAGTCGGCAGCAAGTGAGGGAGTGGTTTTGTTGTGTTTAATCTCATTGTCTTCTTTTGGCCAAAGAAAATTAGTCACATGACTTACAACTTCATTTTTTCTCTTTTTCTTTTTGTTTATTCTTCTTCTTATCAATTTTATTTATTTATTCATTTTTTTTCCAATGCAGCAAGCTTCCACGTGAGCTTGCTGCAGTATTTTATTTCATTTTTTTTTACTTTATTTATTATTACTTTAATTTCTCTACTTGCATTTAAAATTTAATTTTTTGAATAAGTAATATTAAATTTTAAAAAATTTACGGTTATCACAAATAGACCTTAAGATCACCGATTAAAGGTATTTTGAGGAAAGAGAAAATTTTACCAAAAATGACCAAAATACCTCTACCTCCAAAATTTTACGTGGAGTCAAAATAGACCAACAGAAGTTGGAATTGATTGATTTGACAGAGTAAATGATGGTGTAAGGATGCATTTCATGCAAATGACCTGTTTATAGATCCTATTGGACTTCTCTGTCGAAATCGAACAAGATCTTAAACTGCTGATATTAGTATGAGAAAGGATACTATCAGCACATAGATGATAAGATCCTTGGTTTAAATGTATATTGAGGAGAAAGAAATAAATGTAAAATAACGAAAATGCCCCTATGTGGGATTATGTTTTGAATAGTGATAAACCAAGTCCATCTTAAATCCATTGATAGTAATGGAGTTATTGATGGCATAAGGGAATGTAATATGAGTATAATGATCCCAATTATAAATTTCAACTACACTTAGAGTACTGATGTGACCCGAATGGTTATAGAAAAGTCGCAAGATGAACGGCTCAGTTATTAATTTTAAGGGTCTAAATTTAAAAGTGTGTTAACGGGATATTATTACGGGATTGTTGGATATGATGAAAAGTGAGATAATGACTGAAGATGATTGAGAAGGTGATCCATATAGATGATGAAATCCAGAGTAGTAAGGTTAATTCCGGTTTTATACTTTTATTCTATTTTCTAAGTATCAAATGGATATTTATGGAACCGAAATATTTTGAATTATGTTTTACGAAATGATGTACTGTATGGAGTATAGGAAATTAGAGAATATGCATAAGAACAGTAAGTGAAGATAAGAGATGAGGAAGATAACAACTAACCTAAATTATTAAATGAAAATGATTGCAAAAGTAAATTACGGTAATAATAAATCAGTTAGCTGTAAAAGGTGTTAATTAAATGGTTACAATTAACACAGCATACAAATTAAGGTGAAGTATGAGTAAATAAATGAATCAAGGTGGAGTATATGTTAAAATGATTTAAATATTAAATGTCTCTGCCTTGGGGATATACAGGGGAAATGATAGGACACAGAGATGAAATGTCCAAAATGATAAGAGACGTGTGATTAAAGAAAATATCGAACATGATTCTCGATAAATTCCCAGAGCTATATAGATTGGAGAGATCAGGTTAACATTGACTCGATCGTGAATATGAAAGTTATTTCTAAGTTTATATCGAGAACATAGAAGAATCCGAAAAGCTTAAGAGATAACTCTGGAAAATTTTGTAGATAATGAAATTCATATGTATTGATGTAAAGGAATTGATAGAAATATGGATGATATGAATTAATGATGAATTAAATGTGAATTAAATTCCTATTATGCAATAGAGTTCTTATTAAGAACAAATAATCATCTATAAGGAATTGATGCCTTAAATTGAATTAATCGGAGATGTATAAGGAGTCTATAAGACCAATCTCTGCACAAGGCATCACTAGATGAAAAGTTGAAAATTGATGGTTATAAGATGATAATATTAGAACTCGATATAATTTTACGAGTTCCTACTGAGGTTTACAAGGTTAATGAAATACCTCGTCAGATATATGAGCCTAATGAATGAGGCAACCACATATGAATAATATGATGAAATATCGATACAACATAAGACATTAATGGAAAATGAGCAGCATAGTGGTGTGACTCTACAAACTCTCAAAGACTGTGCTTTATATGATAAGATTGGCAAATAAAAGATTTAGCTAGACAATATCTCTTTCTAAGATATATGATCTCGAATGACAGAGCGATGTGGATCTGTCTATGATGAAGAGATAATGATTGAGATACGAAATGTACTGGGTCTAGCTAAATATTATTGCCAGTTTATGGAAGAGTTATTGGGTTAGCTGCTCTACATATGAGACTTGAAATTAAATAAGTTTAAGTCAGTGGACGAATAAATGTAAAGATGGTAAACAAAAGATTAAAAGAGTTTAATAGTGGAATATTTTACCACTGAGGAAAAGTGACCGAAATGATGAAGAAGGAAAAGATGAATAGGTAATAACATGATAAGTACATGATGAATAGGGAACACAAATATGAAGTAGTTCTCGAATTTAAAACTAAAAGTGACTTTCGTGGTTATCACATGACTATCGCTAGATGTAAGATCGAGCCAAACTCGATAGAGGAAAAATAATTATACTCAAAGGAGTAAAGAAGTGATTTATATTTTACTGCCAGTCATATAAATGGAAAAAGGATATATATATACCACCTCGAAATGATGGAAATAATGGATTTATATGGATAATGAGGTGATTAAATTGATAATTATATATTCAATGATGAATTTAAATAATGAGAAGATTAAATTATAATTTGATTATGCCATTATGGAATCTAAATTATCAAAAGAGTATAATTTCAGGTATATTCTAAAACCTAAGTGATATAGAGTATACCATAAGAATAAGAGATGTAATGATGAGATTACATGGAAAGACAATATGGAGAGAAAATGATTGTCTCCTGATTTAATTAGGGTAAAAGATGGTAAATAGTAAAGTCTGCAAATGAGCTACAGCATGTGATGAAACAAATATGAAAAGAGTATTGGGGATAATAATGAAGGATCTAAAAGAGATATGATAATATAGAAGTGATTATAGACTCACAGTCTAATGAAATCACTTCTCCATTATCAAACTCTTAGATTCTTTAGTGCCATAGTCGAAATATGATTATAAAATGATGAAAATGTATGTGAAGTTCCAGTGAGCTATATATGTGATGGGAATCTCTGAGTAGCTATATGTTATGGGAAATAGCAAAAGGCTCTGAGATTCCAAATTTATAGACAACACCGCTCCGTACATGATGTAAATAAGCGTAGTACAGAAACGCTCAATGATATGTTGAGAGAGCGGATGCATGAGATGTGAAAGCTACTGGGACGATTACATACTACTGAATATAGTCTATAAATGATAATTACAAAATTATATCGACTTGGCACTAATTGAGAAAATAGATGATGAACAGTATGAATCATATGTGATATGCAAAGGAGTGGAAATGAATAACTCCCAACTAATAAGAAATTTAAGGGAGTATAAGTATATGATGAAGGATAATATGCAATGATATCAAAAGTGATTTTGATGTTGATGGTATACTGGCAGTACTACTTCAAAGATGATCAAGAGCTTAAGACAATGAGTAGACGGAACGGTAACCACCTTTAATTTAAGTTGAATTTAGAGGACCGAATTTCTTAAGGTGGGGAGAATGAGATAACCGCTAATTTTCTAAATTTAATATTAAATATTTGTAAAATTAATATTAAAACAAATAAATAAGTTAAAGTAAATAAATAAATAAATCATTTAAGAGATGGAAATATTGGGAAATTCGAAAATTGATGAAGTGAATAAATTTGAGGAATTTAATTTGGATGTAAAGAAATCCAAATTAAATAAGAAATAGAAAAGGTGTATATTATTTTTATATATTTATATATATAAATATATTTTATATAGTAAATATATAAATTTGTGAACTATAAATATATATATATTTATTAATACACATATGTATATAAATTGATATATTATAAAGTACATATATATATTATATAATTATGTATATCTATAAATATATACAAAAAATATATATGTACCTAGTGAAATATAAATTTATGCTAAATTTAAAGCTATAGATATATGTATATATGGTTTATATAATATATATATATATATCTATATATTATTGTTAATAATTATATTTATAAATATTTATTTATAAATATAATTATATAAAAAAATGAAAAATGAAAATGAAAAAAAAATGGAAATGAAAACGGGAATCGAGATAAACCCGATTCCCCCGTTTTCTTCTCTGTTGAAAATAGAGAAGAAAACACAGAAACCAGCCAACCTCATCGGCGGTGAGAGAAAAGAGAAAAGAGGGAGGTGAGGTCGCCGACGAGCCGAGGAGGAGAAGAGGGGAAGCGTCGGCGGTGAAGGAAAGAAAAGAAAAGAGGGAAGGAAATCGACGCAAAAAAGAAAGAAAACCGAGGAGAAAAAGGAAAAGAGAGATCGACGGTGCCGGTCGATTCGGGCACCGCCACCGGCGAAGGTCGACCAAGGTGAAGGGATGACCAACGATGAAGGAAACGACGGAATAGAGGGAGAAAAAGAGAAGAAGGAGGCCGAAAGCCAAGCCTCCAGATCTGGCGCCGTCGTCGGTGATGGGGAAGAACGGAGGCCAGATCCAGTGTCGCCACCACCTCAGCCAACTGTGGGAGGCTTGAACCGGCGGTGATGCCGGCGGGATGAGGCTGAACTGGCGAGATGAAGTGAACCAGAAAAAGAAGAAAGAAAAGAAAAGAAAAAGAAAAAGAAAAGAGAAGAAAAAGAAAAAAAAGGAAGAAAAAGAGAGAAAAGAAAATTTTCGGAATTCGAAAATTTCAGAAATTCGGAGATCCCAAAAATTTGGTAGGAAATTACAAAAATTATTTCGATTATTTAATTAAATAAATTATTTGTGAAAGTTCTGAAATGTTAGAATTTGGTTTCCAGAAATCATTCTTGGCGAACGAGATGATGGAATCGGAAGAGATGGAGTACGGGCACGACTGATAACGAGGAAATCGTCGACCCAGAAAAGGTAAGGGATGCATGTGCAGCACTGTAAGGATATTCAGTCTGTATTGCTTTTTACCACGAAATATTTTATGAAAATATTGTGGTGATTTATTAATTGGAAATTTGTGATGATGTACTGGCTGGATTTATAAACTGTATTTTCTGTGCAGGAGGCTAGTCAATCGGCAGCTGTTATGCTGCCGAAAATTTTTAGAAAATTTCATAAAATCATATTAAATGATTTTATTTCACGAAAATTGATATTCGATCACGAAAAATGAGAAAATCATTATTTTTCATAAAACATGAATATAATGAGATTTAATTTTAAAATATTCATGTTTTCGAAAATGGTGATAATGAAATCACCAAAAATTCTCGTGAAAGGTAAATTACACGAAATACGAGACGAAAAATGAAAAGAAATACAGTGAATATTTTTATGAGTATTTTTATTAATATTTCTGAAATATTCACTAAATGATTTTTAACCTTTATGGTTTTAAATTATGAAATTATATATTTTATATATTCTATAAAGGTTATTTTATGAGAAAAACATGGTTTTGAGACTAGTTGGCCCCTCTATCATGCCAACATGTGATACGTGATATGTGATATGTGATATGTAACATGTGATATGTGATATGTAGTCCCAGCCGACACCTGATCAGTGATCCGCCGAGGACAATTATAGACTATGGCCATAGATCTGACATGATTATTTTATACCTTCGGGTATTATTGCATGATAGGACTCGGTGGTTGCCACTGTCTCCATATATGATTTATGATATGTGAAATGAAAATGTTTTACGATATGTGACATGTAAAATGAATATGTTTCATATGATATGAGAAGAAAATGAAATGATTTATAGCATTTTTCTAAAATGCTCATTTCGGTACTGTTTTTAGTACTACAAGATGATTTTCATATGACATGTAATATGAATATGTGATATGTTTTCAAAAAGGAAAGAGGAGGAAAATAAATCTAATATTCTTATTTAAATTTTTAAATTGAATATTAGATTTAAACGATTTATATGTTATACACAAAAGATTTAAATAACTTATTTTGCTATTTAAAGTACTGTACTAATTACGATTGTACAGTAAAACATGAAACGAGTTTTAAATGAGAACGATGATGATTTGACTAATATTCTTTTTAAAGAATATATGAATATTAGTTATTTTATTTAAATGCTTTATTTTATAAAAGCATTATTTTGAAAAGAATATGAAAACGATATGGAATAAAAGAGAAAAAGGATTTAAATTCCAAACGAAAAGTAAATTACTCTCTACAGTTGCTTCAAGGTTCCGGGACAAGATAGGTATTTCCAAATACCTGCCTTACTCCATCTGGATCCCTAGCTGACTGTAGTATCCTTCCTACATGTGTGCCTAGAGCCCAATAGAAAAAATGAAAAAGTTTTTCAGCATACAGATAGTTGAATATCAAGTGAGGTATATAATTCCCTTACTGAGCCGTGGTTTGCCCACCCCTTAATTTTAACATTTCAGGTTTTCGAAGAAGAAGAGTCTGACATCTAAAGGACTTCGGCTGTGCATTTGGGGATGATGCGACAGCTTGATTTATTTAATAAGGTACGATCATTTATTTTCTGTATTTAGACTTATCTACAGTACTACTCTCTTATAAAGTAAGATAGGGGATGTAGTTCATATTATAATTTAATATGAAATTATATATATGTAAAAGAACAGTAAAGTATCGCAAACAGCCCAAACAAATAAGATGTATAGAATAAGGTGAAAATAGGGTCACGGGCTGTGACAAAAACAGTATCTTGATACGGTTCAGTCAGAAAACAGTAAACAATAAACAGTAGGTACCAATTCAGTAAACAGTATACGGTAGCTTTTAGTTCGGTAAATAGTAAATGGTAGCTTTCAGTTCAGTAAAACAGAAATTAGTGGCTACCATTTCAGTAAACAGTCAATAGTAACAGTACAGTTCAGTAAAACAGTGTTTTGGTACGGTTTTGCTCAGTAAATAGTAGAGTAGTTCAATGCAGTAAACAGTATAGTACAATAAACAGGATTCAATAAATCCTTTCAGTAAACAGTAATAAGTAAGTGAGACTAGGCATCACCTTCCAATTAAATCATGCTATCTTCATCCACTAAGGGACACAGTATCAGTACTGAGATCTATGGCCATGATCTATAATATGTCCTCGGTGTACACTTGCTAGGTGACAATCCGGGACGCTGATGACTAGCTGGTCAATCAGCCACGTGACAGTAACAGTAATAGTACGATGCATGAAACTCGGGGCCTAAGTCTCAAAACAGTATAAAAACCGTACCATTGCCTTTATGGATTTTAAACACAGTAATTTAAAATATTTCACATTTATCCATAAGGCTCATATGTATATATCATCACCTTTATGAAATTTATAAAATAAATAACATCTTTCAAATTATTTCATAAAGGCATAAATCACATTTTCCATACGGTGAAAACAGTTTATAAAATAATCACACTGTAAAATAAATCTCATGACTGTTTCTTTTTCACCGTAAAACATATACGCACGTTTTTTCGTGCTTTCTTTCCAAAACATGGCTTTCAAAAATATCGAAATTCAATTCAAATATTTTCATAATTTATGAAAAAAAAATATTTATTTTCCAAATTCAATAATCTCATCACCATGTTTTCCTCTATAAACACGTGTAAAGACCTTCTAGTCTCAAAATACTATTTTTCATCTTTAATTAACCTTTATGGGATTTATATAAATAATTATTTTCATAATGAAAACCATAAAGGTTATTTATGAAATCAAGTGAATATTTGAAGAAATGTTAATAAAATATTCACTTTGTGTCTTTTCATTTTTCATCTCGTATTACGTGTAATCTTACACTTCGAGAGAATTTTCGGTGATTTTATTTCCACACTTCTCGAAAACATGAATATTTTACAATTAAACATCAGTATATTCATGTTTTATGAAAAATAATCGATTTCTCGATTTTCGTGGTTGGAAATCATTTCTCGTGACATAAAATCATTTATTATGATTTTCGATAATTTTCTAATATTTTTTGATAGTATAACGGCTGCCGATTGGCTAGCCTTCTGCAAGGAAAATATAGTTTATAATTTCAACCAGTAAATCACCACAATTTTCCAACCAATCATTATCAACAGCATTTATAAAATTAAATGCATATTTAAAACATGTGTGCTAGCCTCCTGCACGGAAAATACAGTTTATAATTTCAACTGGTAAATCACCACAATTTTCCAACCAATCATTATCAACAGCATTTATAAAATTAGATGCATATTTAAAACATGTGTGCCGAATATCCTTATAGGTTGCACATGTCTCCCGTACCTGTCTTGGGTCGATGACTTCCTCGCTACCGTCGCGCCCATATTCCATATCTTTCGATTCCATCGTCTCGGTCATCGAGGATGATTTTATGGAAATAAAATTCTATATTTTAGAATTTTTTCCACAATTTATTAAAAATGACTCGAAATTAATTTTTGTAAATTTAATTTTTCGAATTTTTGTAAATTTTTGAATTTTCGAAATTTCTGAATTCTCGAAAATTTCCTTTTCTCTCCTTTTTTTTCTTCTTTTTCTCTTTTCTTTTTGTTTTTTTTTCTTCCTTTTTTCTTTTTCTTCCTTTTTCTAGGTTTGAACCGGTTCAGACCAGTCCATCCCTCCCTTACCACCGGTTCTCCTCCGATGGTCGGTTCTCTGGCAGTTCGGTGTCTCCACAGTTGGCTGATGTCACGGCAAAGCTGCTGGTGGTCTTCGTTCAGCCCAGCTCGATGGCACGACGGCAGATTTGGTCGGAACGTGTTCGGCCCCTTCTCCCTCTTCTTCCTTCTTCCTCCGCCGTTTTCCTTCTCACCGGTGACCTCCTACCCTTTCCTTTTCCTTGCTGACGGTGTGGTTGCAGTGGTGGTGGCCGAATCGGCCGACACCGCCACTTTCCTATTTTTTTTTCCTCTCGGTTTTCCTTCGATTCACTTCGTTTCTTCCCTTTTTTTGGCCATCGCTAGCCGCCATCTTCCTCTTCTCGGCTCGCCGGTGGTCCTCTCATACCCTTCTCTCTCTTTTGTCCTCTCACCGACAGCATCTGTTGTCGTCGGCTTCAGCTGGGAAGAGAATCGGGTTTCCCGATTCCTAGCTTTCTTTCTTTTTTTTTTATATTATTATTATATTATATTTATAAAATAATTCTACATATAGAAAATTAATATTATTTGTTTATAGTATTTTACAATATATTATATATAGATATTTATTATATATATTACTATATATAATCTATATCTATTTATATATTTTACTTAAAATACTATTTACTTTTCATATGTACATATATATATATTCATTTATATATATATATAAAATAAATATAATAATAATAATATTACATATGTACTTATTTACAATTATGACATACTATATATTACTATATTTATATATATGTCAATATATAAGAATATGTACATAATTTTTCATATTAGTACATATGTATTTATATCCAAATATATTTATATAACATAATTATATAAATATATAATTATACACTTTTTTTCCTTTAATTTTGGATTTCTTGATATCCAATTTAATATATCCATTTTCATTTCTTATCTAATTTGGATTTCAATTTATCCAAATTAAATTTCCTCCTTATTATTTTCTCAATTCCGTCATTTCACTAAATACCGTATCTCTAACGATATTTCTATTTTCGTAAATAAATTTATTTATTGACATTATCTTATTTATTGCATTAATATTAAATTTAGAAATTTAGCGGTTATCACAGAGCCAATTTCGATAAATAAAATTTAATTATACTCAAAGGAGTAAACAGATGAATTATATGACCTATTGCCAGCTATGTAAATGGAAAAATGATATATATATATATATATATATATATATATACACACACACACACCTCGAAGTGGTGAAATTGTATGGATACCATGGTGACAAAAGTAATGATTTTATTAGTCACCTATGGAATCTAAATTAAGAAAAGATTTCATGCTCAGGAATTTTCTAAAACCTAAGTGATATAGAGTATACCATAAGAATAAGAGATGTAAGGATGAGATTACATGAAAAGAGATATAGAGAGAAAATGATTGATAAATGTTGCCTTTATGGCAACAGATGATTAACATTAAGGTCTGCAAATGAACTGCAGCATTGGTTAAATAAATGTGAAAACGAGTATAAAGGATAGTAAAGAATCCAAAAGAGATATGATGATATGGAAGTGATTAAGGACTGATTGTCTAATGAGATCACTTTTCATTATCAGACTCTTAGATTCTTTAGTGCCATAGTCAAAATATGATTATAAAATGATGAGGATGTATGTGAAGTTCCAATGAGCATACATGTGATGGGAATCTCGGATTTGCTATATCCTTATGGGAAATAGCAAAAGGCCTTGAGATTCCAAATTTATTGATAGCATCACTCCGTATTGATGTAAATATCTGAGCATAGTATGAAACGCTCGAAGATATGTTAAGAGAGCGGATGCACGAGATGTGAAAGCTATGAGGACAATTACATACTATTGATTTAAATCGAGTAAATGGTAGTTACCAAACTATATCGACTTGGCACTAATTGAGAAAACAGATGATGAACAGTATAAATCATATATGATACGAAAAGGAGTAGAAAATTGATAACTCCCAAATTGATAAGAATTTGGTAGAAGTATAAATATGGTGAAAAATGATATGTAATGGTCTAAGAGTAATACGAATAATGGAAGTATGCTGGCAGTATTATTCAAAAGTTGATCTAAAGGTCAAAAATAAAGAGTATACAGAACAATACCACCTTTAAACTAAGTTAAATTCGAAGGACCGAATTTCTTAAGATGGGGAGAATGTGATAACCGTGAATTTTCTAAAATTAATATTAAATATTTGTAAATTTAATATTAAAGCAAATAGAGAAGTTAAATAAATAAATAAAATTTAATTACGAAAATGGGAATATCGTTGAAATTCCCGAAATTGATATAGTGAGGAAATCGAGGAAATTAAATTTTGGATATTAAGGAATCCAAGATTTAAGAAATAAAATGTGAATATTTATATATTTATATAATGAGATTATATAAATATATTTTCATTATATGGATACATATGTACAGGTATGAAATATATAAAGATATTATTATATATATTGATATAGTACTATATATTGATATATATAATATATTATTTTATATTAGAAAATAAGTACATATGTATATTATATATAATTTTGTATATATATTAATATATATATATATATACGTATCTATATAAAATACAAATTGTATTTTAAATTAAAGTGTATAAATAGATGTATACTAATATATATATTGTTAGTATACAATATATATCTATAAAATAATATAGGAAATATATATTAATCCTAATTAAATTGTATATATATATGTGTGTGTGTGTGTTATAATTATATTTATAAATATTATATAAATATAACATAAAAAATTAAAAGAAGAAAGGAAAGATGGGAATCGGGAAAACCTAATTACCCTTTCCCAAACGAGGCCGACGGCAGCAACCGCTGCTACCGTCGGCAAGAAAACGAGGAGGCGAGAGAGACAGAGGGGAGAGGCCGATGAGATGAGGAAGAGAAAGAGAAGGATCGCCAGCGGCAGAGAAGGAATCGGCGTGAAATAGAGAAGGAAAAATTGAGAAAGAAAAGGGAAGAGGAAATGGTGTTGCCGGCCGGTCCAGGCACCACCACCCCAACCCCAACCTCGACTGAGGTAAGGGGAAGAAGAAGGAGGCCACCAACGAGGAGAACGATGGCAGAGGAAGGAGGAAGAGGAGGAGAAGAAGCCGAGACCCACGCTGCTAGATCCGTCGTCGTGCTGCTGATCTGGGCTGAACGGAGACCAGCTTTAGGTTCGCCGTGACGTCGGCCAGCTGTCGAGACGTCGAACCGCCGGAGAACCGGCCACTGGAGGAAAACCGGCGATAAGGGGGTCTGGACTGGTCTGAACCGGTCAAACCAAGAAAAAAATGAAAAAGAAAAGAAAAGAAAAAGAAAAAGGAAGAAAGAAAAAGAAAAGAAAAAAAGAAAAAGAAAGGAAAGGAAGAAGAAGAAGGAAAGAGAAAATTTTCGGAAATTCTTGGTAGGAATTTGCAAGAAATTTATAATTATTAATTTATTTAAAAATTATGGAAAAATTCTAAATTTTAGAATTTTAATTCCAGAAATCATTCTCGGCGAACGAGATGATGGAATCGGAAGAGATGGATTTCGGGCGCGACCTTTGAGAGGAAATCGTCGACTCGAAACAGGTAAGGGAGGCATGTGCAGCCTGTAAGGATATTCGGTATGAACAATTTAATTATGCATTAAATATTATAAAATGCCATGGAAAATGCTTGGGTGGAAAATTGTGGTGATTTATTGGTTGAAATATAAACTGTATTTTCTGTGCAGGAAGGCTCGTAAATCGGCAGCCGTTATGCTGTCGAAAATTTCTAAAAAAACTACAGAAAATCATAATAAATGATTTTATTACATGAGAAATGATTTTCAACTACGAAAATCGAAAAAATGAATATTTGTCATAAAAACATGAATAAAATGAAAGTGATTTTTAAATATTCATGTTTTCGAGAATGGTGATAATGAAATCATCGAAAATTCTCTTGATATGTAAATTACACGTAATATGAGATGGAAAATGAAAAGAAATAAAGTGAATATTTTTATATATATTTCTTAAATATTCACTAAATGGTTTTATAACCTTTACGGTTTTAATTATGAAATTATTATTTTATAAATTCCATAAAGGTTTACTGATGACGAAAAATACTGTTTTGAGACTAGTTGGCAACCTTATCATGCTGATATATGATATGTGACATGTGATATATAATATGTAGTCCCGGTCGACACCTGATCAGTGATCGACCGAGGACAATGATAGACTATGGCCATAGATCTAATATATTTACTTCTTTACCCTCCGGGGTTTATAGCATGATATGAGTGATGATTGCCTCAGTCTCCATATATGAAAATGTTTTTATGATATGTGATACGTGAAATGCAAATGTTTTACATGATATGTGACAAGTTAAATGAAAGTGATATACAACATTTTACATAATGCTTATTACGGTACTGATTTTAGTACTACGAGATGATTTTCATATGACATGTGATATGAATATGTAATATGTTTTCAAAAAGGAAAGAGGAGGAAAATAAATCTAATATTCTTATTTTAATTTTTAAATTGAATATTAGATTTAAATGATGTATATGTTATACAAAAAGGAATTAATAGCTTATCTTGCTATTTAAAGTACTGTACTAATTATGATTGATAGTAAAACATGAAAGAAGTTTAAATGAGAATGATGATGATTTAACTAATATTCTTTTCAAAGAATATATGAATATTAGTTACTTTATTTAAATGATTTATTTCATAAAAGCATTATTTTGAAAAAAATATGAAAATGATATGGAATAAAAAGGAAAAGGGTTGAAATTTCAAACGAAATGAAATTACTCTCTACAGTTGCTTCTAGGTCCGGGACAAGACAGGTATTTCAAAATACTTGCCTTACTCCATCCGGATCCCTAGCCGACTGTAGTATCCTTCCTACATGCAAGCCTAGAGCACCTATAGGAAAAATGAAAAAGTTTTTCAGCATATAGATAGTTGAATATCAAGTGTTGCATATAACTCTGTTACTGAGCCGTGGTTTGCTCACCCCTTAATTTTAACATTTCATATTTTCAAGGACTAAGAGTCTGACATTTGAGGATTTCGGCTGTGCATTTGAGGACGATGCAACAGCTTGATTTATTACATGAGGTACGATCATTTATTTTCTATATTTAGACTTATCTACATTACTACTTTCTTGTATATTAAGATAGGGAATGTAAATGATAAATACTTTTTAAACGTAATAGTTTAATGAATGTGAAAAGTAAAGTATCGCAGACAGCCTAACCATATAATATGTATAGCAAAAGGTGTAAAAATGTGGTCATGGGTTATGACATGGAGAGCCTTCTGCGTGAGAGGTATCCAGAACTCTTTCAGTGACAGGTTCAGGTGAAATTAAGAGGACCAAATTTCTTAAGGAGGGGAGAAAATGTAAGACCCGATTTTATTACACTGTATACTATAAAATACAATATATAGTACATAAAGAAAGAGAAATTAATTAATGAATATATGATTAACTTTCTATTGGTGGGAAGTATATAAAAGAAATTGGAAACTAGTAAACCGTGCAGCAAAAAAATTTCTACTGCACGCCAATTTTTGCGGTGTGATACATGGCTAAACCTATTTTAATGCAATGTGAAAGATGTTTAATGGCAGAGAAATCAAAGTCAACATGGGATTTTTGGTATTGGTTGAAGAATAAGACAAGCAAGAAAATAAGCCAAAAAAACAAGAAGAAAGAAAAGAATCTCGGCATCATTTTTCTCTTAGCTGCAACTTTTATTTACAAATTAATGAATGTAGAATATTGTTACCACGCCATACCTTTTGCTAACATTTTTCTTCAACAATTAATGAGCTAAAAGACAAGGAAAATGATGAGCAAAGAGATGGGAAGCTATAGGACTTGATAGCCGGATATATAATTGATTAAGTAAAACAATTTTTTAACATATTTCTTCTTCAAGACCGACTACACTCAGCTACTTCAAGAGTTACTGCTTTGCCAACCACTTTTGCTTTGTTTTAGTTTCATTTCTTCCTTGTTTACTTAGCAAGAGTCCCTCTCTTGCTATCTAAGCATCTAGCTTTCCTTCATACGCTTTTCCTTCACTCATAAAACACCAAAGAACTAAGGGAGGGGAGGATTGACGTAGGAAGAAACAACAAAGCTTTGAGCTGTGGTTGTTTGATCAAACGAAGGTAAAGAATTTCAGCCAATGTTTTATGTAATTAAGCCTTGGTTTATAGAATGATATGTTAAGTTTGTAAGGTCCCGGATTTCCTACCGAGCCACCTTACTCATCCGTACTGTCCTCTTTGGGCCCACTGGCCCTCAAGCTTTTATCGTGAGTCCAGTTCCTGGCCGGCCCGAAGGCTCACTCACAATTTGCGTCCCGCATGTCTCGAACCCTTGACTTCCTCAAGATGTTGAGACATGCTAACCATTACGCCTATGCCTAATGGTTAGCATGTCTCAACATCTTGAGGAAGTCAAGGGTTCGAGACATGCGGGACGCGAATTGTGAGTGAGCCTTCGGGCCGGCCAGGAACTGGACTCACGATAAAAGCTTAAGGGCCAGTGGGCCCAAAGAGGACAATACGGATGAGTAAGGTGGCTCGGTAGGAAATCCGGGACCTTACAAAAAACACGTGTTTTTTTTGCTCATACACTTTCAAAATATACCGAATCCAGCACATCTTTCAAGTCCATATGGAGACTAGGTAATTGTTTCTCTAGGGTATATCAATAAAGTTCACTTCCTGTCACATATGGTGGACAAGTTTAGGTAAGTTTCCTACACTTTCGTAGATAGGTCCAAAATATTACTGATTCACTCCAATAGACCCAATCGAATCCTATTTATTTAGGCTTATTAAGGATGCCCACTCTATTCAAATCCAAAACTTTGTATTTTGATATCACTTTCCAATCCTGCTTTCAAAACAAGCCAAGATCTTGTATTTGTTCAAATCTTATACCTTTCAAGTATAACCAATTCATTGACATAAAGTCATTTAATCCTCTCTTTTTTGTTTCACCTTTAAGGTTTTATAAAGCAATACTTACTTAAAGCTAACTGTATAGCTCAAACTCTATCATCGCATAACCTATTTCGTAGGCTAATTAATGCCAGGTCACTCCACTATCATTTCTATCATGCACTATTCCATACCACTTTCATGAGCCCTAGCAAGTATATCATATCAGCCTCTCTACAAATTTAACGTGCTTTGTCATTTCACTCTTTGCAACATGCGTCCTCTTATGATTTGAAATCAAAATTTCAATTTCCTATAATCCTCATAATTAAGGCGGGATCGTACTTTAAATCAAGCCATATACTTTTGTTCCAATAGTTTCATTGGCGTAATGCCACAAGTTTGGATGACTTTATAAAACCGAAACTCTTAAATTAAGCTCATTATATAGCTCAAGTTCCATATCATCACATGACCTATCCTAGGCCAAACTATGTTAGGTCATTCCATTATCATCTTTATCATACATAGCTTCATTCCTCATTCATGAGTCTTAACAGGTATATCACATAAATCTCCAATCACGTAGGCCATTATGCCTTCCTAGTATTACTCTAACACGTTCTGAACAAAACAAATGAGCACTTATTGCTTCGTTACTTGTTAAAACATATCATATGCGGATTAGGTAGGGAGAAGGTTACAATTTTCCTAGAGCAGTGTACATTAGCATGATCGATGTCTATCTAGTCCATACCCAAGATGACACCAAGGTTGTAAGTGTGCAACAATATCAAATCTTCTATTAGGTTTCTATCTCCCACCTTCAGTTCACACTAACAATACACACACTTTCATCTGAGATCTCTTGAAAGGAGTGCTAATATGCAACAGGCAATTAAAAGGTTCTAACTTTATATGGAGCCCATTACATGTTCAACTGATGAGGGTGATGGAGTCAATTGCGGAGTCGACAGTCTCTGAGTCGATCTCCCAGGGCTACCTCTAGGCCCTGTCCTAATTTTTGAATTAAATCAAAATAAAAACCCATACCAATAGCAGACAAATCTTGGTATAAGTCAATTAATAGATAATTTTCAAGCATATATTTCATAGTACATGGGATGTAACACCATAGATGATCTCAACTACACTAACACATACTAGACAAACCCTGCTCTGATACCATTAAATTTGTCATGAGCCGAAGGCCAATGATGTCTACTTAACATTTACCTTATTTCATTTAGAAAATTACGAACTAAATTTTTTTTGTAAGGTCCCGGATTTCCTACCCAGTGGCCTAATAGTTAGCATGTCTCAACATCTTGAGGAAGTCAAGGGTTCGAGACATACGGGACGCGAATTGTGAGTGAGCCTTCGGGCCAGCTAGGAACTGGACTCACGATAAAACCTTGAGGGCCAATGGGCCCAAAGAGGATAGTACGGATGAGTAAGGTGGCTCGGTAGGAAATCCGGGACCTTATAAAAAAACGCGCGTTTTTTTTTGCTCATACACTTTCAAAATATACCAAATCTAGCACATCTTTCAAGTCCATATGGAGATTAGGCAATTGTTTCTCTGCGATATATCAATAAATTTCACTTCCTGTCACATATGGTGGACAAGTTTGGGTAAGTTTCCTACACTTTTGTAGACAGGTCCAAAATATTACTGATTCACTCCAATAGACCCAATCGAATCTTATTTATTTAGGCTTATTAAGGATGCCCACTCTATTCAAATCCAAAACTTTGTATTTTGATATCACTTTCCAATCCTAATAGCTTTCAAAACAAGCCAGGATCTTGTATTTGTTCAAATCTTATACCTTTCAGGTATAACCAGTTCGTTGACATAAAGTCATTTAATCCTCTCTTTTTGTTTCACCTTTAAGGTTTTATAAAGCAATACTTGCTTAAAGCTAAATGCATAGCTCAAACTCTATCATCGCGTAACCTATTTCATAGGCTAATTAATGCCAGGTCACTCCACTATCATGTCTATCATACACTATTCCATACAGCTTTCGTGAGCCTTAGCAAGTATATCATATCAGCCCTGTCCACAAATTTAACGTGCTTTGTCATTTCACTCTTTACAACATGCATCCTCTTATAATTTGAAATCAAAATTTCAATTTCCTATAGTCCTCATAATAAAGGTGGGATTGTACTTTAAATCAAGTCATATACTTTTGTTCCAATAGTTCCATTGGCGTAATGCCACAAGTTTGGATGACTTTATAAAACCGAAACTCTTAGATTAAGCTCATTATATAGCTCAAGTTCCAGACCATCACATGACCTATCTTAGGCCAAACTATGTTAGGTCATTCCATTATCATCTTTATCATACATAGCTTCATTCCTCATTCATGAGTCTTGACAGGTATATCATGTAAATCTCCAATCATGTAGGCCATTATGCCTTACTGGCCCCAGATTTTCTACCGAGCCACTTCACTTATCCATACTGTCCTCTTTGTGCCCACTGGCCTTCAAGGTTTTATCGTGAGTCCAGTTCCTGGCCGGCCCGAAGGCTCACTCACAATTCGCGTCCCGCATGTCTCGAACCCTTGACTTCCTCAAGATGTTGAGACATGCTAACCAATTGTCCTAGGACAATTGGTTAGCATGTCTCAACATCTTGAGGAAATCAAGGGTTCGAGACATGCGGGACGCGAATTGTGAGTGAACCTTCGGGCCGGCCAGGAATTGGACTCACGATAAAACCTTGAGGGTTAGTGGGCCCAAAGAGGATAGTATGGATTAGTAAAGCGGCTCAGTAGAAAATCCAGGCTTTACAAAGTTAGTGGTATGTATATGAATATATATATATATATATGTATTGCTTGGCATAAGTACATGTAGCAATTTTGTATGGTTGAATTTCCAAGTTGTTGGCGGTGTTAATGATATGAATATAGATTTAACATAAGGAAAATATAGAAATGTAGGAGAGTTGATCTTGCTAAATTAAGGTTTAAACATGGTGTTTAATGATGTGAAAACATAAAATAAAGCATGGAAAATTGAAGATGTAGTGGCTTGAACTGAAACAAAGAATAGAAAGGGTGAAAGAAAAAATCGAATGAAAAATGTGAAAGAGAGTAATTGCTGCTGACCGAATAAAGAGAAGCTGAGATAAAAGTCAATAAAAGTTGGCTGGAAAATGGCGTGGAGATGAAGAAGAAAGAAAGAAGGAAGACCAAGTTGTGAGAAAATGACTTAAGGAATAAATAGTCAAAAATAGTGGCTAAGTGGCGTGAAACTTAGAGAGAAAGATGAAAATGGTTGAGTGAAACGTAAAATAAGAAAGAAAAGGAAGGCTGAAAATTAAATGAAAAAAAAGAGATAAGTTGTTATGGCTGATCAAATGGGAGAGGCTCAAAATAATAGTAAAAAATAAGGGCTAGGTGACGTGAAAGAATGAAGAAAGAATGCATATTTGGAACATGGAATTAGAGAGGAAGAAAGTGGCTGAGTGTGGCGTGTAAAAGGAAGAAAAAAGAAGTCTGAAATTAGGTTGATTAGTCATAGTAAAGAAAGTCAAGTATGAAGGCTAGAGATAAGAAAAGAAATATAACCATAACTTCACTAGAAAATATTTTTATATACCATATAAGTGTGTGTGCTGCATATTATGGAAGAAATAAAGGAAATAAAATATTAGACTTTATTTCCTAGATGATAGAAAATGTAAGGAAGAAGGCAGCACATTTATATTATGCATTTACAAAAAAAAAATGAAACAATGATCTTTAAGTAAATAAAGGCCATTCGGCCATAGAGGAAGAAGGAAGAGAAAATGGCATGAAGAGTAGCCATGTTAGCTACAAGACTTACGTATAATTATATTTTTAATATACATCATAGCTTAAAATAAAAGGAAAATTAAGCTAATGAGTTGGTGAAATTATTTTATGCAGCCGGGAATTACAGATTTCGATAGGCGCAACCGGGAAGCTCGGTTACATAAAACCGGTAAGGGGGGATTGTGTGAGTTGTAAGGATATAGTGAAATACATGTTTTATTCAGCTGAATCTTATGGAAATAATTAGAAGCATGAATCGATTTAAAACATGCAAATTCTGTGTTTGGAAAGCTGGCTTATAAACTGAAATTTGTATGCAAGGGGTTAGGAATCCACAACTGTTATACTGTCGAAAATTTTCCAAAATTATTCTAAAATATTATAAAATATTTTAGAGACATGAAAATGAATTAAAGAAGAAATTTGAATATAATTTCCATTAATTTTCCATAAACTGAAAATTTTGAGAAAGTTATAAAATTAAATATTCATGTTTTATAATTTCATTAAAGTGAGAATTTAATTATGTTTTATATAATATTAAATATTCAAAATTGAATATTTATTTATTTTCTCACTTGAGCATGAATATTTACCCATTGATTTACAGTATATGGAAATGAAAATAAATACCTTTTTGAAATTTATTATCTATTTAAATGATCTAATTCATAAATATTTCCTTAAAGGTGTTTTTGAGAAATAAATTGATTTTGAGACTTTAGGCTTAGAAACTCATGCTTTACTGTTATACTGTACTGTTCACATGGCAAATAGACCTGTCAAGTCATCAGCAGTCCCGGTGTCACCTGGCAAGTGTACACCAAGGACGCTCATAGACTGTGGCCATAGATCTAGACTATTTACTGTTACTGTGTTCCTTCGGGAACGATTAAAGCATGACATGATTTAGGGTGATGCCTAGTCTCAACCCACTGTTTACTGAACACTGTTTACTGAATACTGTTTACAGAATACTATTTTTCTGAATACTATTTACTGTACCTACTAATTTACTATTGACTGGCACATGTTTTTAAACTGTACTGATATGAAAGTGAGTAAATGGTTTCTTCCATTGATGCTTATGTAAAATGAGTATTAAATTATTTTATAACAACAAAAATTACGAATTACTCCTTATAGTCGCTCTGGGTTTCCCGGACAAGACAGGTATTTCAAAATACCTTTCATATTCCATCTGGATTTCCCAACCGACTATAGTATCCTTCCTTTTTATAGTTAGTACACTGATAGGAAATTTATCGTTTTATAGCATATAGATTCATTATATCAAGCAGCATACAACTCCTTTACTGAAGACGTGGTTCACTCACCCCTTCATTTTCCACTCCACAGGTATTGATTTAGATTAAGAGACGTACCATCCGGAGTTATCGGCTGCTAGTTCGGTTACCCGAAACAGCAGACTTTCGATATCGGAGGTATATTTTTTTTATATATTCAAAAAATTTGTACAGTACTACTTTATTGATGAATATAATACAGGGAGTGTAAATGTGATACGGAATAATGAAATATTCATATTTCGGGAATTACACTGTGAATGGGAGTACTTTTGGTACAGTGATTATTTATTTTACTATAAGCATCACGGACAGCCCAACCAGTAAAAATGTGTAAAATATAAGTAAAAATAGTGTAAAACTGTACACTCAGACCATTACAACTGCCCTTAGGGTGACATACTTGGGCGTGTAAACCCATTGTCTAGCAACTCTTGTAGTTGCCTTTTAAGCTCTTCAACACTGTTCAATGTCATCTCAACATATAATGGTGCTTTTCTTTATCATTTTCTTTATCTCCATATCATATCAAAGTCCGATAAATTTCAAGACTAGATTTCCATGTCATCACTTATTTTGAAGATCGTATCGTTTGCATATAAATTTCAAAGTTCAATACTCGATAAGTTCACTAAATTGGACGTATCTCGCTTGTTCACGCTTTGTGACCATTCATCCTCTTATAATTCAGAATTATCAAACTGAGTCAAGATCATTGCCAAGACATGATGATCTCGAGTTTCTTATTTCACACAATCTTAACTTTCACATTGATTTATTACATTACACAACACGCCTTAATAATCTCCAATAGTTACTAAAGATTCAAGGTGTATAATATGTCACGTTCAAAGTTGACGTTACTAATAGAAGTTTGAAAAGTCCTTTAAATTTTCAAATTCCACATGTTTCTGATTCCACATAGTTCTAAACTATATATTTTAAGTTATTGAGCTTTCAAAATCCATATAGTTCAAACTATATAATTTCAAAAGTCATGATTTTAAAATATGTGTAGTCTATAGATCAATTATTTTCTAATCCATATGGTTTTTGGAGTTGCATTGTTGTTAAAGCATATAGGCTAGTGAAAACACTTTTCCAAAATATACATAATTCAATACACTTTTTGAATCCGTTAGGGACTGGATATTTATTCTTATCGAAGCATCTCCATAGAGTCCTACCTACCACACATGATGGATAGGTTCTAATAAATTTTTGCCACTATTTTAGACAGGTCCAACCCCTACTAATCCAATTCCATATGTAAAATCGATAGTAATAATTTATCGAAACCCATTAAGATCACCTAATCCCTCAGAATTCAAATTTCATAATTCGAAATCAAAATTTTAAATTCCAATATCCATTAAAATGCTTTAATTCCGACTTGAAATTCTAAATGTGTACTCCGATCATCGGTAGAATTTCTTATTTCCCTAAGCTATCCTTAGCCAATCACATATTAATTTTACATTCTTGGAAGCTTTCTTTACTAGTTCAGGGGAAAATATCTTTCTCTAACTTAACCAAAGCCATTTGGTACGTAAACTTCGATATCAATTGAGTACTTAGGGGAAGCTCTATAGAAAGCTCTGTCTCTCTTTCCGGTGACGAACCTAATTCTTTTGAAAATACATCGGGAAGTCCTTGATGATAAGTATATTGGGTAATTTCATACGTAACATATCGAGGTCCTACAAGAATGCTAGTTAACTTTCACATGAAATGTGCACCTTTATGTCCAAAACAGAACCAACAAGCACTCATTAGTTCATTACTGGTCAAAACATATTTTATATGGATCAGGTAGGGAGAAGGATACAGTTTTCTTGTGGCAATCTACATTAACACGATGGGTGGCTAACTGTCCATGCCTAAAAGAACTTTAAAATTGCACATGAGCAACAATATCGTTTCATAAATGAAGACCTCCTGTAACCAACTCCAGTAATCCACAATAGTACAAAGCAATTTAAACCCACAAAGTCCGCAAGTAGTTTAGTTCTCAAACCACAATCAATTCATTACTTAAATTTCAAATCAATTCAATATTTTCTCCCACAATATCCATCAAGTTCCAATTACACTGGCAATAATTTAACAGAGTCTCGTAACCTCTTATCAATATTCCAATATCAACATATCAACATACTAACCAAATTCTTCGTAGTATCTCATTAAGTATTTCAAAATATTGATTCAATCCACAATTTATTATCATATAGTATCATTCAATCCACAATTTATTGTCATATAGTATCAAGCCTACTTTACATATACATTTACAAATCCCACAAATTCAGCACTTTAAGCCATACCAACAAATTTAACATATTTCACATTCCCTGTCTATTAGAAGAAATAATATTCAGACTCAAACTTACAAACTACTCTAGCAAATCAACTCCCAGACCATTTATCAAAGAAAAAATTTCATTATAAAATCAATGTAACCATACTTCAATTTTCATAATCAATTTATTTCTCTATCCATCAATTTGGTATGTTTTTGTACCTTACCTTTGATTGAAAAGAATCAATTTCGTATTAAACAAAAGTTGTAAAAATATTTAAAAGCTTTAGTTAAAATCGAACCCTAGTAGGTTACTCATGATATCAACTTATAGTTTCTTTTGTATAAGTCCCTTACTTATTTCAATGCTTGATCACATATAAATACTATTCTCAGGATGCACTATCATAACTCCAATTTATATCCACATAATTCCGATGTATCCTATCACATTTCACAATTTCCATAGTCTCTTGTCCTTACCTTAACATCAATTTTTTATCATTGTTCTATCAAAATCCTCATAGTACTCAACATATGGTCCCACAAATTTTGTATCAATCATGTCTTGTACAATCATTATATTAACTTCAAAACAAAAGATATCTCGATAATACTTTCATATATTACTTACATCAGTCATGCAGAAATTCAATCACATATTCCAATTAATCATCAATTTCTTGTGCAAAACAAACATTTCTATACATATTGTTACCATACAACACTTTTTAATCAAGGTCAAGTCTTAACAATCAATCATTCTACCCATTCATATCAATCTCATAATGCCTATATGGTTCATTAACAATCCTCTTGCATCTTTCAATCATTACCTATTTCTGCATCAATCATATAAGATACAATAATTCTATCTCTTTCAAAGCAAAATGTATTCTAATAAATCATTTCAGATCATTGCATGACCTATCTTAGGCACTATCATCTCTACCAAACACAACTTCATTCCTCACTCATAAGTCTTGATAAGTACACCACATCAATCTGTAAATCACATCGACCATTGTGCCTATACTAATATCACTTCAATATGTTCAAAACCAAACAAACAATATTTACCACTTCATTGGTTATCAAATCATATCACATATGGGTTAGGTAGGGAAAAAGCTATAATCTACCTATATAGAAATAACACATTTAGTACCATTTTAAACAGAAATGTACAATATATATTCATACATATATAGTACTTTGGGGATGTAAGCAGTTCTTGACCTACTGACATTAATGTACATTAGACTAATCTTGTTCTGATACCAACTTTTGTAACGTCCCTTTATACCGAAATATGAACCAATTTTTTCCTTTTATTCCACTTACTTGATTGGGCTATACATAGTGTCACTAATCTATTCTTAAGCTAACTTTCCATTACCTAAATCAATATCCTTTAATTACCTTGGTCCCAATTTAAATTCTCTCACTAAGCATACATTCACAAATTTGAATCACTTTACTTGACAAAATATGTATCCACCAATGTTACATGCAACGTTATAAACCACAAATATATTATGTACTTCTTTTAATTACATCCCCATACTAGAATAGTACTAAAAATACAAGTTTGAATACAAAATGGGCAACTGTACATCTTATAACTTCAAGAGAGGAGCAAAAGCCTCAAAGGACACCATAGAACCCCTCGTATGAGTAATCTAGAAGATGGAGAGGGGGTGAGCATATAAAGCCCAATAAGAAATATATATAAGAGACATATATCGAAATTCTATATGCAAGATTATAAAACATTTGTTAAAGCTCAAAATTGGAATTTATATAATTCGAAAACCAAATCATGCTTATACAATGCATTAGAAAATAATTCATTCAAACTATAATAAAGCAATTTAATTCGAAACATAAATCCAAATATGGTGTATTTATCATATTCACTTTACGTATAAATCTTCGAAATAACCATATTGGTTTCAAAATCCGAATATCAATGTTTAGAATTTATATACGGAAATAAGTATGAAAAAGCATACACGTACTAAGCTGGAGACATATTAACAACTAAGTAATAATTATGTAGTCCAAATATTCCTGTGAGGGAAAGTACAAGTCAAATAGACATATGGCCATAGTCCAGAGGGGGTACACAGTGAGCACTAATCAGGTGTCAACTAGGCTAGCTGTGGACTGGATCAAGGTCACACAGCTCGGAAGTAAAATACTTACTGCGAACTGGATCAGGATCACACAATGGTCCAAAATACTGCAATGACTTTAGTTAGTCATGTCTCAAAACATTTTTATGTATATATTTTTAGAAGTCAAAATCGTGTTCTCAAAACTTCACAAATAACAAATAAATACATATATTTTCTTTCGAAGGTAGATAATTTCATAAATATTCATAAATATTTTCTAAGAATACCATGTGTTGGTGATTTCCATGAAAATCACAATTTCGGATAAAATTTTTCATAAACATTCAAAATCATGAAATTTAACATTTTTCCAAAACACGCCTGCTAGAAAATTTGCTATTTCAAATGTTTACTTAAGTTCTAGCTTAAAACGCAAAACTAATACTTTCACAAAAATCCGATAGCATAATGACTTAATTTTCTTAAAACCTCCTACAAGAAAAATACAGTTTATAAACCCAAGGAAGTTGATTTTAAATTTATTCAGTATCTCCTACATTTCGATATATATCTCTTACCTTTTTATTAAGCTTTGATGCTTAGTACACCATGCTTAAACCGAATTCACAACTTGTCATTCTTGCCAAACTTTGCACCAAGTTTGAGTTCACTTGCTAATTTCCTTGGTGTTGTTTCGATCTTATACCATATACATGATCCCATAAATCATATCACACATTGTCACATGTTTATACTCTTACATATATAATATATATATACATGTTTACCCACATACTCTTACTTTATAATTTCAATCTAATAAGTATCTAACCATTTCTTACTCATTTTCCTCGTTCTTGATCATCATTAATTTTCTTTACTACTTATGTACATGCACACTTCAATACCCCATATATATAAATCTTATTTTTATTTTATTTTATCTTATTACATATATATTTATTATTTTTGTTAAGCTTTATACTTATTAACATACATTTTTTCCTTGTGTAAACATCATTTGAACTCCTTAATACATATAGATATATTCTAACACCATTCTAATGCTTTTTGTTTCTCTTATAATCTTAGAGAATTAAATCCAAGTAATCAAGTATACTTATCCTTTTTAAGTTCTCCCTAGCTTGACTTGTATCACCACCTACACTTTATTTTCCCACAGTCCCTAAATGCCTCAAGTAGCCGAACCTATGGTTATCTTCAAGGCTCAGTTTGTACCAACTGTCTCTTTCAAAACCAATAGCAAACTTTCAAGTTTCCAGCAAGAGTTCAACCACCCCTTTACTCCTCAAGTAGCTAAGAAACCCTTGTTGTAATGTCAAGAGGAATGCACCTTTTTTTTTCTACTGTCGTGCAGAAGGAATAGTAGCTTCTAGTTGCTAACTCCTTATAGCTCCCCTGTCCTGGGTTTACTACACTCTCGGCCCCCTTCTTTCCTTCTACTCTGTTAGCAAGTGAAACCCTTACTCTGCACTTCTCTTCATCATCTGGTTAGCCCTCCATTTCCTTCTTAAGTCTAGTCCTTACACCTACATTTAATCCTACTGGAACTAGCTCTATTCTAGCACTAAAATGGCAGCCTAAGCTCAGCTAAACTCCTTTGTTCTACGCCTCAACATAGTCACATATATAGCCATTCACTTCAGCCTAATCACCACAATTTTCCTCTGTTACCCAACCAACCATCTCTTTTCAATCACTCAAAAGCTTTGCTGAGAGTCCCTAAACAACAGCCATTCCTCTGCACATTCTCTTGTTCCAACCCCTAACACCATACTTGATGCTAGTATTTTTTGTTCCCTCGTTGCAAAAGAGAAGTGAAGATGGCCATTGCTGTGAAGGAAACTGTATGCAAGCTGTGTGGGTAAGTTGCTATGGAAATAAAGGCCGAAGGAAGATAATCTATTGCTACCTTGTTTGCATGGAGGAGAGACACCTGAAGGTGAAAATGGCGAGAGCAATGGTGGTGGAGTGTGGTTGAGAGTGTGAAGTGGTGAGGAAAGTCGCGAGAGAGAGAAAAATGAAATGAGGGAGAGGGATGATGAGTGATGATGATGGACGGTGATAATGGATGATCTAAGTGGCCGGTAGAGAAAGGAAATAGTGGGATTAGGTGGTGGTAAAGCTTCTTTGAGAAGCCACATACATATTAAATCTATATTTTTATTCATTTATTTATTTATTAGATATATATTTTATCCTCACATGTATATTATATTTATTTTAATATAATTATATCCCTTACCAAATTAAATATATATACATATATATTTTTATTTCTTTAACCAGCTAGTCACTTATATATATATATATATATATATATATGCACTTTAATTGGTAAGTGCATTTTTATAACCATTAATTTATTTAATTATTATACAAATTATCTATTTATTTTCTTTATTGAATTTAGATATATACATCTCGGACTTATTACTTCTCAATACTTAGGTTATTTAATTCTTTCATTTACTTACAAACTAGGTATAAAAAATTTGCGGTCTTCACACATCTATTTTTTTCTTAGAAGTATGTATATATTCTGAAGGATTCGGCTATCATGCTGTGAGACCCGATATTTATATATATATTGCATATCATATTGTATACAATTGACAACTGGAAATAAATTAATCTATGGAATTAAATAAATGGTGAAGATGGGATTCCACTTCACATTTTGGAAATTTTGGAATTTAAATTTTATGGTGCATGTGAAGTAGAATGAATATCTAAAATCATAAGAATGGAAATTTAATTATTGGAATTATTGGCTTATTGGCAACCAAAGAACATGAAGAAAAGCCATGGAATCAGGAAATAAGCCAATGAAATTTTGTACTTAGTGTATTCGGCTGGAAATAACTATAAGGAAATAGAATTCAATGCATGGATAAAATATATATATATATAATAAAGTCAAATATATATAAAAACAAAGACTAAGAAGCTTATTGGTGGAAGCTTTGAAAGAGATGTGTAAAGAAAAGTCAAGAAAAGAGGCTACAAAGTGGACTTCACGCCACTTTGCTTCTATTATATGTCAATTTCTTCTTTTTTAAAGATAGTTAAATTATAAGTTTAAGATAGAAAATAATATTTTAAAAATAAAGCATTTAAAGATATGATATATCAAAAGAAGGAGGCTAGAATTAAGCATGGAAAAGAAGAGAAAAGAACTAGCCAAAGCCGAGGTTAGTCCACGTCAACTTGTTTTGATTTCACTTTATCTAGCTTTTGTAAAAGGTGCCGAAACCATCAATTCTTGGTAAAAGAATTATAAAAAGAAACATGAAAAATAATATATTATAGTGGCTGGAAATTTTCTGTTAAAGGAGAAAACAAAAACAAAAGAAAAAATGGTAAAAGACGTATACAAGGAAGCTCTCTTACGCCACATTGAGCTGCAGTTTTTCTTCATGCATTAAATGAAGTTTAATGCATGAAATGATGAAGAAATATTATAAAATGATAGGTGGATTTGTAATATTGGTTAAAATGGATAAAGACAAGAATAAGAAGCAAGAAAGCCTCGACAGAAAATCTTCTTCCTCACCTCTTACTCTTCTTCATTTCGAGAGAACCAAATGACTCTTTGGTGTCCTGTTTTGGCTTCCAAAATTACAAAGGAAATTGAACCAATTTCATAAATTAGAACCTAAACACTTAAACTTCACCCTTGAACCTTAGCTAAATCTTGGAATTCATCAAGGAGTAGTCAAAAGGGGCTGACGTAGAAGAGGAGCAAAACAGAAAACAAATTCTGTTTTGGAAGCATAAATCGATCAAGGAAAGATTTAATGGTTTCTTCATATGGAATGATATAATTCTATGATTTCAAGCATGAGAAGCATGATTATAGTCTTGCTTTTAATTTATTCTTGTTAGATCATGGAAACAAAATGAATTCATATCTTGAAATAAATGAAGAACAAGAAGGAAATTGAGCTGAAGTTGTAGTCGATGATGTAAAACAACTAAAGGAAATTAGATAGATGGAAGAAGAAGCTTAGAAATTGAAGTATGATGAAAAGAGAATTTTGATTTATGAGGAGACTTCGGTTGAACATAGAAAAATAGAAGCATTTAAAGCTTCATGCAAGAAGATAGAAAATAAGGTTCACGTAGACAAGGAAGCAATGAATTGCAAAATGAGAAAATAGAAACCATTGTTGAAAAGTCAATAACAGTGACCCTTAAGAGATTCGGCCATGACTTGAAAAGTAAAGTAATTATGTTGAAAATTTTGGAAATTAGTAGAAAATAGTTGTAGAAATTAAAAGAGAATTTTTGGTGAAATTAAAACCGAGAAAGAAGCTAGAATGAAAAAATTAAGTTATAATATCGGTATAATTTATACTGGTTTTAATTATTTTATGACATTAGAGGCTGCACTATATGAATATTAGTAGTTTAAAAATAAGAAGAAAATTATTAATAATTTTCGATAAATTTATTTTGCTGCCCGAGTAGACGGATTTCGGTTAGCATTACCCGGACGATCGTCTGCATAAGACTGGTAAGGGGGAAGTGTGTGAGTTGTAGGGATATGATGATATGCATGTTTTAACAAGTTAAATCTTGTGAAATTAATGGAAGTATGAATTGTTTTAAAACATGCATATATTGAAATTAATCAGTTGGTTTATAACATTGTATTTATATGCAGGAGGTTAAGAATCCGCAGCTGTTATGCTGTCGGAAACTTTCTAATAATTATTCTAAAATATTATAAATATTTTAGAAATATGAAAATGATTTACATGAGAATTTTAAATATAAATTCCATAACTTTTCCATAAGATGGGATTTATGAGAAAATATGAAGTATTTAAATATTCATGTTTTATATATTTAATTAAGTGAGAATTTGAATTATGTTATATTATATTAAATATTCAGAATTGAATATTTATGTGTTTTCTCACTTTAGCATGAATATTTATCGATTGAATTACAATGTACGAAAATGAGAATAATACCTTTTTGGAATTATTATTTATTTAAATGATTTAAATTCATAAATGTGTTTCCTTAAAAGTATTTTGAGATATAAATTTGATTTTGAGACTTTAGGCCCCGAGATTCATGCTTTACTGTTATACTGTACTGTTCACGTGGCTGATAGACCCGCCAAGTCATCAGCAGTCCCGGTGTCGCCTGGCAAGTGTACATCGAGGACGCCATAGACTGTGGCCATAGATCTAAATTGTTTACTGTTAATGTGTTCCTTCGGGAATGATTATAGCATGACATGATTTAAGGTGATGCCTAGTCTCAACCCACTGTTACTGAATATTGTTTACTGAATACTGTTTACCGTACACTGTCTACTAAATACTGTTTACTGAAATTACTGATTTGAAACTGTATTGATGTGAAAGGAAATAAATGATTATTTCTAATTTTACTTTATGGAAGAAGGAATATCATATTATTTTATAAATATGAATTCCGAATTACTCCCTATAGTCGCTCTGGGTTTCCGGGACATGACAGGTATTTCAAAATACCTCTCATACTCTATTTGGATTTCCCGGCTGACTATAGTATCCTTCTTATTTGTACTTAGTACTCCTATAGGAAATATATCGTTTTACAGCATATAGATTCATTATATCGAGCAGCATATGTCACGACCCGTGACCACATTTTTCATCTTCTTATACACAACTTAACCGGTTGGGCTGTCTGCGATACTTCACTTGTACTGACTGTTAAACAATTTTACATAATATTGTTTATATTATACACATCCCCTATCGTAATTAATCAGATAAGTAGTACTGTTGACGTGTCTAAATACAGAGAATAAATGATCATACCTCAAATAATCAGTCGGTCTGACACATTGTCCTTCGTGTACAGCCAGGATCCATAATCCACTGAACTCACATTCATCAAAACCTGAAATGTTGAAAATTAAGGGGTGAGCAAAACCACGGCTCAGTAAGAGAATTATATGCCTCACTTGATACTCAGCTTCCTATATGCTAAAAATCTTTTTCATTTTCCTTATGGGCTTTAGGCTCGCATGTAGGAAGGATACTACAGTCGGCTAGGGATCCAAATGGAGTAAGGTAGGTATTTTAGAATACCATACTTGTTAGGAACCTAGAAGCAATTGTAGAGAGAAATTTTCATTTCTTTTTGAATTAATAAATCATTTTTCCTTTTTTAAACTTTCATAACCTTTTTCATATTCTTTTCAAAATAATGCTTCTACGAAATAAAGCATTTAAATAAAATAATTTATATTCATATATTCCTTGAAAAGAATATTAGTTAGATCATCATCTTATTTCTTTAAAACTCATTCCATGTTTTAATGTACTCTCTTAATTAGTACCGTACTTTAAAGAGCAAAATAAGCTATTAAAGTCTATTCCCATATAACCAATTATTTAATCACTTTAGGCGTAAGCCCCAATCCACTGCTTCAGTTACGACGTCCTTTCTAACTAGCAATGGAGTTAAGTGTCATACCTAGGAACTCGTGTAGCACTTAGTGCTCAAAGGATTCTAGAGGTGGCTCCCCATAGTTCACAAAGAATCTATGTAGCACTTAGGTCCCTTGAGTCTTCTAGAGGTGGCTCACACGGTACAGAAACTCCTTATTCACACATCGAAACTCGTGTAGCACTTAGTTCCCGAAAGATTCTAGAGGTGGCTCACACGGTATAATCATCGAGTCTTTGCTCGGTTTGGCTTTTACTAACACATCAAAACACGTGTAGCACTTAGTTCCCGAAGGATTCTAGAGGTGGCTCACACGGTACAATCATCAAGTCTTTGCTCGGTTTGGCCTTTACTAACACATCAGAACACGTGCAGCACTTAGTTCCCGAAGGATTCTAGAGGTGGCTCACACGGTACAATCATCGAGTCTTTGCTCGGTTTGGCCTTTACTAACACATCAGAACACGTGCAGCACTTAGTTCCCGAAAGATTCTAGAGGTGGCTCACACGGTACAAACATCGAGTCTTTGCTCGGTTTGGCCTTTACTAACACATCAGAACACGTGCAGCACTTAGTTCCCGAAGGATTCTAGAGGTGGCTCACACGGTACAATCATCGAGTCTTTGCTCGGTTTGGCCTTTACTAACACATCAGAACACGTGCAGCACTTAGTTCCCGAAGGATTCTAGAGGTGGCTCACACGGTACAATCATCGAGTCTTTGCTTGGTTTGGCCTTTACTAACACATCAGAACACGTGTAGCACTTAGTTCCCGAATGATTCTAGAGGTGGCTCACACGGTACAATCATCGAGTCTTTGCTCGGTTTGGCCTTTACTAACACATCAGAACACGTGCAGCACTTAGTTCCTGAAGGATTCTAGAGGTGGCTCACACGGTACAATCATCGAGTCTTTGCTCGGTTTGGCCTTTACTAACACATCAGAACACGTGCAGCACTTAGTTCCCGAAAGATTCTAGAGGTGGCTCACACGGTACAATCATCGAGTCTTTGCTCGGTTTGGCCTTTACTAACACATCACCTATCATTTATGGAGTCTAAGATAGACATCAATCTTATCATACTATAACCTCGAAGGGTACAGAAATAAACCGGTCAAATCTATGACCATAATCTATATTGTCCTCTGTGGGTCGCGGATCAGGTGTCGACCGGGACTAAACATATCACATATCATGCATCCGCATGATAGGAATGCCAACCAATCTCGAAACCGTAGTTTTCATCATAAAATAAACTTATATGGAATTTATATAAATATAGAATTCCATAATTTAAAACCATAAGGGTTAAAATCCTTTAGTGAATATTTGTAAAAATATTCATAAAAATATTCACTATATTTCACTTCATCTTTCGTCTCGTATTTCGTGTAATTTATCTATTTCAAGAATTTTCGGTGATTTCGTTGTCACCATTCTCGAATACATGAATATTTTAAAATTCCATCTCATTATATTCATGTTTTATGAAATTTAGTAATTTCCTCATGTTTCGTGATTTACTATCGAAATTCGGAAATAAAATCACTTAATATGATTTTATAAAGTTTTTCTAAAATTTTCGGCAGCATAACGGCTGCCGATTTACTAACCTCCTACACGGAAAAATACAGTTTTAAATCTTTCAGCCATTACTTCTTCCCAAATTATTTTCAGCAAATCATGCATCATAATAATTTTCATAAAATATTTGCATAAAAGATTTCAATTTAAAATATGCAGACTGAGTATCCTTACAGTGCTGCACATGCATCCCTTACCTTTTTCCGAGTCGGCGACTTCCGCTTATCGATCGCGCCTGCACTCCATTTCTCCCGATTCCTTATCCGATTGCTGAAAATAATTTCTGGAATTAAAATTCTAAATTTTAGAATTTTTTTCATAATTTATTTAAATTTTTCTGAAATTAAATTTCCGGGAAATTTCTTACCGAATTTTCGTAAATGTCCGGGTTGTCGAATTTCCGGGAATTTTCCGAATTCCCGAAATTCTCCTTTTTCCTCTTTTCTTTTTCTTTCCTTTCTTTTTCTTTTCTTTCTCTTTCTTTTTTATTTTCTTTTTTTTTCTTTTCTTTTTCTTTTTCTTCCTTTCCCGGTCAAACCGGTTCAGACCGGTCCAGTGCCTTTCCTCGCCGGTTCCTCGCCGGCGGCCGGTTCTCCGGCGGTTCGGGCGTCCCTCAACTGGCCGGCTGCACGACGAACTTGCCGGTGCCCTTCGTTTGCCCTGGATCGGCTGCACGGCGGCGGATCAAGGCGGTTTTGCCTCGATTTCTTCTTCCTCTTCGCTGGCCCTCCTCCGCTGTCCATTGCGCCTTCGGTGGCCTCCATCAGCTTCCTCTTCCTCCGGTGAAGCTTCGTTGGCAGTGGCAGCCACCGATTCGGCCGGCACCGCCGTCGGCCATTTTCCTTTCCTCTTCCGACTTCCTTCGTTTTTTTTTCCTTCGATTCCGTTTCGTTTCTTCACGCCGCTGGCAGCTTCTCCTCTCGCCGGCGACGCCACTCGTTCCTCCTCTCTTCCCTCACTCGGCCGGCAGTGGCAGCTGCTGCTACCGCCGGTCTCTGCTGGAAGGCCCGATCCTTCCTTTCCTTTTTTTCTTTTGTTTAGTTTCCTTTTTTTTTTGTTTATTTTCTATTTTTAGTATGTAGTATACTATATATTATACACAATATAATATATTGTATGCATATAATATATACTATATATCATACATATATTATTTCATACATAATATAATATAACATATATTATATATAAATTATATATATTTTATATTATAAACATATCTCTAGTATATATATATATATAGATATATGTATTTTTATATATTTTAAAATAAATAACCTTTACGTATACAATTTATATAGATATTATAATACAATATTTATACATATAAACTTTAATATAAAATCACATTTACCTTTCTTCTATATGTATTTATATGATTATATATACACATAAAATATTATGTTCATATACATAGGTATCATATAATTTTATGAAATAGTATATATTTCATATATATACCAACGTATATTAAAATATACTATATAGTATTTTAAATACATATGTATTTATATAAAATACATTTATATAATTTGTAATTATATAAATATATTTCATTTTATTCTCTTATTTTCTTAATTAGATTTGGATTTTAATTTATCCAATTTAATTCTTTTCCTCTCTCTATTATTTTTATCTTCACTTCCAATTTAATTTCCTTTATACGAATTTCCCAATTCTTTCACTTCCTCACTTCTTGGGATTTTCACCCATATCCCATTCTCGCAAAATTTTATTTATTTCCTCTGATTTAATTTCTCCAATATTTATTTTCAATATTTCTAATTTCCAATAAAGGGAAAAATTTACGGTTATCACATCCTCCCCACCTTAAGAAATTCGGTCCTCCGAATTTAACTTAAGTCCAAAGGTGGTACATGTCGTACACTTACGACTTCTGACCTCTAGTTCATCCTCCAAGTAATACTGCCAGCACACTTTCAACATCAACAATACTTTAGACCACTACATGCTATCTTTCATCATATATGTCTATACTCCCGTAAGTTCATTTCTCAAATCGGAAGTTATTCACTTTTACTCTTTTCATATAAGAGTCCATACACAATATTTTTAATATTACAGCTAATCTATGCTGTTCATCATCCATTCTTCTCACTTAGTGCCGAGTCGACATAATTTGGTACTATCATGTACTCGTGTCAATCAATTATATGTAAGTGTCCCAGTAGCTTTCACATCTCATGCACTCGCTCTCTCAATATCATGGAGCGGTTACATCTCACGCTCATATATATAAATATATATATCAGTATCGAGCGGTGCTATCAATACACTTGGGATCTCAAAGCCTTTTGCTATCTCTCATTAGCATATGGCAACACAGAGACTCCCATCACATGTAAGGCTCACTGGAAGTGTACATACACATTCACACCGTTTAACACTTATACTGCGACTAAGGCACTAGAGAATCTAGAAGTTTGATAATGGAAAGTGATTCTATTTAGATCATCAGTCTTTAATCACTTCCATATCATCATTTCTCTTTTGGACTTTTATTGTCCACAATATTCATTTTCACACTTATTCCTCCAAGGCTGCATCTCATTTGTTGACTTTACTATAGCTCATCTCTTATGATCATAATTCATGAGACTATCATATTCTCTTCATGTAGTATGGTCTTTAGATCTCTTTTCATAATTTAGATTCTGTGATTGAATCCTCAAATTATCCATTTAAGCACCACATTATCTATACAATTTCACCATCTCTATCATTTCGAGGTGGCTATATATACAAACATTTCTCTTTATATACTGGCAGTAAACATATCAATTATCTTACTCCTTGGAGTATCATTACTTTCACTTATCAATTTTGGCTTTGATTTTACATCTTGCCATAGCTATGTGATAACCAACACAATTCACTTTCAGTCTTACCTTCGGGAACTGTTTTATATTGAAGTTCCCTTCTCGTCGTGCAACTTATTTCTTTATTGCACTTTCATTTTCGTTTTCATATTTTTACTCTCATCCCTTTTTGTCGGTTTTCTCAATTGATATGGTACTATACTGTTAAGATCTTTTAAAATCTTGCATACCATCTTTTTCTTTACATTATCCATCTACCGACTTTAATTTCTTTAATTAGATCTCCTCTATAGAGCAGCTAGTCTCATCACTCTTTTATAGGCTGACAATAGTATTTAGCTAGACTCATTACTTTCGTATCTCAATCATTATCTTTATATCATAGACAGGTTCACTGTCATCCTGTCGTCTCGAGATCATATATCTCAAGAGGAGGTACTGTCTAGCCAAATCTTTAGTTGCAAATCTTAGCACAATTCCACGGTCTTTAAGAGTTTAAGGATCATATCACAATGCTGCTCATGTTCCATTTATGCTTTAGACTCTATCAGTATTTCATCAATTTACTCATGTAAGGATGCCTCATTCTTTAGGCTTATATACTTTACAAGGCAACTCATTATCCTTGTAACTTTAATCGGAACTCGTAAAATTCACTCCGAGTTCAAATCATCATCTTATGGACACCAATCTTCAATCTTTTATCTAAGGACTCTTTATACTGAGGCTAGTCTTATTAACTCCTCACACATCCCTAATCAGCTCCATAAAGCGTCTATTTTCATGTAGATGAATACTTGTTCTTCACCAGAACTTTATCAATGATAGGAAATTAATACATCCTTTTTAATTCATCTACAACCCAATATCATTTGTATTTCTCTCATTTATACTTATACAGACAATTTCATTATTCTCAATTTGTCATTATCTGTATTTTCGTCATTCAGACCTTTACACGTGAATTTCATTATTCACACAATTTTCAGAGTTATTTTCTTAAGCTTTTCGGATTCTTTCTACATCCTCCGATATAAACTTAGAATTTAACTTCATATTCAAAATCGAGTCAATGTTATCTCAATTCCTCTAATTTATATAACTCTGGAAGTTCTATCGGAAATCAAATCTGTATTTTCTTTAATCATACATTTCTTATCATCAGAACACATGCAGCACTTAGTTCCCGAAGGATTCTAGAGGTGGCTCACACGGTACAATCATCGAGTCTTTGCTCGGTTTGGCCTTTACTAACACATCACCTATCATTTATGGAGTTTAAGATAGACATCAATCTTATCATACTATAACCTCGAAGGGTATAGAAATAAACCGGTCAAATCTATGACCATAATCTATATTGTCCTCTGTGGGTCGCGGATCAGGTGTCGACCGGGACTAAACATATCACATATCATGCATCCGCATGATAGGAATGCCAACCAATCTCGAAACCGTAGTTTTCATCATAAAATAAACTTATATGAAATTTATATAAATATAGAATTCCATAATTTAAAACCATAAGGGTTAAAATCCTTTAGTGAATATTTGTAAAAATATTCATAAAAATATTCACTATATTTCACTTCATCTTTCGTCTCGTATTTCGTGTAATTTATCTATTTCAAGAATTTTCGGTGATTTCGTTGTCACCATTCTCGAATACATGAATATTTTAAAATTCCATCTCATTATATTCATGTTTTATGAAATTTAGTAATTTCCTCATGTTTCGTGATTTACTATCGAAATTCGGAAATAAAATCACTTAATATGATTTTATAAAGTTTTTCTAAAATTTTCGGCAGCATAACGGCTGCCGATTTACTAACCTCTTGCACGGAAAAATACAGTTTTAAATCTTTTAGCCAGTACTTCTTCCCAAATTATTTTCAGAAAATCATGCATCATAATAATTTTCATAAAATATTTGCATAAAATATTTCAATTTAAAATATGCAGACTGAGTATCCTTACAGTGCTGCACATGCATCCCTTACCTTTTTCCGAGTCGGCGACTTCCGCTTATCGAACGCGCCCGCACTCCATTTCTCCCGATTCCTTATCCCGATTGCTGAAAATAATTTCTGGAATTAAAACTCTAATTTTTAGAATTTTTTTCATAATTTATTTAAATATTTCTGAAATTAAATTTCCGGGAAATTTCTTACCGAATTTTCGTAAATGTCCGGGTTGTCGAATTTTCGGGAATTTTCCGAATTCCTGAAATTCTCATTTTTCCTCTTTTCTTTTTCTTTCCTTTCTTTTTCTTTTCTTTCTCTTTCTTTTTTCTTTTCTTTTTCCTTTTTCTTTTCTTTTTCTTTTTCCTTCCTTTCCCGGTCAGACCGGTTCAGACCGGTCCAGTGCCTTTCCTCGCCGGCGGCCGGTTCTCCGGCGGTTTGGGCGTCACTCAGCTGGCCGGCTGCACAACGAACTTGTCGGTGCCCTTCGTTTGTCCTGGATCGGCGGCACGGCGGCGGATCGAGGCGATTTTGCCTCGGTTTCTTCTTCCTCTTCGTCGGTCCTCCTCCGCCGTCCATTGCGCCTCCAGTGGCCTCCATCAGCTTCCTCTTCCTCCGGTGAAGCTTCGTTGGCAGTGGTGGCCACCGATTCGGCCGACACCGCCGTCGGCCATTTTCCTTTCCTCTTCCGGCTTCCTTCGTTTTTTTTTTCCTTCAATTCCGTTTCGTTTCTTCACACCGCCGGTAGCTTCTCCTCTCGCCGGTGACGCCATTCGTTCCTCCTCTCTTCCCTCACTCGGCCGGCGGTGGCAGCTGCTGCTACCGCCGGTCTCTACTGGAAGGCCCGATCCTTCCTTTCCCTTTTTTCTTTTGTTTAGTTTCCTTTTTTTTTTGGTTTATTTTCTATTTTTAGTATGTAGTATACTATATATTATACACAATATAATATATTGTATGCATATAATATATACTATATATTATACATATATTATTTCATACATAATATAATATAATATATATTATATATAAATTATATATTTTATATTATAAACATATCTCTAGTGTATATATATATATATATATATGTATTTTTATATATTTTAAAATAAATAACCTTTA
Source organism: Heritiera littoralis (assembly GCA_031772115.1). Taxonomy (NCBI): domain Eukaryota; kingdom Viridiplantae; phylum Streptophyta; class Magnoliopsida; order Malvales; family Malvaceae; genus Heritiera; species Heritiera littoralis. The sequence goes on along the minus strand of JAPDPK010000061.1, from coordinate 4,238,352 downwards.
CGTATACAATTTATATAGATATTATAATACAATATTTATACATATAAACTTTAATATAAAATCACATTTACCTTTCTTCTATATGTATTTATATGATTATATATACACATAAAATATTATGTTCATATACATAGGTATCATATAATTTTATGAAATAGTATATATTTCTATATATATACCAACGTATATTAAAATATACTATATAGTATTTTAAATACATATGTATTTATATAAAATACATTTATATAATTTGTAATTATATAAATATATTTCATTTTATTCTCTTATTTTCTTAATTAGATTTGGATTTTAATTTATCCAATTTAATTCTTTTCCTCTCTCTATTATTTTTATCTTCACTTCCAATTTAATTTCCTTTATACGAATTTCCCAATTCTTTCACTTCCTCACTTCTTGGGATTTTCACCCATATCCCATTCTCGCAAAATTTTATTTATTTCCTCTGATTTAATTTCTCCAATATTTATTTTCAATATTTCTAATTTCCAATAAAGGGAAAAATTTACGGTTATCACACCAATGGTTAGTCGTTACTTGAATCGCTTGGATGTCAAGGGTGTAGACACCTAATTTTGTCCGAACAATTTTTAAATAAAAAAAATCAAAAAAAATCAAAAAAATCAAAAAATGATAAAAAGAAACAAGTCAATTTTGGTCAAATCTCATGTGGAGCACATGCAAAATTCACACCTTCAAGAGTTGACTAAAGTTGATATTGTTGCCAAAAATAAAAAGAAAAAATAATCAGCCATTAAATCAATGAATAAATTAAGGAAGAAATAAATTGGGTGAAATAAAATCTGAAAATTGATTACCAAAAATAAAAAAAATGAAATGGAAATAAATTTAAAAAAAAGAGGGAAAGTTAAACAAAATAAATGAAAAATCCCATGATCATGGGATCAAATATAAATTTTTGATTGCTTTCCATGAAATTTTGAGGCTATAAAAGCCAATGAAACGGGGCTAAAAAGAAATCTGGAGGAGAAAACCCTAGAAAACCTTGGAGAGGACATACAGCCACCATCCATCATCCTCTTCAACTCAGCCTCGCCAACCACCATCGTTGGACAGGCACACAAAAAAAATCTAGCTGGTCGTACCATTATCATCTCCCTCCCCTACTATCCTTGTTTTTTGGGCCATCTTGAATTCATCCTTGCTGCCACTCTCCCCTTTTGCGTAGCTACTTTGCTCTACATCTCTTCACTGTTAATTATCTTCATCACCCCGCCAAAGAAAGAGAGAAGAATCCGCGAGTTTGCTCGCTCGTCCACGAGCTCGCCCACCCAAAGAGAAAGAACATCCAAGAGCTCGCCAATTCAAGGAGTTCGCCCGCCCGAGGAGGCTATCTTCGCTCGCCTGCCCCGCCAAAGAAAGAAGCTGTGTGCTCGCCCGATCGAAGAAGAGGGAAGACTTGTGAGCTCGCCCGCCCTCCAATAGAGGTATATTCCCCTTTTTTGCCATTCATTTACTTAGGTATTTTTAATGTATGGGTAGAAAATAATAAGTAAAATAAATAAAGGAAAATAAAAATAGAATTTTTCCGATGATAAGATTTTGAAGAAATCACAAGTAGTGATTCTTCGACAATCTTTAGGGTCGAGAAAAAATCTTTGGACGTTACCAGCGTATTGGAACATCTAATTGATTTTATCTTGATACAAAAATCATTTTGATATAAAAATAATAATAAATTTTAAATTTTAAAATAGTTAGACAAATAAGAATGTAACTATCAAAATAAATAAATAAATAAATGCAAGTATAAGTGTTAAAATAAAAAAAATATATATATATATATAAATATACATTTTTAAATAAATGAACAAAAAAGGAATTTCCGATGATAGGATTTCTTAGAAATCACACGTAGTGATTCTTTGATAATCCTTAGGGTTGAAATGAAATATTTGAATATTACCAGCGTGTTGGGGTATTCAAATAATTTTAGTTCGATATTGATATTTCTAATAAAATTAATATTTAAAAATAAATAATAAATAAATAAAATCTTTTTAAACAAATAAGTAAACAAGAATGTAAAATTGTTACAATTAATCTTTTGGAATAAATAATAACAACAACAATGACGAAGAAAAAAAGAATAATTAAAGAAAAATAAACAAGATATACATTTTAAGGAATTTCCGATGATGAGATGTTACGGAATTCACAAGTAGTGATTCTTAACTGATCTCTAGGTGAGAGAGATCTACTAAATGTTACCAGCGTATTGGAATATTTAGTATGATTTTTCAATAAAAATAAAATTTTATAAATCAATAAATTTCAAAAGTAATAATATAAGTATAAAAGATAATAAAAATAAAATAAAATAATATATTTCTCATGTGCATCATATTTATTTTGTTAGCACCATTTGCATTCATGAAATTCAAAATAAGTGCGAAATCTCCCAAGGATGGGATTCTATAGAAATCGCAAGTAGCGATTCTTAAGAAATCTCTAGGTGATGAAATTATCCGAAATGCTACCAAAAGTATTGGGGTACTTCGGAATAATTTTCAATATAAGGGATTTTCATTTATTTTAAATAAAAAAATAAAACTTAAATATTTCAAAATAAAACAAATAATAAAAATGGTTTCAAATAAATGGAGTTCTTTTTAAATGTTTAATTAAGATCATTTTTAAGATCAGAAGATAAGACATGATTAAGTGGTACCGTTTTCTAACGGGCGTTGTGGGGGTGCTAATCCTTCCCCATGCGTAACCGAACTCCCGAACCCAAACTTTGTTTTCGTAGACCAAAAATTATTTTTTTTGATAAAAATTAATTAATCTTAAGATTTTATTAAAAAGATAAATGATTTTAGGTGGCCAATCACACCTAGTCAAAAAAGATTGGTGGCGACTCCATTTTTGTGTTTTTTTCAAAATTGTCTAGCGATCGAGTCCCCGGACGAAAATCGTTACGACAAAGGGTTCGAGTAATGGCGGACGCGAATTGGGACGAAGTCTGGATAAAACCGTGCAGGACTTTAGGCCCAAAGCGGACAGTACGGATGAGTGGGATCCAGTGACCAGCTCAAGTGGGAGGAGGGCTGGGTCGCCATAAAAAAACGCGCGTTTTATTGTGACGGACCAGCCCAACCGGCCATGGCCACCTCTCTTGGGCCCACGCTCCACGGTTGCTGTGACAACGCCACTCATCCGTACTGTCCGCTCTGGGTTCTAGAGGTGGCCCCCGTCACACAGACGTGCCACTTAGTCCCGCATGGCTTTCTCGGGAAATCTATCCCAATTCGCGTCCGCCGCTACTCGAACCCTTGACATCCAAGCGATTCAAGTAACGACTAACCATTGGACATGGTTAGTCGTTACTTGAATCGCTTGGATGTCAAGGGTTCGAGTAGCGGCGGACGCGAATTGGGATAGATTTCTCGAGAAAGCCGTGCGGGACTAAGTGGCACGTTTGTGTGATGGGGGCCACCTCTAGAACCCAGAGCGGACAGTACGGATGAGTGGCGTTGTCACAGCAACTGTGGAGCATGGGCCCAAGAGAGGTGGCCATAGCCGGTTGGGCTGGTCCGTCACAATAAAACGTGCGTTTTTTTGTGGCGACCTAGCCCTCCTCCCACTTGAGCTGGTCACTGGATCCCACTCATCCGTACTGTCCGCTTTGGGCCCAAAGTCCCGATAAAACCGTGCGGGACTTTGGGCCCAAAGCGGACAGTACGGATGAGTGGGATCTAGTGACCAGCTCAAGTGGGAGGAGGGCTGGGTCGCCACAGCATACAACTCCTTTACTGAGCACGTGGTTCGCTCACCCCTTCAATTTCACTCTACAGGTTTTGATTTGGATTAAGAGACATACCATTTTTATGTTTATGGAAATTGAGTAAAATTTTATAAGCTATTAAATAATTAGCTTAAGGATAAGGAAGGAATGACACTGGATGAACTAAATCTAAATAAAGAAGGAAAAAGATAAGTGATAAGATGGAGTGACGGGGACGTCACAGATATACAGTGGAAATGATAGGACACAGAGATGAAATATCTAAAATGATAAGAGATGTGTGATTAAAGAAAGTATCGGATGTGGTTCTTGATAAATTTTCAGAGTAATAAAGATATGGGAGATCGGGTTAATATTGACTCGATTATTAATATGAAATGTATTTCTAGCTTATATCGGAGAACATATAAGAACCCGAAAAGCTTAAGAAACAACTCTGAAAAATTTATGGATAATGAAATTCACTTGTATAAGTGTAATTGATAGAAAATACAGATGATTTATAATTGTGAATTAAATTCCTATTATGCAATAGAGTTCTTACGAAGAACAAATATTCATCTGTATGAAATTGATGCCTTATTTAATTTAATCAAGAGAGGTATAAGAAGTTTATAAGACCAATCTCTGTACAAGACATCACTAGATGAAAAGCTGGAAACTGATGTCCATAAGAAAATAATTAGAACTCGATATAATTATCATGAGTTCATATTGAGGTTTACAAGGCTAACGAAATACCTTCTGAGGTATATAAGCCTAATGAATGAGGCATCCATACATGAATAGCATGATGAGATACCAATATGGTTTAAGACATTAATGGAATATAAGCAGTATAATTGTATGACCCAGCAGACTCTCATAGATTGTGATCTATATGTTAAGATTGGTAAATAAGGGATGTGGCTAGATAGTATCTCTTTCTAGGATATATGATCTCTAATGACAGAGTGACATGGAACTGTCTATGATGAAGAGATAATGATTGAGATACAAAAGTTACTGGGTCTAGCTAGATACTATTGCCAATCTATGGAAGAGTTATTGGGTTAGCTGCTCTACAGATGTGACTAATAAGTAAAAAAGTTAAGGTCAGTGGACGAATAAGTGTAAGATGATATTAAAATGTTAAAAGAGTTTAACAATGGAGTACTATACCACTGAGGAAAAAGTCGACTGAAATGATGAAAGTGAAAAAATGAAAATGTAATAAGAAGATAAGTACATGATGGTGAGGGAACACAAATATGAAGTAGTTCCCAAATTAAGACTAAAAAAGATTTCCTTGTGGTTATCACATGATTATTGCTAGATGGAAAATCGAGCTTGTAACAGTCTAGTTACACAGTAACACACACGTTATTACACAATTTTGACGGTTGGGCTATCTGCGATACTTTACTTTTCATTTACATTCAAACAATTTCATATGAAATTATAATATGAATTACATCCCCTATCTTAATTCACAAGAAAGTAGTGTTGTAGATAAGTCCAAATACGAAAAATAAATGATCATACCTTTCATAATTAATTCAAGCTGTCGCAATGTCTCTAAATGCGCAGCCGAGATCCTCATATGTTAGATTCTTAGTCCTCGAAAATCTGAGATGTTAAAATTAAGGGGTGAGCAAACCACGGCTCAGTAAGAGAGTTATATGTAACACTTGATATTCAGCTATCTATATGCTGAAAAACTTTTTCACTTTCTTTAAATTTTCCTAGAAGTGTTCTTGTAACGACCCGTACCACATTTTTCACCTCATTTTACGCAACTTATCCGATTGGGTTGTCTGTGATACTTCACTTTCCACTTAATGTTAAACAATTTCATAAAATAATTAATATTATATACATCCCCTATCTTAATCTATAAGTAAGTAGTACTGTACACATGTCTAAATACAAAAAATAATTGATCATAACTCAGAAATCTCAGTCGGTAGTCGTAATCCACAAATGTCGAATCTCACAATCATCAAAACCTGAAATGTTAATATTGGGGAGTGAGCAAACCACGGCTCAGTAAGAGAGTTATATGTCACACTTGATATTCAGCTATCTATATGCTGAAAATATATTTTTTTTATTCATTTTCTTTAAAATCTTCCTAACTGGCTCTAGGCTCACATGTAGGAAGGATACTACAGTCGGCTAAGAATCCAGATAGAATAAGGTAGGTATTTTAGAATACCATACTTGTTCCGGAACCTAGAAGCGATTGTAGAGAATATTAATTTCGTTGTTTTCAAAACGATATAATTGTCGTTTTTCCACAGAGTAAACCACTTATTTCTTTTCACTTCAGTCTACTTTAAAGCACGTGGCAGTTCAGAAATAAAAACAGTGGTTTACTTCTCTTCTCTTCTCTTCAGTACAGTAAAAACAGTACAGTACAGTGATTTGTAAATATCCAATCATAGGATAATTTCTTCTTCGATTATCTCTATCTTAGAAATAATTCTTATGTTATTCTTTTAGAATAAACATTTATTTCTCTTTTCAAATCAGTAACCGTATCATACTAAAACCCTGTAAGAAATGCATTTAAAATAGTCATAGTATCGATATATGCAGAAAACAAATGCCATAATAATGCATTTCATACTTTAAATCATTGTATGAATTCTTTAATACATATATAAAAAATTCATATTTGTTTCAAACATGCATCATACTTTAGAAACTTAACATCATAATTAACAAAACTTATCATACAGTTCATGGAGACTAGGCAGAATCATATAGCCAGTATGCGGGTCATGACACTTACTTCATCCTCCGAAGAGGGAACAGAACATCATCCTCCGAAGAGGGAACAGAATACCTATGGCCATGGTATAGGCTGTAGACCTGATCAGGGTCGTACAGCGAACATTGCACCACGAAGGACCAACATACCCACAATGGGCGAGAACATGCATAATGTGGGCGAGAACATGCTCGACGTGGGCTAAACATATGCCACAAGGGATGGAAACATGCACAATGTGGCAAGCATGACAAGCAATAACATAAACTATAGGAAGGCCTTAGTCTCAAATCTTACTTACTTATGTAACTTCTGAAATTATACATTTGGTACAAAATAGTAAGGACCGGACGTGCCTGGGTCTAAGTTAGCCAGGGGTTTGCCACTCCGATCACTGTTTCAGAAAACATACTTATTTACTTTCATACATAAAAAGTTTATTGAAAAATATGCATAGAAATCATAAGGTTCGTTTAGCTAATTATTAAAAGACTATGGAAATTAATTTCGGAATGAAATTCATGCTTCAAACATTTCTTTATAAATTGCGATGAAGACAGTTTGCAAAATCATCACTGAAAATATAGAAAGGCAAAACTGTCTTTTTTCCACCATAAAACACATATGTATGCTTTTCCGTGCATTTAATCGAAAACATGGTTTTATAATTATCGGAATTCAAATAGATTATTTTTATAATTTATGAAAATAAAATATTTATTTTCTAACTTTAAATTTCCATCACCATGTTTTCTTCTAAAAACACGTGTAGAGACCTCTAGTCTCGAAAACATAGTTGTTCATCATTTCTTAACCTTTATGAAATTTTCATAATTAATTATTTCCATAATTAAAACTATAAAGATTTTATATGAAATCTAGTGAATATTTAAGAATATTTATAAAAATATTCACTTCAGTCTCTTTTTCATTTTCTTCTCGTTTCACGTGAAATATCACCTACAGGATGAAATTTCGGTGATTTCCTTTTTGCCATTCACGAAAACATGAATATTTTAAAATCAATTATCATTATATTCATGTTTTATGAAATTTACTTAATTTCTCGATTTTCATACATAAAAATTGTTTCACGTGAAATCAAATCATTTATTATGATTTTCGGTAAATTTTAGTAATTATTCGATAATTTTTCGGCAGTATAATGGCTGCCGATTTGGTTAGCCTCCTGCACGAAAAATACAGTTTATATTTCTCAACTGGTATTTTACCACAATTTGAAACCGATAAATCACCACAAATTTCAAAACTAATCATTGTCCATTGCATTTATAAATTAAATGCATAATTTAAAACATGTGGCCGAATATCCTTACAGGCGGCACATGTCTCCCTTACCTGTTTCGGGTCGGCGACTGCCTCTCGAAGGTCGTGCCCGTGTTCACCTCGCTCGATTCCATCGGCTCGGTCATCGAGAAATTTTCTGGAAATTAAATTCTAAAATTTAGAATTTTTTCATAATTATTTAAATAAATAAATTATTTAAATAATTTAACACTTTTCGAGATTTCTTACTGGTTCCCGTAATTCCTGAGATTTCCCGTAATTTCTGAAATTCTCGAATGCCGAAAATTTCTCTTTTTTCTCTTTTCTTTTCTTTCTTTCTTTTCTTTTCTTTTCTTTCTTTTTCTCTTCTTTTCTTTTCTTTCTTTTTCTCTTCTTTTCTTTCTTTTCTTTTTCTTTTTCCTTTTTCTTTTCTCTTTTTCCTCTTTTCCTTTTCCTGGCCGGACCGGTTCAGACCGGTCAGATCCCCTCATCGCCGGTTCTTCTCTGGTGGCCGGTTCTCCGGCGGTTCGGCGGCTCCTCAGCTGGCCGACGGCACGGTGAACCTGCTGGTGGTCTCCGTTCAGCCTGGATCGGTGGCACGGCGGCGGATCTACTCGGTTTAGGTCGGCGTCTTCTCCTCCTCCGTTCGTCCTTCCTCCGCCGTTTTCCTTCACCGCCGGTGGCTTCTGACCTTCCTCTCGCCTCCGCCGAGGTCGACGTTAGAGTGGCGGTGCCTGTGATAACCGTAAATTTTCCATTTATTGGAAATTATAAATATTGGAAATAAATATTGAAGAAAATAAATCAGAGGAAATAAATAAAATTTGCGAGAACGGGATATTGGTGAAAATCCCGAGAATTGAGGAAGTGAAAGAATTGGGAGATTCGTATAAAGGAAATTTAATTGGAAGTGAAGAAAAAAATAATAGAGAGAGGAAAAATTAATTGGGATAAATTAAAATCCAAATTAAATAAGAAAAAGGAGAAAATAATTGGATATTAAGAAATCCAATTAAATGAAATAAAATGCGTATATTATATATTTATATAATTAGATTATATAAATATATTTTCTTATGTTTTTATATAAATACATATGTATATATGAAATATAGTATATATTATAAAATGATATATATTATTTTATATTAAATAAACACATGTATATTTTTATATACAATTATGTATATAAATAAATATATATGAAATATATATAAATTTTAAATTAAAGTGTGAATATATATATATATTGTTTAAAATAAAATATATTATTAAAAATATAATTATATATAATTATAAAGATAATTATGTATATAATAAATAAATAAATAAAATTAAAAAAAAGAAAAAAGAAAAGAAGAAAATGGGAATCGGGATAACCTGATTCCCAGTTTTCCTCTTCTCAAATGGCCAGTTGACCCTCATCGGCCAGCCGAGGGAAAAGAGAGACAGAGAAGGGAAGCCATAGCCGGCGAAGGAAGGAAGAGAAAGGAGCTACCGGCGGTGAGAAAAGAAGAAACAGAAACAGAAAGGAAAACTGGCGAACCGAGAAGGAAAGGAGAAGGGAGGAGACGGCGGTGCCGGCCGGCCTAGGCACCCCCATCGCCACCCGAACCTCGGTAGAGGTGAGGGGAAGGTGAGAAGAGCCACCGGCGAAGGAGAATCCGGTGGAGGAAGGAGAAAAGAGAGGAGGAAGGGACCGAAACCCACTTGTCGTAACGATTTTCGTCCGGGGACTCGATCGCTAGACGATTATGAAAAAAAACACAAAGAGGAGTCGTCACCAATCTTTTTTTGACTAGGTGTGATTGGTCACCTAAAATTATTTATCTTTTTAATAAAATCTTAAAATTAATTAAGTTTTATCAAAAAAATAATTTTTGGTCTGCGAAAACAAAGTTTGGGTTCGGGAGTTCAGTTACGCATGGGGAAGGATTAGCACCCCCACAACGCCCGTTAAAAAAACGGTACCACTTAATCATGTCTTATCTTTTGATCTTAATAGAATGGTCTTAATTAAACATTTAAAAAGAAATTCATTTATTTTGAAATCAATTTTTTTATTTGCTTATTTTTTGAAATATTAAATTTTATTTATGTTAAATTTATTTTTTATTTCAAATAAATGAGAATCTTTTGTATTGAAAATTATTCCGAAGAACCCCAATACTTTTGGTAGCATTTCGGATAATTTCCTCACCTAGAGTTTTCTTAAGAATCGCTACTTGCGATTTCTATAGAATCTCATCCTCGGGAGATTCACACTTATTTTGAAATTTCATGGATGCAAATGATGCAAACAAAATAGATATGATGTACATGAGAAATATATTATTTTATTATCTTTTATATTTATATCATTGCTTTTGTAATTTATTTATATTTATAAAATTTTATTTTTATTGAAAAATTATACTAAATATTCCAATACGCTGGTAACATTTAGCATATTTCTCTCACCTAGAGATCAGTTAGGAATCACTACTTGTGAATTCCGTAACATCTCATCATCGGAAAATCTTTAAAACTTATACTTTTTATTTAATTTTTAATTGTTTTATTATCATTTATTTCCGAAGGTTAATTGTAACAGTTTAGTACTCTTATTCATTTGTTTAAAAATTTTATTTATTTATTATTTGTTTATTAATGATAATTTATTTCATCGAACTAAAATTACTTGAATACCCCAATACGCTGGTAATATTCAAATATTTTATTTCGACCCTAAGGATTATCAAAGAATCACTACTTGTGATCTCTAAGAAATCCTATCATAGGATATTCTTTTAAATTTATATTTTATTTATTTATTTATAATTCATATTTATATTTATTTATTTGTTCATTTTAAATTTTATATTTGATTAATTTATTTTTATTTTTTTATATTAATTTATTTAAAGAATTTTGAAATCGAGATGAAAATAAATAAATGTTCCAATACGCTGGTAACATTTAAGGATTTTATCTCGATCCTAAGGATCATCAAAGAATCGCTACTTGCGATTTCTAAGAAATCCCATCATCGGAGTAATTTAAAAAAAACATTTCATTTTTCTTATTTATCTTTATTTGTTTTCATTATTGTATGGAATAATCTTTTTATCACTTTAGTATATTTGTATATCTTTGGAACTAGGAATAATATTTGATTCATAAAATATCACTTTTAATGTTTATTTGAAAGAAACTTTCCAGAACAACACCAAATCTTTACTATTTTTATTTTAATTCATATAATATTTTTATTATGTATAATCTTTGAAGGGACAAAATATATATTTTATTTAAAAGCTATAAACGGATGACATGTAAAGAAACAACAAGCACATATTTGATTTAAATAATAACAAGCTTACCTTTTTTTATTTGCAGTACTCGTTCTTCCTCTTTTCCTGGGCTGGAATGGTGCAACGAGAAACAGCAGAGGACAGAGGACTGACACAGGCGATCGCAGCAGAGGGGAAGGAAATATGGAGCAGCAGCGTGCGGCGTTGATGGATGCAGAAGGCGATGGTGCTGGTTGAGCAGGGAAGATAGTGCGAGAAAAATGGTGCAATAAAGGGGGCAGCGATGGAGCCACAAGCAGCAAAAGTAAGAGATGTCCGGACCGTGGTGTAGCAGTGCAGCAGGCTCGAGACGCAGAAGGCTTCAAGGGGCGACGATGACAGCAGTGCCAGACGTGAGGAAGCACTGAGGTGGGCTAAGCAACGGCAGAACGAGGAAGAGCAGGGGTGACGAAAATGCTGCTGTGTGATGCAACAAGTACTTATGCGGCGGACAGGGATGGATTGAGGCACAGCAGAAACGATGAAGACGATGAAACTAGTATCTCTCGGACTTTGATGCTTCAGGAGACGAGATGAAGATGAAGAACAGAGGTACCAAGCGGAACAAAGATTTCAATTGAGGAACAAGGCATGGTAATGATGGTTGAGGGTGTCTGGGTACTCATGCAGGGGTGGCGATGATGGATGCAAAAGCAGGCAACAAGGATCGTGTTGGTGGATGGCAGCCTTCGTGACCAAGAATAGTAGACTTTTTTTTTAGGGTTTTTCTTTCATGTCTCTTTTTTTCTCCTTTAGGGTTTCTAGGTTTTTTTTCAAGGTTTTTTTTTTCTAGCGTTTTTTCGAGCTTCCGTCCCCCGTGTATTGTGCCTCCTTTTAAAACCAAAGATCCCCCCTCTTAAAACCAAAAATCCCTCTTTTATTTAAGAAAGAAAAATTTTGATTTTAATGCATTGATCCCAAAATCATGGGATCTTTATTTTATCATTTATTTTTGTTTGACCCTTTTTAATTTGTTTCCTTTTCAATTTTTTTTACTTTAGGCAATGAATTTTCATATTTAATTTCACCTTAATTATCTCCTTCATTATTATTATTCTTTTATTTTTTTATTTTATTATTTTTTTTAATTTTTATTTTTTTATTTTGAAACTGTTTGGACAAAATTAGGTGTCTACAGCTGCCCCTCTTTGCGCTTTGCTGTGAAACAGCAATGGTGCAAAGACATAGACAACCATTTTGTCCGAATGCAAGACCTATCAATGATTTTTTTTTTGTAAAACATGATAATTCCTAGTCTCTCCTATCATAAGACTAAGGAATGCAAGATGAAATTTTCCTAGTCTCTCCTATCACAAGACTAAGGAATGCAAAATGAAGTTTTCTTAGTCTCTCCTATCATAAGACTAAAGAAATGAATGTAGAATGAGATTTCCTAATCTTTTCTATCACAAGATTAAGGAATGCAAGTGAAATTCCTAGTCTCTCCTATCATAAGACTAAGGAAATGAATGTAGAATGGGATTTCCTAATCTTTTCTATCACAAGATTAAGGAATGCAAAGTGAAATTCCTTTTTTAGTCTCTCCTATCATAAGACTAAGGAATGCAAACATGAATTTTCCAAATCTTTTCTATCATAAGATTAAGGAATGCAAAGTGAAATTCCTAGTCTCTCCTATCATAAGACTAAGGAACGCAAGATGAAATTTTCCTAGTCTCTCCTATCATAAGACTAAGGAAATGAATGTAGAATGGGATTTCCTAATCTTTTCTATCACAAGATTAAGGAATGCAAAGTGAAATTCCTAGTCTTTCCTATCATAAGACTAAGGAATGCAAGATGAAATTTTCCTAGTCTCTCCTATCATAAGACTAAGGAAATGAAATGAAATTCCTAGTCTTTCCTATCATAAGACTAAGGAATGCAAAATGAAGTTTTCTTAGTCTCTCCTATCATAAGACTAAAGAAATGAATGTAGAATGAGATATTCCAATCTTTTCTATCACAAGATTAAGGAATGCAAAGTGAAATTCCTAGTCTTTCCTATCATAAGACTAAGGAATGCAAGATGAAATTTTCCTAGTCTCTCCTATCATAAGACTAAGGAATGCAAAATGAAGTTTTCCTAGTCTCTCCTATCATAAGACTAAGGAAATGAAATGAAATTCCTAGTCTTTCCTATCATAAGACTAAGGAATGCAAAATGATCATGAAATAAAAGCTTCTCTCACCAGAGGCTATGAGACCATTGAAAGCAAAGAGCTCCTCTTAGCAGAGGCAATGAAACTTTGAAAAACAAAGAGCTCCTCTCAACAGAGGTAATGAGACTTTTGAAAAATAAAGCTCCTCTCAACAGAGGCATTGAGACTTTTTGAAAAATAAAGGGCTCATTCAGAATGCCAGTTAGCATGGGCTTGACTGGGCTTAACTTTCATTTTGATGCCAACAATATTGGGCTTCATCCTCCTTTAAGGTGCCAGCTAAACTGGACTTTGCTCTCATCTAAAGTTTTTTCAAAAAGGTATTTTTCTCATCATCTTCTCATACCTCATCATTTTTCAAATTACTGTCTCTTATATTTTCTCTTTTCCTCAAAATTTTAATCATTCAGGGCTTCTTATCCTTATGTCTTAACAAATAGTTCAATGTCAAAATGCACTGATGAAATGTCATGCATGTCATGAATATAATGAATGCCATGAATGTTATGCACATGTCAATGTCATGCCCCTTGAATTATTCCATGAATGTATGCAAGTGCATTCTCAATTGTGGTAACAAGATTCTCAAGCTCATCTCATTTTCCTCAAGTTCCACATATCTGCTGGATTCTTCTTATTCAAATCTTCTATCTCCACTTCTCATCCCACCTTCTAATGAGTCTTGGTCCCATTATGCTTGAAGACTTGCCATCATGCTTTCAAAGTTATGTTTTCATCATTTTTTTATTTTTGTTTCTTTTTCTCTTTTAGTAATGCAAGATTTCTCAAAAGAATATTTTTTTTTCAAAAATTTACCCAAGAAAAGGTTACCAACATTTATTTATTTTCCTTCCAATTCGACCACCAATGTAATGCACTCATACATCTTCTCAATTTATTATAGGGATGGAATGAATTTAAAATAATCATGAGAAATATGGGTATTCATTCTCAGAAAAGGAACATAAAATCAAGAAAAATCAATGGGCCAGTTTGTTTGGAATATGGTTTTTAGTATCCATTTAATGAACATTCTGACAATTTCAATCAAGTCAATCTAAAATTCTTCTCTAAAAGCCCACTCATATTGATATGCTCTTCATGTAGTGTCTACCAATCTTGTCTTCTGTATCAAAACTGTTGGTGATGACCTTCCTCCTAAGCTGCCCTTTCAGGTTTTCAACTTAGGTGCCCCCTTATTTGATTCAAACTGCCCTTTTCGAGTTTTCAATTTGAATCCTCCTTTTTCTTTTTCTCTTTTTTTTTCTTTTTTCTTTCTCTTTTTTCATATATTTTTTATTTTTTTTTTTCTTTTTTTTTTCATCTTCAACTTCATTGGCTTTGACAAACTTCAACCTTCAGTGCTCAATCCAAATTCAACCCCTAATAGGCGTTCTTGATTTCGATCCAAGATATCTTCCAAAGCTCATGGGTTTCTTCATTCAACTTGATCTACTTCCTTCAAAGGATCATTATCTCATTGTACAAGTATGTTTTCATTCAACGCATGATTCTTCAATTCAAGCATTTACATTTGATCAAAATGGGCTTTTAAAGGTACGTAATGTAGGCTCAGGTGAGGGTTTACAAGAAAAGGATCAAATAGGCCCAAAATGTGTTTCAAGGTTTACAAACCAAAGGATCACTTTCTTATGAAGTAAATCATTTGAGCATTTTGCCCCATTCTAATTCAGTCATATCTTTTTTTTTTCTTTTTTTTTGTTCTTTTAGGGTTCTTTGTATTCAAACCCTTTTCTTCTTATTTTCTTTCTCCCTTTTTTTTCACATAAATGGGCACTTTCTTTTTCTTTCTTTTGCCCCTTATGAATAATTTTTCATCTATCTTACCCCCATTATGGAGGGTGATCCTTGGTAGGTTACATCACAAAAAAAACATAATAGGCTCAAAGGGGTAATCAAAGGATAATTTTACTCTCGCTTGAAGGATAGTGAAAGAAGGCCATTTATCATTTCAAATGCAAATATTCTCCTTGAAGGTCATTTACTGAACAAATACAAACTTGTTAGAAACTTCTATAAGAGATTCACCTTTTCTTATACCATCAAATTTGGGTGAAAATTGTGAACAAATTTTCTTCTTTCTTACTTGGACACCTTGGCAGATTGATAATCCATAAGCAAAAGTGGTTCTTTCAAATTTGAATCCCAGATTTATTGACATCATTATCATCATGTTCAGTTTTTGGATACTTGTGAATGAAAGATATGGTGAGTATGTGAGAAATGGCAAATGAATAGAATTAATGAGAAATTGACAGTGCATCACACTAGTCGCTTTATTAAAAGGGAAATAAATAAGAGTTAGCTCATATAAAACTTTATCTCGTACTTATGGGCTTAAGCATTTTCAAAAACTCTCTTGCATTACTTAAAGAAATAAAAGAAAGCAAAAAAAACTAGAATTTATAAATCTTCAATATCGCATGGCTAGAACCCTTCATGCCCCCTTAAGACAAATCTCTTTTTGAACTACAACTTATTATATTACTCCCTTTCCCTTACCCAAGTTTCTCAACAACTCAGTAATTTGGGCCAATTGCCCCTTTATATCATCTTGAGCTTTTTCATCTTCTCCATGCAAATGCTTTGCTCTTCTTCCATGATCTTAGCTTGATGACGAGTGTTGTGTGAATGAACCTTTGGTCGAGCTATCTTCGAATCTTTTATTACCACAATTAAGAATTTATCATTTCGCATGTGGTGATGCTTGAAAAAAAATGAATGAAGATGAATGAATGACCAAAATGCTACATGTGTTTGGAAAAATCATGCATGGAAATGTTTTGCTAAAGAACCTATGATTCCCTATTAGTGTCTCACATGTCAAACAAAAGCAAACATACATGGTCAAAGATATGTTCTAAGTAATAGGGTTAACATGACTCTATCCCAAGTTGGCTCTCTTAAGTTTACTGTATGTTTGGTTTGGAGTTCTAGAGGACAGGAGGTTCTCAAATTGTTCCTTACTGACGTCCACACTAGACTAGTAAGGCACCCCAATCCTCACCCATGACAGGCTACAAACGGAAAGGGTTCAACTTGAGTGAGAGTATTTCACTTGCCATTGCGGAGGTTATTACCTCACGAGAGCAAAGGTACTATACTCTCTCCTAAAAGGGACAAACTCGGGTGTAAGGTTGATGTATGCAATGAATATGTCATGTATGCAAAGGAACAAAATTTAAAGTGCATCCCAACAAAATGCAAATGATAAAGATGATTCACACATTTTTTGTCTGTATTTTTTTTTGTTTTTTTTAATTATTTTTTTATGAAAAGTTTTATTAAATATTTATTAAGACCATTAATTAAGATTTTGGATAAGACACGATTAATTATGGTTCGACTCTCTAACGTCCCCAGTGGAGTCGCCAAGCTGTCGTAACGATTTTCGTCCGGGGACTCGATCGCTAGACGATTATGAAAAAAAACACAAAGAGGAGTCGTCACCAATCTTTTTTTGACTAGGTGTGATTGGTCACCTAAAATTATTTATATTTTTAATAAAATCTTAAAATTAATTAAGTTTTATCAAAAAAATAATTTTTGGTCTGCGAAAACAAAGTTTGGGTTCGGGAGTTCGGTTACGCATGGGGAAGGATTAGCACCCCCACAACGCCCGTTAAAAAAACGGTACCACTTAATCATGTCTTATCTTTTGATCTTAATAGAATGGTCTTAATTAAACATTTAAAAAGAAATTCATTTATTTTGAAATCAATTTTTTTATTTGCTTATTTTTTGAAATATTAAATTTTATTTATGTTAAATTTATTTTTTATTTTAAATAAATGAGAATCTTTTGTATTGAAAATTATTCCAAAGAACTCCAATACTTTTGGTAGCATTTCGGATAATTTCCTCACCTAGAGTTTTCTTAAGAATCGCTACTTGCGATTTCTATAGAATCCCATCCTCGGGAGATTCACACTTATTTTGAAATTTCATGGATGCAAATGATGCAAACAAAATAGATATGATGTACATGAGAAATATATTATTTTATTATCTTTTATATTTATATCATTGCTTTTGTAATTTATTTATATTTATAAAATTTTATTTTTATTGAAAAATTATACTAAATATTCCAATACGCTGGTAACATTTAGCATATTTCTCTCACCTAGAGATCAGTTAGGAATCACTACTTGTGAATTCCGTAACATCTCATCATCGGAAAATCTTTAAAACTTATACTTTTTATTTAATTTTTAATTGTTTTATTATCATTTATTTCCGAAGGTTAATTGTAACAGTTTAGTACTCTTATTCATTTGTTTAAAAATTTTATTTATTTATTATTTGTTTATTAATGATAATTTATTTCATCGAACTAAAATTACTTGAATACCCCAATACGCTGGTAATATTCAAATATTTTATTTCGACCCTAAGGATTATCAAAGAATCACTACTTGTGATCTCTAAGAAATCCTATCATAGGATATTCTTTTAAATTTATATTTTATTTATTTATAATTCATATTTATATTTATTTATTTGTTCATTTTAAATTTTATATTTGATTAATTTATTTTTATTTTTTTATATTAATTTATTTAAAGAATTTTGAAATCGAGATGAAACCAATTAAATGTTCCAATACACTGGTAACATTTAAGGATTTTATCTCGATCCTAAGGATCATCAAAGAATCGCTACTTGCGATTTCTAAGAAATCCCATCATCGGAGTAATTTAAAAAAAACATTTCATTTTTCTTATTTATCTTTATTTGTTTTCATTATTGTATGGAATAATCTTTTTATCACTTTAGTATATTTGTATATCTTTGGAACTAGGAATAATATTTGATTCATAAAATATCACTTTTAATGTTTATTTGAAAGAAACTTTCCAGAACAACACCAAATCTTTACTATTTTTATTTTAATTCATATAATATTTTTATTATGTATAATCTTTGAAGGGACAAAATATATATTTTATTTAAAAGCTATAAACGGATGACATGTAAAGAAACAACAAGCACATATTTGATTTAAATAATAACAAGCTTACCTTTTTTTATTTGCAGTACTCGTTCTTCCTCTTTTCCTGGGCTGGAATGGTGCAACGAGAAACAGCAGAGGACAGAGGACTGACACAGGCGATCGCAGCAGAGGGGAAGGAAATATGGAGCAGCAGCGTGCGGCGTTGATGGATGCAGAAGGCGATGGTGCTGGTTGAGCAGGGAAGATAGTGCGAGAAAAATGGTGCAATAAAGGGGGCAGCGATGGAGCCACAAGCAGCAAAAGTAAGAGATGTCCGGACCGTGGTGTAGCAGTGCAGCAGGCTCGAGACGCAGAAGGCTTCAAGGGGCGACGATGACAGCAGTGCCAGACGTGAGGAAGCACTGAGGTGGGCTAAGCAACGGCAGAACGAGGAAGAGCAGGGGTGACGAAAATGCTGCTGTGTGATGCAACAAGTACTGATGCGGCGGACAGGGATGGATTGAGGCACAGCAGAAACGGTGAAGACGATGAAACTAGTATCTCTCGGACTTTGGTGCTTCAGGAGACGAGATGAAGATGAAGAACAGAGGTACCAAGCGGAACAAAGATTTCAATTGAGGAACAAGGCATGGTAATGATGGTTGAGGGTGTCTGGGTACTCATGCAGGGGTGGCGATGATGGATGCAAAAGCAGGCAACAAGGATCGTGTTGGTGGATGGCAGCCTTCGTGACCAAGAATAGTAGACTTTTTTTTTAGGGTTTTTCTTTCATGTCTCTTTTTTTCTCCTTTAGGGTTTCTAGGTTTTTTTTCAAGGTTTTTTTTTTCTAGCGTTTTTTCGAGCTTCCGTCCCCCATGTATTGTGCCTCCTTTTAAAACCAAAGATCCCCCCTCTTAAAACCAAAAATCCCTCTTTTTATTTAAGAAAGAAAAATTTTGATTTTAATGCATTGATCCCAAAATCATGGGATCTTTATTTTATCATTTATTTTTGTTTGACCCTTTTTAATTTGTTTCCTTTTCAATTTTTTTTACTTTAGGCAATGAATTTTCATATTTAATTTCACCTTAATTATCTCCTTCATTATTATTATTCTTTTATTTTTTATTTTATTATTTTTTTTAATTTTTATTTTTTTATTTTGAAACTGTTTGGACAAAATTAGGTGTCTACACCACGGACCCAGATCCGACGCCGTCGCTGGTCATGGGGCGAAACGGAGGTCAGATCCGGCATCCCCGCAACGTTGGCCAGCTGTGGGAGGTGTGAATTGACGGAAAGGAGGACCGCCGACTGCCGAACCGGTCGAACCGGCGAGATGAGGCACAAACTGGTCTGAACCGATCCGGCCAAAGAAAAAAAAAAGAGAAGGAAAAAGAAAAAGAAAAAGAAAAGAAAGAGAAAGAAAAGAAAAAGAAAGAAAGAAAAAGAAAAGAGGAAAAAGGAGAATTTCGGTAATTCGGAGATTCCCGGAATTCGGAGATTCCCGGAAATTCGACAACCCGGAAATTTACGGAAATTCGGTAAGAAATTTCCCAGAAATTTAATTTCAGAAAAATTTAATAAATTATGAAAAAAATTCTAAAATTTAGAATTTTAATTCCAGAAATTATTTTCAGCAATCGGGATAAGGAATCGGGAGAGATGGAGTACGGGCACGATCGATAAGAGGAAGTCGCCGACCCGAAAAAAGGTAAGGGATGCATATGCAGCACTGAAGGGATACTCAGTCTGCATATTTTAATTTGAAATATTTTATGGAAATATTTTATGAAAATTATTATGATGCATGATTTGCTGAAAATTTTGAGATGAAGTACTAGCTGCAAATTTATAACTGTATTTTTCGTGCAAGAGGTTAGTAAATCGGCAGCTGTTATGCTGCCGAAAATTTTAGAAAAATCTCATAAAATCATATTAAATGATTTTATTTTCGAAAATCGATATTAAATCACGAAGAATGAGGAAATTACTAAATTTCATAAAACATGAATATAATGAGATGGAATTTTAAAATATTCATGTTTTCGAGAATGGTGATAATGAAATCACCGAAAATTCTCTGGATAGATAAATTACACGTAATACGAGACGAAAGATGAAGTGAAATATAGTGAATATTTTTATGAATATTTTTATAAATATTCACTAAAGGATTTTAACCCTTATGGATTTAAATTATGGAATTATATATTTATATAAATTCCATAAAGGTTTATATTATGATCAAAAATACGGTTTTGAGACTCGTCAGCATCCTATCATGCTGATGCATGATATGTGATAAGTTTAGTCCCGGTCGACACTTGATCAGTGACCCACCGAGGACAATATAGATTATGGTCATAGATTTGACCGGTTTATTTCTTTACTCTCCGGGGTTATAGTATGATAAGATTGATGTCTATCTTAGACTCCATAAATGATAGGTGACATGTTAAAAAAGGAAAGCGTTTTACATGATGTTGAATATGTCAAACGGAAAATGTGAAATATGATGCGTGACATGTGAAAAGAATATGTTCATATAATATGAGAAGAAAATCAATTGAATTATAACATTTTTACAAAATGCTCATTTCGGTACTGATTATAGTACTGTGAGATGATTCTCATAAGACATGAGATACAAACATGTAATATGTTTTCAAAAAGGAAGAATTGATAGATCTGACATTCTTACCATGAATTTAAATGGAACATTAGATTATAAGTGTTTCATGAGTTCTGATAAGATAGTGGGAAGTATATGGCATAAAGGCCAAACCGAGCAAAGACTCGAGTTCCGAACCATGTGAGCCACCTCTAGAGTCCTTCGGAAACTAAGTGCTACACGAGTTTCGATGTGTTAGTAAGAAATTTCTGTACCGTGGGAGCCACCTCTAGAGTCCTTCGGGAACTAAGTGCTACACGAGTTTTGATGTGTTGTAAGAAATTTCTGTACCGTGGGAGCCACCTCTAGAGTCCTTCGAGAACTAAGTACTACACGAGTTTCGATGTGTTAGTAAGAAATTTCTGTACCGTGGGAGCCACCTCTAGAGTCCTTCGGGAACTAAGTGCTACACGAGTTTCGATGTGTTAGTAAGAAATTTTTGTACCGTGTGAGCCACCTCTAGAGTCCTTCGGGAACTAAGTGCTACATGAGTTTGATGTGTTAGTAAGAAATTTCTGTACCGTGTGAGCCACCTCTAGAGTCCTTCGAGAACTAAGTGCTACACGAGTTTCGATGTGTTAGTAAGAAATTTCTGTACTGTGTGAGCCACCTCTAGAGTCCTTCGGGAACTACGTGCTACACGAGTTTCGATGTGTTAGTAAGAAGTTTCTGTACTGTGTGAGCCACCTTTAGAAGACTCAAGGGACCTACGTGCTACACGGATACAGTTGGACCGTGGGAGCCACCTCTAGAATCCTTTGAGCACTAAGTGCTACACGAGTTCCTCGATATGACACTTAACTCCATTGTTAGTTAGAATGGATGTCGTAACTGAATCAGTGAATTGGGGCTTACACCTAAAGTGATTAAGTAATCGGTTATATTGGAATAGATTTTAATAACTTATTTTGCTCTTTAAAGTACGGTACTAATTAAGAGAGTACATTAAAACATGAAATGAGTTTTAAAGAAATAAGATGATGATTTAACTAATATTCTTTTCAAGGAATATATGAATATTAATTATTTTATTTAAATGTTTTATTTCGTAGAAGCATTATTTTGAAAAGAATATGAAAAAAGTTACGAAAGTTTAAACAGGAAAAAGGATTTATTAATTCAAAAAGAAATGAAAATTTCTCTCTACAGTTGCTTCTAGGTTCCGTAACAAGTATGGTATTCTAAAATACCTACCTTACTCCATTCGGATCCCTAGCCGACTGTAGTATCCTTCCTACATGCGAGCCTAGAGCCCATAGGAAAAATGAAAAAAGATTTTCAGCATATAGGAAGCTGAGTATCAAGTGAGGCATATAATTCTCTTACTGAGCCGTGGTTTTGCTCACCCCTTAATTTTAAAACATTTCAGGTTTTTATGATTGTGAGTTCAGTGTTTTGTGGATCCTGGTTTGTACGCGAAGGACAATATGATAGACCGATTGAGTTATTGAGGTATGATCTTTTATTTTCTGTATTTAGACATGTCAACAGTACTGCTTATCTGATTAATTTCGATAGGGGATGTGTATAATATAAATAATGTTATGTAAAATTGTTTAACAGTCAGTACAAGTGAAGTATCACAGACAGCCCAACCGGTTAAAGTTGTGTACAATAAGGTAAGAAAGAAATGTGGTCACGGGTCGTGGACAGTGCCTGGACTGGCGACACCGCTGTTTCCTTCCTCTTTTCTCTTCGCTTTTTCCGTCGGTTTTGTTTCGTTTTCTTTCTCCTTTCCCGCCGCCTCGATTTCTTCCTTTCTTCCCCTCGCCGGCGTATGGTCTCGGCTCCCTCATTTTCACCTTCAGTCGCCCGGCCGACAGTGGCCGCTTCCACGCGGGAGGCAGAATCGAGAGTTCCCGATTCTGTTTCTTCTTCTTTTTTTTTCTGTTTTAATTTTATTATATACATATTATACTATATATATATTATACTATATATAATTTTATATATAGTATAGTACTATATATATGTATTATACACAAAAATATGTATATATATTATATATTACAAATATATATATCTAATATATATTATGTATACATATATACTTTAAAATAGAATAACATTTATATATATTTATATAATGAAATAATACAATATATATTGTATGTACAATATATATATATTTTCTTCCTCATTTTCTTATTTAATTTGGATTTTCATTTATCCAAATTAGATTTCCTCTATTCCTTATTTTATTTCCAACTTAATTTCTTTTACTCGAATTTCCCAATTCTGTCACTTCCTCCATTTTCGGAATTTCCACAATATTCCGTCTTGTAAATAATTCCTTTATTTACTTTAATTTATCTTTCGCATTAAAAATTAAATTTTCGAATAAGTAATACAAAGATTCAGAAATTTGCGGTTATCACAGTTCTAGGCTCACATGTGGGAAGGATACTACAGTTGGCTAGGGATCCGGATGGAGTAAGGCAGGTATTTTGAAATACCTGTCTTGTCCCGGAACCTAGAAGCAACTATAGAGAGTACTTTATAAATTGTTCTATTTTAACACAATTTCCTTCTCTTTTCTCATAATTATAAAAATGGTATAAACCATTTATTATATCCCTTCCGTACAGTTTAAAACACGTGACAGTATAGTAGTAAACCCGTAGTTACTTCTCTTCAGTACAGTTAAAAAACACGTGACAGTACAGTGGTTTGTAAATATCCAAATCATTGGATAAACAATTCTGTAATTATTTCTATCTTAGAAATAATTTTCATGTTATTCTTTTTGAATAAAAATTAATTTCTCTTTAGTTCAGTAACCATATCTTACAGTTCAGTGAAATAGTAATATTCGGTACCGTACTATTTGGTAAAACAGTATCTTGCAGATTAGTAAAACTGTGATAACTGCTAATTTTCTAAATTTAATATTAAATATTTTTAAATTTAATATTAAAATAAATAAATAAGTTAAAGTAAATAAATAAATAAATCATTTAAGAGATGGAAATATTGGGAAATTCGAAAATTGATGAAGTGAATAAATTTGAGGAATTTAATTTGGATGTAAAGAAATCCAAATTAAATAAGAAATAGAAAAGGTGTATATTATATTTATATATTTTTATATATATATAAATATATTTTATATAGTAAATATATACATTTGTGAACTATATATATATATTATTAATACACATATAAATTGATATATTATAAAGTACATATATATTTATTATATAATTATGTATATATATAAATATATACAAAAAATATATATGTACCTAGTGAGATATAAATTTTATGCTAAATTTAAAGTTATAGATATATGTATATACGGTTTATATAATATATATATATATATATCTATATATTATTGTTAATAATTATATTTATAAATATTTATTTATAAATATAATTATATAAAAAATGAAAAATGAAAATGAAAATGGGAATCGGGATAAACCCGATTCCCCCGTTTTCTTCTCTGTTGAAAACAGAGAGGAACACACAGAAACCAGCCGACCCCGTCTGCGGTGAGAGAAAAGAGAAAAGAGGGAGGTGAGGTCACCGGAGAGCCAAGGAGGAGAACAGGGGAAGCGTCGCTGGTGAAGGAAAGAAAAGAAAAGAGGGAAGGAAATCGACGCAGAAAAGAAGGAAAACCGAAGAGAAAAAGGAAAAGAGAGATCGGTGGTGTCGGCCGATTCGAGCATTGCCACCGCCACTCCCGCCACTGACAAAGGTCGACCAAGGTGAAGGGATGACCAACAGTAAAGGAAACGACGGAAAAGAGGGAGAAAAAGAGAAGAAGGAGGCCGAAACCCAAGCCTCCAGATCCGGCGCCAACGCCGGTGATGGGGAAGAATGGAGGCCAGATCCAGCGTCGCCACCACCTCGGCCAGCTGTGGGAGGCTTGAACCGACGGTGATGCCGGGGGGATAAGGCTGAACTGGCGAGATGAAGTGAACCGGGTCTGAACAAGAAGAAGAAAGAAAAGAAAAGAAAAAAAAAAGAGAAGAAAAA
This sequence comes from Heritiera littoralis, assembly GCA_031772115.1. NCBI lineage: Eukaryota > Viridiplantae > Streptophyta > Magnoliopsida > Malvales > Malvaceae > Heritiera > Heritiera littoralis. The sequence goes on along the minus strand of JAPDPK010000061.1, from coordinate 4,213,414 downwards.
GAAAAAGAAAAAAGAGAGAAAAGAAAATTTTCAGAATTAGAAAATTTCGAAAATTCAGAGGATCCCGAAATTTCGGTAGGAAATTACGGAAATTATTTCGATTATTTAATTAAATAAATTATTTGTGAAAATTCTAATATGTTAGAATTTGGTTTCCAGAAATCATTCTCGGCGAACGAGATGATGGAATCGGAAGAGATTTAGTACGGGCGCGACTGATAATGAGAAATTGTCGACCCGGAAAAGTAAGGGATGCATGTGCAGCACTGTAACGATATTCAGTATGCATTGCTTTTTTATCACGAAATATTTTATGAAAATATTGTGGTGATTTATCAGTTGGAAATTTGTGATGATGTACTGGCTGGATTTATAAACTGTATTTTTCGTGCAGGAGGCTAGTCAATCGGCAGCTGTTATGCTGCCGAAAATTTTTAGAAAATTTCATAAAATCATATTAAATGATTTTATTCACGAAAATCGATATTCGATCACGAAAAACGAGAAAATCATTATTTTTCATAAAACATGAATATAATGAGATTTAATTTTAAAATATTCATGTTTCGAGAATGGTGATAATGAAATCACCGAAAATTCTCGTGAAAGGTAAATTACACGAAATACGAGATCGAAATACAGTGAATATTTTTACGAGTACTTTTATAAATATTTCTGAAATATTCACTAAATTATTTTTAACCTTTATGGTTTTAAATTATGAAATTATGTATTTTATTTATTCCATAAAGGTTATTTTATGAGAAAAACATGGTTTTGAGACTAGTTGGCCCCTCTATCATGCCGACATGTGATACGTGATATGTGATATGTTATATGTAACATGTGATATGTAGTCCCGGCCGACCCCTGAACAGTGATCCGCCGAGGACAATTATAGACTATGGCCATAGATCTGACATGATTATTTTATACCTTCGGGTATTATTGCATGATAGGACTCAATGGTTGCCACTGTCTCCATATATGATTTATGATATGTGAAATGAAAATGTTTTACGATATGTGACATGTAAAATGAATATGTTTCATATGATATGAGAAGAAAATGAAATGATTTATAGCATTTTCTAAAATGCTCATTTTCGGTACTGTTTTTAGTACTACAAGATGATTTTCATATGACATGTAATACGAATATGTGATATGTTTTCAAAAAGGAAAGAGGAGGAAAATAAATCTAATATTCTTATTTAAATTTTTAAATTGAATATTAGATTTAAACGATTTATATGTTATACGAAAAAGATTTAAATAACTTATTTTGCTATTTAAAGTACTATACTAATTACGATTGTACAGTAAAACATGAAACGAGTTTTAAATGAGAATGATGATGATTTGACTAATATTCTTTTCAAAGAATATATGAATATTAGTTATTTTATTTAAATGCTTTATTTTATAAAAGCATTATTTTGAAAAGAATACGAAAACAATATGGAATAAAAGAGAAAAAGGATTTAAATTCCAAACGAAAAGAAAATTACTCTCTACAGTTGCTTCAAGGTTCCAAGACAAGATAGGTATTTCCAAATACCTACCTTACTCCATCTGGATCCCTAGCCGACTGTAGTATCCTTCCTACATGTGTGCCTAGAGCCAATAGGAAAAATGAAAAAGTTTTTCAGCATATAGATAGCTGAATATCAAGTGAAGCATATAATTCCCTTACTAAGCTGTGGTTTGCTCACCCCTTAATTTTAACATTTCAGGTTTTCGAAGACTAAGAGTCTGACATCTAAAGGACTTCGGCTGTGCATTTGGGGACCATGCGACAGCTTGATTTATTTAATAAGGTACGATCATTTATTTTCTGTATTTAGACTTATCTACAATACTACTCTCTTATAAAGTAAGATAGGGGATGTAATTCATATTATAATTTAATATGAAATTGTATATATGTAAAAGAAAAGTAAAGTATCGCAGACAGCCCAACCAAATAAGATGTATAGAATAAAGTGAAAATAGGGTCACTGGCTGTGACAGATTTAATGGTATCACAGCAAGGTTGGCCTGATGTCTGTCGATACTTTTGGAAAGAAAATCTATTAAAAAGGTTAACATCCCTTGTAGTACTGTGTAGTCTAAATACATAAAGGAAATAAATGATTGTAAATTGAGTTAAATGTTTTAAAAGGGAGTGAGCATTATGAACAAAGGATGTCAAAAAAAGGAAAACGGCTCAGGAATGTTACCTGAAATGGTGATCTTATAATCTAAATGAAGGTCGGTTTGGAAAGGAATAGAAACGGACTCAGTGAGGGCCCTACTAGTACTTTTCTGTCTAGATCGAACTGAGACCTGAAAGTGATGATATAAAGGAGGGGAATGAAATATCATCATTAAATAGTGTCACAGCCCGTGACCCTATTTTTCACCTTATTCTATACATCTTATTTGGTTGGGCTGTCTGCGATCCTTTACTTTTCTTTTACATATAAACAATTACATGTTAAATTATAATATGAATTACATCCCCTATCTTAATTCATAAGGAAGTAGTACTGTAGATAAATCTAAATACAGAAAATAAATGATCATACCTTATTAAATAAATCGACCTGTCGCATCGTCCCAAATGCACAGTCGAAAATCCTTTAAGTGCTACACTCTTAGTCTTCGAAAACCTGAAATGTTAAAATTAAGGGGTGAGCAAACCACGGCTCAGTAAGGGAATTATATGCCTCACTTGATACTCAGCTATCTATATGTTGAAAAACTTTTTCAATTTTTTTTTCCTATGGGCTCTAGGTTCGCATGTAGGAAGGATACTACAGTCAGCTAGGGATCCAGATGGAGTAAGGTAGGTATTTTGAAATACCTATCTTGTCCCGGAACCTAGAAACAACTGTAGAGAGTAATTTTCATTCTTGTTTTGAAACTCAAATCCTTTCCTTTTTATTTCGTAACATTTTCATATTCTTTTTCAAAATAATACATTTATGAAATAAAACATTTAAATAGAATAACTAATATTCATATTTTCTTTGAAAAGAATATTAGTTAAATCATCATCATTTTCCTTTAAAACTCATTTCATGTTTTACTGTTCAATCATAACTGGTACAGTACTTTAAAATAGCAAAATAAGCTATTAAACCCTTTTTTGTATAACATATAAATCATTTAAATCTAATATTCAATTTAAAAATAAGAATATTAGATTTATTTTCCTCCTTTTTCCTTTTTAAAAACGTATTACATATTCATATCACATATCATATGAAAATCATTTCATAGTACTCAAATCAGTACCGTAAAAAGCATTATATAAAATGCTGTAAATCACTTCCATTTAACTTGTCACATATCATGTAAAACATTTACATTTCACATATCACATATCATATAAAACATTTTCACATATGGAGACTAAGGCACGCCCAGCCCGTCCACTGGGTCGTTACTCATATCATGCTATAGACCCCGAAGGGTATAAAATCATCATGTCATATCTATGGCCATAGTCTATAATTGTCATCGGCGGATCACTGATCAGGTGTCGGCCGGGACTACATATCACATATCACATATTACATGTTACATATCACATATCACATATCAGCACGATAAGATGCCATCTAGTCTCAAAACCGTATTTTTCATCATCAATAAACCTTTATGGAATTTATAAAAATATATAATTTCATAATTTAAAACCATAAAGGAACCATTTAGTGAATATTTAAGAAATATATAAAAATATTCACTTTATTTCCTTTCATTTTCTATCTCGTATTACGTGTAATTTACATATCAAGAGAATTTTCGGTGATTTCATTATCACCATTCTCGAAAACATGAATATTTTAAAAATCAATTTTATTATATTCATGTTTTATGAAAAATAATAATTTTCTTGTTTTTCGTGATTGAATATCGATTTTCGAAAATAAAATCATTTAATATGATTTTATGAAATTTTCTAAAATTTTTCGGCAGCATAACGACTGCCTATTGACTAGCCTCCTACACGGAAAATACAGTTTATAATTCCAGCCAGTACATCACCACAAATTTCAAACCAATCATTCATCACAATATTTTCATCAATTATTTTCATAAAATATTTCATAATTAAAACCATGCAAACTGAATATCCTTATAGTGCTGCACATGCATCCCTTACCTGTGTAGCGTATTCCTACTCTTTTCGAGTGCGCCACTCGTAATCCGATTCTTCCGGGCTGCAGATAATTCCATTAAAATTATTAGCTCATTAACCATTTATTTTGAGCTATTATTCATATCTATATGCAGCCATATTGCATACTGCAATTATGTCTAACCATTGAAATTCACACTAGTAGTAAAACGCAACTTCACCATTTAATTCAAATTTCATATCCAATTGCACCCATAATTCCTTCCCTTTGATTTATTTATCCTTACTTAATAAATCATAAAATTGACATGAACCTTTCTTTCATGACTATCAAGTATCCAAATTATAAACTCACAATTCCCTTTATCATAATCAAAATTACTCTTGATGCTTACATCTAAATTCATTCAAGTTTTAACACAATAAATACCATTAACAAATCACATATTATAAATTTTATAATCCTTATTTGCTAAATTTACACCAACATTTCTTTATTTTTATCACCAACTTTAAGCTTTCAATTTATATACTTCTTATGACCTTTTTGTCTTATGATTTTTCCATTTATCCTCCTCTTATATTTATCTTATAATCATTTCTACGCTTTTTGATACATATAAATATTTAGTATGTATTTATTTTGTATCAAAACTGGCATAATTTTGCCATTCCATGAGCCATGGCCGTGAACTTTATCATTGCCATTTTTTCTTAATTTTTTCCTTTAACTAGCTATATTTTCATAATTTCTTTTATTCTCTTGGAATTTATACTGAATATATATATATATATATATTTTTTTTTTACCCATTACATTTTATAATCAACTCTCAGCAACCCATGTGGTCGAATGGCCCTTACCATTTTCACGCCATTTTCTGTTTTCACAACACCCATTTTCTGTGTACACAGCACCCACGTTCAGCCCTTATCATGCCATCTTCATTTTCATTTTCTCATGGCCGAATGGTGTCCATGAGGTTTGCTTTAATACCTCTCAATATAGAGTTATAATTAAATTTAATACTTCTTTAAAATCATTTTCTACTCATCAAACCTCAAGGTCACTACAATATCTTTACTTTTTTTTTTTGATCGAACCTACCATGACTGCCTAATTTACTATTTTCATTTAATTTCCACCATGGCCGCATCCTTATTATCATCTATTATCGTTTTGCTGCTGTTAAATGTGAAACAGTAGCATCTTCACGTGCAGCCACAGCCGAACGTCCAAAAAGTTCCTCTTTCAAGCTTTGTTTCAAGCAAGAACCACAAAGATCATCTACTCATATCATATTCATATAAGCACTAAGCAAGATCACATAAAACCATTTCTTTTTGGCTTACCTGTAAGAAACCGAATCTGCCAGCAGCAGGGGATGTTGCTTCTCTTCAGTTTTGGCTGAAAAATGGGGCTGGTTAAGTAGCTCTTATGGTGAGGAATGATGTTGTGAAGATAACTGAATAAGTTGAATGAAGAAGCAGTGACGTATAGGAAGGAAATCGTGAGAAATTTTTTTGAGGAAACCCATGAAACCGTAGAGCAGAACATTGAACATAATACAACTAATTGAGTCGGTTTGCTACAGCTTCCTTGCCGACATAAAAGCCAGAAGAAGACCTCTTTTGAGTGTTCTTTTTTTTTTTTTGTTTTAGCCACCTTAAACTTGCCACCTTGCCTACTAATTAATGTCCTCCTCTTTTCACTTATTCATATATATCTATATATATATATATATATATATATATATATATATATATATATTATGTTTAGTAGTGCAGCAATGAAAGTCGGCAGCAAGTGAGGGAGTGGTTTTGTTGAGTTTAATCTCATGTTGCCTTCTTTTAACCAATGAAAATTAGTCACATGACTTACAACTCCATTTCTTCTCTTTTCTTTTTGTTTATTCTTCTTTTTTTCTATTTTATTTATTTATTCTTTTTTTTCCAATGCAGCAAGCTTCCACGTGAGCTTGCTGCAGTATTTTATTACATTTTTTTTACTTTATTTATTATTACTTTAATTTCTCTACTTGCATTTAAAATTTAATTTTTTGAATAAGTAATATTAAATTTTGAAAAATTCACGGTTATCACATTCTCCCACCTTAAGAAATTCGGTCCTCCGAAATTAGCTTAAATTAGGAGGTGATATCGTTCTATCTTCACTACTAGAAAAAGGACTTTTAGCAACCGAAATGTATAACGACAAAGAATGTCGTTGCAAAATCTAATTAAATTTACAACGATTTTTAATAGTCGTTGCTTATTTAATTTTTTTTTATATTTTATGCAACGATTTTTTTTTATCGTTACGAATTCCTGTGAAATTAACAATGATAAAAAAAATCGTTACAATATGTCATTGTTTTTGCAATGACTTTTTATTGTCGTTGCCTAATTAGACTTTTTAAATATTTTACATAACGACATTAAAGTTGTTACGATATTTATATCACATTTGTAACCATAAAAAAAAATCTATATTATTATAAATTTGTATAATTAATTTTATAATTATTTGTATATATTATTATTAGAGAAATGAGACAATGCTAAATAAATTTGGATAAACTTTGTTTGCTTTCCTCCCCCCATTCATATCTATTCTTAGATATTGGATAAATTTTGTTTTTACTTCCAATACAGAGCAATCAAAGAGAAAAGGCCAAGCAAATAATAATAATAATAATAATCTATACAATTACAAAATCAAAAAAAAAATTCCATTGTTTTCTTTTTATTTTTCCTTATCGATATTTGGTTTTAGTTTTCCAAAAGCTACCAAAAGAAAATTCATTTTTTATTTCTCAAGAGACAGCATAGAGTCAAAGGAAAAGAAAGGAAAAGGGGGACGATGATTTAAAACAGAGAAAGGAATGGAAAGGGTTTCGGAAATCCATCGAGAAGAGGGAGGAATGGAAAGGGTTTCGAAAATCCTTCGAGAAGAGGGAGGAATGGAAAGGGAAGAGGGAGGAATGGAAAGGGTTTCGGAAATCCATCGAGAAGAGGGAGGAAAGGAGGAAAGTGGATGAGCACGAAGTCAAATTACTTCGATCCATCATCGACAGCTTTCCGATCATTTCCATGGACACTGAGTTCTCCAACATTGTCGTCAAGTCGACTTCCCCTAGTGGCACCAGAAAAGGAGACAGAGGCGAGAGGGAAGACAGCGACCAGAAAGAGAGACAGAGGCAATAGGGAATAGAGAGTGAAGAGAGACAGAAGACAAAACCAATTAAGAGCTTAATCGCCATCTTTACATTCCAAGGTAAGTGGGCAATTATTCTAGCTATTTTGTCGTTGCGAATTATGCCTAATTTGTAGGGATTTCATGCCATTTTAGAATATATTCAAAGTAAAATTGTGATATTAATATATTGTTAATTATATTTTAGTATAAAATTTCTTCATGAAATTCTTTGCCGCCAAAGATTATTAGGCGCCAAAGGGATGTTATTTCCCGCTAAAGCCATTTTAATTAGCGGGTTATTTAGTAGTATTTACTAACCGCTTTATATATTGCACATTTTCTTTTTTGATTCTGAAAATTTTGCTTATTTTTCTATCTAAAATGGTAGGCAGAGGTAGAGGAAAAGTTGTCAAGGGTGGTGCTGCAAGAACATCTGTGCAAAGTTTGCATGGATCGAAGGATTATTCCAGAAATAGGATTAGTCCTAGAGAAAGTAATGGATCAGAGGAGTTTTCCAGAACTTATTCCGGACTTAATTCGAGGAAAAGTATTAATTTTATGGAGAGGATGAGTCTTGTAGATGAAGATGAAACCCAACCACCGGATGATTGGGAAGAAAATGAAAGAGTTGATGAAAACTTGCCTACAACAGGCATTAAAGGTAATATCTTATCTTCTATTTTTATGTACCTGTTGTCAACTGATTAGGCATATGGTTATCAATTCCTCAATGGAAAGGGAATTGTCTCTATTGTTCATGCCATCTATTGAAGCATTTTTTTTTTGCCCATGTCTCTTGAAGCATTTAGGTTGTATATTTTTGGCCAGGAAAATGAACCAACTTTTAAAGTTGTCAGATTTCCTGTTTTGAGTTTGAATATGTTTAATATCAGAGGCTATTTAATAGATTTTGTAGGAATTCATGCTGAACATGATTCATAGGTTATTTCTTATTTCTTATTCAAGCATTTTCTTAAAGCCTTTTCTTGTTGAACTTTCTTGTGCTATACATGGATCAGTGATTGATAACTTCTCTGGAATAACAATGCTACAGCCTTGGCATTTCCATGCTTTTGATCTCCTGCATTCTGTTGGTAATAGGACAAAGATCGATTAAGTCCGATAAAAAGGGCTTTTGGGTACTGAAATTGCCTACCCAATGTCCTATCAGTATCAAATATTATGCCCAAGTTATTGCTATTTGCTAATCAGTTTACTAAAGCAAGGAATTTAGAAAAAGTTCCTACTTGCTGCAGAAGTTCATTCCTGGATTAATATTGCGCTAATCTGACATTTAAACCTTTGATCCACAAGGATCATAATTTTAGGCACTTCTCTTTATTATTAGAATATTCAGTCTTGAACTAGAAGCACGCAAACAGGACAGAAAATCTCTGACTTTCATGTAGGAATCTGTTCTCCTTTCGAAAGGAAAACCAATGCTTAAGAATACAATTCAAGGCCCTCAACCCAGTAGATCGCACTTTTATCATGGAATCTGGATCACAGCTACGCTTTGCAAAGGGTTTAAACTTCAGCTTCACTTGCTGCACTTTTGTCAAGGTTGACAAATGCATTGGCTGAGGAAGCAAATTAAACCTAAGCCTGATCAGGAATGTTGAACTAACATTGCAATATAGTTAAAATTGAAAGCTGGTGTTATGTCAATTAACTAAACTGAAATTTTCATGCCATTGTATAGTTAGTACTAGCCTAAAATTTTCTAATATTCTACCTAGTGTTTGTTTAATAATTCCCCTCATGTATTTTGGGATGTATCATAAAATCTCTTAAAGTTGGGTGAACCGCTCTATTTGGCTGAAAGCATGGTGGTGATCCTTCTAAAGTTCTTTGCTGCAGAATTTATTTTCTAATTTCCATTTATTCTCTGTTTTTTTGTACAACATTTATTCTCTGTTTTTCACTGCTGCTGCTGTAGGTTCGTGTCTATTGTGGCTTTGTTCAGTTGTTGACGTTTGTTTTATTGAGCATTGAACCCTTTGTTCTGTTTTCATCTAATAAACTGTGCTTGACTTACCAAAAAAAAATTAAGAAAGATCACAGCCTCTATTACTAATAGTATTAGTTTTTCTTCAAGAACTGTAAAATAGTCAGGAAAAGAAGACTGCTATATGCTTTAGTGACCATAACTGTAAAATAATATATAGGATGAGCCTCATCATTGAAGGAGAACAAATATATCATTGCATTTCCCTTTGTTTAATTTCATTTCATTTTTACATTCACTTTTGAGTATCTCAGTCTACATATCTAGGACTAAAAGTATATTAAACAAAGTAAGTTTAAACCTTACAAGGTATCATAATTTAATTATATACTATTATGTTTTGCATATATTATTATCTTTCGTTTCTTATTATTATTAGTATTATTATTATTATTATTATTATTATTATTATTATTATTATTTTGTCAAGAAGCTACAAGGAAAGGTCGGGGGAGGTATAAAAGCATAAAAGTAGATATGAAAACCCATGGCGGGAAATCAAAATTGCAGATTAATATGCCTCAAGACATAGAGCGTGTTGTTGGGGATAATGCACGAGATTTGGTGAACTATTGTGGCTTTATAGTTAGGACATATGCCCCATTGGATGCAAAAAATTGGAAAGAAGTATATGAAAAAACAGGCGAGTCAATGTGGATGCATATAAAGGTAATTTAAAATGTATACCAATTTATTTAGTACTTACTAATATATCTTTATAACACATGTATATATCTAATGTGTTTATTTAAAAATTTCTTTCAGGACCGGTTTGAATTTAATGGAAATGAAGAGAGATTAAAAGCTTTTGCTATAACAACCATGAGGCGATTATACAAGGGATGGAAGAATAGGTTACACATGCATTACAAACAATATTCATCTGATCGGGAGCGCTTGGAAAATAAGCCCGCTGACATTCAATTGGATCAATGGTTGTATTGTATACAATATTTTGGGTCACAAGACTTTAAGGTATAAAATAGACTTTGTTTTTAAAATTATTTAATTTATATTAAATTCAGATTACTTATTGATTAAATATTTTATAATTGACTCTTTCAGATTATTAGTCAGCGTAACTCAGCTAATGCAAAAAAAAGGAAGCAAATACATACTACAGGGAATGTTTCATTTGCTGAGATTGAAGGAAAAATGGTGAGAGCATACCACACATTTGAATTAGATTTTTTTAATTAGATTTCAATAATCTAATATATTTTTTAATTGTTGCAAACATAACAGGTAGATCCTATTACTGGAGAGAAGCCTTCGGTTTATGACATTTGGTTTTATCAACATGCTCATAAAACCAAGGAGGGAAATTTGGAATGGGCTGATAATCGGTCAAAAGAAATAGGCGTATGTTTGAAATTTATTTTTAAATTAAAGTATTATTTGGTTTGGGGCATATTTTACAAAATGTTGATGTTGTAATGTAGGATAAACTTAAAAGTTTGGTTGAAAAAAGTTCGCAAGAAGGAGCTACTCAAATGACGAAGGAAGATCTGTATGATGAAGCAATGGGAGTTAGATCCGGATATAGACGGGGATTTGGTTATGGGAAAAAGGGATTTACCAAAGTGGCACGTGTATCTCAATCTGTGCAGAAAGATAATGACCAAGAGGTGTCAACATTACGTGAAACGGTGGCTGAACTTCGAGCAAAGATTGATAATTTTGAAGCAGATCGAGTAGCACGTGAAGAGAGGATTCGGAGGGAAATCCAAGAACAAGTAAGGGATGAATTACGACGAGATTTTATATTGAATTTTCCCTCCTTTCACTGCACCGAGTCAGAGCCTTTGGTATGAAATTTGATGATTCAAATCATAATTAAGTTGTTTGTGATTTAAACTTTTAATAATTCCACACAATATGACTTTGTATTTTGTTTTGCAGGAAAGTAATTAATTCAAGCCAAGCTGCATGGATTGGAAACGTTGATTTCTTGAAGTTGTTCTAGTTTATGATATGGTTTTAGTAGTGGGATTTCATGCCTATTATTGACATTAATTTTGGTCTTGGTTTTTAAATGTTTACGATTTATATGCTACTTTTGCAATAAACATATGAGATAATAAATGTTTACGATTTATATACGATTTATATGCCTAGTTTCTGTTGCTCTTTACGATTTATATGCCCACATTCAAGTTTTGCGCTATTGCGTTGTTAGTCTTCCACCTGTCTCCTCTCAGCTCCCCAGGTTCGTGCCCTATCTTTCGTGGAGGACTCAAACCTTAATAACACTACCTCGTCGTCTTTCTCTTCTTTTGCTCGTTCCAATAGAAGGTATTCTAAGCATTTGAGCTCAAATTCGTATTCATAATCGATTCAATTTGTAACAATTTTGCTAGTAATTTTTTATTTATTTATTGCGGATTTGGCAGTGGAGGGGACAGAGGAAGAGGAAGAGGTCAAGAGATGAAAACTCATCGAGAAAGATCCAGTGGCCGTGGCGGCAAGGACAAAATTGATGCTCTTGGTAGACTCCTGTAAGCAGATTTGACATTTTTTTCTCCGTTTCTTTTGCTTACGACCATGTGTATATTCGATTTAATTAATTTGATTGATTAGTATTCTCTTTTGTTTTAATATTTTAGGACAAGAATTCTGTGACATATGTCTGTTGAACTCAACTTGAACATGCGAAGTGATGGTTATGTCAAAGTTGAAGATTTGCTGAAGCTGAATATGAAAACATTTGCGAATGTTCCATTAAGATCACACACGATTGATGACATCAAGGAGGTAGGTTCTATGAAGTAATTCTTGAATCCATTCACTGTTGAGGCTTTATTCTTGTTTTTTGTTTTCAAGTCTCATAGTATTGTGATGAAAGTGTATGCTAGAGTTTGATTGGAAATTTCCCATTTCTATCCTTTCAGCATGGAATTTTTGTAGTGAAAATGGCTTCTTTAGGTACTCTTCTTTTATAAGAAATCTTTGAGATGCCACCAGTAGTATTTTGCAGTCCTATTCTTCAAACTGTATCAGTAAAATGAAAAATGCTTGTAGTCTTGCTTCACTTTATTCTAAATTGATATGCTAACAGTAATTCTTTTTGTGTTTGTTTATTTCCTCATTCTAGGCTGTCAGAAAGGATAATAAGCAACGGTTTAGCCTTCTGGTTGAAAATGAGGAGCTTTTGATTCGTGCAAACCAGGGCCACACAGTAACGGTGATGAATTCTTCTTTAAAAATCAATTCTTGTATGCTTCTTCAATTGAGCGAGACTATTGGGCCCAGAAGTTCTACACTATGCGTCCATGGTACCTTTCATTCCTCCGTGACCATGAACAGTCATTCAACTTTGAATAGATTGGACATGAAAATTTAATATCAAAATTCGTATTAATTCATGATGATATGTAAAACAATTTTTATTTCACTTTACCATGTACATGTATAATTTTTATCAAATTGTCAGTCATGTCACTTAAATGTTTCTTTATTTGTCTTGTGATATTTATTTTGCTCAGAATTGTGAGGTCTATTTTTGAGCATGTATACACTATTCAAATCTAAGATTCGTGCCATCTGAATAGTGAAAAAGTAGTGAAATTGGATCGTATTTATGAGATTAACAAAACAGCACAACTGCAAAAGCCTCAAAAGGATACAATAACAGCAGAATTTTCAAGACCAACAATGGCAGGAATTTAGCGTTGTTCTCCTACATAAACCTCTCTTATCCAGTATCACTGGCCATAATGCATAGGAAGTTCTAGTTTAGCAGATCTTGAAAATTTGAGAACAAATACTTTATAATTGATAGCAAAATGAAAACAGATGCCTACTGTAATAACTAGTATAAAGGATGATACCAGAAACTCCCATGGTGAGCTAGCGTCAGATTTTGAAAGTTATAAATCAGCGTCGATAAGACTTTCTTCAATCACTAGTTTCTTTCCTTCAACCTCATTGTTCAACGAAAGAATGGCTAATAAACTTAGTGCCAGTGGAACTCCACATTTATCGTACTTCAGTAGACGAGATCGACTATTCTTGCTGCACAAGTAAAATTAAATATTCAAAAATCAAATAAAATAAAATCCTATTCTTGCTGCACAAGACTTTCTAAAATTAAATAGATCCTTGCTTTATATAAAGAGCACAAGCAAGAAGCAAAGACACGCTCAGGAAAAGGAAGAAAAAAAAGCTTTAGCACTAGATCACTAGGCATCATCTTACCGCATCCATCTCGTTACTGAGCCATCATCGCATCTAACATCTATCCCAGCTGCATGCGTTAGCATCCCTGCACCACAAAGGTTTAGCCATCTCGTTACTGAGCCATCTCGTTTATTTTTATTGGATCTAAGCTTGTCGTTTTATCTATTTTCTTTTTCTCTTACAAAAAGTCTAAATTGTGAATTTAATAAAGCTTGTCGTTTTATCTGTTTTGTCAAATCTAAATTTAACAAAAGCTTGTCGTTTTATCAAATCAAATTCAACAAACTGTTTTTTTTGTTCTTTGAGACTAGATTTTGTTCCTTTTCTATATATAACAGTTGGATTTAGTTCGTTTATCACTTATTGCACTCAGGAAGTGTTAATTGTAGTAGATTTATTGTACATAATTTATTGCTTTATTGCTTTATTGTACATGATTTATCGTTATTGTTTTATTGCTTTATTTATTCATTAATTAATTTACCTTTTTTTTCTAATTTTGGAATAGGATTATTTTTATTATTTTTATTTAATAGTCAGAATAATTAAATTTAAATTAGGAAATTTTTTGATAATTAGGAAGATTAATTTATAATGTGATTAATTTAGTTAATTTAATAAATTAGAATAATAGATTTACGGATATTGTTTAAATAAATTTAATTTGTTAGTAGTGTATGAAATTAAAGTAATCGATAATGTGTTTATGTTCTTTACATTTGTGTCTAATTATTTAATTTAATTAATTTATTTATTTGTAGATGGTTTTAAATAAAGAATGGATGACTATTGCCAATCGAACAAATATTGATTATGTAAAAGGAGTTGATCATTTCTTACAGTTTGCCTTTAGTCAGCCAAATGTGACTGATAGCATTCGATGCCCTTGCAAAAAATGTAGAAATGTGGAATTCAGGAAGAAAGCCGAGGTTAAATTTCATTTGTTCAAGTACGGAATTCTTAATACTTACACGACTTGGCGTTTACATGGTGAAATAGAAGATGATTTGATGACAAGTGATGATGAATATAATAATGAAGAGGTCCAACATGATGACATGGTTGGTATGTTACATGATGCTTTCCATCGAACGGACATAAGTGGAGAATATGATGGTGAATTTGACGTGGACTTTGATGTTGATGGTATGCAGGAAGAACCTAATTCAGAGGCTGCCAAATTTTATCGACTATTAGAGGTTGCTAAAGAAGATTTGTACCCGGGTTTTAATAAATATTCCAAGTTATCGTTTATAGTTAAACTTCTCCACACTAAGTCGTTCTACCACCTCAGTGATATTTGTTTTAATGTTATCTTAGGAATGTTTCGAGCAGTAATTCCTAATGGTGATAGTCTTCCTTCTTCATACTATGAGGCAAAGAAAATGATAGTTGACTTGGGACTTGAATATGTGAAAATAGATGCGTGTTGCAATGATTGTATTCTTTATTGGGGTGAAAATGAAAATGCACATGAGTGCCCGATTTGTCGTTCATCTAGATGGAAATCAAAGGGTGGATCGTCTGTAGGTAAAAATATCCCTCACAAAGTTTTGCGATACTTTCCTATAAAACCTCGGTTGCAAAGGTTGTATATGTCTTCTAAGACAGCTTCTCACATGAGGTGGCACAAAGAAAAACGAGTAGATGATGGGAAATTAAGGCATCCTGCAGATTCCATTGCTTGGAAGTCTTTTGATGAGCAACACACTTATTTTGCTGCTGATGCTAGGAATGTAAGATTGGGGTTAGCTACAGATGGTTTCAACCCTTTTGGGAACATGAGCTCACAACATAGCATTTGGCCTGTGGTTCTAATTCCACATAATCTACCTCCTTGGATGTGCATGAAGCAACCATACATTATGCTCTCACTTCTAATTCCAGGACGTAAATCTCCTGGAATGGACATTGATGTGTATTTGCAGCCTTTGATTAAAGATTTGAAAGAATTATGGGAAGAAGGTGTTGACACATATGATGCTTATAGTAAGCAAAATTTTAAATTGCATGCATCCATTTTGTGGACAATTAGCGATTTTCCTGCTTATGCATATTTGTCTGGGTGGTCCACAAAAGGACATCTTGCATGCCCTTCTTGCAATAAGGACACTGTTTCTCTTTCACTAAAAGGTGCACGTAAAGTGTGCTATATGGGTCATCGTCGATTTTTACCAAAAAATCACAAGTGGAGAAAAAATCAACTGTCATTTGATGGAAGTAAAGAAATGAGACCTGCACCAAAGCAATTGAGTGGTGAAGATGTGCTACGACAATTCGATTCGTTCCAGCAATGTCCTTTTGGCAAAGGTACGAAAAAAAAATATGATGCAATTAATTGTGTTTTCAATTGGAGGAAAAAAAGCATATTCTTTCAGTTACCATATTGGAAAACACTTTTAATGCGTCATAATTTAGATGTCATGCATATTGAAAAGAATGTGTGTGATAACATACTTGGAACTTTGATGAATATGAAGGGAAAAAATAAGGACTCTTTGCAGTCTCGTTATGATTTGGTAAATATGGGCATAAGGACAGAACTTCACCCAATTGTAGATGGAGCAAACATTCGATTGCCAGTTGCTTGTTATGCTTTGTCTAATGAAGAGAAATCAATTGTCTGTAGATTATTGGTGAATTTAAAGACTCCAGATGGTTATTTGTCTAATATATCTCGTTGTGTGAATGAAAAAGAAAGAAAGATATCATTGATGAAGAGTCATGATTGCCATGTTTTTTTGGAGCAACTTCTTCCTTTAGCTGTACGTGGATTATTACCAAAAGAAGTTAGTGATCCATTAGTCGAATTAAGTGCTTTCTTTTGAGATTTATGCTCTAAAACTCTTGATCCTGATGACCTTCAACATTTACAAAATCGAATTGTCTTAACATTGTGCAAGCTTGAGATGATTTTCCCACCTTCCTTTTTCGATATTATGGTGCACTTGGTAGTTCACTTACCGCATGAGGCTATGATTGCGGGTCCTGTAACTTACCGATGGATGTATCCAATTGAAAGGTAACTTGAAAAAATTTTTAAGTGTTCCCTTATCTTCTCATTCACTGTAGATCTTGATTTAGTTGGCTCTTTTTTTTAGGTACCTACGCACATTGAAGTCTTTTTGTCGTAATAAGGCACATCCAGAAGGTTCAATTGCTACAGGATATTTAGCTGATGAATGTCTTACATTTTGTTCAATGTATTTAGAAGATACTGAGACTGCATTTAATCGAGCTAAGCGTAATGATGATGGTTTTGATGTGTCTACATCGCACGATGGTATTGAAATATTTACCGAGATGGGTCGTGCTATAGGGAAGCCTATTCTACATGAGCTTTCAATTTCAGAGTTAAATCAAGCCTATTTATACATCTTGAATAACTGTGATGAAGTACTGCCTTTTATTGAGTAAGTTTCGTAAACATTATTTCATTTAAACAATCTTTGCTATATTTAAAATATTAACTTTTAAAAGTTTTTTTTGTAGTGAGCACAAAGAGCAGCTTAAAAGGTCTTCAGCTAGAAATCTTATGGAGAGGCACAATGTTGAATTTGCTAGCTGGTTTAATATGCATGTATGGCATCCTCCTTAATTCTTGTGTCCTTCACTATTATATATTATGTCTTTCAATTATATTTAAATAAATGCTTTGATTTTTTTTCTAAAATATTGATATATTGCAATGTAATAGGTGTCAAAATCACATGGTGAAGGAACCATAGAAAATGAATTAATTAATTTGGCAAGTACTCCTTTACGAATTGCTAGAAGATACAGTGGATATATTGTGAATGGTTTTAGGTTCCACTCCCGTGATCGTGAACAAAATAGAAAAACTCAAAATAGTGGAGTTATGGTTCGAGGAGATAATGATTCCCCTAGCAAAGAATATTATGGTGTTGTGACTGACATATACGAGTTATCCTTTGTAGGAGGAAAACAGGTAGTGGTATTCAAATGTGATTGGTGGGATGTTTTGCACTATGGCACTGGGTATAGGATTGACTCTTATGGATTTACAAGTGTCAATATTAATCGTACACTTAAGACAACAGAACCATTTGTTTTAGCATCTCAAGTTGAGCAAGTATATTATGTGCAAGAACCAAAAGATCCTAATTGGTTTATTGTGATAAAGTCTCCACCTCGTGATTTATATAACATCCCTATAGTAAATATAGATGATATGGTAGATGTTATAGAAGATAATGAAGAAGTTTATCAACAGGAGGAGTGTGATGAAAGTAGTCTTTTACAAAGAGATTTGAATGATGATAATGGGATTAGTAGATTGCAAAGGGATGGCATGACTGAAGAAATATTTCCATGTGAGGTAGCTAGAGAGATTGAAACAATCATGAAGTCGACCACCCCCATTGAAGAGTTTATTGATGATGACAATGATGTGGAGCTCAACATGGACTATAATGAAGAGTGTGATAACATTGATGACACTATTGATGATGAATAATATACAGGGAATTTTGATTTTTGTCTTGTTTAATGTATTTTTATGTAATTGCTACTCGAATTTATTAAATTTGAAAGAGAAGTTGAATTTTTATTGATTTTTAAGGAAATTATCTATTACTTTTATGATTAAATATTTAAAAAGAAAAATAATTATTCCCTTGAATACACATGTTTTAAAAGATATATATTTTTATAATATATGTAATATATTTTATAACAATATAATATATGTACAGTTATATAAAAATATATTATATTATATTATTATAAAATTTACAACATATTTTATTATAACTGTGTATGTGTATATATATATATAAAAAATATTTTATATAATTAATACATGTGATTGCAAGATTAGTAGAATATCTATATTATAGATTTTATAATATATTATAAACACAGTTAGAAACATAAGAGATATAGTTACGATATTTTATATATATAGATATTATAATATATTGTACATATATATTAAACGTAGAGATGTAGGGATAAAAAACGATTTTTTTTATAATAGAGATATATAGAGAGTTTTTTTTGGTTAAAGATAAAAAGAGATTTGAAAAAAAAAGAGATATATATATATATATATATATATATATATAAATAGAGGTATAAAATCCACACTTTTCAAAGCCTGGAAGCCCTAATTCACTTTCACCCTTCTCTGCGCCGTTTCTCCTTATTTCCCATTCTCTGCGTTAGCTCTCTTCACTCTCTTTATGTTGCTCTTTCCTCTGTTTTTGCACTTTGGTGCTGAAATGCTCAATTTTAATTTTTATTGTTATACTTGTTTGTTGGACTAGTTTTTGAATTACAGCAGGTTCATTGGACTCAGGCTTTGTGAATAAATATCTCAAGGAGTCTGCTGTACGTTAGCTTCTCTGTATGAAGATCTGTCGAAACCGTTAAAGTCACACAGACATTACAAAATGCAGGGGTTTGTTCTCTCTGGTAAATCTGCCCAACAAAATTTTCTCTTTCTCTTCATCTGTTTTAATTTCCATAAGTCAAAGCCATGTTTGAGTGTTGTCCTCAGGGTTGATCTGTCATGCAAGGGCTCTGAATGCCTTGGCCTCTGTCAATCACTTACTGCACTTCCTGCGATCTTCCTAGTGTTGATGTCAAGAAGAATGTTATTGTGACCATCTCTTCAGACAAAGGTCTTTGTGGTGGAATTAACTCTACATCAGTCAAGATAAGCAAGGGGCTCCACAAGTTGAACTCTGGTCCCGACAAAGAAACAAAATATGTGATTTTGGGAGAGAAGGCAAAGGCTCAATTGGTTCGTGATTCTAAGAAGGACATTGAGTTAATCATAACCGAGCTGCAGAAGAATCCTTTGAGCTACACTCAGGTATCTGTTCTTGCCGATGATATCTTAAAGAATGTAGAGTATGATGCTTTGAGGATTGTATTCAACAAGTTTCACTTAGTAGTTTCATTCCTGCCGACAGTGTCAACTATAGTTTCACCCAAAATTGTTGAAAGGGAAGCTGAATCTGGGGGAAAGCTAGGTGTTCTAGATTCCTATGAATTTGAGGTGGTTAGACAAAAGGTGAAATACTTCAAAATCGGGCGGAGTTCCAGTTCTCGTGTCATGTTCAATGCGGTGTTGGAGAATGCTTAAAGTGATCAAGGAGCAAGGATGTCTGCTATGGATAGCCCAAGCAGAAATGCTGGAGACATGCTTGATCACCTTACTCTTACATATAACAGAAATCGTCAAGCATCGATCACCATTGAGTTGATTGATTTATTATTTGTAATTATAACAATTTTGTAGTGAAATATTATTTGTATCAATAATATTGATTATTTATTTTTTATATTATAAAAATTAGTAATTACTAAAAAATTGTGTTTTTAAAATTAAATAAATTAGAAACATATTATAATTATTGTGAATAAAATAGAAAACGACATAATTGTGATTTCATAATTATTTTTTTGCAACGATTATAGTCGTCCTAATAAAATTAGGAATGATAAAATTGTCGTTTCATATTTATTTGTAGCAACGATTATAGTTGTCGTGAATAAAATTAAGAACAACAAAATTGTCGTTTCATATTTATTTGTAACAACAACTATAGTCGTCATGAATATAATTAGGAAATACAGAATTGTCGTTTCGTATTTATCTGTAGCAACGACTATAATCGTCATGAATAAAATTAGGAACGACAGAACTGTCGTTTTGTATTTGTCTGTAGCAACGCGTGAATAAAATTAGGAACAACTGAATTGTCGTTTCATATTTGTCTGTAGTAACGACTATAGTCGTCGTGAAAAAAATTAGGAACGACGGAATTGTCGTTTTGTATTTGTCCGTAGCAACGACTATAGTCGTCGTGAAAAAAATTAGGAACGACGGAATTATCGTTTCGTTTTTGTCTATAGCAACGACTATAGTCGTTGTGAATAAAATTAGGAACGAAGGAATTGTCGTTTCGTATTTATTTCTAGCAACGACTATAGTCGTTACAAAACTAACTACTGCAACAATAATAAAACTGTTTTCAAAAGCAACTGCAACCAAATATATTCCGTTGCTAAAAAAATTATGGAGAAAATATTAAGTCGTTGCTAAAACAAAAATTTAATTGGCAACGAGAAAAAGTCGTTGTAACAAATATATTTTTGCAACGATTTATTATTTGATGAAAGTTGTTGCGTATACTTTTAGAAACGGAAGTTTACGCAACAACCTTGCAACGACTAAAAGTCGTTGCAAAAAAGCTTTAACAACGATAAATTAACATTTTGCAACGACTTTAAGCGTTGCTAAAAATCCATTTTCTAGTAGTGCTTCTTATCGTTCTTGTCCTTTAAATCATTCTTTAATTAATATTGCCAGTATACTTTCAACCTCAAAATTACTTTTGTACCATTATATATCATTTCTCATCATATTTTTATACTCCCTATGGATTACTTATCAATTTGGGAGTTATCCATTTACACTCCTTTTCGTATCACATAAAATTCATATTGTTCATCCTTCATTTTTCTTATTTGGTGCCAAGTCGATGTAGTCTGGTAACTCTTATTTAAACCAGTTAATCAATTGTATGTTATTGTCCAGTAGCTTTCACATCTCGTGCATCCGCTCACTCAACATATCATCGAGCGTTTCCGTACTACGCTCACATATTTACATCATGTACGGAGTGGTGTTGTCTATAAATTTGGAATCTCAGAGCCTTTTGCTATTTCCCATAACATATAGCAACTCAGAGATTCTCATCACATATAGAGCTCACTGGAACTTCACATACATTCTCATCATTTTATAATCATATTTCGACTATGGCACTAAAGAATCTAAGAGTTTGATAATGGAGGAGTGATTTCATTAGACTGTCAGTCTATAATCACTTCCATATTATCGTATCTCTTTTAGATTCTTCATTATTATCCTCAATACTCTTTTCATATTTATTTCATCAACTGCTGCAGTTCATTTGCAGACTTTACTATTTACCACCTTTTACCATAATTGAATCAGTAGACAATCATTTTCTCCCCATATCTACTTCCATGTAATCTCATCATTACATCTCTTATTCTTATGGTATACTCTATATCACTTAGGTTTTAGAATATACCTGAGAATATACTCTTTTGATAATTTAGATTCCATTATGGCATAATCAAATTATAGTTTAATCTTCTCATTATTTAACTTCATCATTGAATCTATAATTATCAATTTAATCATCTCATTATCCATATAAATCCATTATTTCCATCATTTCGAGGTGGTATATATATATCCTTTTTGTTCCATTTACATAACTGGCAGTAAAATGTAAATCACTTCTTTACTTCTTTGAGTATAATTACTTTTCCTCTATCGAGTTTGGCTCAATCTTACATTTAACCATAATCATGTGATAACCACAAAATCACTTTTAGTTTTAAATTCGGGAACTATTTTATATTCGTGTTCCATTTTTATCATGTACTTTCCTCTTATGACATATTCATCTTTTCCTTCATCATTATTTCAGTCACTTTTCATCAGTGGTAAAATATTCCACTATTAAATTCCTTTAACCTTTTACATATCATCTTTATGTTTATTCATCCACTGACTTTAACCTTTTACTTATTTGTCACGTCAGTAGAGCAGCTAACCCATAAACTCTCCTATAGACTGGCAATAGTATTTAGCTAGACCCAGTACCTTCCGTATCTCGATAACTATCTCTTCATCATAGACAGATCCGCATTGCTCTGTCATTCGAGATCATATATCTTAAAAAGAGATACTGTCTAGCCCATCTTCTATTTGCCAATCTTAACATATAGATTACAATCTTTGAGAGTCCGTAGGGTCATACCACTATGCTGCTCATTTTCCATTGATGTCTTATACTGTATCAGTATATCATTACTTTATCCATATCTGGGTGCCTCATTCATTAGGCTTATATATCTCATAAGGAATTTCATTAACCTCGTAAACCTCAATAGGAACTCGTGATAATTTTATCGAGTTCAAATCATTATCATCTTATGATCACTAGTTTCTAACTTTTCATCTAGTGATGCCTTGTACAGATATTGGTCTTATAAACTCTTTATACATCTCCGATTAAATCAATTTAAGGCATCAATTCCATATAGATGATTATTTGTTCTTAATAAGAACTTATAAATTAATAGGAATTTAATACACCATTTAATTCATCCTCAAATCATATCATCTGTATTTCTATCAATTATCCTTATATAAGTGAATTTCATTATTCACTAATTTTTCCAAAATTATTTTCTTAAGCTTTTCGGATTCCTTTATGTTCTCCGATATAAGCTTAGAAATAACTTTCATATTCACAATCGAGTCAATATTAGCTCGATTTTTCCAATCTATATAACTCTGAAAATTTATCGGGAATCTCATCCGATACTTCCTTAAATCACACATCTCTTATCATTTTGGACATTTCATCTCTATGTCCCATCATTTCACTGCATATCCTCAAGGCAGAGACATTTAATATTTAAATCATTTTAACATCTACTCCGCCTTGATTCACTTATTTCCTCATACTTCACAGCATATTGATCATCTTAATGAATATACTATATCAAGTGTCATCATTTGATTAACACCTTTCACAGCTAACCGATTTATTATCGAAATTCATTTTAAAATCATTTTCATTTAATAATTCAGGTTAGCTGTTGTCTTCCTCATCTCTTATCATCACTGACTGTCCTTATGCATATACTCCAATTTCATATACTCCATACAGTACATTATCCGGTAAAACATATTTCAAAATATTCTGGTTCTATAAATATCCATTTAATACCTCAGAAAATTGTATGATTGTTTAGAACTAGAATTAATCGTACTGTTATGGATTTCATCAACCATACCGATCACTTTCTCATTCATCATCAGTAATCATTTTACTTTTCATCATATCTAACGATCCCGTAATAATATCCTGTTAATACACTTTTAATTTAGACTCATAAAATCAATACTAAGTCGCTCATCTTGTGACTTCCCTATAACCATTTGGGTTGTATCAGCACACTAAGTGTAGTGAAATTTATAATCGGGATCGTTATACTCATTTTATGTCCTTTATACCCTCAATAACTCCATTACTATCAATATATTCAAAATCGACTTGGTTTTATCACTATTCAAAGCATAATCCCACATAGGGCATTTTCGTCATTTCACATTTATTTCTTTCTCCTCACTATACATTTAAATAAGTGATCTTATTATGAATTTGCCGATAGTACCCCTTTCTCGTACCAATATCAGCATTTTAAGATCTTATTCGATTTCGACAGAGAAATCCAATAGAATCCATAATTGGATTTTTGCATGGAATGCAACTTTACATCATCAATTACTCTGTCAAATCAGTCCATTCAAACTTCCGTTGGTCTATTTTGACTCCCAGTAAAATTTTAGGGGTAGGGGTGTTGGCTCTATAGGCTATACCGAGAGGGGGGGTGAATCGGTTCTTAGCTAACCTTATGCCCGTTTTTCGGTTTCTCTAAATTCTCTAGCCTATTTGAGTGTTTTCTAAGTTCTCTAAGCTAGGCAATTATACAATATAAATTCAATTCAATAAACACAAATATAATTGCAAGAAAGTAAAGAGAGAAAGGATAGAGAAATGTACACAAGTGATTTATAGAGGTTCGGCAACCTTGCCTACGTCCTCTACCTTGAGACGCTCCCAAGGATTTTCCCAAATTCACTATCCTTGAATTTGTTACACTCCCTCTTTTCAAGGTTCAAGAGAAACCTCTCTCTTTTCTAGGCTCAAGAGTAACCTCTCTCTTTTCTAGGCTCAAGAGTAACCTCTCTCTTTTCTAGGCTCAAGAGTAACCTCCTCTTTTTCCTAGGCTAAAGAGTAACCTCCCTCTTTTTCAAGGCTTAAGAGAAACCTCCCCTTTTACAAGGAATGGTGGGTTACAAATAATGTAATCAAGAGAAGCCTCTAGGTAGGCAAATGATTACAGAAATTAAGCACAATGAAAAGCCTATACAAAGTTTGTGCTAAGCAATACAAGAAATAGATGAGTGATAGAAGATGAAGACTCTTTATCTCTTGAATTGATGTTGAGGCTTGAGGAAGATGAATAAAATGATGAAAGATGTTGCTTGGTTGTTCCTCTTCCTTCCTTTAGCTTCTAAGCCTCTATTTATAGTCCCTTGGATGGTTTGTGGACGTTGGTTGGAGCCAAAACCGAAACTAGCCGTTGTGTCTCACAGAAACTAGCGTTGGGGGCTTTCTGGTGCAAAGGGATCGATCCTGCTACAGTGGGGATCGATCCCTTTTGTCCAGAATCTTGATTCTGGGCTTCAGGGACCTTGGGAAGACTTTCTGCCAAAAAGGGATCGATCCTGCTACAGTGGGGATCGATCCTTTTCTTCCAGAGGGCATTTTTCCTGCACTTTTGGGTTAGAAATGATATGACCTTTGATCCTAATTCAACCCAAAACATTTATAAGCTTTAAGGGAGTTTTTCTTGACTTTCTTAAATGAAAATATTGTCCAAAAACTTATAAGTAATTTTCTAAACTTATGTTCAATAATTCTTGAGAAAATTACTTAATATTGAAAACCATTTTATAAAGTATTAAGACCAATAAGAATATATCATTTAAATCATGGTCTTAAGTTTGATATGATCATTTGAAAATGGATTGAGAAAATCATGTGTGATAAGGCAAATTTACAATATGAATTAAAACATTAAAGCTTACTTAAGTTTTTGTCATTTCAAAATATATATTGCAATTTAAAGCTAACAATCTCCCCCTTTTTGATATGACAAAACTTAATGTAAATTTGCTTTGAAAATTCTTTGAAAAAATACTCCCCCTCAAATAAAGTAGGATTTTACAAAGCTCCCCCTTAATATAAGCATGGGTTTTGAAAATGAATTTTCCCTCATTATCTTTTGAATTTTCCCTCATTATCTCTCCCCCTTAATATCTCTCCCTATATCTATCTCTCCCTTTTTCTATCTCTCCCCCTTTTTGTCATAGCAAAAAGAAGGAAAAATAATAAAAATATGCTCCCCCTAAAATGATAGCTATGTGAGAACAAATAAAAGTGCTCCATTCAACAAGAAACATGTTAGTACATGGGACTTATAGCACAAATTCATAAGACAATGTCCATAAAGAGTATGAAATGTTTAGGCATGCAAAGGACAAGGCTTATTTTCCTATACCAACTGTTTATAAATAATTTTGATACCAATTGTTGATAAGTAATTTTGCAAGAAGGTTCCAATTGGTAAATAATGAAGCAAGTTGTGTATAAATATCTACTAAGTTCTATGACTTGCTCATTTTAATCCTATCAAGCACCTAAGTATATCAATTATTCGCTAAGGTCCAACTAAGGTGCAAAGTAATATATCATGATTATGAGCTAAAATTATATAACATATCATATGCATGTGCTCATAAATCATTCTCAAGAAATATTGTGTCTAGAATTAAATCATATAGCAATTAACTTCAAATTCTAGCACACAAGAGTTTCATGCAAAAATATCCTAAGAGAATTCTTCTCTATTTGTCATTTCAATCTAAGGAGCACAAGAAGAATTGTCAATTTAAAGCTCATACCAATTGGCAATTTAGTTTTGGCTTACCAATTATTGAAAATATGGTTGCCAATGATACTAATTGTTATTTCAATCTAAATACCAATTGTTACTAATGGTTGACTTAGGCATTTTGCATGAATCCAATATCTATGTGTAGTGTGTTCATGTCAAGAAAATAATCATTCTAAATATGCAAGAACACAACACATATCATCAAATATGCATATGGATCAATTAATCATTAGTCCACTATTATAAAATATTAATCCATATTCATATTCACAAATTTATACCACATGGAAGATTCAAAAAGCAAGATAGTCAAGCAAACACATTTTCTTCCATGGTTTCAAGCACAATAATCCTATGCTCATTTTCAATTCACGTCCTTAACCAATTATGAGCAAGGAGATATTCAAATAATAAATGCATGAATATCAAGTTTGTTCAAGTTTGCATTTATCTTTGAATGTTGGTGTTGTCATTAAGACCTTAGTTCTTTAAGTACAAGGATGATAAAGTTTTATGCATTTTAACATTTAGGATCCATTTACCATCACAAATTATAGGCCAATGACTATTATCAATTGTTGAATTTACATTTGGAATCAATCCACTAGATGTAAAATTATCATGAAACCTAGTGTGGAATTGATAAGTCAAGCTAAGAGATTTAATCCTATAAGCATGCTTGGCTAAGATGAACAAAAAGAAAAATCAATAGGCATTATGCACAAGTTCATCAATTCTCAAATATATATACAAATCATTGAAATAAATCTCAAAAATTATGTTTAAACATTCATTGAAAGTATGTTTCAAGATTATTTCAAGATTTATGCAATTCATGACCATCTTCAATGAGAAAAACTGATTTAGCACTTGTGAGCTCAAGAGAAATGGTATTGATTGTTGAAAGTGATATCAATTGTTGGAAATGATACAAATTAATGGAATTGAAGCATGATATCAATGAAAAATGATTTTTCATAGTTTAAAGATCATTAAAGGAAGTTCAAACAATAAATTTTATGCTTATACAAAAGATAGTGTGAAACTAACAAAAGATCCTCCCAATTTTCAGTTTAAACATGCAGGAGAGCCTTTTCTGGCCTGGGGGGATCGATCCTGCTACAGTGGGGATCGATCCCTCATATGTTTCCTGCAAATTCTGCAGTTGTTTTGACAGAAAATTGAACTAGTGAGGTACCAAAACTCCGTTTTTGAGTAATTTAAGTCCATGTAAAGGTTTAAACATTTGTAAAACATGATTTTGGACTTGTATGAATGAAAAACATGAATCAAAAACCATTTTACAAAAGATTTTGCAATTTTTGAAGAATTTACACAATAAAATGCATTTTTGGGCTCAAAGGGGGTCATTTTGAGATTTAAGCATATTTTGACCAAACCAATGCATTGAATTACATAAATATGTCAAAACAAACTTGTTCACATAGATTTTGAGCATATATAACATTAAAACATACATCTTGTGAACAACATGCCATGATTGTCAAAATACAAGTTCTTCATTAAGGCTCATGACAAGGCATTTTGCATATATGACATATTTGACAACTTTTGAGCAACTAAATATATTATCTAAACATATCAAACTTGCTCAAACTACAGAAATCCAATAATCATTTCAAAATTGCTAGACATGCTTTTCATCCAATAATCCAATGCACCACTCAAAAATCATTTTTCATGCCTTTTCATCAATCATTCAACTCACAAAGATTATCAACCACATTTTTCATCAATGCACAAATAATCAAATAAAAATTTTTAAGGAGTAAAGAATTAAGCTTACAGAACTCCTTTGCTTGAGTATGCTTTGCCTTGAATCGTTGAGTCCACCTTGTGCCATTCTTTTGAAGAATTGTTGTGATGGATCCTCAAGCTTTTCCTTTTTCTCATTGGCACAAGCAATCTCCATAGAGGGGTGTAGAGCATTCACACTTCATTGTTTCTTGTATCTCCATGCTCTAACACTCCTACAACAAACAAATTCAAGCATGCTTTGGTACCCAAATTTTCTTGGGTCCATGAAAGTTAGTGCAAATAATTTTTGATCCTTTTGGGATCCATTTCAAGCACAAATCATCATTATTTACAGCATGCTTTGGCACCCATATTTTCTTAACTACTCTTCCTCTAAATGTGGTTTTCCTATATGTGCATGCTTGTGAAGAGTGTCCTATTCTATTGCATAGTGAGCATGTAAGAGATAAATCATGCATAGTATTTTTGCTCACAAGGAAATTCTTTAGATGAGTTTCTTTTTGTATTGCATTATAACCTAACCCATCTTTATCAAAGAAAGCTCTTTGGGTCTCTAACATATGATCTAGCTTTTGTTGACCCATATAAAACCTAGAAAATGAGTTATGCAAATTTGTGTTCTTTTCATTTAACTCATTTATCTCTAAGTTGGCCTCTTCTAGCTTCTTTTCAAATTCTATCTTAGCACTTGTCAAAGCTTCATTTTCTATTTTTAATTTAGCAATGATTTTCTTATATTTAGAATTCATGCATTGAAATTCATTTGCTAAATCATTAAAGGCATTTTGTAGTTCACTAAATGTATAATCATTATCTTCACTAGAACTACAACTAGCCTCATCATCACTAATGGCCATAAAGCATGAGTAGGCTACCTCTTCATTTACATTTTCATCATCGGAGCTATCACTATCGCTCCATGCAGCCACAAATGCTTTCTTCCTAGGCTTCCTATCCTTTTCCTTCCTAAGTAAGGGGCAATCTAACTTAGTATGGCCTGGTTCATTGCACTCATAACATACTAAGGGGTCCTTTTCTCTTCTACTTGACTCTCCCCTTTGATGTCTCCTATTACTCTCTCTTTCTTTCATTCTCATAAATCTATTAAATCTTTTGGCAAACATTGCCATTTCTTTTTCTTCCTCATTTCCACTCTCATCACTATCATCTTCAATGACCTCATGAGTGGAGGACTTAAGTGCTACCCCTACTTTCTTTGAAGGCACTTCATTTCTTTTCATTTTCATTTCATATGTAAGTAGGGAGCCCATAAGTTCATCTAGGGACAAGGTGTTAGGATCCTTAGATTCTTCTATAGCAGTCACCTTTGCCTCCCAAGATTTTGGCAAGCTATTCAAGATTTTCTTGACCATTTCTACATTGGAATAGCTCTTGCCTAATGCCTTAAGTCCATTAATTATATCATTAAATCTAGTGAACATTTCGCTAATGGACTCATTTTCTTTCATCCTAAATAGCTCATAATCATGTGTGAGCATTCCTACTTTGGTCTCTCTAACTTGATTGGTCCCCTCATGTGTGATGGCTAATTTGTCCCATATTTGCTTAGCATTTTCACATAGGGACACTCTATTATATTCATTGGGACCTAATGCACAAAAGAGAGTGTGCATAGCCTTGGCATTCAATTGTGCCACTCTCATGTCATTTGTGTCCCACTCATCCTCTAGCTTAGGGACATCTTTTCCATCTACTTTCTTCATGGGAATTCTAGGACCATTCACTATAATTCTCCACACTTCATAGTCATTGGATTGTACAAATAACATCATTCTTGTTTTCCAATAAGAGTAATTTTCTCCATTGAAAAGTGGAGGTCTAACTAACGATTGTCCCTCTTCTCCTAGGGGTGTGCCTACATTCAAGTGAGCCATTTAAGATCGTTTTGCTCGATAGAGGTTAATCTAATTCAATCTCGAGCCCAAGCTCTGATACCAATTGTTGGCTCTATAGGCTATACCGAGAGGGGGGGTGAATCGGTTCTTAGCTAACCTTATGCCCGTTTTTCGGTTTCTCTAAATTCTCTAGCCTATTTGAGTGTTTTCTAAGTTCTCTAAGCTAGGCAATTATACAATATAAATTCAATTCAATAAACACAAATATAATTGCAAGAAAGTAAAGAGAGAAAGGATAGAGAAATGTACACAAGTGATTTATAGAGGTTCGGCAACCTTGCCTACGTCCTCTACCTTGAGACGCTCCCAAGGATTTTCCCAAATTCACTATCCTTGAATTTGTTACACTCCCTCTTTTCAAGGTTCAAGAGAAACCTCTCTCTTTTCTAGGCTCAAGAGTAACCTCTCTCTTTTCTAGGCTCAAGAGTAACCTCCCTCTTTTTCCTAGGCTAAAGAGTAACCTCCCTCTTTTTCAAGGCTTAAGAGAAACCTCCCCTTTTACAAGGAATGGTGGGTTACAAATAATGTAATCAAGAGAAGCCTCTAGGTAGGCAAATGATTACAGAAATTAAGCACAATGAAAAGCCTATACAAAGTTTGTGCTAAGCAATACAAGAAATAGATGAGTGATAGAAGATGAAGACTCTTTATCTCTTGAATTGATGTTGAGGCTTGAGGAAGATGAATAAAATGATGAAAGATGTTGCTTGGTTGTTCCTCTTCCTTCCTTTAGCTTCTAAGCCTCTATTTATAGTCCCTTGGATGGTTTGTGGACGTTGGTTGGAGCCAAAACCGAAACTAGCCGTTGTGTCTCACAGAAACTAGCCGTTGGGGGCTTTCTGGTGCAAAGGGATCGATCCTGCTACAGTGGGGATCGATCCCTTTTGTCCAGAATCTTGATTCTGGGCTTCAGGGACCTTGGGAAGACTTTCTGCCAAAAAGGGATCGATCCTGCTACAGTGGGGATCGATCCTTTTCTTCCAGAGGGCATTTTTCCTGCACTTTTGGGTTAGAAATGATATGACCTTTGATCCTAATTCAACCCAAAACATTTATAAGCTTTAAGGGAGTTTTTCTTGACTTTCTCAAATGAAAATATTGTCCAAAAACTTATAAGTAATTTTCTAAACTTATGTTCAATAATTCTTGAGAAAATTACTTAATATTGAAAACCATTTTATAAAGTATTAAGACCAATAAGAATATATCATTTAAATCATGGTCTTAAGTTTGATATGATCATTTGAAAATGGATTGAGAAAATCATGTGTGATAAGGCAAATTTACAATATGAATTAAAACATTAAAGCTTACTTAAGTTTTTGTCATTTCAAAATATATATTGCAATTTAAAGCTAACAAGGGGTATTTTGGTCATTTTTTGGTCAAAAATATTCTCTCTCCTTAAAATACCTTCAATCGGTGATCTTAAAGTCTATTTAATGATGATATTTCATTTCCCTCCTTTATATCATCACTTTTAGGTCTCAGTTTGATCTGAACAGAAAGTACTGGTAGGGCCCTCACCGAGTCCATTTCTGTTCCTTACGAACTGACCTTCATTTAGATTATAAGATCACCATTTCGGTTAACATTCCTGAGCCGTTTTCCCTTTTTGACATCTTTAGTTCATAATTCTCACCCCCTTCTAAACACTTAACTCAATTTACAATCATTTATTTTCTCTATGTATTTAGACTACACAGTACTACAAGGGATGTTAACCTTTTCAACACATTTTCTTTCCAAAAGTATCGACAGACATCAGGCCAACCCTGCTATGATACCATTAAATCTGTCACAACCCGTCACCCTATTTTTTACCTTATTCTATACATCTTATTTGGTTGGGCTATCTGCGATCCTTTACTTTTCTTTTACATATAAACAATTACATGTTAAATTATAATATGAATTACATCCCCTATCTTAATTCATAAGGAAGTAGTACTGTAGATAAGTCTAAATACAGAAAATAAATGATCATACCTTATTAAATAAATCGACCTGTCACATCGTCCCCAAATGCGCAGTCAAAAATCCTTTAAGTGCTAGACTCTCAGTCTTTGAAAACCTGAAATGTTAAAATTAAGGGGTGAGCAAACCACGGCTCAGTAAGGGAATTATATGCCTCACTTGATACTCAGCTATCTATATGCTGAAAAACTTTTTCATTTTTTTTCCTATGGGCTCTAGGCTCGCATGTAGGAAGGATACTACAGTCGGCTAGGGATCCAGATGGAGTAAGGTAGGTATTTTGAAATACCTATCTTGTCCCGGAACCTAGAAACAACTGTAGAGAGTAATTTTCATTCTTGTTTTGAAATTCAAATCCTTTCCTTTTTATTTCGTAACATTTTCATATTCTTTTTCAAAATAATACTTTTATGAAATAAAGCATTTAAATAGAATAACTAATATTCATATTTTCTTTGAAAAGAATATTAGTTAAATCATCATCATTTTCTTTTAAAACTCATTTCATGTTTTACTATACAATCATAACTAGTACAGTACTTTAAAATAGCAAAATAAGCTATTAAACCCTTTTTCGTATAACATATAAATCATTTAAATCTAATATTCAATTTAAAAATAAGAATATTAGATTTATTTTCCTCCTTTTTCCTTTTTAAAAACGTATTACATATTCATATCACATATTATATGAAAATCATTTCATAGTGCTCAAATCAATACCGTAAAAAGCATTATATAAAATGCTGTAAATCACTTCCATTTAACTTGTCACATATCATGTAAAACATTTACATTTCACATATCACATATCATATAAAACATTTTCACATATGGAGACTAAGGCACGCCCAGCCCGTCCACTGGGTCGTTACTCATATCATGCTATAGACCCCGAAGGGTATAAAATCATCATGTCAGATCTATGGCCATAGTCTATAATTGTCATCGGCGGATCACTGATCAGGTGTCGGCCGGGACTACATATCACATATCACATATTACATGTTACATATCACATATCACATATCAGCACGATAAGATGCCATCTAGTCTCAAAACCGTATTTTTCATCATCAATAAACCTTTATGGAATTTATAAAAATATATAATTTCATAATTTAAAACCATAAAGGAACCATTTAGTGAATATTTAAGAAATATATAAAAATATTCACTTTATTTCCTTTCATTTTCTATCTCGTATTACGTGTAATTTACATATCAAGAGAATTTTCGGTGATTTCATTATCACCATTCTCGAAGAGAATTTTCGGTGATTTTATTATCACCATTCTCGAAAACATGAATATTTTAAAAATCAATTTTATTATATTCATGTTTTATGAAAAATAATAATTTTCTCGTTTTTCGTGATTGAATATCGATTTTTGAAAATAAAATCATTTAATATGATTTTATGAAATTTTCTAAAAATTTTCAGCAGCATAACGACTGCCTATTGACTAGCCTCCTACACGGAAAATACAGTTTATAATTCCAGCCAGTACATCACCACAAATTTCAAACCAATCATTCATCGCAATATTTTCATCAAATATTTTCATAAAATATTTCATAATTAAAATCATGCAGACTGAATATCCTTACAGTGCTGCACATGCATCTCTTACTTGTGTAGCGTATTCCGACTCTTTTCGAGTGCGCCACTCATAATCCGATTCTTCCGGGCTGCAGATAATTCCATTAAAATTATTAGCTCATTAACCATTTATTTTGAGCTATTATTCATATCTATATGCAGCCATATTGCATACTGCAATTATGTCTAACCATTGAAATTTACACTGATGGTAAAACGCAGCTTCACCATTTAATTCAAATTTCATATCCAATTGCACCCATAATTCCTTCCCTTTGATTTATTTATCCTTACTTAATAAATCATAAAATTGACATGAACCTTTCTTTCATGACTATCAAGTATCCAAATTATAAACTCACAATTCCCTTTGTCATAATCAAAATTACTCTTGATGCTTACATCTAAATTCATTCAATTTTTAACACAATAAATACCATTAACAAATCACATATTATAAATTTTATAATCCTTATTTGCTAAATTTACACCAACATTTCTTTATTTTTATCACCAACTTTAAGCTTTCAATTTATATACTTCTTATGACCTTTTTGTCTTATGATTTTTCCATTTATCCTCCTCTTATATTTATCTTATAATCATTTCTACGCTTTTTGATACATATAAATATTTAGTATGTATTTATTTTGTATCAAAACTGGCATAATTTTGCCATTCCATGAGCCATGGCCGTGAACTTTATCATTGCCATTTTTTCTTAATTTTTTCCTTTAACTAGCTATATTTTCATAATTTCTTTTATTCTCTTGGAATTTATACTGAATATATTTTTTTTTTATTTTTTTTTACCCATTACATTTTATAATCGACTCTCAGCAACCCATGTGACCGAATGGCCCTTACCAGTTTCACGCCATTTTCTGTTTTCACAACACCCATTTTCTGTTTAACACAGCACCCACGTTCAGCCCTTATCATGCCATCTTCATTTTCATTTTCTCATGGCCAAATGGTGTCCATGAGGTTTGCTTTAATACCTCTCTCAATATAGAGTTATAATTAAATTTACTACTTATCTTAAAATCATTTTCTACTCATCAAACCTCAAGGTCACTACAATATCTTTACTTTTTTTTTTTTTTGATCGAACCTACCATGACTGCCTAATTTACTATTTTCATTTAATTTCCACCATGGCCGCATCCTTATTATCATCTATTATCATTTTGCTGCTGTTAAATGTGAAACAGTAGCATTTTCCTTCACGTGCAGCCACAGCCGAACGTCCAAAAAGTCCCTCTTTCAAGCTTTGTTTCAAGCAAGAACCACAAAGATCATCTACTCATATCATATTCATATAACCACTAAGCAAGATCACATAAAACCATTTCTTTTTGGCTTACCTGTAAGAAACCGAATCTGCCAGCAGCAGGGGACGTTGCTTCTCTTCTGTTTTGGCTGAAAAATGGGGCTGGTTAAGTAGCTCTTATGGTGAGGAATGATGTTGTGAAGATAACTGAATAAGTTGAATGAAGAAGCAGTGACGTATAGGAAGGAAATCGTGAGAAATTTTTTTGAGGAAACCCATGAAACCGTAGAGCAGAACATTCAACATAATACAACTAATTGAGTCGGTTTGCTACAGCTTCCTTGCCGACATAAAAGCTAGAAGAAGACCTCTTTTGGGTGTTCTTTTTTTTTAGCCACCTTAAACTTGCCACCTCGCCTACTAATTAATGTCCTCCTCTTTTCACTTTCTCATATATATATATATATATATATATATATATATATATATATATATATATATATATATATTATGTTTAGTAGTGCAGCAATGAAAGTCGGCAGCAAGTGAGGGAGTGGTTTTGTTGTGTTTAATCTCATTGTCTTCTTTTGGCCAAAGAAAATTAGTCACATGACTTACAACTTCATTTTTTCTCTTTTTCTTTTTGTTTATTCTTCTTCTTATCAATTTTATTTATTTATTCATTTTTTTTCCAATGCAGCAAGCTTCCACGTGAGCTTGCTGCAGTATTTTATTTCATTTTTTTTTACTTTATTTATTATTACTTTAATTTCTCTACTTGCATTTAAAATTTAATTTTTTGAATAAGTAATATTAAATTTTAAAAAATTTACGGTTATCACAAATAGACCTTAAGATCACCGATTAAAGGTATTTTGAGGAAAGAGAAAATTTTACCAAAAATGACCAAAATACCTCTACCTCCAAAATTTTACGTGGAGTCAAAATAGACCAACAGAAGTTGGAATTGATTGATTTGACAGAGTAAATGATGGTGTAAGGATGCATTTCATGCAAATGACCTGTTTATAGATCCTATTGGACTTCTCTGTCGAAATCGAACAAGATCTTAAACTGCTGATATTAGTATGAGAAAGGATACTATCAGCACATAGATGATAAGATCCTTGGTTTAAATGTATATTGAGGAGAAAGAAATAAATGTAAAATAACGAAAATGCCCCTATGTGGGATTATGTTTTGAATAGTGATAAACCAAGTCCATCTTAAATCCATTGATAGTAATGGAGTTATTGATGGCATAAGGGAATGTAATATGAGTATAATGATCCCAATTATAAATTTCAACTACACTTAGAGTACTGATGTGACCCGAATGGTTATAGAAAAGTCGCAAGATGAACGGCTCAGTTATTAATTTTAAGGGTCTAAATTTAAAAGTGTGTTAACGGGATATTATTACGGGATTGTTGGATATGATGAAAAGTGAGATAATGACTGAAGATGATTGAGAAGGTGATCCATATAGATGATGAAATCCAGAGTAGTAAGGTTAATTCCGGTTTTATACTTTTATTCTATTTTCTAAGTATCAAATGGATATTTATGGAACCGAAATATTTTGAATTATGTTTTACGAAATGATGTACTGTATGGAGTATAGGAAATTAGAGAATATGCATAAGAACAGTAAGTGAAGATAAGAGATGAGGAAGATAACAACTAACCTAAATTATTAAATGAAAATGATTGCAAAAGTAAATTACGGTAATAATAAATCAGTTAGCTGTAAAAGGTGTTAATTAAATGGTTACAATTAACACAGCATACAAATTAAGGTGAAGTATGAGTAAATAAATGAATCAAGGTGGAGTATATGTTAAAATGATTTAAATATTAAATGTCTCTGCCTTGGGGATATACAGGGGAAATGATAGGACACAGAGATGAAATGTCCAAAATGATAAGAGACGTGTGATTAAAGAAAATATCGAACATGATTCTCGATAAATTCCCAGAGCTATATAGATTGGAGAGATCAGGTTAACATTGACTCGATCGTGAATATGAAAGTTATTTCTAAGTTTATATCGAGAACATAGAAGAATCCGAAAAGCTTAAGAGATAACTCTGGAAAATTTTGTAGATAATGAAATTCATATGTATTGATGTAAAGGAATTGATAGAAATATGGATGATATGAATTAATGATGAATTAAATGTGAATTAAATTCCTATTATGCAATAGAGTTCTTATTAAGAACAAATAATCATCTATAAGGAATTGATGCCTTAAATTGAATTAATCGGAGATGTATAAGGAGTCTATAAGACCAATCTCTGCACAAGGCATCACTAGATGAAAAGTTGAAAATTGATGGTTATAAGATGATAATATTAGAACTCGATATAATTTTACGAGTTCCTACTGAGGTTTACAAGGTTAATGAAATACCTCGTCAGATATATGAGCCTAATGAATGAGGCAACCACATATGAATAATATGATGAAATATCGATACAACATAAGACATTAATGGAAAATGAGCAGCATAGTGGTGTGACTCTACAAACTCTCAAAGACTGTGCTTTATATGATAAGATTGGCAAATAAAAGATTTAGCTAGACAATATCTCTTTCTAAGATATATGATCTCGAATGACAGAGCGATGTGGATCTGTCTATGATGAAGAGATAATGATTGAGATACGAAATGTACTGGGTCTAGCTAAATATTATTGCCAGTTTATGGAAGAGTTATTGGGTTAGCTGCTCTACATATGAGACTTGAAATTAAATAAGTTTAAGTCAGTGGACGAATAAATGTAAAGATGGTAAACAAAAGATTAAAAGAGTTTAATAGTGGAATATTTTACCACTGAGGAAAAGTGACCGAAATGATGAAGAAGGAAAAGATGAATAGGTAATAACATGATAAGTACATGATGAATAGGGAACACAAATATGAAGTAGTTCTCGAATTTAAAACTAAAAGTGACTTTCGTGGTTATCACATGACTATCGCTAGATGTAAGATCGAGCCAAACTCGATAGAGGAAAAATAATTATACTCAAAGGAGTAAAGAAGTGATTTATATTTTACTGCCAGTCATATAAATGGAAAAAGGATATATATATACCACCTCGAAATGATGGAAATAATGGATTTATATGGATAATGAGGTGATTAAATTGATAATTATATATTCAATGATGAATTTAAATAATGAGAAGATTAAATTATAATTTGATTATGCCATTATGGAATCTAAATTATCAAAAGAGTATAATTTCAGGTATATTCTAAAACCTAAGTGATATAGAGTATACCATAAGAATAAGAGATGTAATGATGAGATTACATGGAAAGACAATATGGAGAGAAAATGATTGTCTCCTGATTTAATTAGGGTAAAAGATGGTAAATAGTAAAGTCTGCAAATGAGCTACAGCATGTGATGAAACAAATATGAAAAGAGTATTGGGGATAATAATGAAGGATCTAAAAGAGATATGATAATATAGAAGTGATTATAGACTCACAGTCTAATGAAATCACTTCTCCATTATCAAACTCTTAGATTCTTTAGTGCCATAGTCGAAATATGATTATAAAATGATGAAAATGTATGTGAAGTTCCAGTGAGCTATATATGTGATGGGAATCTCTGAGTAGCTATATGTTATGGGAAATAGCAAAAGGCTCTGAGATTCCAAATTTATAGACAACACCGCTCCGTACATGATGTAAATAAGCGTAGTACAGAAACGCTCAATGATATGTTGAGAGAGCGGATGCATGAGATGTGAAAGCTACTGGGACGATTACATACTACTGAATATAGTCTATAAATGATAATTACAAAATTATATCGACTTGGCACTAATTGAGAAAATAGATGATGAACAGTATGAATCATATGTGATATGCAAAGGAGTGGAAATGAATAACTCCCAACTAATAAGAAATTTAAGGGAGTATAAGTATATGATGAAGGATAATATGCAATGATATCAAAAGTGATTTTGATGTTGATGGTATACTGGCAGTACTACTTCAAAGATGATCAAGAGCTTAAGACAATGAGTAGACGGAACGGTAACCACCTTTAATTTAAGTTGAATTTAGAGGACCGAATTTCTTAAGGTGGGGAGAATGAGATAACCGCTAATTTTCTAAATTTAATATTAAATATTTGTAAAATTAATATTAAAACAAATAAATAAGTTAAAGTAAATAAATAAATAAATCATTTAAGAGATGGAAATATTGGGAAATTCGAAAATTGATGAAGTGAATAAATTTGAGGAATTTAATTTGGATGTAAAGAAATCCAAATTAAATAAGAAATAGAAAAGGTGTATATTATTTTTATATATTTATATATATAAATATATTTTATATAGTAAATATATAAATTTGTGAACTATAAATATATATATATATTATTAATACACATATGTATATAAATTGATATATTATAAAGTACATATATATATTATATAATTATGTATATCTATAAATATATACAAAAAATATATATGTACCTAGTGAAATATAAATTTATGCTAAATTTAAAGCTATAGATATATGTATATATGGTTTATATAATATATATATATATATATCTATATATTATTGTTAATAATTATATTTATAAATATTTATTTATAAATATAATTATATAAAAAAATGAAAAATGAAAATGAAAAAAAAATGGAAATGAAAACGGGAATCGAGATAAACCCGATTCCCCCGTTTTCTTCTCTGTTGAAAATAGAGAAGAAAACACAGAAACCAGCCAACCTCATCGGCGGTGAGAGAAAAGAGAAAAGAGGGAGGTGAGGTCGCCGACGAGCCGAGGAGGAGAAGAGGGGAAGCGTCGGCGGTGAAGGAAAGAAAAGAAAAGAGGGAAGGAAATCGACGCAAAAAAGAAAGAAAACCGAGGAGAAAAAGGAAAAGAGAGATCGACGGTGCCGGTCGATTCGGGCACCGCCACCGGCGAAGGTCGACCAAGGTGAAGGGATGACCAACGATGAAGGAAACGACGGAATAGAGGGAGAAAAAGAGAAGAAGGAGGCCGAAAGCCAAGCCTCCAGATCTGGCGCCGTCGTCGGTGATGGGGAAGAACGGAGGCCAGATCCAGTGTCGCCACCACCTCAGCCAACTGTGGGAGGCTTGAACCGGCGGTGATGCCGGCGGGATGAGGCTGAACTGGCGAGATGAAGTGAACCAGAAAAAGAAGAAAGAAAAGAAAAGAAAAAGAAAAAGAAAAGAGAAGAAAAAGAAAAAAAAGGAAGAAAAAGAGAGAAAAGAAAATTTTCGGAATTCGAAAATTTCAGAAATTCGGAGATCCCAAAAATTTGGTAGGAAATTACAAAAATTATTTCGATTATTTAATTAAATAAATTATTTGTGAAAGTTCTGAAATGTTAGAATTTGGTTTCCAGAAATCATTCTTGGCGAACGAGATGATGGAATCGGAAGAGATGGAGTACGGGCACGACTGATAACGAGGAAATCGTCGACCCAGAAAAGGTAAGGGATGCATGTGCAGCACTGTAAGGATATTCAGTCTGTATTGCTTTTTACCACGAAATATTTTATGAAAATATTGTGGTGATTTATTAATTGGAAATTTGTGATGATGTACTGGCTGGATTTATAAACTGTATTTTCTGTGCAGGAGGCTAGTCAATCGGCAGCTGTTATGCTGCCGAAAATTTTTAGAAAATTTCATAAAATCATATTAAATGATTTTATTTCACGAAAATTGATATTCGATCACGAAAAATGAGAAAATCATTATTTTTCATAAAACATGAATATAATGAGATTTAATTTTAAAATATTCATGTTTTCGAAAATGGTGATAATGAAATCACCAAAAATTCTCGTGAAAGGTAAATTACACGAAATACGAGACGAAAAATGAAAAGAAATACAGTGAATATTTTTA
Organism: Heritiera littoralis; assembly: GCA_031772115.1. NCBI lineage: Eukaryota > Viridiplantae > Streptophyta > Magnoliopsida > Malvales > Malvaceae > Heritiera > Heritiera littoralis. Next base: position 4,172,820 of record JAPDPK010000061.1, on the reverse strand, counting down.
TGAGTATTTTTATTAATATTTCTGAAATATTCACTAAATGATTTTTAACCTTTATGGTTTTAAATTATGAAATTATATATTTTATATATTCTATAAAGGTTATTTTATGAGAAAAACATGGTTTTGAGACTAGTTGGCCCCTCTATCATGCCAACATGTGATACGTGATATGTGATATGTGATATGTAACATGTGATATGTGATATGTAGTCCCAGCCGACACCTGATCAGTGATCCGCCGAGGACAATTATAGACTATGGCCATAGATCTGACATGATTATTTTATACCTTCGGGTATTATTGCATGATAGGACTCGGTGGTTGCCACTGTCTCCATATATGATTTATGATATGTGAAATGAAAATGTTTTACGATATGTGACATGTAAAATGAATATGTTTCATATGATATGAGAAGAAAATGAAATGATTTATAGCATTTTTCTAAAATGCTCATTTCGGTACTGTTTTTAGTACTACAAGATGATTTTCATATGACATGTAATATGAATATGTGATATGTTTTCAAAAAGGAAAGAGGAGGAAAATAAATCTAATATTCTTATTTAAATTTTTAAATTGAATATTAGATTTAAACGATTTATATGTTATACACAAAAGATTTAAATAACTTATTTTGCTATTTAAAGTACTGTACTAATTACGATTGTACAGTAAAACATGAAACGAGTTTTAAATGAGAACGATGATGATTTGACTAATATTCTTTTTAAAGAATATATGAATATTAGTTATTTTATTTAAATGCTTTATTTTATAAAAGCATTATTTTGAAAAGAATATGAAAACGATATGGAATAAAAGAGAAAAAGGATTTAAATTCCAAACGAAAAGTAAATAAATTACTCTCTACAGTTGCTTCAAGGTTCCGGGACAAGATAGGTATTTCCAAATACCTGCCTTACTCCATCTGGATCCCTAGCTGACTGTAGTATCCTTCCTACATGTGTGCCTAGAGCCCAATAGAAAAAATGAAAAAGTTTTTCAGCATACAGATAGTTGAATATCAAGTGAGGTATATAATTCCCTTACTGAGCCGTGGTTTGCCCACCCCTTAATTTTAACATTTCAGGTTTTCGAAGAAGAAGAGTCTGACATCTAAAGGACTTCGGCTGTGCATTTGGGGATGATGCGACAGCTTGATTTATTTAATAAGGTACGATCATTTATTTTCTGTATTTAGACTTATCTACAGTACTACTCTCTTATAAAGTAAGATAGGGGATGTAGTTCATATTATAATTTAATATGAAATTATATATATGTAAAAGAACAGTAAAGTATCGCAAACAGCCCAAACAAATAAGATGTATAGAATAAGGTGAAAATAGGGTCACGGGCTGTGACAAAAACAGTATCTTGATACGGTTCAGTCAGAAAACAGTAAACAATAAACAGTAGGTACCAATTCAGTAAACAGTATACGGTAGCTTTTAGTTCGGTAAATAGTAAATGGTAGCTTTCAGTTCAGTAAAACAGAAATTAGTGGCTACCATTTCAGTAAACAGTCAATAGTAACAGTACAGTTCAGTAAAACAGTGTTTTGGTACGGTTTTGCTCAGTAAATAGTAGAGTAGTTCAATGCAGTAAACAGTATAGTACAATAAACAGGATTCAATAAATCCTTTCAGTAAACAGTAATAAGTAAGTGAGACTAGGCATCACCTTCCAATTAAATCATGCTATCTTCATCCACTAAGGGACACAGTATCAGTACTGAGATCTATGGCCATGATCTATAATATGTCCTCGGTGTACACTTGCTAGGTGACAATCCGGGACGCTGATGACTAGCTGGTCAATCAGCCACGTGACAGTAACAGTAATAGTACGATGCATGAAACTCGGGGCCTAAGTCTCAAAACAGTATAAAAACCGTACCATTGCCTTTATGGATTTTAAACACAGTAATTTAAAATATTTCACATTTATCCATAAGGCTCATATGTATATATCATCACCTTTATGAAATTTATAAAATAAATAACATCTTTCAAATTATTTCATAAAGGCATAAATCACATTTTCCATACGGTGAAAACAGTTTATAAAATAATCACACTGTAAAATAAATCTCATGACTGTTTCTTTTTCACCGTAAAACATATACGCACGTTTTTTCGTGCTTTCTTTCCAAAACATGGCTTTCAAAAATATCGAAATTCAATTCAAATATTTTCATAATTTATGAAAAAAAAATATTTATTTTCCAAATTCAATAATCTCATCACCATGTTTTCCTCTATAAACACGTGTAAAGACCTTCTAGTCTCAAAATACTATTTTTCATCTTTAATTAACCTTTATGGGATTTATATAAATAATTATTTTCATAATGAAAACCATAAAGGTTATTTATGAAATCAAGTGAATATTTGAAGAAATGTTAATAAAATATTCACTTTGTGTCTTTTCATTTTTCATCTCGTATTACGTGTAATCTTACACTTCGAGAGAATTTTCGGTGATTTTATTTCCACACTTCTCGAAAACATGAATATTTTACAATTAAACATCAGTATATTCATGTTTTATGAAAAATAATCGATTTCTCGATTTTCGTGGTTGGAAATCATTTCTCGTGACATAAAATCATTTATTATGATTTTCGATAATTTTCTAATATTTTTTGATAGTATAACGGCTGCCGATTGGCTAGCCTTCTGCAAGGAAAATATAGTTTATAATTTCAACCAGTAAATCACCACAATTTTCCAACCAATCATTATCAACAGCATTTATAAAATTAAATGCATATTTAAAACATGTGTGCTAGCCTCCTGCACGGAAAATACAGTTTATAATTTCAACTGGTAAATCACCACAATTTTCCAACCAATCATTATCAACAGCATTTATAAAATTAGATGCATATTTAAAACATGTGTGCCGAATATCCTTATAGGTTGCACATGTCTCCCGTACCTGTCTTGGGTCGATGACTTCCTCGCTACCGTCGCGCCCATATTCCATATCTTTCGATTCCATCGTCTCGGTCATCGAGGATGATTTTATGGAAATAAAATTCTATATTTTAGAATTTTTTCCACAATTTATTAAAAATGACTCGAAATTAATTTCCGAAAATTTCTTACCGAATTTTTGTAAATTTTTGAATTTTCGAAATTTCTGAATTCTCGAAAATTTCCTTTTCTCTCCTTTTTTTTCTTCTTTTTCTCTTTTCTTTTTGTTTTTTTTTCTTCCTTTTTTCTTTTTCTTCCTTTTTCTAGGTTTGAACCGGTTCAGACCAGTCCATCCCTCCCTTACCACCGGTTCTCCTCCGATGGTCGGTTCTCTGGCAGTTCGGTGTCTCCACAGTTGGCTGATGTCACGGCAAAGCTGCTGGTGGTCTTCGTTCAGCCCAGCTCGATGGCACGACGGCAGATTTGGTCGGAACGTGTTCGGCCCCTTCTCCCTCTTCTTCCTTCTTCCTCCGCCGTTTTCCTTCTCACCGGTGACCTCCTACCCTTTCCTTTTCCTCTGCTGACGGTGTGGTTGCAGTGGTGGTGGCCGAATCGGCCGACACCGCCACTTTCCTATTTTTTTTTCCTCTCGGTTTTCCTTCGATTCACTTCGTTTCTTCCCTTTTTTTGGCCATCGCTAGCCGCCATCTTCCTCTTCTCGGCTCGCCGGTGGTCCTCTCATACCCTTCTCTCTCTTTTGTCCTCTCACCGACAGCATCTGTTGTCGTCGGCTTCAGCTGGGAAGAGAATCGGGTTTCCCGATTCCTAGCTTTCTTTCTTTTTTTTTATATTATTATTATATTATATTTATAAAATAATTCTACATATAGAAAATTAATATTATTTGTTTATAGTATTTTACAATATATTATATATAGATATTTATTATATATATTACTATATATAATCTATATCTATTTATATATTTTACTTAAAATACTATTTACTTTTCATATGTACATATATATATATTCATTTATATATATATATAAAATAAATATAATAATAATAATATATTACATATGTACTTATTTACAATTATGACATACTATATATTACTATATTTATATATATGTCAATATATAAGAATATGTACATAATTTTTCATATTAGTACATATGTATTTATATCCAAATATATTTATATAACATAATTATATAAATATATAATTATACACTTTTTATTTCCTTTAATTTTGGATTTCTTGATATCCAATTTAATATATCCATTTTCATTTCTTATCTAATTTGGATTTCAATTTATCCAAATTAAATTTCCTCCTTATTATTTTCTCAATTCCGTCATTTCACTAAATACCGTATCTCTAACGATATTTCTATTTTCGTAAATAAATTTATTTATTGACATTATCTTATTTATTGCATTAATATTAAATTTAGAAATTTAGCGGTTATCACAGAGCCAATTTCGATAAATAAAATTTAATTATACTCAAAGGAGTAAACAGATGAATTATATGACCTATTGCCAGCTATGTAAATGGAAAAATGATATATATATATATATATATATATATATACACACACACACACCTCGAAGTGGTGAAATTGTATGGATACCATGGTGACAAAAGTAATGATTTTATTAGTCACCTATGGAATCTAAATTAAGAAAAGATTTCATGCTCAGGAATTTTCTAAAACCTAAGTGATATAGAGTATACCATAAGAATAAGAGATGTAAGGATGAGATTACATGAAAAGAGATATAGAGAGAAAATGATTGATAAATGTTGCCTTTATGGCAACAGATGATTAACATTAAGGTCTGCAAATGAACTGCAGCATTGGTTAAATAAATGTGAAAACGAGTATAAAGGATAGTAAAGAATCCAAAAGAGATATGATGATATGGAAGTGATTAAGGACTGATTGTCTAATGAGATCACTTTTCATTATCAGACTCTTAGATTCTTTAGTGCCATAGTCAAAATATGATTATAAAATGATGAGGATGTATGTGAAGTTCCAATGAGCATACATGTGATGGGAATCTCGGATTTGCTATATCCTTATGGGAAATAGCAAAAGGCCTTGAGATTCCAAATTTATTGATAGCATCACTCCGTATTGATGTAAATATCTGAGCATAGTATGAAACGCTCGAAGATATGTTAAGAGAGCGGATGCACGAGATGTGAAAGCTATGAGGACAATTACATACTATTGATTTAAATCGAGTAAATGGTAGTTACCAAACTATATCGACTTGGCACTAATTGAGAAAACAGATGATGAACAGTATAAATCATATATGATACGAAAAGGAGTAGAAAATTGATAACTCCCAAATTGATAAGAATTTGGTAGAAGTATAAATATATGGTGAAAAATGATATGTAATGGTCTAAGAGTAATACGAATAATGGAAGTATGCTGGCAGTATTATTCAAAAGTTGATCTAAAGGTCAAAAATAAAGAGTATACAGAACAATACCACCTTTAAACTAAGTTAAATTCGAAGGACCGAATTTCTTAAGATGGGGAGAATGTGATAACCGTGAATTTTCTAAAATTAATATTAAATATTTGTAAATTTAATATTAAAGCAAATAGAGAAGTTAAATAAATAAATAAAATTTAATTACGAAAATGGGAATATCGTTGAAATTCCCGAAATTGATATAGTGAGGAAATCGAGGAAATTAAATTTTGGATATTAAGGAATCCAAGATTTAAGAAATAAAATGTGAATATTTATATATTTATATAATGAGATTATATAAATATATTTTCATTATATGGATACATATGTACAGGTATGAAATATATAAAGATATTATTATATATATTGATATAGTACTATATATTGATATATATAATATATTATTTTATATTAGAAAATAAGTACATATGTATATTATATATAATTTTGTATATATATTAATATATATATATATATATACGTATCTATATAAAATACAAATTGTATTTTAAATTAAAGTGTATAAATAGATGTATACTAATATATATATTGTTAGTATACAATATATATCTATAAAATATATATAGGAAATATATATTAATCCTAATTAAATTGTATATATATATGTGTGTGTGTGTGTTATAATTATATTTATAAATATTATATAAATATAACATAAAAAATTAAAAGAAGAAAGGAAAGATGGGAATCGGGAAAACCTAATTACCCTTTCCCAAACGAGGCCGACGGCAGCAACCGCTGCTACCGTCGGCAAGAAAACGAGGAGGCGAGAGAGACAGAGGGGAGAGGCCGATGAGATGAGGAAGAGAAAGAGAAGGATCGCCAGCGGCAGAGAAGGAATCGGCGTGAAATAGAGAAGGAAAAATTGAGAAAGAAAAGGGAAGAGGAAATGGTGTTGCCGGCCGGTCCAGGCACCACCACCCCAACCCCAACCTCGACTGAGGTAAGGGGAAGAAGAAGGAGGCCACCAACGAGGAGAACGATGGCAGAGGAAGGAGGAAGAGGAGGAGAAGAAGCCGAGACCCACGCTGCTAGATCCGTCGTCGTGCTGCTGATCTGGGCTGAACGGAGACCAGCTTTAGGTTCGCCGTGACGTCGGCCAGCTGTCGAGACGTCGAACCGCCGGAGAACCGGCCACTGGAGGAAAACCGGCGATAAGGGGGTCTGGACTGGTCTGAACCGGTCAAACCAAGAAAAAAATGAAAAAGAAAAGAAAAGAAAAAGAAAAAGGAAGAAAGAAAAAGAAAAGAAAAAAAGAAAAAGAAGAAGGAAAGGAAGAAGAAGAAGGAAAGAGAAAATTTTCGGAAATTCTTGGTAGGAATTTGCAAGAAATTTATAATTATTAATTTATTTAAAAATTATGGAAAAATTCTAAATTTTAGAATTTTAATTCCAGAAATCATTCTCGGCGAACGAGATGATGGAATCGGAAGAGATGGATTTCGGGCGCGACCTTTGAGAGGAAATCGTCGACTCGAAACAGGTAAGGGAGGCATGTGCAGCCTGTAAGGATATTCGGTATGAACAATTTAATTATGCATTAAATATTATAAAATGCCATGGAAAATGCTTGGGTGGAAAATTGTGGTGATTTATTGGTTGAAATATAAACTGTATTTTCTGTGCAGGAAGGCTCGTAAATCGGCAGCCGTTATGCTGTCGAAAATTTCTAAAAAAACTACAGAAAATCATAATAAATGATTTTATTACATGAGAAATGATTTTCAACTACGAAAATCGAAAAAATGAATATTTGTCATAAAAACATGAATAAAATGAAAGTGATTTTTAAATATTCATGTTTTCGAGAATGGTGATAATGAAATCATCGAAAATTCTCTTGATATGTAAATTACACGTAATATGAGATGGAAAATGAAAAGAAATAAAGTGAATATTTTTATATATATTTCTTAAATATTCACTAAATGGTTTTATAACCTTTACGGTTTTAATTATGAAATTATTATTTTATAAATTCCATAAAGGTTTACTGATGACGAAAAATACTGTTTTGAGACTAGTTGGCAACCTTATCATGCTGATATATGATATGTGACATGTGATATATAATATGTAGTCCCGGTCGACACCTGATCAGTGATCGACCGAGGACAATGATAGACTATGGCCATAGATCTAATATATTTACTTCTTTACCCTCCGGGGTTTATAGCATGATATGAGTGATGATTGCCTCAGTCTCCATATATGAAAATGTTTTTATGATATGTGATACGTGAAATGCAAATGTTTTACATGATATGTGACAAGTTAAATGAAAGTGATATACAACATTTTACATAATGCTTATTACGGTACTGATTTTAGTACTACGAGATGATTTTCATATGACATGTGATATGAATATGTAATATGTTTTCAAAAAGGAAAGAGGAGGAAAATAAATCTAATATTCTTATTTTAATTTTTAAATTGAATATTAGATTTAAATGATGTATATGTTATACAAAAAGGAATTAATAGCTTATCTTGCTATTTAAAGTACTGTACTAATTATGATTGATAGTAAAACATGAAAGAAGTTTAAATGAGAATGATGATGATTTAACTAATATTCTTTTCAAAGAATATATGAATATTAGTTACTTTATTTAAATGATTTATTTCATAAAAGCATTATTTTGAAAAAAATATGAAAATGATATGGAATAAAAAGGAAAAGGGTTGAAATTTCAAACGAAATGAAATTACTCTCTACAGTTGCTTCTAGGTCCGGGACAAGACAGGTATTTCAAAATACTTGCCTTACTCCATCCGGATCCCTAGCCGACTGTAGTATCCTTCCTACATGCAAGCCTAGAGCACCTATAGGAAAAATGAAAAAGTTTTTCAGCATATAGATAGTTGAATATCAAGTGTTGCATATAACTCTGTTACTGAGCCGTGGTTTGCTCACCCCTTAATTTTAACATTTCATATTTTCAAGGACTAAGAGTCTGACATTTGAGGATTTCGGCTGTGCATTTGAGGACGATGCAACAGCTTGATTTATTACATGAGGTACGATCATTTATTTTCTATATTTAGACTTATCTACATTACTACTTTCTTGTATATTAAGATAGGGAATGTAAATGATAAATACTTTTTAAACGTAATAGTTTAATGAATGTGAAAAGTAAAGTATCGCAGACAGCCTAACCATATAATATGTATAGCAAAAGGTGTAAAAATGTGGTCATGGGTTATGACATGGAGAGCCTTCTGCGTGAGAGGTATCCAGAACTCTTTCAGTGACAGGTTCAGGTGAAATTAAGAGGACCAAATTTCTTAAGGAGGGGAGAAAATGTAAGACCCGATTTTATTACACTGTATACTATAAAATACAATATATAGTACATAAAGAAAGAGAAATTAATTAATGAATATATGATTAACTTTCTATTGGTGGGAAGTATATAAAAGAAATTGGAAACTAGTAAACCGTGCAGCAAAAAAATTTCTACTGCACGCCAATTTTTGCGGTGTGATACATGGCTAAACCTATTTTAATGCAATGTGAAAGATGTTTAATGGCAGAGAAATCAAAGTCAACATGGGATTTTTGGTATTGGTTGAAGAATAAGACAAGCAAGAAAATAAGCCAAAAAAACAAGAAGAAAGAAAAGAATCTCGGCATCATTTTTCTCTTAGCTGCAACTTTTATTTACAAATTAATGAATGTAGAATATTGTTACCACGCCATACCTTTTGCTAACATTTTTCTTCAACAATTAATGAGCTAAAAGACAAGGAAAATGATGAGCAAAGAGATGGGAAGCTATAGGACTTGATAGCCGGATATATAATTGATTAAGTAAAACAATTTTTTAACATATTTCTTCTTCAAGACCGACTACACTCAGCTACTTCAAGAGTTACTGCTTTGCCAACCACTTTTGCTTTGTTTTAGTTTCATTTCTTCCTTGTTTACTTAGCAAGAGTCCCTCTCTTGCTATCTAAGCATCTAGCTTTCCTTCATACGCTTTTCCTTCACTCATAAAACACCAAAGAACTAAGGGAGGGGAGGATTGACGTAGGAAGAAACAACAAAGCTTTGAGCTGTGGTTGTTTGATCAAACGAAGGTAAAGAATTTCAGCCAATGTTTTATGTAATTAAGCCTTGGTTTATAGAATGATATGTTAAGTTTGTAAGGTCCCGGATTTCCTACCGAGCCACCTTACTCATCCGTACTGTCCTCTTTGGGCCCACTGGCCCTCAAGCTTTTATCGTGAGTCCAGTTCCTGGCCGGCCCGAAGGCTCACTCACAATTTGCGTCCCGCATGTCTCGAACCCTTGACTTCCTCAAGATGTTGAGACATGCTAACCATTACGCCTATGCCTAATGGTTAGCATGTCTCAACATCTTGAGGAAGTCAAGGGTTCGAGACATGCGGGACGCGAATTGTGAGTGAGCCTTCGGGCCGGCCAGGAACTGGACTCACGATAAAAGCTTAAGGGCCAGTGGGCCCAAAGAGGACAATACGGATGAGTAAGGTGGCTCGGTAGGAAATCCGGGACCTTACAAAAAACACGTGTTTTTTTTGCTCATACACTTTCAAAATATACCGAATCCAGCACATCTTTCAAGTCCATATGGAGACTAGGTAATTGTTTCTCTAGGGTATATCAATAAAGTTCACTTCCTGTCACATATGGTGGACAAGTTTAGGTAAGTTTCCTACACTTTCGTAGATAGGTCCAAAATATTACTGATTCACTCCAATAGACCCAATCGAATCCTATTTATTTAGGCTTATTAAGGATGCCCACTCTATTCAAATCCAAAACTTTGTATTTTGATATCACTTTCCAATCCTGCTTTCAAAACAAGCCAAGATCTTGTATTTGTTCAAATCTTATACCTTTCAAGTATAACCAATTCATTGACATAAAGTCATTTAATCCTCTCTTTTTTGTTTCACCTTTAAGGTTTTATAAAGCAATACTTACTTAAAGCTAACTGTATAGCTCAAACTCTATCATCGCATAACCTATTTCGTAGGCTAATTAATGCCAGGTCACTCCACTATCATTTCTATCATGCACTATTCCATACCACTTTCATGAGCCCTAGCAAGTATATCATATCAGCCTCTCTACAAATTTAACGTGCTTTGTCATTTCACTCTTTGCAACATGCGTCCTCTTATGATTTGAAATCAAAATTTCAATTTCCTATAATCCTCATAATTAAGGCGGGATCGTACTTTAAATCAAGCCATATACTTTTGTTCCAATAGTTTCATTGGCGTAATGCCACAAGTTTGGATGACTTTATAAAACCGAAACTCTTAAATTAAGCTCATTATATAGCTCAAGTTCCATATCATCACATGACCTATCCTAGGCCAAACTATGTTAGGTCATTCCATTATCATCTTTATCATACATAGCTTCATTCCTCATTCATGAGTCTTAACAGGTATATCACATAAATCTCCAATCACGTAGGCCATTATGCCTTCCTAGTATTACTCTAACACGTTCTGAACAAAACAAATGAGCACTTATTGCTTCGTTACTTGTTAAAACATATCATATGCGGATTAGGTAGGGAGAAGGTTACAATTTTCCTAGAGCAGTGTACATTAGCATGATCGATGTCTATCTAGTCCATACCCAAGATGACACCAAGGTTGTAAGTGTGCAACAATATCAAATCTTCTATTAGGTTTCTATCTCCCACCTTCAGTTCACACTAACAATACACACACTTTCATCTGAGATCTCTTGAAAGGAGTGCTAATATGCAACAGGCAATTTAAAGGTTCTAACTTTATATGGAGCCCATTACATGTTCAACTGATGAGGGTGATGGAGTCAATTGCGGAGTCGACAGTCTCTGAGTCGATCTCCCAGGGCTACCTCTAGGCCCTGTCCTAATTTTTGAATTAAATCAAAATAAAAACCCATACCAATAGCAGACAAATCTTGGTATAAGTCAATTAATAGATAATTTTCAAGCATATATTTCATAGTACATGGGATGTAACACCATAGATGATCTCAACTACACTAACACATACTAGACAAACCCTGCTCTGATACCATTAAATTTGTCATGAGCCGAAGGCCAATGATGTCTACTTAACATTTACCTTATTTCATTTAGAAAATTACGAACTAAATTTTTTTTGTAAGGTCCCGGATTTCCTACCCAGTGGCCTAATAGTTAGCATGTCTCAACATCTTGAGGAAGTCAAGGGTTCGAGACATACGGGACGCGAATTGTGAGTGAGCCTTCGGGCCAGCTAGGAACTGGACTCACGATAAAACCTTGAGGGCCAATGGGCCCAAAGAGGATAGTACGGATGAGTAAGGTGGCTCGGTAGGAAATCCGGGACCTTATAAAAAAACGCGCGTTTTTTTTTGCTCATACACTTTCAAAATATACCAAATCTAGCACATCTTTCAAGTCCATATGGAGATTAGGCAATTGTTTCTCTGCGATATATCAATAAATTTCACTTCCTGTCACATATGGTGGACAAGTTTGGGTAAGTTTCCTACACTTTTGTAGACAGGTCCAAAATATTACTGATTCACTCCAATAGACCCAATCGAATCTTATTTATTTAGGCTTATTAAGGATGCCCACTCTATTCAAATCCAAAACTTTGTATTTTGATATCACTTTCCAATCCTAATAGCTTTCAAAACAAGCCAGGATCTTGTATTTGTTCAAATCTTATACCTTTCAGGTATAACCAGTTCGTTGACATAAAGTCATTTAATCCTCTCTTTTTGTTTCACCTTTAAGGTTTTATAAAGCAATACTTGCTTAAAGCTAAATGCATAGCTCAAACTCTATCATCGCGTAACCTATTTCATAGGCTAATTAATGCCAGGTCACTCCACTATCATGTCTATCATACACTATTCCATACAGCTTTCGTGAGCCTTAGCAAGTATATCATATCAGCCCTGTCCACAAATTTAACGTGCTTTGTCATTTCACTCTTTACAACATGCATCCTCTTATAATTTGAAATCAAAATTTCAATTTCCTATAGTCCTCATAATAAAGGTGGGATTGTACTTTAAATCAAGTCATATACTTTTGTTCCAATAGTTCCATTGGCGTAATGCCACAAGTTTGGATGACTTTATAAAACCGAAACTCTTAGATTAAGCTCATTATATAGCTCAAGTTCCAGACCATCACATGACCTATCTTAGGCCAAACTATGTTAGGTCATTCCATTATCATCTTTATCATACATAGCTTCATTCCTCATTCATGAGTCTTGACAGGTATATCATGTAAATCTCCAATCATGTAGGCCATTATGCCTTACTGGCCCCAGATTTTCTACCGAGCCACTTCACTTATCCATACTGTCCTCTTTGTGCCCACTGGCCTTCAAGGTTTTATCGTGAGTCCAGTTCCTGGCCGGCCCGAAGGCTCACTCACAATTCGCGTCCCGCATGTCTCGAACCCTTGACTTCCTCAAGATGTTGAGACATGCTAACCAATTGTCCTAGGACAATTGGTTAGCATGTCTCAACATCTTGAGGAAATCAAGGGTTCGAGACATGCGGGACGTGAATTGTGAGTGAACCTTCGGGCCGGCCAGGAATTGGACTCACGATAAAACCTTGAGGGTTAGTGGGCCCAAAGAGGATAGTATGGATTAGTAAAGCGGCTCAGTAGAAAATCCAGGCTTTACAAAGTTAGTGGTATGTATATGAATATATATATATATATATATGTATTGCTTGGCATAAGTACATGTAGCAATTTTGTATGGTTGAATTTCCAAGTTGTTGGCGGTGTTAATGATATGAATATAGATTTAACATAAGGAAAATATAGAAATGTAGGAGAGTTGATCTTGCTAAATTAAGGTTTAAACATGGTGTTTAATGATGTGAAAACATAAAATAAAGCATGGAAAATTGAAGATGTAGTGGCTTGAACTGAAACAAAGAATAGAAAGGGTGAAAGAAAAAATCGAATGAAAAATGTGAAAGAGAGTAATTGCTGCTGACCGAATAAAGAGAAGCTGAGATAAAAGTCAATAAAAGTTGGCTGGAAAATGGCGTGGAGATGAAGAAGAAAGAAAGAAGGAAGACCAAGTTGTGAGAAAATGACTTAAGGAATAAATAGTCAAAAATAGTGGCTAAGTGGCGTGAAACTTAGAGAGAAAGATGAAAATGGTTGAGTGAAACGTAAAATAAGAAAGAAAAGGAAGGCTGAAAATTAAATGAAAAAAAAGAGATAAGTTGTTATGGCTGATCAAATGGGAGAGGCTCAAAATAATAGTAAAAAATAAGGGCTAGGTGACGTGAAAGAATGAAGAAAGAATGCATATTTGGAACATGGAATTAGAGAGGAAGAAAGTGGCTGAGTGTGGCGTGTAAAAGGAAGAAAAAAGAAGTCTGAAATTAGGTTGATTAGTCATAGTAAAGAAAGTCAAGTATGAAGGCTAGAGATAAGAAAAGAAATATAACCATAACTTCACTAGAAAATATTTTTATATACCATATAAGTGTGTGTGCTGCATATTATGGAAGAAATAAAGGAAATAAAATATTAGACTTTATTTCCTAGATGATAGAAAATGTAAGGAAGAAGGCAGCACATTTATATTATGCATTTACAAAAAAAAAATGAAACAATGATCTTTAAGTAAATAAAGGCCATTCGGCCATAGAGGAAGAAGGAAGAGAAAATGGCATGAAGAGTAGCCATGTTAGCTACAAGACTTACGTATAATTATATTTTTAATATACATCATAGCTTAAAATAAAAGGAAAATTAAGCTAATGAGTTGGTGAAATTATTTTATGCAGCCGGGAATTACAGATTTCGATAGGCGCAACCGGGAAGCTCGGTTACATAAAACCGGTAAGGGGGGATTGTGTGAGTTGTAAGGATATAGTGAAATACATGTTTTATTCAGCTGAATCTTATGGAAATAATTAGAAGCATGAATCGATTTAAAACATGCAAATTCTGTGTTTGGAAAGCTGGCTTATAAACTGAAATTTGTATGCAAGGGGTTAGGAATCCACAACTGTTATACTGTCGAAAATTTTCCAAAATTATTCTAAAATATTATAAAATATTTTAGAGACATGAAAATGAATTAAAGAAGAAATTTGAATATAATTTCCATTAATTTTCCATAAACTGAAAATTTTGAGAAAGTTATAAAATTAAATATTCATGTTTTATAATTTCATTAAAGTGAGAATTTAATTATGTTTTATATAATATTAAATATTCAAAATTGAATATTTATTTATTTTCTCACTTGAGCATGAATATTTACCCATTGATTTACAGTATATGGAAATGAAAATAAATACCTTTTTGAAATTTATTATCTATTTAAATGATCTAATTCATAAATATTTCCTTAAAGGTGTTTTTGAGAAATAAATTGATTTTGAGACTTTAGGCTTAGAAACTCATGCTTTACTGTTATACTGTACTGTTCACATGGCAAATAGACCTGTCAAGTCATCAGCAGTCCCGGTGTCACCTGGCAAGTGTACACCAAGGACGCTCATAGACTGTGGCCATAGATCTAGACTATTTACTGTTACTGTGTTCCTTCGGGAACGATTAAAGCATGACATGATTTAGGGTGATGCCTAGTCTCAACCCACTGTTTACTGAACACTGTTTACTGAATACTGTTTACAGAATACTATTTTTCTGAATACTATTTACTGTACCTACTAATTTACTATTGACTGGCACATGTTTTTAAACTGTACTGATATGAAAGTGAGTAAATGGTTTCTTCCATTGATGCTTATGTAAAATGAGTATTAAATTATTTTATAACAACAAAAATTACGAATTACTCCTTATAGTCGCTCTGGGTTTCCCGGACAAGACAGGTATTTCAAAATACCTTTCATATTCCATCTGGATTTCCCAACCGACTATAGTATCCTTCCTTTTTATAGTTAGTACACTGATAGGAAATTTATCGTTTTATAGCATATAGATTCATTATATCAAGCAGCATACAACTCCTTTACTGAAGACGTGGTTCACTCACCCCTTCATTTTCCACTCCACAGGTATTGATTTAGATTAAGAGACGTACCATCCGGAGTTATCGGCTGCTAGTTCGGTTACCCGAAACAGCAGACTTTCGATATCGGAGGTATATTTTTTTTATATATTCAAAAAATTTGTACAGTACTACTTTATTGATGAATATAATACAGGGAGTGTAAATGTGATACGGAATAATGAAATATTCATATTTCGGGAATTACACTGTGAATGGGAGTACTTTTGGTACAGTGATTATTTATTTTACTATAAGCATCACGGACAGCCCAACCAGTAAAAATGTGTAAAATATAAGTAAAAATAGTGTAAAACTGTACACTCAGACCATTACAACTGCCCTTAGGGTGACATACTTGGGCGTGTAAACCCATTGTCTAGCAACTCTTGTAGTTGCCTTTTAAGCTCTTCAACACTGTTCAATGTCATCTCAACATATAATGGTGCTTTTCTTTATCATTTTCTTTATCTCCATATCATATCAAAGTCCGATAAATTTCAAGACTAGATTTCCATGTCATCACTTATTTTGAAGATCGTATCGTTTGCATATAAATTTCAAAGTTCAATACTCGATAAGTTCACTAAATTGGACGTATCTCGCTTGTTCACGCTTTGTGACCATTCATCCTCTTATAATTCAGAATTATCAAACTGAGTCAAGATCATTGCCAAGACATGATGATCTCGAGTTTCTTATTTCACACAATCTTAACTTTCACATTGATTTATTACATTACACAACACGCCTTAATAATCTCCAATAGTTACTAAAGATTCAAGGTGTATAATATGTCACGTTCAAAGTTGACGTTACTAATAGAAGTTTGAAAAGTCCTTTAAATTTTCAAATTCCACATGTTTCTGATTCCACATAGTTCTAAACTATATATTTTAAGTTATTGAGCTTTCAAAATCCATATAGTTCAAACTATATAATTTCAAAAGTCATGATTTTAAAATATGTGTAGTCTATAGATCAATTATTTTCTAATCCATATGGTTTTTGGAGTTGCATTGTTGTTAAAGCATATAGGCTAGTGAAAACACTTTTCCAAAATATACATAATTCAATACACTTTTTGAATCCGTTAGGGACTGGATATTTATTCTTATCGAAGCATCTCCATAGAGTCCTACCTACCACACATGATGGATAGGTTCTAATAAATTTTTGCCACTATTTTAGACAGGTCCAACCCCTACTAATCCAATTCCATATGTAAAATCGATAGTAATAATTTATCGAAACCCATTAAGATCACCTAATCCCTCAGAATTCAAATTTCATAATTCGAAATCAAAATTTTAAATTCCAATATCCATTAAAATGCTTTAATTCCGACTTGAAATTCTAAATGTGTACTCCGATCATCGGTAGAATTTCTTATTTCCCTAAGCTATCCTTAGCCAATCACATATTAATTTTACATTCTTGGAAGCTTTCTTTACTAGTTCAGGGGAAAATATCTTTCTCTAACTTAACCAAAGCCATTTGGTACGTAAACTTCGATATCAATTGAGTACTTAGGGGAAGCTCTATAGAAAGCTCTGTCTCTCTTTCCGGTGACGAACCTAATTCTTTTGAAAATACATCGGGAAGTCCTTGATGATAAGTATATTGGGTAATTTCATACGTAACATATCGAGGTCCTACAAGAATGCTAGTTAACTTTCACATGAAATGTGCACCTTTATGTCCAAAACAGAACCAACAAGCACTCATTAGTTCATTACTGGTCAAAACATATTTTATATGGATCAGGTAGGGAGAAGGATACAGTTTTCTTGTGGCAATCTACATTAACACGATGGGTGGCTAACTGTCCATGCCTAAAAGAACTTTAAAATTGCACATGAGCAACAATATCGTTTCATAAATGAAGACCTCCTGTAACCAACTCCAGTAATCCACAATAGTACAAAGCAATTTAAACCCACAAAGTCCGCAAGTAGTTTAGTTCTCAAACCACAATCAATTCATTACTTAAATTTCAAATCAATTCAATATTTTCTCCCACAATATCCATCAAGTTCCAATTACACTGGCAATAATTTAACAGAGTCTCGTAACCTCTTATCAATATTCCAATATCAACATATCAACATACTAACCAAATTCTTCGTAGTATCTCATTAAGTATTTCAAAATATTGATTCAATCCACAATTTATTATCATATAGTATCATTCAATCCACAATTTATTGTCATATAGTATCAAGCCTACTTTACATATACATTTACAAATCCCACAAATTCAGCACTTTAAGCCATACCAACAAATTTAACATATTTCACATTCCCTGTCTATTAGAAGAAATAATATTCAGACTCAAACTTACAAACTACTCTAGCAAATCAACTCCCAGACCATTTATCAAAGAAAAAATTTCATTATAAAATCAATGTAACCATACTTCAATTTTCATAATCAATTTATTTCTCTATCCATCAATTTGGTATGTTTTTGTACCTTACCTTTGATTGAAAAGAATCAATTTCGTATTAAACAAAAGTTGTAAAAATATTTAAAAGCTTTAGTTAAAATCGAACCCTAGTAGGTTACTCATGATATCAACTTATAGTTTCTTTTGTATAAGTCCCTTACTTATTTCAATGCTTGATCACATATAAATACTATTCTCAGGATGCACTATCATAACTCCAATTTATATCCACATAATTCCGATGTATCCTATCACATTTCACAATTTCCATAGTCTCTTGTCCTTACCTTAACATCAATTTTTTATCATTGTTCTATCAAAATCCTCATAGTACTCAACATATGGTCCCACAAATTTTGTATCAATCATGTCTTGTACAATCATTATATTAACTTCAAAACAAAAGATATCTCGATAATACTTTCATATATTACTTACATCAGTCATGCAGAAATTCAATCACATATTCCAATTAATCATCAATTTCTTGTGCAAAACAAACATTTCTATACATATTGTTACCATACAACACTTTTTAATCAAGGTCAAGTCTTAACAATCAATCATTCTACCCATTCATATCAATCTCATAATGCCTATATGGTTCATTAACAATCCTCTTGCATCTTTCAATCATTACCTATTTCTGCATCAATCATATAAGATACAATAATTCTATCTCTTTCAAAGCAAAATGTATTCTAATAAATCATTTCAGATCATTGCATGACCTATCTTAGGCACTATCATCTCTACCAAACACAACTTCATTCCTCACTCATAAGTCTTGATAAGTACACCACATCAATCTGTAAATCACATCGACCATTGTGCCTATACTAATATCACTTCAATATGTTCAAAACCAAACAAACAATATTTACCACTTCATTGGTTATCAAATCATATCACATATGGGTTAGGTAGGGAAAAAGCTATAATCTACCTATATAGAAATAACACATTTAGTACCATTTTAAACAGAAATGTACAATATATATTCATACATATATAGTACTTTGGGGATGTAAGCAGTTCTTGACCTACTGACATTAATGTACATTAGACTAATCTTGTTCTGATACCAACTTTTGTAACGTCCCTTTATACCGAAATATGAACCAATTTTTTCCTTTTATTCCACTTACTTGATTGGGCTATACATAGTGTCACTAATCTATTCTTAAGCTAACTTTCCATTACCTAAATCAATATCCTTTAATTACCTTGGTCCCAATTTAAATTCTCTCACTAAGCATACATTCACAAATTTGAATCACTTTACTTGACAAAATATGTATCCACCAATGTTACATGCAACGTTATAAACCACAAATATATTATGTACTTCTTTTAATTACATCCCCATACTAGAATAGTACTAAAAATACAAGTTTGAATACAAAATGGGCAACTGTACATCTTATAACTTCAAGAGAGGAGCAAAAGCCTCAAAGGACACCATAGAACCCCTCGTATGAGTAATCTAGAAGATGGAGAGGGGGTGAGCATATAAAGCCCAATAAGAAATATATATAAGAGACATATATCGAAATTCTATATGCAAGATTATAAAACATTTGTTAAAGCTCAAAATTGGAATTTATATAATTCGAAAACCAAATCATGCTTATACAATGCATTAGAAAATAATTCATTCAAACTATAATAAAGCAATTTAATTCGAAACATAAATCCAAATATGGTGTATTTATCATATTCACTTTACGTATAAATCTTCGAAATAACCATATTGGTTTCAAAATCCGAATATCAATGTTTAGAATTTATATACGGAAATAAGTATGAAAAAGCATACACGTACTAAGCTGGAGACATATTAACAACTAAGTAATAATTATGTAGTCCAAATATTCCTGTGAGGGAAAGTACAAGTCAAATAGACATATGGCCATAGTCCAGAGGGGGTACACAGTGAGCACTAATCAGGTGTCAACTAGGCTAGCTGTGGACTGGATCAAGGTCACACAGCTCGGAAGTAAAATACTTACTGCGAACTGGATCAGGATCACACAATGGTCCAAAATACTGCAATGACTTTAGTTAGTCATGTCTCAAAACATTTTTATGTATATATTTTTAGAAGTCAAAATCGTGTTCTCAAAACTTCACAAATAAATACATATATTTTCTTTCGAAGGTAGATAATTTCATAAATATTCATAAATATTTTCTAAGAATACCATGTGTTGGTGATTTCCATGAAAATCACAATTTCGGATAAAATTTTTCATAAACATTCAAAATCATGAAATTTAACATTTTTCCAAAACACGCCTGCTAGAAAATTTGCTATTTCAAATGTTTACTTAAGTTCTAGCTTAAAACGCAAAACTAATACTTTCACAAAAATCCGATAGCATAATGACTTAATTTTCTTAAAACCTCCTACAAGAAAAATACAGTTTATAAACCCAAGGAAGTTGATTTTAAATTTATTCAGTATCTCCTACATTTCGATATATATCTCTTACCTTTTTATTAAGCTTTGATGCTTAGTACACCATGCTTAAACCGAATTCACAACTTGTCATTCTTGCCAAACTTTGCACCAAGTTTGAGTTCACTTGCTAATTTCCTTGGTGTTGTTTCGATCTTATACCATATACATGATCCCATAAATCATATCACACATTGTCACATGTTTATACTCTTACATATATATATATATATATACATGTTTACCCACATACTCTTACTTTATAATTTCAATCTAATAAGTATCTAACCATTTCTTACTCATTTTCCTCGTTCTTGATCATCATTAATTTTCTTTACTACTTATGTACATGCACACTTCAATACCCCATATATATAAATCTTATTTTTATTTTATTTTATCTTATTACATATTATTTATTATTTTTGTTAAGCTTTATACTTATTAACATACATTTTTTCCTTGTGTAAACATCATTTGAACTCCTTAATACATATAGATATATTCTAACACCATTCTAATGCTTTTTGTTTCTCTTATAATCTTAGAGAATTAAATCCAAGTAATCAAGTATACTTATCCTTTTTAAGTTCTCCCTAGCTTGACTTGTATCACCACCTACACTTTATTTTCCCACAGTCCCTAAATGCCTCAAGTAGCCGAACCTATGGTTATCTTCAAGGCTCAGTTTGTACCAACTGTCTCTTTCAAAACCAATAGCAAACTTTCAAGTTTCCAGCAAGAGTTCAACCACCCCTTTACTCCTCAAGTAGCTAAGAAACCCTTGTTGTAATGTCAAGAGGAATGCACCTTTTTTTTTCTACTGTCGTGCAGAAGGAATAGTAGCTTCTAGTTGCTAACTCCTTATAGCTCCCCTGTCCTGGGTTTACTACACTCTCGGCCCCCTTCTTTCCTTCTACTCTGTTAGCAAGTGAAACCCTTACTCTGCACTTCTCTTCATCATCTGGTTAGCCCTCCATTTCCTTCTTAAGTCTAGTCCTTACACCTACATTTAATCCTACTGGAACTAGCTCTATTCTAGCACTAAAATGGCAGCCTAAGCTCAGCTAAACTCCTTTGTTCTACGCCTCAACATAGTCACATATATAGCCATTCACTTCAGCCTAATCACCACAATTTTCCTCTGTTACCCAACCAACCATCTCTTTTCAATCACTCAAAAGCTTTGCTGAGAGTCCCTAAACAACAGCCATTCCTCTGCACATTCTCTTGTTCCAACCCCTAACACCATACTTGATGCTAGTATTTTTTGTTCCCTCGTTGCAAAAGAGAAGTGAAGATGGCCATTGCTGTGAAGGAAACTGTATGCAAGCTGTGTGGGTAAGTTGCTATGGAAATAAAGGCCGAAGGAAGATAATCTATTGCTACCTTGTTTGCATGGAGGAGAGACACCTGAAGGTGAAAATGGCGAGAGCAATGGTGGTGGAGTGTGGTTGAGAGTGTGAAGTGGTGAGGAAAGTCGCGAGAGAGAGAAAAATGAAATGAGGGAGAGGGATGATGAGTGATGATGATGGACGGTGATAATGGATGATCTAAGTGGCCGGTAGAGAAAGGAAATAGTGGGATTAGGTGGTGGTAAAGCTTCTTTGAGAAGCCACATACATATTAAATCTATATTTTTATTCATTTATTTATTTATTAGATATATATTTTATCCTCACATGTATATTATATTTATTTTAATATAATTATATCCCTTACCAAATTAAATATATATACATATATATTTTTATTTCTTTAACCAGCTAGTCACTTATATATATATATATATATATATATATATGCACTTTAATTGGTAAGTGCATTTTTATAACCATTAATTTATTTAATTATTATACAAATTATCTATTTATTTTCTTTATTGAATTTAGATATATACATCTCGGACTTATTACTTCTCAATACTTAGGTTATTTAATTCTTTCATTTACTTACAAACTAGGTATAAAAAATTTGCGGTCTTCACACATCTATTTTTTTCTTAGAAGTATGTATATATTCTGAAGGATTCGGCTATCATGCTGTGAGACCCGATATTTATATATATATTGCATATCATATTGTATACAATTGACAACTGGAAATAAATTAATCTATGGAATTAAATAAATGGTGAAGATGGGATTCCACTTCACATTTTGGAAATTTTGGAATTTAAATTTTATATGGTGCATGTGAAGTAGAATGAATATCTAAAATCATAAGAATGGAAATTTAATTATTGGAATTATTGGCTTATTGGCAACCAAAGAACATGAAGAAAAGCCATGGAATCAGGAAATAAGCCAATGAAATTTTGTACTTAGTGTATTCGGCTGGAAATAACTATAAGGAAATAGAATTCAATGCATGGATAAAATATATATATATATAATAAAGTCAAATATATATAAAAACAAAGACTAAGAAGCTTATTGGTGGAAGCTTTGAAAGAGATGTGTAAAGAAAAGTCAAGAAAAGAGGCTACAAAGTGGACTTCACGCCACTTTGCTTCTATTATATGTCAATTTCTTCTTTTTTAAAGATAGTTAAATTATAAGTTTAAGATAGAAAATAATATTTTAAAAATAAAGCATTTAAAGATATGATATATCAAAAGAAGGAGGCTAGAATTAAGCATGGAAAAGAAGAGAAAAGAACTAGCCAAAGCCGAGGTTAGTCCACGTCAACTTGTTTTGATTTCACTTTATCTAGCTTTTGTAAAAGGTGCCGAAACCATCAATTCTTGGTAAAAGAATTATAAAAAGAAACATGAAAAATAATATATTATAGTGGCTGGAAATTTTCTGTTAAAGGAGAAAACAAAAACAAAAGAAAAAATGGTAAAAGACGTATACAAGGAAGCTCTCTTACGCCACATTGAGCTGCAGTTTTTCTTCATGCATTAAATGAAGTTTAATGCATGAAATGATGAAGAAATATTATAAAATGATAGGTGGATTTGTAATATTGGTTAAAATGGATAAAGACAAGAATAAGAAGCAAGAAAGCCTCGACAGAAAATCTTCTTCCTCACCTCTTACTCTTCTTCATTTCGAGAGAACCAAATGACTCTTTGGTGTCCTGTTTTGGCTTCCAAAATTACAAAGGAAATTGAACCAATTTCATAAATTAGAACCTAAACACTTAAACTTCACCCTTGAACCTTAGCTAAATCTTGGAATTCATCAAGGAGTAGTCAAAAGGGGCTGACGTAGAAGAGGAGCAAAACAGAAAACAAATTCTGTTTTGGAAGCATAAATCGATCAAGGAAAGATTTAATGGTTTCTTCATATGGAATGATATAATTCTATGATTTCAAGCATGAGAAGCATGATTATAGTCTTGCTTTTAATTTATTCTTGTTAGATCATGGAAACAAAATGAATTCATATCTTGAAATAAATGAAGAACAAGAAGGAAATTGAGCTGAAGTTGTAGTCGATGATGTAAAACAACTAAAGGAAATTAGATAGATGGAAGAAGAAGCTTAGAAATTGAAGTATGATGAAAAGAGAATTTTGATTTATGAGGAGACTTCGGTTGAACATAGAAAAATAGAAGCATTTAAAGCTTCATGCAAGAAGATAGAAAATAAGGTTCACGTAGACAAGGAAGCAATGAATTGCAAAATGAGAAAATAGAAACCATTGTTGAAAAGTCAATAACAGTGACCCTTAAGAGATTCGGCCATGACTTGAAAAGTAAAGTAATTATGTTGAAAATTTTGGAAATTAGTAGAAAATAGTTGTAGAAATTAAAAGAGAATTTTTGGTGAAATTAAAACCGAGAAAGAAGCTAGAATGAAAAAATTAAGTTATAATATCGGTATAATTTATACTGGTTTTAATTATTTTATGACATTAGAGGCTGCACTATATGAATATTAGTAGTTTAAAAATAAGAAGAAAATTATTAATAATTTTCGATAAATTTATTTTGCTGCCCGAGTAGACGGATTTCGGTTAGCATTACCCGGACGATCGTCTGCATAAGACTGGTAAGGGGGAAGTGTGTGAGTTGTAGGGATATGATGATATGCATGTTTTAACAAGTTAAATCTTGTGAAATTAATGGAAGTATGAATTGTTTTAAAACATGCATATATTGAAATTAATCAGTTGGTTTTATAACATTGTATTTATATGCAGGAGGTTAAGAATCCGCAGCTGTTATGCTGTCGGAAACTTTCTAATAATTATTCTAAAATATTATAAATATTTTAGAAATATGAAAATGATTTACATGAGAATTTTAAATATAAATTCCATAACTTTTCCATAAGATGGGATTTATGAGAAAATATGAAGTATTTAAATATTCATGTTTTATATATTTAATTAAGTGAGAATTTGAATTATGTTATATTATATTAAATATTCAGAATTGAATATTTATGTGTTTTCTCACTTTAGCATGAATATTTATCGATTGAATTACAATGTACGAAAATGAGAATAATACCTTTTTGGAATTATTATTTATTTAAATGATTTAAATTCATAAATGTGTTTCCTTAAAAGTATTTTGAGATATAAATTTGATTTTGAGACTTTAGGCCCCGAGATTCATGCTTTACTGTTATACTGTACTGTTCACGTGGCTGATAGACCCGCCAAGTCATCAGCAGTCCCGGTGTCGCCTGGCAAGTGTACATCGAGGACGCCATAGACTGTGGCCATAGATCTAAATTGTTTACTGTTAATGTGTTCCTTCGGGAATGATTATAGCATGACATGATTTAAGGTGATGCCTAGTCTCAACCCACTGTTACTGAATATTGTTTACTGAATACTGTTTACCGTACACTGTCTACTAAATACTGTTTACTGAAATTACTGATTTGAAACTGTATTGATGTGAAAGGAAATAAATGATTATTTCTAATTTTACTTTATGGAAGAAGGAATATCATATTATTTTATAAATATGAATTCCGAATTACTCCCTATAGTCGCTCTGGGTTTCCGGGACATGACAGGTATTTCAAAATACCTCTCATACTCTATTTGGATTTCCCGGCTGACTATAGTATCCTTCTTATTTGTACTTAGTACTCCTATAGGAAATATATCGTTTTACAGCATATAGATTCATTATATCGAGCAGCATATGTCACGACCCGTGACCACATTTTTCATCTTCTTATACACAACTTAACCGGTTGGGCTGTCTGCGATACTTCACTTGTACTGACTGTTAAACAATTTTACATAATATTGTTTATATTATACACATCCCCTATCGTAATTAATCAGATAAGTAGTACTGTTGACGTGTCTAAATACAGAGAATAAATGATCATACCTCAAATAATCAGTCGGTCTGACACATTGTCCTTCGTGTACAGCCAGGATCCATAATCCACTGAACTCACATTCATCAAAACCTGAAATGTTGAAAATTAAGGGGTGAGCAAAACCACGGCTCAGTAAGAGAATTATATGCCTCACTTGATACTCAGCTTCCTATATGCTAAAAATCTTTTTCATTTTCCTTATGGGCTTTAGGCTCGCATGTAGGAAGGATACTACAGTCGGCTAGGGATCCAAATGGAGTAAGGTAGGTATTTTAGAATACCATACTTGTTAGGAACCTAGAAGCAATTGTAGAGAGAAATTTTCATTTCTTTTTGAATTAATAAATCATTTTTCCTTTTTTAAACTTTCATAACCTTTTTCATATTCTTTTCAAAATAATGCTTCTACGAAATAAAGCATTTAAATAAAATAATTTATATTCATATATTCCTTGAAAAGAATATTAGTTAGATCATCATCTTATTTCTTTAAAACTCATTCCATGTTTTAATGTACTCTCTTAATTAGTACCGTACTTTAAAGAGCAAAATAAGCTATTAAAGTCTATTCCCATATAACCAATTATTTAATCACTTTAGGCGTAAGCCCCAATCCACTGCTTCAGTTACGACGTCCT
The DNA here is from genome assembly GCA_031772115.1 of Heritiera littoralis. Taxonomy (NCBI): domain Eukaryota; kingdom Viridiplantae; phylum Streptophyta; class Magnoliopsida; order Malvales; family Malvaceae; genus Heritiera; species Heritiera littoralis. The sequence continues at coordinate 4,146,480 of JAPDPK010000061.1, read as the reverse complement.
TTCTAACTAGCAATGGAGTTAAGTGTCATACCTAGGAACTCGTGTAGCACTTAGTGCTCAAAGGATTCTAGAGGTGGCTCCCCATAGTTCACAAAGAATCTATGTAGCACTTAGGTCCCTTGAGTCTTCTAGAGGTGGCTCGGTGCTCAGACGTGTACTCACATCACACGAAACTCTGTTCACACATCAAACACGTGTAGCACTTAGTTCCCGAAAGATTCTAGAGGTGGCTCACACGGTAAATCATCGAGTCTTTGCTCGGTTTGGCTTTTACTAACACATCAAACACGTGTAGCACTTAGTTCCCGAAGGATTCTAGAGGTGGCTCACACGGTACAATCATCAAGTCTTTGCTCGGTTTGGCCTTTACTAACACATCAGAACACGTGCAGCACTTAGTTCCCGAAGGATTCTAGAGGTGGCTCACACGGTACAATCATCGAGTCTTTGCTCGGTTTGGCCTTTACTAACACATCAGAACACGTGCAGCACTTAGTTCCCGAAAGATTCTAGAGGTGGCTCACACGGTACAACATCGAGTCTTTGCTCGGTTTGGCCTTTACTAACACATCAGAACACGTGCAGCACTTAGTTCCCGAAGGATTCTAGAGGTGGCTCACACGGTACAATCATCGAGTCTTTGCTCGGTTTGGCCTTTACTAACACATCAGAACACGTAGCACTTAGTTCCCGAATGATTCTAGAGGTGGCTCACACGGTACAATCATCGAGTCTTTGCTGGTTTGGCCTTTACTAACACATCAGAACACGTGCAGCACTTAGTTCCTGAAGGATTCTAGAGGTGGCTCACACGGTACAATCATCGAGTCTTTGCTCGGTTTGGCCTTTACTAACACATCAGAACACGTGCAGCACTTAGTTCCCGAAAGATTCTAGAGGTGGCTCACACGGTACAATCATCGAGTCTTTGCTCGGTTTGGCCTTTACTAACACATCACCTATCATTTATGGAGTCTAAGATAGACATCAATCTTATCATACTATAACCTCGAAGGGTACAGAAATAAACCGGTCAAATCTATGACCATAATCTATATTGTCCTCTGTGGGTCGCGGATCAGGTGTCGACCGGGACTAAACATATCACATATCATGCATCCGCATGATAGGAATGCCAACCAATCTCGAAACCGTAGTTTTCATCATAAAATAAACTTATATGGAATTTATATAAATATAGAATTCCATAATTTAAAACCATAAGGGTTAAAATCCTTTAGTGAATATTTGTAAAAATATTCATAAAAATATTCACTATATTTCACTTCATCTTTCGTCTCGTATTTCGTGTAATTTATCTATTTCAAGAATTTTCGGTGATTTCGTTGTCACCATTCTCGAATACATGAATATTTTAAAATTCCATCTCATTATATTCATGTTTTATGAAATTTAGTAATTTCCTCATGTTTCGTGATTTACTATCGAAATTCGGAAATAAAATCACTTAATATGATTTTATAAAGTTTTTCTAAAATTTTCGGCAGCATAACGGCTGCCGATTTACTAACCTCCTACACGGAAAAATACAGTTTTAAATCTTTCAGCCATTACTTCTTCCCAAATTATTTTCAGCAAATCATGCATCATAATAATTTTCATAAAATATTTGCATAAAAGATTTCAATTTAAAATATGCAGACTGAGTATCCTTACAGTGCTGCACATGCATCCCTTACCTTTTTCCGAGTCGGCGACTTCCGCTTATCGATCGCGCCTGCACTCCATTTCTCCCGATTCCTTATCCCGATTGCTGAAAATAATTTCTGGAATTAAAATTCTAAATTTTAGAATTTTTTTCATAATTTATTTAAATTTTTCTGAAATTAAATTTCCGGGAAATTTCTTACCGAATTTTCGTAAATGTCCGGGTTGTCGAATTTCCGGGAATTTTCCGAATTCCCGAAATTCTCCTTTTTCCTCTTTTCTTTTTCTTTCCTTTCTTTTTCTTTTCTTTCTCTTTCTTTTTTATTTTCTTTTTCCTTTTTCTTTTCTTTTTCTTTTTCTTCCTTTCCCGGTCAAACCGGTTCAGACCGGTCCAGTGCCTTTCCTCGCCGGTTCCTCGCCGGCGGCCGGTTCTCCGGCGGTTCGGGCGTCCCTCAACTGGCCGGCTGCACGACGAACTTGCCGGTGCCCTTCGTTTGCCCTGGATCGGCTGCACGGCGGCGGATCAAGGCGGTTTTGCCTCGATTTCTTCTTCCTCTTCGCTGGCCCTCCTCCGCTGTCCATTGCGCCTTCGGTGGCCTCCATCAGCTTCCTCTTCCTCCGGTGAAGCTTCGTTGGCAGTGGCAGCCACCGATTCGGCCGGCACCGCCGTCGGCCATTTTCCTTTCCTCTTCCGACTTCCTTCGTTTTTTTTTCCTTCGATTCCGTTTCGTTTCTTCACGCCGCTGGCAGCTTCTCCTCTCGCCGGCGACGCCACTCGTTCCTCCTCTCTTCCCTCACTCGGCCGGCAGTGGCAGCTGCTGCTACCGCCGGTCTCTGCTGGAAGGCCCGATCCTTCCTTTCCTTTTTTTCTTTTGTTTAGTTTCCTTTTTTTTTTGTTTATTTTCTATTTTTAGTATGTAGTATACTATATATTATACACAATATAATATATTGTATGCATATAATATATACTATATATCATACATATATTATTTCATACATAATATAATATAACATATATTATATATAAATTATATATATTTTATATTATAAACATATCTCTAGTATATATATATATATAGATATATGTATTTTTATATATTTTAAAATAAATAACCTTTACGTATACAATTTATATAGATATTATAATACAATATTTATACATATAAACTTTAATATAAAATCACATTTACCTTTCTTCTATATGTATTTATATGATTATATATACACATAAAATATTATGTTCATATACATAGGTATCATATAATTTTATGAAATAGTATATATTTCTATATATATACCAACGTATATTAAAATATACTATATAGTATTTTAAATACATATGTATTTATATAAAATACATTTATATAATTTGTAATTATATAAATATATTTCATTTTATTCTCTTATTTTCTTAATTAGATTTGGATTTTAATTTATCCAATTTAATTCTTTTCCTCTCTCTATTATTTTTATCTTCACTTCCAATTTAATTTCCTTTATACGAATTTCCCAATTCTTTCACTTCCTCACTTCTTGGGATTTTCACCCATATCCCATTCTCGCAAAATTTTATTTATTTCCTCTGATTTAATTTCTCCAATATTTATTTTCAATATTTCTAATTTCCAATAAAGGGAAAAATTTACGGTTATCACATCCTCCCCACCTTAAGAAATTCGGTCCTCCGAATTTAACTTAAGTCCAAAGGTGGTACATGTCGTACACTTACGACTTCTGACCTCTAGTTCATCCTCCAAGTAATACTGCCAGCACACTTTCAACATCAACAATACTTTAGACCACTACATGCTATCTTTCATCATATATGTCTATACTCCCGTAAGTTCATTTCTCAAATCGGAAGTTATTCACTTTTACTCTTTTCATATAAGAGTCCATACACAATATTTTTAATATTACAGCTAATCTATGCTGTTCATCATCCATTCTTCTCACTTAGTGCCGAGTCGACATAATTTGGTACTATCATGTACTCGTGTCAATCAATTATATGTAAGTGTCCCAGTAGCTTTCACATCTCATGCACTCGCTCTCTCAATATCATGGAGCGGTTACATCTCACGCTCATATATATAAATATATATATCAGTATCGAGCGGTGCTATCAATACACTTGGGATCTCAAAGCCTTTTGCTATCTCTCATTAGCATATGGCAACACAGAGACTCCCATCACATGTAAGGCTCACTGGAAGTGTACATACACATTCACACCGTTTAACACTTATACTGCGACTAAGGCACTAGAGAATCTAGAAGTTTGATAATGGAAAGTGATTCTATTTAGATCATCAGTCTTTAATCACTTCCATATCATCATTTCTCTTTTGGACTTTTATTGTCCACAATATTCATTTTCACACTTATTCCTCCAAGGCTGCATCTCATTTGTTGACTTTACTATAGCTCATCTCTTATGATCATAATTCATGAGACTATCATATTCTCTTCATGTAGTATGGTCTTTAGATCTCTTTTCATAATTTAGATTCTGTGATTGAATCCTCAAATTATCCATTTAAGCACCACATTATCTATACAATTTCACCATCTCTATCATTTCGAGGTGGCTATATATACAAACATTTCTCTTTATATACTGGCAGTAAACATATCAATTATCTTACTCCTTGGAGTATCATTACTTTCACTTATCAATTTTGGCTTTGATTTTACATCTTGCCATAGCTATGTGATAACCAACACAATTCACTTTCAGTCTTACCTTCGGGAACTGTTTTATATTGAAGTTCCCTTCTCGTCGTGCAACTTATTTCTTTATTGCACTTTCATTTTCGTTTTCATATTTTTACTCTCATCCCTTTTTGTCGGTTTTCTCAATTGATATGGTACTATACTGTTAAGATCTTTTAAAATCTTGCATACCATCTTTTTCTTTACATTATCCATCTACCGACTTTAATTTCTTTAATTAGATCTCCTCTATAGAGCAGCTAGTCTCATCACTCTTTTATAGGCTGACAATAGTATTTAGCTAGACTCATTACTTTCGTATCTCAATCATTATCTTTATATCATAGACAGGTTCACTGTCATCCTGTCGTCTCGAGATCATATATCTCAAGAGGAGGTACTGTCTAGCCAAATCTTTAGTTGCAAATCTTAGCACAATTCCACGGTCTTTAAGAGTTTAAGGATCATATCACAATGCTGCTCATGTTCCATTTATGCTTTAGACTCTATCAGTATTTCATCAATTTACTCATGTAAGGATGCCTCATTCTTTAGGCTTATATACTTTACAAGGCAACTCATTATCCTTGTAACTTTAATCGGAACTCGTAAAATTCACTCCGAGTTCAAATCATCATCTTATGGACACCAATCTTCAATCTTTTATCTAAGGACTCTTTATACTGAGGCTAGTCTTATTAACTCCTCACACATCCCTAATCAGCTCCATAAAGCGTCTATTTTCATGTAGATGAATACTTGTTCTTCACCAGAACTTTATCAATGATAGGAAATTAATACATCCTTTTTAATTCATCTACAACCCAATATCATTTGTATTTCTCTCATTTATACTTATACAGACAATTTCATTATTCTCAATTTGTCATTATCTGTATTTTCGTCATTCAGACCTTTACACGTGAATTTCATTATTCACACAATTTTCAGAGTTATTTTCTTAAGCTTTTCGGATTCTTTCTACATCCTCCGATATAAACTTAGAATTTAACTTCATATTCAAAATCGAGTCAATGTTATCTCAATTCCTCTAATTTATATAACTCTGGAAGTTCTATCGGAAATCAAATCTGTATTTTCTTTAATCATACATTTCTTATCATCAGAACACATGCAGCACTTAGTTCCCGAAGGATTCTAGAGGTGGCTCACACGGTACAATCATCGAGTCTTTGCTCGGTTTGGCCTTTACTAACACATCACCTATCATTTATGGAGTTTAAGATAGACATCAATCTTATCATACTATAACCTCGAAGGGTATAGAAATAAACCGGTCAAATCTATGACCATAATCTATATTGTCCTCTGTGGGTCGCGGATCAGGTGTCGACCGGGACTAAACATATCACATATCATGCATCCGCATGATAGGAATGCCAACCAATCTCGAAACCGTAGTTTTCATCATAAAATAAACTTATATGAAATTTATATAAATATAGAATTCCATAATTTAAAACCATAAGGGTTAAAATCCTTTAGTGAATATTTGTAAAAATATTCATAAAAATATTCACTATATTTCACTTCATCTTTCGTCTCGTATTTCGTGTAATTTATCTATTTCAAGAATTTTCGGTGATTTCGTTGTCACCATTCTCGAATACATGAATATTTTAAAATTCCATCTCATTATATTCATGTTTTATGAAATTTAGTAATTTCCTCATGTTTCGTGATTTACTATCGAAATTCGGAAATAAAATCACTTAATATGATTTTATAAAGTTTTTCTAAAATTTTCGGCAGCATAACGGCTGCCGATTTACTAACCTCTTGCACGGAAAAATACAGTTTTAAATCTTTTAGCCAGTACTTCTTCCCAAATTATTTTCAGAAAATCATGCATCATAATAATTTTCATAAAATATTTGCATAAAATATTTCAATTTAAAATATGCAGACTGAGTATCCTTACAGTGCTGCACATGCATCCCTTACCTTTTTCCGAGTCGGCGACTTCCGCTTATCGAACGCGCCCGCACTCCATTTCTCCCGATTCCTTATCCCGATTGCTGAAAATAATTTCTGGAATTAAAACTCTAATTTTTAGAATTTTTTTCATAATTTATTTAAATATTTCTGAAATTAAATTTCCGGGAAATTTCTTACCGAATTTTCGTAAATGTCCGGGTTGTCGAATTTTCGGGAATTTTCCGAATTCCTGAAATTCTCATTTTTCCTCTTTTCTTTTTCTTTCCTTTCTTTTTCTTTTCTTTCTCTTTCTTTTTTCTTTTCTTTTTCCTTTTTCTTTTCTTTTTCTTTTTCCTTCCTTTCCCGGTCAGACCGGTTCAGACCGGTCCAGTGCCTTTCCTCGCCGGCGGCCGGTTCTCCGGCGGTTTGGGCGTCACTCAGCTGGCCGGCTGCACAACGAACTTGTCGGTGCCCTTCGTTTGTCCTGGATCGGCGGCACGGCGGCGGATCGAGGCGATTTTGCCTCGGTTTCTTCTTCCTCTTCGTCGGTCCTCCTCCGCCGTCCATTGCGCCTCCAGTGGCCTCCATCAGCTTCCTCTTCCTCCGGTGAAGCTTCGTTGGCAGTGGTGGCCACCGATTCGGCCGACACCGCCGTCGGCCATTTTCCTTTCCTCTTCCGGCTTCCTTCGTTTTTTTTTTCCTTCAATTCCGTTTCGTTTCTTCACACCGCCGGTAGCTTCTCCTCTCGCCGGTGACGCCATTCGTTCCTCCTCTCTTCCCTCACTCGGCCGGCGGTGGCAGCTGCTGCTACCGCCGGTCTCTACTGGAAGGCCCGATCCTTCCTTTCCCTTTTTTCTTTTGTTTAGTTTCCTTTTTTTTTTGGTTTATTTTCTATTTTTAGTATGTAGTATACTATATATTATACACAATATAATATATTGTATGCATATAATATATACTATATATTATACATATATTATTTCATACATAATATAATATAATATATATTATATATAAATTATATATTTTATATTATAAACATATCTCTAGTGTATATATATATATATATGTATTTTTATATATTTTAAAATAAATAACCTTTACGTATACAATTTATATAGATATTATAATACAATATTTATACATATAAACTTTAATATAAAATCACATTTACCTTTCTTCTATATGTATTTATATGATTATATATACACATAAAATATTATGTTCATATACATAGGTATCATATAATTTTATGAAATAGTATATATTTCTATATATATACCAACGTATATTAAAATATACTATATAGTATTTTAAATACATATGTATTTATATAAAATACATTTATATAATTTGTAATTATATAAATATATTTCATTTTATTCTCTTATTTTCTTAATTAGATTTGGATTTTAATTTATCCAATTTAATTCTTTTCCTCTCTCTATTATTTTTATCTTCACTTCCAATTTAATTTCCTTTATACGAATTTCCCAATTCTTTCACTTCCTCACTTCTTGGGATTTTCACCCATATCCCATTCTCGCAAAATTTTATTTATTTCCTCTGATTTAATTTCTCCAATATTTATTTTCAATATTTCTAATTTCCAATAAAGGGAAAAATTTACGGTTATCACACCAATGGTTAGTCGTTACTTGAATCGCTTGGATGTCAAGGGTGTAGACACCTAATTTTGTCCGAACAATTTTTAAATAAAAAAAATCAAAAAAAATCAAAAAAATCAAAAAATGATAAAAAGAAACAAGTCAATTTTGGTCAAATCTCATGTGGAGCACATGCAAAATTCACACCTTCAAGAGTTGACTAAAGTTGATATTGTTGCCAAAAATAAAAAGAAAAAATAATCAGCCATTAAATCAATGAATAAATTAAGGAAGAAATAAATTGGGTGAAATAAAATCTGAAAATTGATTACCAAAAATAAAAAAAATGAAATGGAAATAAATTTAAAAAAAAGAGGGAAAGTTAAACAAAATAAATGAAAAATCCCATGATCATGGGATCAAATATAAATTTTTGATTGCTTTCCATGAAATTTTGAGGCTATAAAAGCCAATGAAACGGGGCTAAAAAGAAATCTGGAGGAGAAAACCCTAGAAAACCTTGGAGAGGACATACAGCCACCATCCATCATCCTCTTCAACTCAGCCTCGCCAACCACCATCGTTGGACAGGCACACAAAAAAAATCTAGCTGGTCGTACCATTATCATCTCCCTCCCCTACTATCCTTGTTTTTTGGGCCATCTTGAATTCATCCTTGCTGCCACTCTCCCCTTTTGCGTAGCTACTTTGCTCTACATCTCTTCACTGTTAATTATCTTCATCACCCCGCCAAAGAAAGAGAGAAGAATCCGCGAGTTTGCTCGCTCGTCCACGAGCTCGCCCACCCAAAGAGAAAGAACATCCAAGAGCTCGCCAATTCAAGGAGTTCGCCCGCCCGAGGAGGCTATCTTCGCTCGCCTGCCCCGCCAAAGAAAGAAGCTGTGTGCTCGCCCGATCGAAGAAGAGGGAAGACTTGTGAGCTCGCCCGCCCTCCAATAGAGGTATATTCCCCTTTTTTGCCATTCATTTACTTAGGTATTTTTAATGTATGGGTAGAAAATAATAAGTAAAATAAATAAAGGAAAATAAAAATAGAATTTTTCCGATGATAAGATTTTGAAGAAATCACAAGTAGTGATTCTTCGACAATCTTTAGGGTCGAGAAAAAATCTTTGGACGTTACCAGCGTATTGGAACATCTAATTGATTTTATCTTGATACAAAAATCATTTTGATATAAAAATAATAATAAATTTTAAATTTTAAAATAGTTAGACAAATAAGAATGTAACTATCAAAATAAATAAATAAATAAATGCAAGTATAAGTGTTAAAATAAAAAAAATATATATATATATATAAATATACATTTTTAAATAAATGAACAAAAAAGGAATTTCCGATGATAGGATTTCTTAGAAATCACACGTAGTGATTCTTTGATAATCCTTAGGGTTGAAATGAAATATTTGAATATTACCAGCGTGTTGGGGTATTCAAATAATTTTAGTTCGATATTGATATTTCTAATAAAATTAATATTTAAAAATAAATAATAAATAAATAAAATCTTTTTAAACAAATAAGTAAACAAGAATGTAAAATTGTTACAATTAATCTTTTGGAATAAATAATAACAACAACAATGACGAAGAAAAAAAGAATAATTAAAGAAAAATAAACAAGATATACATTTTAAGGAATTTCCGATGATGAGATGTTACGGAATTCACAAGTAGTGATTCTTAACTGATCTCTAGGTGAGAGAGATCTACTAAATGTTACCAGCGTATTGGAATATTTAGTATGATTTTTCAATAAAAATAAAATTTTATAAATCAATAAATTTCAAAAGTAATAATATAAGTATAAAAGATAATAAAAATAAAATAAAATAATATATTTCTCATGTGCATCATATTTATTTTGTTAGCACCATTTGCATTCATGAAATTCAAAATAAGTGCGAAATCTCCCAAGGATGGGATTCTATAGAAATCGCAAGTAGCGATTCTTAAGAAATCTCTAGGTGATGAAATTATCCGAAATGCTACCAAAAGTATTGGGGTACTTCGGAATAATTTTCAATATAAGGGATTTTCATTTATTTTAAATAAAAAAATAAAACTTAAATATTTCAAAATAAAACAAATAATAAAAATGGTTTCAAATAAATGGAGTTCTTTTTAAATGTTTAATTAAGATCATTTTTAAGATCAGAAGATAAGACATGATTAAGTGGTACCGTTTTCTAACGGGCGTTGTGGGGGTGCTAATCCTTCCCCATGCGTAACCGAACTCCCGAACCCAAACTTTGTTTTCGTAGACCAAAAATTATTTTTTTTGATAAAAATTAATTAATCTTAAGATTTTATTAAAAAGATAAATGATTTTAGGTGGCCAATCACACCTAGTCAAAAAAGATTGGTGGCGACTCCATTTTTGTGTTTTTTTCAAAATTGTCTAGCGATCGAGTCCCCGGACGAAAATCGTTACGACAGCTTTGGCGACTCCACTGGGGACGTTAGAGAGTCGAACCATAATTAATCATGTCTTATCGAAAATCTTAATTAATGGTCTTAATAAATATTTAATAAAACCCTTCATAAAAAAATAAAAATAAAAAAAAGCAAAAAATAATACAAACAAAAAAATGTGTGTGAATCATTTTCATCATTTGTGTTTTGTTGGGATGCATCTTAAATTTTATTCCTTTGCATACATGACATATTCATTGCATACATCAACCCTACACCCGGGTTTGTCCCTTTTAGGAGAGAGTATAGTACCTTTGCTCTCGTGAGGTAATAACCTCCGCAATGGCAAGTGAAATACTCTCACTCAAGTTGAACCCTTTCCGTTTGTAGCCTGTCATGGGTGAGGATTGGGGTGCCTTACTAGTCTAGTGTGGACGTCAGTAAGGAACAATTTGAGAACCTCTTGTCCTCTAGAACTCCAAACCAAACATATAGTAAACTTAAGAGGACCAACTTGGGATAGAGTCATGTTAACCCTATTACTTAGGACATATCTTTGATCATGTATGTTTGCTTTTGTTTGACATGTGAGACACTAATAGGGAATCATAGGTTCTTTAGCAAAACATTTCCATGCTTGATTTTTTCCAAACACATGTAGCATTTTGTTCATCCATTCATCTTCATTCATTTTTTTTCAAGCATCACCACATGTGAAATGATAAATTCTTAATTGTGGTAATAAAAGATTCGAAGATAGGTCGACCAAAGGTTCATTCACAGAACACTCGCCATCAAGCTAAGATCATGGAAGAAGAGCAAAGCATTTGCATGGAGAAGATGAAAAAGCTCAAGATGATATAAAGGGGCAATTGGCCCAAATTACTGAGTTGTTGAGAAACTTGGGTAAAGGAAAGGGAGTAATATAATAAGTTGTAGTTCAAAAAGAGATTTGTCTTACGGGGGCATGAAGGGTTCTAGCCATGCGATATTGAAGATTTATAAATTCTAGTTTTTTTTGCTTTCTTTTATTTCTTTAAGTAATGCAAGAGAGTTTTTGAAAGTGCTTAAGCCCATAAGTACAAGATAAAGTTTTATATGAGCTAACTCTTATTTATTTCCCTTTCAATAAAGCGACTAGTGTGATGCACTGTCAATTTCTCATTCATTCTATTCATTTGCCATTTCTCACATACTCACCATATCTTTCATTCACAAGTATCCAAATAATGAACATGATGATAATGATGTCAATAAATCTGGGATTCAAATTTGAAAGAACCACTTTTGCTTATGGATTATCAATCTGCCAAGGTGTCCAAGTAAGAAAGAAGAAAATTTGTTCACAATTTTCACCCAAATTTGATGGTATAAGAAAAGGTGAATCTCTTATAGAAGTTTCTAACAAGTTTGTATTTGTTCAGTAAATGACCTTCAAGGAGAATATTTGCATTTGAAATGATAAATGGCCTTCTTTCACTATCCTTCAAGCGGGAGTAAAATTATCCTTTGATTACCCCTTTGAGCCTATTATGTTTTTTTTGTAATATAACCCACCAAGGATCACCCTCCACACTGGGGGCAAGGAAGATGAAATAAAGAAATTTTAGGGAAAAAAAAAAGAAATAGCCCATTTTTGTGAAAAAAAAAAGAAAAGGGTTTGAATTCAAAAAGAAAACCCAAAAAAAAAAGAGAAGCAAGAAAAGAAATGAGTGAATTAGAAAGGGGCAAAATGCCTAAATGTTTTACTTGATAAGAAAAGTGATCCTTTGGTTTATAAACCTTGAAACACATTTTGGGCCTACTATATCCTTTTCTTTCATAAGCCCTCACCTGAGCCTACATTACGTACCTTTAAAAGCCCATTTTGATCAAATGTAAATGCTTGAATTGAAGAATCATGCGTTGAATGAAAACATACTTGTACAATGAGATAATGATCCTTTGAAGGAAGTAGATCAAGTTGAATGAAGAAACCCATGCACTTTGGAAGATATCTTGGATTGAAATCAAGAACGCCTATTAGGGGTTGAATTTGGATTGAGCACTGAAGGTTGAAGTTTGTCAAAGCCAATGAAGTTGAAGACAAAAAAAAAAATAAATAAATAAAAAATATATGAAAAAAGAGAAAGAAAAAAGAAAGAAAAAAAAGAGAAAAAAAAGAGAAAAAGAAAAAGGAGGATTCAAATTGAAAACCTGAAAAGGCAGTTTGGACCAAAAGAGGGGAACCTAAGTTGAAAACCTGAAAAGGCAACTTAGAAAAAAAAAATCATCACCAAGAGTTTTGATATAGAGGCAAGATTGGTAGACACTACATGAAAGAACATATCAACATAAGAGTAGGCTTTTGGAAAAGAATTTTAGATTGACTTGATTGAAATTGTCAGAATGTTCATTAAATGGATACTGAAAACCTTATTCCAAATAGACTGTCCCATTGATTTCTCTTGATTTCATGTTCATTTTCTAAGAATGAATATTTATATCTCTCTTGATCATTTTAAATTTATACCACCCATATAAAAAATTGAGAATATGCATAAGTGCATTACATTGGTAGTCGAGTTGGAAGGAAAATAAATAAATGTTGGTAACCTTTTTTGGGTAAATTTTTGAAAAAAATATTCTTTTGAGAAATCTTGCATTACTAAAAGAGAGAAAGAAACAAAAATAAAAAAGATGAAAAGATAAATTTGAAAGCATGATGGCAAGTCTTCAAGCATAATGGGACCAAGACTCATTAAAAGGTGAGATGAGAAGTGGAGATAGAAGATTTGAATAAGGAGAATTGAACAGATAGAATGGACTTGAGAAAGATAAGATGAGCTTGAAAATCTTGTTACCACAATTGAGATTGCATTTTCATACATTCATGGAATAATTCAGGGGGCATGACATTGACATGTGCATAACATTCATGGCATTCATTATATTCATGACATGCATGACATTTCATTAGTGCATTTTGACATTGAAATATTTAAGACATTGGGATAAGAAATTCTGAATGATGAAAAATTTTGAAGAAAAGAGAAAGTGTAAGAATACAATCAATAGGATGAAAATATAAAAGATGGTAATTTGAAAAAATGATGAGGTATGAGAAGATGATGAGAAAAATACCTTTTTGAAAAAAACTTTAGATGAGAGCAAAGTCCAGTTTAGCTGGCACCTTAAAGGAGGATGAAACCCAATATTGTTGGCATCAAAATGAAAGTTAAGCCCAGTCAAGCCCATGCTAACTGGCATTCTGAATGAAATCTTTATTTTTCAAAGTCTCATTGCCTCTGTTGAGAGGAGCTTTATTTTTCGTGATCATTTTGTATTCCTTAGTCTTATGATAGGAAAGACCAGGAAATTTCATCTTGTATTCCTTAGTCTTATGATAGGAAAGACTAGGAAATTTCATTTCACAGTCCTTAGTCTAATGATAGGAGAGTCTAGGAAATTTCATTTTTGCATTCCTTGGTCTTATGATAGGAGAGACTAGGAAAACTTCATCCTGCATTCCGTAGTCTTATGATAGGAAAGACTAGGAAATTTCATTTCACAGTCCTTAAATCTGTGATAAAAGATTAGAAATTCATGTTTGCATTCCTTAGTCTTATGATAGGAGAGACTAGGAAAATTTCATCTTGCATTCCTTAGTCTTATGATAGGAAAGACTAGGAATTTCATTTCACAATCCTTAGTCTTATGATAGAAAGGATTAGGAAAACTCATGTTTGCATTCCTTAGTCTTATGATAGGAGAGACTAGGAATTTCACTTTGCATTCCTTAATCTTATGATAGAAAAGATTTGGAAAATTCATGTTTGCATTCCTTAGTCTTATGATAGGAGAGACTAAAAAAGGAATTTCACTTTGCATTCCTTAGTCTTGTGATAGAAAGGATTAGGAAATCTCATTCTATAGTCTTATGATAGGAAAGACTAGGAGAATTCATGTTGTTGCATTCCTTAATCTTAAGATTAGGAAATTTCATTCTTTAGTCTTATGATAGAAAAGACTAGAAAATCCCATTCTGCATTCATTTCCTTAGTTTCATGATAGAAGAGGCTAGGAAACTTCATTTTGCATTCATTCCTCAATCTTTATAGGAGAAGAAGATTAGGAAACTTCATTTGGCATTTATTCCTTAGTCTTATGAGAGAGAAGACTAGGAAATATCATATTTTACAAAGAATTCATTGATAGGTAGTGCATTCGGACAAAATGGTTGTCTATGTCTTTGCACAATTACTGTTTCACAGCAAAGCGCAAAGAGGGGCAGCTGTAGACACCTAATTTTGTCCGAACAATTTTTAAATAAAAAAAATCAAAAAAAATCAAAAAAAATCAAAAAATGATAAAAAGAAACAAGTCAATTTTGGTCAAATCTCATGTGGAGCACATGCAAAATTCACACCTTCAAGAGTTGACTAAAGTTGATATTGTTGCCAAAAATAAAAAGAAAAAATAATCAGCCATTAAATCAATGAATAAATTAAGGAAGAAATAAATTGGGTGAAATAAAATCTGAAAATTGATTACCAAAAATAAAAAAAATGAAATGGAAATAAATTTAAAAAAAAGAGGGAAAGTTAAACAAAATAAATGAAAAATCCCATGATCATGGGATCAAATATAAATTTTTGATTGCTTTCCATGAAATTTTGAGGCTATAAAAGCCAATGAAACGGGGCTAAAAAGAAATCTGGAGGAGAAAACCCTAGAAAACCTTGGAGAGGACATACAGCCACCATCCATCATCCTCTTCAACTCAGCCTCGCCAACCACCATCGTTGGACAGGCACACAAAAAAAATCTAGCTGGTCGTACCATTATCATCTCCCTCCCCTACTATCCTTGTTTTTTGGGCCATCTTGAATTCATCCTTGCTGCCACTCTCCCCTTTTGCGTAGCTACTTTGCTCTACATCTCTTCACTGTTAATTATCTTCATCACCCCGCCAAAGAAAGAGAGAAGAATCCGCGAGTTTGCTCGCTCGTCCACGAGCTCGCCCACCCAAAGAGAAAGAACATCCAAGAGCTCGCCAATTCAAGGAGTTCGCCCGCCCGAGGAGGCTATCTTCGCTCGCCTGCCCCGCCAAAGAAAGAAGCTGTGTGCTCGCCCGATCGAAGAAGAGGGAAGACTTGTGAGCTCGCCCGCCCTCCAATAGAGGTATATTCCCCTTTTTTGCCATTCATTTACTTAGGTATTTTTAATGTATGGGTAGAAAATAATAAGTAAAATAAATAAAGGAAAATAAAAATAGAATTTTTCCGATGATAAGATTTTGAAGAAATCACAAGTAGTGATTCTTCGACAATCTTTAGGGTCGAGAAAAAATCTTTGGACGTTACCAGCGTATTGGAACATCTAATTGATTTTATCTTGATACAAAAATCATTTTGATATAAAAATAATAATAAATTTTAAATTTTAAAATAGTTAGACAAATAAGAATGTAACTATCAAAATAAATAAATAAATAAATGCAAGTATAAGTGTTAAAATAAAAAAATATATATATATATATATAAATATACATTTTTAAATAAATGAACAAAAAAGGAATTTCCGATGATAGGATTTCTTAGAAATCACAAGTAGTGATTCTTTGATAATCCTTAGGGTTGAAATGAAATATTTGAATATTACCAGCGTGTTGGGGTATTCAAATAATTTTAGTTCGATATTGATATTTCTAATAAAATTAATATTTAAAAATAAATAATAAATAAATAAAATCTTTTTAAACAAATAAGTAAACAAGAATGTAAAATTGTTACAATTAATCTTTTGGAATAAATAATAACAACAACAATGACGAAGAAAAAAAGAATAATTAAAGAAAAATAAACAAGATATACATTTTAAGGAATTTCCGATGATGAGATGTTACGGAATTCACAAGTAGTGATTCTTAACTGATCTCTAGGTGAGAGAGATCTACTAAATGTTACCAGCGTATTGGAATATTTAGTATGATTTTTCAATAAAAATAAAATTTTATAAATCAATAAATTTCAAAAGTAATAATATAAGTATAAAAGATAATAAAAATAAAATAAAATAATATATTTCTCATGTGCATCATATTTATTTTGTTAGCACCATTTGCATTCATGAAATTCAAAATAAGTGCGAAATCTCCCAAGGATGGGATTCTATAGAAATCGCAAGTAGCGATTCTTAAGAAATCTCTAGGTGATGAAATTATCCGAAATGCTACCAAAAGTATTGGGGTACTTCGGAATAATTTTCAATATAAGGGATTTTCATTTATTTTAAATAAAAAAATAAAACTTAAATATTTCAAAATAAAACAAATAATAAAAATGGTTTCAAATAAATGGAGTTCTTTTTAAATGTTTAATTAAGATCATTTTTAAGATCAGAAGATAAGACATGATTAAGTGGTACCGTTTTCTAACGGGCGTTGTGGGGGTGCTAATCCTTCCCCATGCGTAACCGAACTCCCGAACCCAAACTTTGTTTTCGTAGACCAAAAATTATTTTTTTTGATAAAACTTAATTAATCTTAAGATTTTATTAAAAAGATAAATGATTTTAGGTGGCCAATCACACCTAGTCAAAAAAGATTGGTGGCGACTCCATTTTTGTGTTTTTTTCAAAATTGTCTAGCGATCGAGTCCCCGGACGAAAATCGTTACGACAAAGGGTTCGAGTAATGGCGGACGCGAATTGGGACGAAGTCTGGATAAAACCGTGCAGGACTTTAGGCCCAAAGCGGACAGTACGGATGAGTGGGATCCAGTGACCAGCTCAAGTGGGAGGAGGGCTGGGTCGCCATAAAAAAACGCGCGTTTTATTGTGACGGACCAGCCCAACCGGCCATGGCCACCTCTCTTGGGCCCACGCTCCACGGTTGCTGTGACAACGCCACTCATCCGTACTGTCCGCTCTGGGTTCTAGAGGTGGCCCCCGTCACACAGACGTGCCACTTAGTCCCGCATGGCTTTCTCGGGAAATCTATCCCAATTCGCGTCCGCCGCTACTCGAACCCTTGACATCCAAGCGATTCAAGTAACGACTAACCATTGGACATGGTTAGTCGTTACTTGAATCGCTTGGATGTCAAGGGTTCGAGTAGCGGCGGACGCGAATTGGGATAGATTTCTCGAGAAAGCCGTGCGGGACTAAGTGGCACGTTTGTGTGATGGGGGCCACCTCTAGAACCCAGAGCGGACAGTACGGATGAGTGGCGTTGTCACAGCAACTGTGGAGCATGGGCCCAAGAGAGGTGGCCATAGCCGGTTGGGCTGGTCCGTCACAATAAAACGTGCGTTTTTTTGTGGCGACCTAGCCCTCCTCCCACTTGAGCTGGTCACTGGATCCCACTCATCCGTACTGTCCGCTTTGGGCCCAAAGTCCCGATAAAACCGTGCGGGACTTTGGGCCCAAAGCGGACAGTACGGATGAGTGGGATCTAGTGACCAGCTCAAGTGGGAGGAGGGCTGGGTCGCCACAGCATACAACTCCTTTACTGAGCACGTGGTTCGCTCACCCCTTCAATTTCACTCTACAGGTTTTGATTTGGATTAAGAGACATACCATCCGAAGTATCGGCTGCTAGTTCGGTTACCCGAGACAGCAGACTATAAACATCGGAGGTATATTATTTTCTTTTATATATTCAAAAAATTTATACAGTGCTACTTAAATTCAGAATGTAATACTAGGAATGTAACTCTGATATAATTTAAATGAAATATTCATGTTTCGGGAACTATACTGTCAGTAGAAGTACTATTTAGTACGGTATTTATTATTTTACTGTAAACATCACGGACAGCCCAACCGGTAAAAGAGTATAAATTATGAGTAAATAAAGTGTAAAAATGTACACTCAGACCATTACGGATTTAATGGTATCAAAGCAGGGTTGGTCTGATGTCTAGTAGTGTTAAAAAAATGAATAGTAAATATTCCCTGTAGTACTGTATAATCTAAATGTATAATAGAAATACTAATGGAAACTGAAATACATGATTTGTGGTGCATATATGAGTGGAAGAAGGGTGACCCGCTCAGTTAGAGGTAGAGGTAGGGCGGCACAGACTCTGGAGCCACAGTTACCCGAGCCAGCACTAGAGCCCGCCTCAGGACCTGCTTATCCTCAATAGCCTGAGAGTTCAAGTGATCGGATGAATAGGATGGAGAGGATGTTGATAGATTTTATGGCTATGTATCAAGTTGACAGAGCTGCAGATAAGGCGGAGAGAGAGAGAGTAGCAGCTCTTGTAGCTCCTGTAGTAGCACCAGCTCCACCACAACTGACACCGGCTATACCCGAGCCTCGGCCTATTCCACCACTGGCACCTCAACCATAGCAATTGGCTCAGCCGCCTCGAGATGTGGAGTCATATTATGATGTCACCCTGGTACGGTCATTCAGGAAGTTAGATCCACCGAAGTTTAAGGGTGCTAGAGATCCGTTGGCGGTAGAGCAATGGGTTTTTGCTATAGAGAAGTTATTTCAGATTCTGAGGTGTATGGAGACTGAGAGGACAGGTCTAGCAGTGTTACCGTTGACAGATGATGCGCAGCACTGGTGGAAGGCCACCCAAACAGTATTATTCTCCCAGCATCAGAAGATCACTTGGGATATTTTTGTGGATGCTTTTAGGCACAGATATATTCCTGATACTGCTCAGCGGAAGTTACAGCAAGAGTTCATGGATTTGGTTCAAGGTAGTATGGCTGTAGATGAGTATGTGGCTAAGTTCACTACTCTAAGTCGATTTGATCCACAGACCAGCATTAATGAAAGGCATAAGATAGAGAGATTTAAGGCTGGTTTGAGACCCTCTATCAGATCGAAGCTAGCCCCATTCGATATTTTGACATATGATGAGGTGGTACGACGGGCTCAGCTATGTGAGAGGGATTTCGAGCAATATCATACAGAGGCTGGGGGTAAGGGTAAGAGTAAAGGTAAGAGTAAGTTTAAGAGGTTTTCGAAGGATACACAAAGTAGGGAGTAGCCTAAGAGGACTAGACCTATGGGCATACAGATTATAGAGGGCCGATTTACTAGATCAGCAGCTTCTACTCCTGCTACTGGCCCTATTTCTACTCAGAGGAGTCCTGCGACCAGATGTAGACATTGTGGTAGGTCACATGGTTCACGCCTCTGTTACTTACTGTCTAAGGCATGTTTCCGATTTGGACAGACGGGGCATATAGTTAGAGATTGCCCAATGCTTAAGGAGTCTACTGCTTCCACTGTTCCTCCTACGGTACCTTATATTCAAGCACCAGCAGCTCCGAATGGATCAGAGAAGGTGACACCCTCACAGCCTAGGCGGGCGATAGCCGCTGAGAAGGGGAAGCAGGCTGTGACACAGGGACGGGTGTACGCGTTGGATCAAGAGACTGCCGACGCCTCAGCAGATGTCATTAAAGGTAAAATTTATCTTTTTGATATTCCAGTGATTGCCTTATTTGATCCGAGTTCTACACATTCGTTCTTATCACCTGCATGTACTAACAAGATCCCAGTAGAACCGGAGTTATTACAGTGTACTTTGCAAGTAAACACTCCTTTTAGAGAATCACAGTTAACCGATACTGTATATAGAAATTGTAAAATAACGGTAGGAGAGAAGGTTATGATAGCTGACCTAATTGTATTGAATATGTACGACTTTGATGTCATTTTGGGTATGGACTGGTTAGCTGTAAATCATGTCAGTTTAGATTCTACAACTAAGTTCATTACCTTCTCTCAGCCCGAAAAGTATATTGTAAAATTATTTGTAAATTAATAAAAGTATGTGAATATTTGTTTATGAAATGTGGTGTATACTGAATTGTGGTTGTGTATGGATGTTTATGAAGGTTATATTGCTCGAGTGGAGGACATAGAGAGAGAACATCCAGAGATTCAGGAGATTCCTTTGGTCAGGGACTTTCCGGACATATTTCCAGAGGACTTACTAGGGTTACCACCGAATCGGGAGACAAAGTTTACGATTGATTTGGTACCTGGTACGGAACCGATTTCTAGACCCCCATATCGGATGGCATTGACTGAGTTAGAGGAGCTTAAAACGTAGCTCCAGGAGTTACTGGATAAGGGATTCATACGTCCCAATGTGTCACCGTGGGGAGCTCCAGTATTGTTTGTCCAGAAGAAGGATGGTAGTCTTCGGTTATGCATAGATTATCGGATGCTGAATCGGGCTACCATTAAGACTAAGTATCCCTTGCCTAGGATTGATGATTTATTTGATCAGCTTAGGGGTGCACAGGTGTTTTCTAAGATAGATCTTCGATCGGGCTACCACCAGTTGAAGATTAAAGAGTCAGATGTGCACAAGACAACAATTAGTAGAAAATAGTTGTAGAAATTAAAAGAGAATTTTCGGTGAAATTAAAACCGAG
Organism: Heritiera littoralis; assembly: GCA_031772115.1. Lineage (NCBI taxonomy): Eukaryota > Viridiplantae > Streptophyta > Magnoliopsida > Malvales > Malvaceae > Heritiera > Heritiera littoralis. The sequence goes on along the minus strand of JAPDPK010000061.1, from coordinate 4,125,716 downwards.
AAAGAAGCTAGAATGAATAAATTGAGTTATAACACCGGTATAATTTATACTGTTTGTAATATTTTATGACATTAGAGGCTGCACTATATGAATATTAGTAGTTTAAAAATAAGAAGAAAATTATTAATAATTTTCGATAAAATTATTTTGCAGCCCGAGTAGATGGATTTCGGTTAGCATTACTAGGACGATCGTCTGCATAAGACTGGTAAGGGGGAAGTGTGTGAATTGTAGGGATATGATGATATGCATGTTTTAACAAGTTAAATCTTGTGAAATTAATGGAAGTATGAATTGTTTTAAAACATGCATATATTGAAATGAATCAGCTGGTTTATAACACTGTATTTATATGCAGGAGGTTAAGAATCCGCAGCTGTTATGCTGTTGGAAACTTTCTAATAATTATTCCTAAATATTATAAATATTTTAGAAATATGAAAATGATTTACATGAGAATTTCAAATATAAATTCCATAACTTTTCCATAAGATGGGATTTATGAGAAAATATGAAGTATTTAAATATTCATGTTTTATATATTTAATTAAGTGAGAATTTGAATTATGTTATATTATATTAAATATTCGGAATTGAATATTTATGTGTTTTCTCACTTTAGCATGAATATTTGCCGATTGAATTACAGTATACGAAAATGAGAATAATACCTTTTTTGGAATTATTATTTATTTAAATGATTTAAATTCATAAATGTGTTTCCTTAAAGGTATTTTGAGATATAAATTTGATTTTGAGACTTTAGGCCCCGAGATTCATGCTTTACTGTTATACTGTACTGTTCACGTGGCTGATAGACCCGCCAAGTCATCAGCAGTCCTGGTGTCGCCTGGCAAGTGTAAACTGAGGACGCCCATAGACTGTGGCCATAGATCTAGATTGTTTACTGTTACTGTGTTCCTTCGGGAATGATTATAGCATGACATGATTTAGGGTGATGCCCAGTCTCAGCCCACTGTTACTGAATATTATTTACTGAATACTGTTTACCGTACACTGTTTACTGAATACTGTTTACTGAAATTACTAATTTGAAATTGTATTGATGTGAAAGGAAATAAATGATTATTTCTAATTTTACTTTATGGAAGAAGGAATATCATATTATTTTATAAATATGAATTTCGAATTACTCCCTATAGTCGCTCTGGGTTTCCGGGACACGACAAGTGTTTCAAAATACCTCTCATACTCTATTTGGATTTCCCAGCCGACTATAGTATCCTTCCTATTTGTACTTAGTACTCCTATAGGAAATATATCGTTTTACAGCATATAGATTCATTATATCGAGTAGCATACAACTCCTTTACTGAGCACGTGGTTCGCTCACCCCTTCAATTTCACTCTACAGGTTTTTATTTTGATTAAGAGACATACCATATGAAGTATCGGTTACTAGTTCGGTTACCCGAGACAGCAGACTATAAACATTGGAGGTATATTATTTTCTTTTGTATATTCAGAAAATTTATACAGTACTACTTAAATTCGGAATGTTATACTGGGAATGTAACTCTGATATAATTTAAATGAAATATTCATGTTTCAGGAACTATACTATCAATGGAAGTACTATTTAGTACAGTATTTATTACTTTATTGTAAACATCATTGACAGCCCAACCGGTAAAAGAGTATAAATTATGAGTAAATAAAGTGTACAAATGTACACTCAGACCGTTACACTTGCTGACAGCAGTTGGTAATGCATCTTTGTCTCCAATTCTTTTCTTTTGAGATAGTGTTTTCGTAGAAGTTGCAAATTGTCCGTTTTTCCTCCAAGCATGAGTTGGAGGATTTTGGGATTTTGGCTTTTGAGAGTATCCTTCCTATGATTTCGATCCCTTTTTTGCAATTTCTAAGAAACAAAATAAGAAACCAAATAAGAAGAATGAAGAAATGGAGTAAGAAAGCAAAGAAGAATGAAGAATAAAAATAAGTTTCTATTATGTTTTTAGCTTACGCAGGTAATACCTTCCTATGCTTTCCAATTCTTTTTTTTGCAGTTTTTAGGAATGAAAATAAAAAGGAAGAAATGGAGTAAAAAAGTATAGAAGAATGGAAATAAGTTCGTCCCGTAATGATAACTTGCGGGGGTAATCGTGGGTATTTACATCAGAAGTTTATAATTGCTTTTCAAAAGAGAATTTAGAAAAACCATATATTTAGGTGGGTTTTGAATTGGGAATTTGGGACACAAAAAATCCTCCTTGAAATTCGTCTTAAATTTTGAAATACTCTATTTTTAATTGCCAAATAAGTATATTTATTTTTACAATTTTAAAAACCTCGATTGAAATAAATTTCCTCCTAGAAATTCTTCATTCGAACACACCCTTAGGGTTTTTTGTAAATTGAGATCTATTTATGATATTTAATCTTAGGTAGTTTTGGGCTTAAAGGATTCATCGTTGTCATAAATGTTGATTTCACCGTAAAATCAACATAAATAACACAAGATTAAGCATAAATTTAAAGTCAATAAGCATAAAATATGTTAGAAATATCGTGAACACTTGATAATTAACTTAAGGTATGAGAACCATAAATTTTTGTAAACCAGTCATGTACTCCACGTGTAATTATAAATAAATGTAAGGCAATAATTTACTGTTGGACTTTCAAAAGTAAGATTATGTTTCATAAATATAAAATGAAATCTTCGAGAATAGAAGTCAAGAATGACGTGAAACATATGCATATGTCGTATGAGGGATAAATGTTAATTAAATTGATATAAAAGGAGTACGTGAATTACACACATATGTTTACGTATGCGCATGAACTGAACAAAAAGTATGCAACGTGCATGCAGGTATGCTATCTTCGTCCAATAATGGACCAGTGATCATCCCCGAAGGGACACAGTAAACAGTATATAATGTGATCTATGGCTATGATCAATATGGCGTCCTCGGTGTACACTTGCTAGGTGACATCCGGGACGCTGATAACTTGCAGGTCAATCAACCACATGACAGTAACAGTATAAGTGTGATGCATGAAACTCGGGGCCTAAGTCTTAAAACAGTGTAAAAACTGTACCATAGTCTTTATGGATTTTAAACACCGTAAATCAAATTATTTCACAATTATCCATAAGGCTCATATGTAAATATCATCACCATTATGAAATTCATAAAATAATTAACATTTTTCAAAATATTTCATAAAGGTATAAATCATGTTTTCCATACGGTGAAACAGTAAATAAACCAATCACACTGTAAAATAAAATTTCGTGATTGTTTCTTTTTCACCGTAAAACATGTACGCACGCCTTTCCGTGCTTTCTATCCAAAACATGGTTTTCAAAGTAATCGGGATTCAAATCAAATATTTTCATAATTTATGTAAAAATAAAATATTTATTTTCCAAATTCAAAAATCCCTTAACCATGTTTTCTTCTAAAACACGTGTAGAGACCTCTAGTCTCGAAATCATAATTTTTCATCATTTCTTAACCTTTATGGAATTTATTTAATTAATTATTTTCATAATTAAAACCATAAAGGTCTTATATGAGATCAAGTGAATATTTAAGAAATATTTATCAAATATTCACTTCGATCCTTTTTGTTTTTTGTCTCGTTTTACGTGAAATCATACACTTCGAGAGGATTTTCAGTGATTTTATTTCCATACTTCTCGAAAACATGAATATTTTAAATCTAAACTTTTGTATATTCATGTTTTATGAAAAATATTCGATTCCTCAATTTTCATGTCTGAAAATCGTTTCTCTTGAAATCAAATCATTTATTATGATTTTCGGTGACTTTCGGCAATTTTCAGTAATTTTTCGAAAATTCTTCGGCAGTATAACGGCTGCCGATTTGGCTAGCCTCCTGCACGGAAAACACAGCTTATAATCTCAACCGGTAAATCATCACAACTTTCAACCAATCATTATCGATAGCATTTATAAAATTAAATGCATAATTTAAAACATGTGTGCCAAATATCCTTACAGGCTGCACATGTCTCCCTTACCTGTCCCGGGTCGGCAACTGCCTCATTATGTCACGCCCGTGTTCACCTCTCCCGACTCTAACGTCTCAGTCATCGAGGAAATTTTTCTGGAAATAAAATTCTAAAATTTAGAATTTTTTCAAATAATTTATTAAAATTACTCGAAATCAATTTTCGGAATTCTTACTGAATTTTCGTAATTTTCGAGCTTTTGAATTCTCAGGAATTTTCGAATTCCCAAAAATTCCTTTTCTCTCCCTTTTTCCTCTTTTCTTTTCTTTCTCTTTCTCTTTCTTTTTCTTTTTCCTTTTTTTTCTTTTCTTTTCTTTTTCTTTTTTCTTCTCTTTTCCAGTTAGACCGATTCAGACCAGTCAACCTCCCTTACCGCCAATTTTCCTTCGGTGGTCGGTTCTCCGATAGTTCAATGGCTCCACAGCTGGCCGAGGTGGCGGCGAAGCTGGATCTGGCCTCCGTTCAGCCCAGATCGGCGGCACGGCAGTTGATCTACTCGGTTTAGGTTCGGCCTCTTCGCCCTTCCTCTTTCGTCGTTCTCCGCCTCACCGATGGCCTCCTACCCTTTCCTCTTCCTCCGCCGGTGGTTCGATTGCAGTGGCGGTGGCCGATTTGGCCGGCACCTCCACTTCTTATTTTCCTTTTATTTCTTCTCGACTTCCATCGATTTCCTTTCTTTCCCTTTCCGTTTTCCTTCCATCACCGGTCAATCTTCCTTCTCCTCTTCCCTCGTCGGCGCCAACTTTCTTTCTCCCTCCTCCTCTCTTGGCCGACTGACGGTGGTCGGCCTCGCCTGGGAAGGGAAATTGGGACCCCTTTCTGATTTTCCTTTCCTGTTTCTTTTTTTTATGTTTTATTTTTATTATATCTATTATACATATAATTATATTTATAACTATATATTATAAATATAATATTATTACTTTATATATATAGTATTATACTATATATATAATTTATATAAAGATATTTATATATTGTGTATTAAAAATATATATATCTATAATATATATATATGTATATTTATATACTTTAAAATTACATAGCATTTATATACATTTATATAAATGTAATAATACCATATATATTGTATTTACAATATATATATATATACCAACTTTAATGTAAATCAATATTTACATTTCTTATATATGTATATATACATAAAGGTTATATTTGTATACATATATATTATTTAAATTTATAAAATAGTATATATATTGACATACCATTACATAATAATATATACTATATATCACATTTAAATACATATGTATTTGTATAAAATACATTTATATAATTTATAATTATATAAATATATTTCTATTCTTTTCTCATTTTCTTATTTAATTTGGATTTTAATTTATCCAAATTAAATTTCCTCCTTTCATTATTTTCCATAATCCCAACCTTATTTTCCAATTTAAATTTTCTTCCACTCGAGCTTCTCAATTCGTCACCTCCTCAATTCACGGAATATTCTCTAATATTCCGATCTCATAAGTATATTTATTTATTTCAACTTCTCTATTTGCTTTAATATTAATTTCCAATATTACTAATTTCCAATAATTGAAAAATTTACGGTTATAACATTCTCCCCACCTTAAGAAATTCGGTCCTCCGAATTTAAGTTAAATCCAAAGGTGGTACATTTCGTATACTTACGATTTTTGTCCTTTAGATCAACTTTTATATAATATTGCCAACATACATTCAACATCAAGATCCCTTTTTGACCACTAAATATCGTCTTTCATCGTATATTTATACTCCCTAAGTTCATTTATCAAATCGGGAGTTATTCCTTTCCACTCTTTTTCACATAAAAGTCAATTCACACTATTTTTCATATCATAGCTGATTTATACTGTTCATCATCCATTTTTCTCAATTAGTGCCAAGTCGATATAGTTTAAAAACTATCAGTTACACATGTCAATCGGTTGTATGTAATTGTCCCAGTAGCTTTCACATCTCGTGCACATGCTCTCTCAATATATCTTCAAGCGTCTTAATATCACGCTAAGATATTTACATCAGTATGGAGCGGTGCTATTAGTAATTTGGAATCTCAAGGCCTTTTGCTACATCTCATTAAGCATATGGCAACTCAGAGATTCTCATCACAAGTAATGCTCACTGGAACTATACATATACATTTACACTGTTTCACACTCATACTTCGACTATGGCACTAGAGAATCAGGGAGTCTGATAATGGAAATTGATTCTATTTAGATCATCAGTCTTTAATTACTTCCATACTCTCATATCTCTTTTGGACTCTTTATTGTCCACAACATTCATTTCCACATTCATTCCATAAGGCTGTATCTTATTGCAAATTTCAATACTAACCATTTTTCGGCTGTAACAAAATACTTGGTAATCATTTTCCATTATATACTTGCAGTAAAATAACACATGTCATTCATTTTACTCTATTGAGTTTCATTAATTTCACTTATCAAGTTTGGCTCAATCTTTCATCTTACTACAGTCATGTGATAACCAACATGAAATCACTTTTCAGTCTTAATTTCAGAAACTACTTTATGTTCTTTCTTATTTCATTTTCCTTTTCATATTTTCACTGTGAGAGTCCAGTATCATGTGGGGCCGGACTCCACTCAACCGTATTGTCCGCTTTGGATTCTAAAGGTGGCTCCCGTCAGTTCTGCTGACGTGGCACTTAGGTCCTCACGGATTTCTTTCGCATCCGTCGCTACTCGAACCCCTTACTTCCCGTAAGTGTCGAGTAACGACTAACCATTGGACCTAGGTTTTTTTTTTAGTATATATATATTTTTTTATATAATAATAATAATAACTATAATATATATAATTATTATAACAACCATATTATATATACACTATTCTTAATATGTATTTAAATACATATTTTGTATTAAAATATATATTTATATATATACTTTTACACTTTTAACACAAAATAATATTAAATAATATTTATATAATATCATTATATAAATATACCAAAATATTTTTATTTCTTATTAAGTTTTGGATTTCTAAATATCGAAAATCATTTTCTACATTTTCTTATTTAATTTGGATTTCCATTTATCCAAATTAAATTTCCTCCTTCATTTCTTATTTCCAATTTAATTTCCCTTTTAGTTTCTTATTTAAATTTGGATTTCAACTTGTCCAAATTAAATTTTTCGGATACCTTATATTTATTTAGAAATTCTCGGTCTTCACATTCACTCTCCTTAATTTGGTCGGTCTTCTCAAGTGGGATGATGCTCTACTGTTAAAATCTTTTAACATTTTGCATACCATCTTTTCTTCGCACTTATTCATTTACCGACTTTAATTTCTTTAATTATATCCCATTAGTAGAGCAGCTAGTCCCATCACTCTTTTATAGACTGGTAGTAGTATCTAGCTAGACTCCTTACTTTCATATCTCAATCATTGTCTCTCTATCATAGACAGATTCGCTGTCATTCTTATCAGTTCGAGATCATCTATTTCTCAGAAAGAGACACTGTCTAGCCAAATCTCTTATTTGCCAATCTTAACTTACAGATTACAGTCTTTGAGACATTTGAAGCATTATATACCATAATGCTGCTCATGTTTCATGTGTACCTTAACTATTTCGATCCTCACCACTTTATTTTTTTTTATATGGATGCCTCATTCATTAGGCTTATCTTCTCTATAGGAACTCGTAAGTATTTTATCGAGTTTTAATCATTATTTCAGGGACCTCAATCTTCACTTTTCTCTAATGATGCTTTATACCAAGGCTAGTCTTATGAACCCCTTATATATCTTTGATTAGATTATTAAAGCGTCCATTTTCATGTAGATGAATACTTGTTCTTCACAAGAACTTTATTAAATAGTAAGAATTTACTATATTACTTTGATTCATCTATGTATCAAGGTCATCTGTACTTCTCTCATTTACACTTATACAGATAACTTCATTAACCTCAATTTATGTTATCTGTGTTTCCATAAATCACACATTTACAAGTGAATTTCATTATTCACACAATTTCCAGAGTTATTGTAAAGCTTTTGGAGTCTTTCTATATTCTCCGATATAAGCTTACAATGAGATTTCATATCCACGATCGAGTTAGTATTGGCTCGATTTCTCCAATCTATATAACTCTGAAAAATTTATCGGAATTACATCTGATACTTTCTTTAATCACACATCTCTTATCATCTTGGACATTTCATCCTCATGTCCTATCATTTTCACTGTGTATTCTCAAGGCAAAGACATTTACTATTCAAATCATTTTGGATTATTCTCCACCTCAATTTCATTATCTACTCATACTTTACAGCATTACAAATCTCAATGTAGTAAGCTGTATCAAGTACAATAGTCATTAATACATTTTACAGCTAACTAATTTATTATTGCTGTAATTTACTTTAAAATCAATTTCGTTTAATGAATTCAGGTTTAATTCCCTTGAGCATGTTATCCACAAGGTTCGAACCCTGGCACCCTTACGTACCTAGTTCCTTACACTTGTGTTACCATTGAGATAGTTGTAAGAGCCCCGCCCGTTCGAATCGACTGTCGGCGAGCATCCCCTAGGCGATCCTTTCGCCCTAGGTTTACCTTTACAAGTGAGTCGGCGACCACACAGTTCGCCCAAATCTCGCAATCCATTGTCCACTACGGGTCGCCTATTGTTGGGTTTCCCATCATGGTTTGTCTCAAGGGTCCTGAAGAACTTACGTTAGCTATCATCTCCTTCTTTTTATCACTTTACTATTCTTATGCATATTCTCCAATTTACAGTACTCCATACAATACATTAATTTGCAAGGTATATCTCAAAATGCTCTGGTTCTATAAATAAATATTCATTTAATACCTCAGAAACAGTATAATTATATAGAACCATAATTAATCGTACTGCTATGGATTTCATTATCGTTACTATTCACCTTCTCAGTAATTTTCTGTGGTCATTTCACTTTTCATAATATCCAACAATCCTGTAATAAACATCCAATTCAGTACACTCTTAATTCAAGCCCTTACAGTCAATAACCGGGTTAATCATCTTACGACATTCCACTATACACTTATGGGATCGCATCATGTAAGGCCTCAGCCCATCCGTTGTCCCCCTTTACACATCTGTACTGTCCTCTTTAGCGAGCACACTGGCCCCCTCAAGGTTTTGTCATGAGGCCTAGCCCGTTCACTAGGCCACTCGCAATTCGCGTCCATAATCTAAGTGTAAGTGAAATCAATAATAGGGATCGCTATATTCATATCACATCCTCTATGCCATTAATAGCTCCATTACCCTCAATGGATTCAAGATCAACTTGGTTTTATAACTATTCAGAACTTCGCCCAACATAAGGGCATTTTCGTCATTTCAACATTTATTTCTTTCTCCTCAGTATACATTTAAACCAAGGATCTTATCATCTATGTGCTGATATTATCCTTTCTTATACTAATATCAGCAGTTTAAGATCTTGTTCGATTTCGACAGAGAAGTCCAATAGTATCTATAAACAGATCATTTTGCATTAAATGCATCCTTACACCAGCAATTTCTCTGTCAAACCAATCAATTCCAACTTTTGTTGGTCTATTATGACTCCAGGAAAAATTTTGGAGGTAGGGGTATTTTGGTCATTTTGGCAAAAAATTTTCTCTCTTTTCAAAATACCTTCAATCGGTGATCTTAAGGTCTATTTAATGATGATATTTCATTCTCCTCCTTTATATCATCACTTTCAGGTCACGGTGTCACAACCCGAAGACCGCGACATTCACTTAATACTCATACTTTTCTTAGTCTACAAATTTATGGACTAAATTTTTCCTTTTCATTTTATGGTTTGTATTCGGTGTTAGTGTAGTTACTACTCTAATTTCATTGATTCTCTATACAATACTTTATCACACTTCTAAGTTACATCCCGACTCGTTGAACAAAATACGTACTGTGCATCAATTAAAGTCTTACATGTAAACAAGTATTTTATAAGAAACATATACCTCAGAAGACTAGTACCAAGTCCATACACCGTCTCCGATGCCCACTTAGCAGCTCACATGGCAGATGTTAACTTCAATAGTCTGAAAGAGATGAAATTTAGTGGGGTGAGCAAAACCACGGCTTAGTAAGATACTAATATAAATACAAGAATAGGATTATACTGTCTTAAACTGCAATGCTTAAAACTTGCAAGTTTGCAATTACAGTTAATCCTTTCTCATCGATAACATATCATTATATCATTTCTTGTCATCTGTCTATCACTTATACTTTTAAATAAATCATCATAATCACTTTTTCAGTCTTCTCATCCTTGTACTATAGTGCATCGCACAACAATATGTCGTGTCCAATTTGAATGTCATATACTATTAGTCTATACTTTCCTCAATCTCGGAGTACATCATGTCCAATTGAAATATCGTATCAAATCACTTTATGTTTCATAATCGTACTCCTGTATTCTATCATCTCGTATCACTTTCCATATGGAGGATTACAATCACGGTGGTACGAAGTCATAATTCTCTTCGTGCATATTCTATATTCATGTATCATATCATATCATATCATATCATCATGCAGATGAAATATCGTTACCACCAAATCGTGATACTCCTCATATACTCTTCATGTTTTTGTCCATATAAGGTCATGACATATCTTATGCAGAAAGCATCCTATTATGTCATGATTTAGTAGGCAACTTATGTAATTTCACTCTATGAACCACTATCATTTCAAATCATATCATATATACTTTAGAACATGCTCAACATATGAATTTTCAATTCATTTGGTATTTAAGGTTGAAAGCATGCATAATTCTCTTTTTATATCATGTCAATTCAAAACATGTCTTTTCACTTTTCATATCATGTTAATTCAAAACATGTCTTTTCATATCATTTCAAATCACAACGTGCACATTTCTCTTTTCATATCATGTCAATTTCAAAACATTTTTCATATACTGTAAGTCATATCAGGTCTAGAGTTCATATCAAATCAATCTATACTTTAGACCGCGTATCATTTCAAGTTCGACACAAAATCGTATATAAATCATATAAGTGTCGAAGTCATATCACATGTACTTTTTAAAACATGTTTAAAACATGTACTGTTTCAAAATATATCTCTTTTCAAACATGTTTCATGTACTATATAAATCATATCAAGTCTAGAGTTCATATCAATCAAATCATACTCTAGACTTCATATCATATCGGTTAGAGACTAGGCTAGATCCCTATCACTCTATCAATAAAGACTTAAATCACTGTAGCTAGCAGTGAAAATCATGTCATCGTCCCTTGGAAACCAACTAGGGCGCTATCTATGGCCATAGACGTCATCTCTCTCAGCCGCACTGATCAGGCATGATTGAGACTTGTCCACAACTATTGTCAGACAAGCATCTTTGCCTAATGAGCAAAGCTCCAATTAGGCGGTTTCCACTATGCTTTATTGAATTTAATTCTTCTAGGGTGCTTACAGTCTCATAAAACATTTAAATCTTTATCTTTTCATGTCAAAATCATATAAAGCATATGGTAAAATTCTTTAAGATGATTCATATATAAAAATATATATACCATATACTTTCTTTTTTTTTTAAAACTATTCTATACCTTTTAGCATTCATATAACTGCTATTATAACATCTGAAGTTGTAGCAAGTTATGCTTAAAAGCGATGCTATGAAACTATTTCAGTATGCAACCTCAGTAATATTTTCATATAATATAGTGAATCAATTCATCAAAATTATCACCATCAATCTTTCGATTTCAAAACTTTCTTTTTATCAAATCAGTAGATCCGTATTCAACTCATTCAATATTCGATTCATTTGGTGTTCAAATTGTTCAGTATTCAATTCATTCGGAAATCAAATCACTTGGTATTCAGACCATTCGGTATTCAATATCCTTTCTCAATCGTCATCGACCATAATAATCATTTTTACATCTCATCATCAATATTAGGATCGCATCATTAGTATGAATCTTCTTAGTTTCTGTGAACATTTAGATATCATGTTTTCAATATAACTCTCAAGGTACGGAAATTATGTAATTACCAATGTCGTCATCCAATATCTACTCTAGAGTCAATATTGAAGATAACAAAACCACCAGATCAATAATCATTTATCAAATCCAATTATGATTTGACTTATTGACACGTTCATGATTTCCGACTTGAGGTTCAATTTCATTCACTACCGTAGAGCCAGATCACAATCCTCAATCAAGTTTTCAGATGGCTTGTATAATTTAATATCGAACTTATGCGATTATTAATCTTATTATTCAAGGCCTATTCTATGGTTATAAGCAAAACCATATATTCATATATTTTCATCACTCATTTATTTGAATCTATAAATGATCGGATTGTGTCGTAATTCAACCTCAATATCAATAAAGTTATGTGTACTCAACATCATAGCCTGTCACGACCCGTGACCACATTTTTACCCTACTTATACACATCTTAACCGGTTGGGCTGTCTGTGATACTTCACTTGTACTAGCTGTTAAACAATTTTACAATGTATTGTTTATGTTATACACATCCCCTATCGTAATAAATCAGACAAGTAGTACTGTTGACATGTCTAAATACAGAGAATTAAATGATCATACCTCAAATAATCAGTCGGTCTGACACACTGTCCTTCGTGTACAGCCAGGATCCACAATGCACTGATCTCACATCCGTCAAAACCTGAGATGTTGAAAATTAAGGGGTGAGCAAAACCACGGCTCAGTAAGAGAATTATATGCCTCACTTGATACTCAGCTTCCTATATGCTGAAAATCTTTTTCTGTTTTTCCTATAGGCTCTAGGCTCGCATGTAGGAAAGATACTACAGTCGGCTAGGAATCCGTATGGAGTAAGGTAGGTATTTTAGAATACCATACTTGTTACGGAACCTAGAAGCAACTGTAGATAAAAATTTTTCTTTTTGTTTTGAATTAATAAATCCTTTTCCTTTTTAATCTTTCCTAATCTTTTTCATATTCTTTTCAAAATAATGCTTCTACGAAATAAAGCCTTTAAATAGAATAATTAATATCCGTATATTCCTTGAAAAGAATATTAGTTAAATCATCATCTTATTTCTTTAAAACTTATTTCATGTTTTAATGTACTCTCTTAATTAGTTCTGTCCGTTAAAAAGCAGAATAAGCTATTAAAATCTATTTCATTCTTTGACATTTGTCGAATTCACGAATCACACTCACTTACTTATCGTCACAATATCCTACGATTTCTCATACTAACATCGGAACACGTGTAGCACTTAGTTCCCGAAGGACTCTAGAGGTGGCTCCCACTGTTCAATCATCGAGTCTCTGCTCGGTATGGCCTGTACTGAAACATCAGAACACGTGTAGCACTTAGTTCCCGAAGGACTCTAGAGGTGGCTCCCACTGTTCAATCATCGAGTCTCTGCTCGGTATGGCCTGTACTGAAATATCGGAACACGTGTAGCACTTAGTTCCCGAAGGACTCTAGAGGTGGCTCCCACGGTTCAATCATCGAGTCTCTGCTCGGTATGGCCTGTACTGAAATATCGGAACACGTGTAGCACTTAGTTCCCGAAGGACTCTAGAGGTGGCTCCCACGGTTCAATCATCGAGTCTCTGCTCGGTATGGCCTGTACTGAAATATCGGAACACGTGTAGCACTTAGTTCCCGAAGGACTCTAGAGGTGGCTCCCACGGTTCAATCATCGAGTCTCTGCTCGGTATGGCCTGTACTGAAATATCGGAACACGTGTAGCACTTAGTTCCCGAAGGACTCTAGAGGTGGCTCCCACGGTTCAATCATCGAGTCTCTGCTCGGTATGGCCTGTACTGAAATATCGGAACACGTGTAGCACTTAGTTCCCGAAGGACTCTAGAGGTGGCTCCCACGGTTCAATCATCGAGTCTCTGCTCGGTATGGCCTGTACTGAAATATCGGAACACGTGTAGCACTTAGTTCCCGAAGGACTCTAGAGGTGGCTCCCACGGTTCAATCATCGAGTCTCTGCTCGGTATGGCCTGTACTGAAATATCGGAACACGTGTAGCACTTAGTTCCCGAAGGACTCTAGAGGTGGCTCCCACGGTTCAATCATCGAGTCTCTGCTCGGTATGGCCTTTTCCGTTTGACATATTCCATGTCATGTAAAATATTTCCCTTTTTAACATGTCAGCTATCATTTATGGATTTTAATATAGACGTTAATCTTGTCGTACTATAAACCCTGGAGGGTAAAGGAGTAAACCGGTCAAATCTATGACCATAATCTATATTGTCCTCGGTGGATCACAGATCAGGTGTCGACCGGGACTAAACATGTCACATATCATGTATCAGCATGATAAGAATACCAACCAGTCTCAAAACCGTATTTTTCATCGGAAAATACACCTTATGGAATTTATACAATTATATAATTCCATGATTTAAAACCATAAGGGTTATAATCCTTTAGTGAATATTGATAAAAATATCCATAAAATATTTACTATATTTCACTTCATCTTTCGTCTCGTAATTCGTGTAATTTATCTATTTCGAGAATTTTCGGTGATTTCATTATCACCATTCTCGAATACATGAATATTCTAAAGTTCCATCTCATTGTATTCATATTTTATGAAATTTAGAAATTTCCTCATGTCTCGTGATTTACTATCGAAATTCGGAAATAAATCATTAAATATGATTTTATAAAGTTTTTCTAAAATTTTCGGCAGCATAACGGCTGCCGATTCACTAACCTCCTGCACGGAAAATACAGTTTAAAATCTTTCAGCCAGTACTTCTTCCCAAATTATTTTCAGCAATTCATGCATCATAATAATTTTCATAAAATAATTGCATAAAATATATCAAATTAAATTATGCAGACTGAGTATCCTTACAGTGCTGCACATGCATCCCTTACCTTTTTCCGGGTCGGCGAATTCCGCTTATCGATCGCGCCCGCACTCCATTTCTCTCGATTCCTTATCTCGATTGCTGAAAATAATTTCTGGAATTAAAATTCTAATTTTTAGAATTTTTTCATAATTTATTTAATTTTTTCTGAAATTAAATTCTCGGGAAATTTCTTACCGAATTTGTAAAATCCCGGGTTGTCGAATTTTCGGGAATTTTCTGAATTCCCGAAATTTTCCTTTTTCCTCTTTTTCTTCCTTTTTCCTCTTTTTTCTTTTCTTTCTTTCTTTTCTTTTTCTTTTTTTTTTTTTTTCTTTTTCTTTTTCTTTTTCCTTTTTCTTTTCTTTTTTTCTTTTTCTCCTTTCTCTGGCCGGACCGGTTCAGACCGGTTTGTGCCTCATCCCGCCGGTTCGGCCGGTTCGGTCGCCGGCGGTCGTCCTTTCCGCCGGTTCACGCCTCCCTCAGCTTGCCGGAGTTGCGGAGACGCCAGATCTGGTCTCCGTTTCTCCCCATTGCCGGCGACGGTGCCGGACCTAGGAGGGTGGGTTTCGGCTCCTTTCTCCTCCGTTTCTTCCTTCCTCCGCCTTTTCCTTCACCGCCGGTGGTCTCCTTCACCTTTGTTGGTCCTTGCCGGTGGCGTTGGTGGCAGTGGCGGTGCCCGGATCGGCCGGCACCGCCGATCTCCCTTCTTTTTTTTCTTCCCGATCTTTCCGTCGGATTTCTGTTTCGATTTCTCTTTTCCGTTCTGTTTTAGGCCGTTGCCGGTGACCCTCGTCCTTCCTCGTCGACCGGCGACGCCCCCTCTCCTCTTTTCCTTCGCCGGCAGTGGCGGCTCCACCGCCGATGGTTGCGGCTGGGAGGGTCGGGCTCTGTCCCGATTCTCCCTTTCCTTTTTCTGTTTTCTTTTTTTTTTTTCTATTTCTATTTTTAGGTTATTCTATTTCCCTTTTTAGTAATATAATACATACTATATATTATACACTATCATTTATATTTTATACTTGTAATATATATTTTATATATATCATACATATATTATTTCATTTTAATAAAATACAATATACAATATATATTATATACATAAATTATATATACTATATATTACAAAATATATATCTTGTATATATATATATATGTATGTATAATTATATACTTTAAAAATAAATAACCTTTACATGTACAAATTATATAGATGGTATAATACAATATTTATACATTTAAACTTTAATATAGAACCACATTTACTTTTCTTATATATTCATATACTTTTATTTAAAATAATAATATAATATATATATATATTTCATATATATATATATATGTATATCTGTACATATATATTTATAATTATATAAATGCATTTTATAATATACACATGTATTTGTTTGAGACAAAATAGTATATATTTCATTTTATAATATATACTAATATTCATATACATACATATGTATTTATATAAAAACATGTGTAAATATATTTATATAATTTAATTATATAAATATATAATATACGCATTTTTATTTTATTAATTTTGGATTTCCGTTAATCCAATTTAAATTCCTCCTTTTCATACTTTCAATAACTCCGACTTTGTTATTATTATTATTTATTTATTTTCATTTAATTTCCTCACTTTTCTTAATTTCGGGAATTTCAACTATATTCCCATCTCGTAAATAAATTTTATTTATTTACTTTAATTTATTTATTTCCTCTTATCTATTTTCTTTAATATTTATTTTCAATATTTATTATTTCCTATAATTGAAAAATTTACGGTTATCACATCCTCCCCACCTTAAGAAATTCGGTCCTCCGAATTTAACTTAAGCCCAAAGGTGGTGCATGTCGTACACTTACGACTTCTGACCTCTAGTTCATCCTCCAAGTAATACTGCCAGTACACTTTCAACATCAAGAGTGCTTTAGACCACTACATGCTGTCTTTCATCGTATATGTCTATACTCCCGTAAGTTCTTTTCTCAAATCGGGAGTTATTCATTTCCACTCTTTTCACATAAGAGTCCATGCACAATGTTTTTCATGTCACAGCTGTTCTATATTGTTCATCATCCATTTTTCTCACTTAGTGCCGAGTCGACATAATTTGGTACTATCATGTACTCGTGTCAATCAATTATATGTAAGTGTCCCAGTAGCTTTCATATCTCGTGCACACGCTCTCTCAATATCATGGAGCGGTTACATCTCACGCTCATATATATAAATATATATCAGTATGGAGCGGTGCTATCAATACACTTGGGATCTCAAAGCCTTTTGCTATCTCTCATTCGCATATGGCAACACAGAGACTCCCATCACATGTAAGGCTCACTGGAACTGTACATACACATTCACACCGTTTAACACTTATACTTCGACTAAGGCACTAGAGAATCTAGATGTCTGATAATGGAAAGTGATTCTATTTAGATCATCAGTCTTTAATCACTTCCATATCATCATTTCTCTTTTGGATTTATTGTCCACAATTGTTCATTTTCACACTTATTCCATCAAGGCTACATATCATTGCAAATTTTACTGTTAATCATCTCTTACAGAAATAAATCATAAGACAATCATTTTCTCTCCATGTCTCTTTTCATGTAGTATGGTCATTACATCTCTTACTCTTATGGTATATTCAATATCATTTAAATTTTAGAATATACCTGAGAATATACTCTTTTCATAATTTAGATTCTGTGATTGAGTCCTCGAATTATCCATTTAAGCACCACATTATCTATACAATTTCACCATCTCTATCATTTCGAGGTGGTTATGTGTACAATCATTTTACTGGCAGTAAACATATCAATTATCTTACTCCTTGGAGTATCATTACTTTCACTTATCAATTCTGGCTTTGATTTTACATCTTGCCACAGTTATGTGATAACCAACACCCTTCGCTTTCAGTCTTAACTGCGGGAACTGTTTTATATTAATGTTCCCTTCTCGTCATGCAATTTATTTCCTTATCTCACTTTCATTTTCGTTTTCATATTTTTACTCTCATTCCTTTTTGTCGGTTTTCTCGATTGGTATGGTACTATACTGCTAAGATCTTTTAAAATCTTGCACACCATCTTTTCTTTACTCTAGCCATCTGCCGACTTTAATTTCTTTAATTAGATCTCGTCTATAGAGCAGCCAGTCTCATCACTCTTTTATAGGCTGACAATAGTATTTAGCTAGACTCATTACTTTCGTATCTCAATCATTATCTTTATATCATAGACAGGTTCACTGTCATCCTTTCGTCTCAAAATCATATATTTCAAGAGGAGATACTGTCTAGCCAAATTTCTTAGTTGTTAATCTTAGCACAATCCCATAGCCTTTAAGAGTTTAAGGATCATATCACAATGTTGCTCATGTTCCATTTATACTTTAGACTCTATCAGTATTTCATCAATGTTACTCATGTAAGGATGCCTCATTCTTTAGGCTTATCTACTTTACAAGGCAACTCATTACCCTTATAACTTCAATCGGAACTCGTAAAATTCACTTCGAGTTCAAATCATCATCTTATGGACACCAACCTTCAATCTTTTATCTAAGGACGCTTTATACAGCAGCTAGTCTTATGTACTCCTCACGTATCTCTAATCAGATCAATAAAGCGTCTATTTTCACGTAGATTAATACTTGTTCTTCCCCAGAACTTCATCAATGATAGAAATTTAATATATCCTTTTTGATTTGTCAACAACTCAACATCATTTGCATTTCTCTCATTTACACCTATACAGATAACTCCTTTATTCTCAATTTTTTTCATTATCTGTATTTTCGTCATTCAGACCTCTACACATGAATTTCATTATTCACACATTTTTCAGAATTATTTTCTTTAACTTTTCGGATTCTTTCTACATCCTCCGATATAAGCTTAGAATTTAACTTCATATTTAAAATCAAATCAGTGTTATCTCGATTCCTCTAATTTATATAACTTTGGAAGTTTTATCGGAAATCAAATCTGATACTTTCTTTAATCGTACTTTTCTTATCATCTTGTGACCATCGTTCTTTAACTTTTTATCTGATTATGCCTTTTACAAGGATTGCTCTTATAAGCTCCTTATACATCTCCGATTAAATCATATTTAAGGCATCACTTCCATATAATATTTATTTGTTCTTCATAAGAATTTTAGTGTATAACCAAAAATTTTAATACATCATTTAATTCATCCTCAAATCATATCATTTGTATTTCCTTTCTTTACATCGATACTTGTGAATTTCATCATCCGTAATATTTTCCAAAAATTATTTTCTTAAGCTTGTCGGATTTCTGCTATATTCTTCGATACAAGCTTAAGAATAAATTTCATATCCACGATCGAATCAACATTAACCTGATTTCTCAATCTATGTTACTTTGGAATTTATTGGAATTCTCAACCGACAGTCTCTTTAACCACACTTCTTTTATCATTTTGGACCTTCATCATTGTTTCCCATCATTTCACAGTGTAGTTTCAAGTCAGAGACATTCCATATTCAAATCATTTTGATACATACTCTACCTTGATTTCATTACATAGTCATACTTCACAGCGTTACGAATCTCATTCTGGTAAGCTGTATCAAGTACAATGTTTATCAACACATTTTACAGCTACTCGTTTCAATTCAGTTATTCACTTGAAAACCATTTCCATTTACCGAATTCAGGCTTAGTTCCCTTGAGTATATTCTCCACGAGGTTTGAACCTTGGCACCCCTTACGTACCTAGTTCCTTACACTCGTGTTACCGTTGGGATACTTATAAGGGCCTCGCCCGTTCATATCGACCATCGACGAGCATCCCCTAGGCGATCCTTTCGCCTCAGGTTTATCCTTACTAGTGAGTGGGCGATGAGATAGTTCGCCTATATCTCACGACACATGATCCACTACGGGTCGCCCACCATTGGGTCGCCCATCACAGTTCTGTCTCAAGGGTCCTGAAGAACTTAGGTTAGCGGTCATCTTCTTTTCTTTTCTTTTTTTTTCACTTGACTGTTCTTATAATTATCCTCTAATTCACAGTACTCCAAACAGTACCTCATTCTGTAGCACATATTCCAAGATACGTCGGTTCTATGTACGATTATCTGTTTGATACCTCAAAGAAATGAAAACGTACAGAACCATAAGTAATCACACCAGTATGTATTTCATTATCTATACTTTTCACCTCATCAGTCAATTCTTGTAATCATTTCACTTTTCACAGTATTTAACGATCCCGTTCAATACACTCTTAATTTTCGACCCTTTCAGTCAATAACCGGGCCAAACATTTGATGACATTCCACTACACTCTTTGGATCGCATCATATAAGGCCCCGGCTCGTTCGCCGTCTGCCTGTACACGTTTTATTGTGATGCCTCGGATTTGCCGGTCTCAAGCCGGAGGGGCCCGAGCCGCACCACTCATCCGTGCTGTCCGCTCTGAGCTCTAGAGGTGGCCCCCGTCACACAGACGTGGCACTTAGTCCCTCACGGATTGTTTTATTGTGAAGCCCAGGATTTACCACTATGGCCCAAAGTCCACTCGTGGGGGGAGCCCTGGCCGCCTCACTCAACCATACTGTTATCCCCTATGGCCCACAGTCCACTCGGGGTTTTTCTTTCGCGTCCATAGTCTAAGTGTTAGTGGAATCAGTAATAGGGATCGTTAGATTCACATGACATCTTCTATGCCATTAATAATTCCATTACTATCAATGGATTCCAATTCAGCTCGGTTTTATCACTATTCCGACATCGCCCAATATAGGGGCATTTTCGTCATTTCGACATTTATTTCTATCTTCTCAATATACATTCAAATCAATGAACTGATCATCTATGTGTTGATAGTATCCTTTTTGATACTTATTACAGCAAGTTAGATCTCATTCGATTTTCGACAGAGAAGTTCACTAAAATCCACAATGGGATTAATTTACTTGTAATTCAGCTTTATAACATTAATTTCTCTGTCAAATCGATCAATTCCAACTTCTGGTGATCTATTTTGACTCCCAGTAAAATATTGGGGGTAGGGGTATTTTGGTCATTTTTGGCTAAAAATTTTCTCTCTCTTCAAATTACCCTCAATCGGTGATCTTAAAGTCTATTTAATGATGATATTTTATTCCCCTATTTTATACCATCACTTTCAGGTCTCAGTTCGGTTCGGACAGAAAAGTACTGGTGGGGCCCTCACCGAGTCCATTTCTGTTCCTTACCGAACAGGCCTTCATATAGATTTGAAGGATCACAAATTTTTCGGTAATTTCTGAGCCTATTTTCTTCTTTAACATTCTCAGTTTATACTTTCTCACTCCCTTTAAATCATTTTACCCCATTTACAATCATTTATTTTCTCTATGTATTCAGACGACACAGTACTACAGGGGATGTTTAACTCTTTTCTTTCCAAAGTATCCACAGACATCAGGCCAACCAATGCTCTGATACCACTAAATCTGTCACGACCCGTGACCACATTTTTACCCTACTTATACACATCTTAACCGGTTGGGCTGTCTGTGATACTTCACTTGTACTAGCTGTTAAACAATTTTACAACGTATTGTTTATGTTATACACATCCCCTATCGTAATAAATCAGACAAGTAGTACTGTTGACATGTCTAAATACAGAGAATTAAATGATCATACCTCAAATAATCAGTCGGTCTGACACACTGTCCTTCGTGTACAGCCAGGATCCACAATGCACTGATCTCACATCCGTCAAAACCTGAGATGTTGAAAATTAAGGGGTGAGCAAAACCACGGCTCAGTAAGAGAATTATATGCCTCACTTGATACTCAGCTTCCTATATGCTGAAAATCTTTTTCTGTTTTTCCTATAGGCTCTAGGCTCGCATGTAGGAAAGATACTACAGTCGGCTAGGAATCCGAATGGAGTAAGGTAGGTATTTTAGAATACCATACTTGTTACGGAACCTAGAAGCAACTGTAGAGAAAAATTTTTCTTTTTGTTTTGAATTAATAAATCCTTTTCCTTTTTAATCTTTCCTAATCTTTTTCATATTCTTTTCAAAATAATGCTTCTACGAAATAAAGCCTTTAAATAGAATAATTAATATCCGTATATTCCTTGAAAAGAATATTAGTTAAATCATCATCTTATTTCTTTAAAACTTATTTCATGTTTTAATGTACTCTCTTAATTAGTTCTGTCCGTTAAAAAGCAGAATAAGCTATTAAAATCTATTTCATTCTTTGACATTTGTCGAATTCACGAATCACACTCACTTACTTATCGTCACAATATCCTACGATTTCTCATACTAACATCGGAACACGTGTAGCACTTAGTTCCCGAAGGACTCTAGAGGTGGCTCCCACTGTTCAATCATCGAGTCTCTGCTCGGTATGGCCTGTACTGAAACATCAGAACACGTGTAGCACTTAGTTCCCGAAGGACTCTAGAGGTGGCTCCCACGGTTCAATCATCGAGTCTCTGCTCGGTATGGCCTGTACTGAAATATCGGAACACGTGTAGCACTTAGTTCCCGAAGGACTCTAGAGGTGGCTCCCACGGTTCAATCATCGAGTCTCTGCTCGGTATGGCCTGTACTGAAATATCGGAACACGTGTAGCACTTAGTTCCCGAAGGACTCTAGAGGTGGCTCCCACGGTTCAATCATCGAGTCTCTGCTCGGTATGGCCTGTACTGAAATATCGGAACACGTGTAGCACTTAGTTCCCGAAGGACTCTAGAGGTGGCTCCCACGGTTCAATCATCGAGTCTCTGCTCGGTATGGCCTGTACTGAAATATCGGAACACGTGTAGCACTTAGTTCCCGAAGGACTCTAGAGGTGGCTCCCACGGTTCAATCATCGAGTCTCTGCTCGGTATGGCCTGTACTGAAATATCGGAACACGTGTAGCACTTAGTTCCCGAAGGACTCTAGAGGTGGCTCCCACGGTTCAATCATCGAGTCTCTGCTCGGTATGGCCTTTTCCGTTTGACATATTCCATGTCATGTAAAATATTTCCCTTTTTAACATGTCAGCTATCATTTATGGATTTTAATATAGACGTTAATCTTGTCGTACTATAAACCCTGGAGGGTAAAGGAGTAAACCGGTCAAATCTATGACCATAATCTATATTGTCCTCGGTGGATCACAGATCAGGTGTCGACCGGGACTAAACATGTCACATATCATGTATCAGCATGATAAGAATACCAACCAGTCTCAAAACCGTATTTTTCATCGGAAAATACACCTTATGGAATTTATACAATTATATAATTCCATGATTTAAAACCATAAGGGTTATAATCCTTTAGTGAATATTGATAAAAATATCCATAAAATATTTACTATATTTCACTTCATCTTTCGTCTCGTAATTCGTGTAATTTATCTATTTCGAGAATTTTCGGTGATTTCATTATCACCATTCTCGAATACATGAATATTCTAAAGTTCCATCTCATTGTATTCATATTTTATGAAATTTAGAAATTTCCTCATGTCTCGTGATTTACTATCGAAATTCGGAAATAAATCATTAAATATGATTTTATAAAGTTTTTCTAAAATTTTCGGCAGCATAACGGCTGCCGATTCACTAACCTCCTGCACGGAAAATACAGTTTAAAATCTTTCAGCCAGTACTTCTTCCCAAATTATTTTCAGCAATTCATGCATCATAATAATTTTCATAAAATAATTGCATAAAATATATCAAATTAAATTATGCAGACTGAGTATCCTTACAGTGCTGCACATGCATCCCTTACCTTTTTCCGGGTCGGCGAATTCCGCTTATCGATCGCGCCCGCACTCCATTTCTCCCGATTCCTTATCTCGATTGCTGAAAATAATTTCTGGAATTAAAATTCTAATTTTTAGAATTTTTTCATAATTTATTTAATTTTTTCTGAAATTAAATTCTCGGGAAATTTCTTACCGAATTTGTAAAATCCCGGGTTGTCGAATTTTCGGGAATTTTCCGAATTCCCGAAATTTTCCTTTTTCCTCTTTTTCTTCCTTTTTCCTCTTTTTTCTTTTCTTTCTTTCTTTTCTTTTTCTTTTTCTTTTTTTTTTCTTTTTTTTTTCTTTTTCCTTTTTCTTTTCTTTTTTTCTTTTTCTCCTTTCTCTGGCCGGACCGGTTCAGACCGGTTTGTGCCTCATCCCGCCGGTTCGGCCGGTTCGGTCGCCGGCGGTCGTCCTTTCCGCCGGTTCACGCCTCCCTCAGCTTGCCGGAGTTGCGGAGACGCCAGATCTGGTCTCCGTTTCTCCCCATTGCCGGCGACGGTGCCGGACCTAGGAGGGTGGGTTTCGGCTCCTTTCTCCTCCGTTTCTTCCTTCCTCCGCCTTTTCCTTCACCGCCGGTGGTCTCCTTCACCTTTGTTGGTCCTTGCCGGTGGCGTTGGTGGCAGTGGCGGTGCCCGGATCGGCCGGCACCGCCGATCTTCCTTCTTTTTTTTCTTCCCGATCTTTCCGTCGGATTTCTGTTTCGATTTCTCTTTTCCGTTCTGTTTTAGGCCGTTGCCGGTGACCCTCGTCCTTCCTCGTCGACCGGCGACGCCCCCTCTCCTCTTTTCCTTCGCCGGCAGTGGCGGCTCCACCGCCGATGGTTGCGGCTGGGAGGGTCGGGCTCTGTCCCGATTCTCCCTTTCCTTTTTCTGTTTTCTTTTTTTTTTTTTCTATTTCTATTTTTAGGTTATTCTATTTCCCTTTTTAGTAATATAATACATACTATATATTATACACTATCATTTATATTTTATACTTGTAATATATATTTTATATATATCATACATATATTATTTCATTTTAATAAAATACAATATACAATATATATTATATACATAAATTATATATACTGTATATTACAAAATATATATCTTGTATATATATATATGTATGTATAATTATATACTTTAAAAATAAATAACCTTTACATGTACAAATTATATAGATGGTATAATACAATATTTATACATTTAAACTTTAATATAGAACCACATTTACTTTTCTTATATATTCATATACTTTTATTTAAAATAATAATATATATATATATTTCATATATATATATATGTATATCTGTACATATATATTTATAATTATATAAATGCATTTTATAATATACACATGTATTTGTTTGAGACAAAATAGTATATATTTCATTTTATAATATATACTAATATTCATATACATACATATGTATTTATATAAAAACATGTGTAAATATATTTATATAATTTAATTATATAAATATATAATATACGCATTTTTATTTTATTAATTTTGGATTTCCGTTAATCCAATTTAAATTCCTCCTTTTCATACTTTCAATAACTCCGACTTTATTATTATTATTATTTATTTATTTTCATTTAATTTCCTCACTTTTCTTAATTTCGGGAATTTCAACTATATTCCCATCTCGTAAATAAATTTTATTTATTTACTTTAATTTATTTATTTCCTCTTATCTATTTTCTTTAATATTTATTTTCAATATTTATTATTTCCTATAATTGAAAAATTTACGGTTATCACATAGCCATCCATTGTGTACCACAATATTGATACTAAGACCCATATCACTAGTGTAGGTCCGTTTATCATCTCACGTATAATCAGTAATACGATGTAATTCGGTGAAATTGTCTCAGCATCGATCTCTTGAATTGTCCATATTATCACATTCGGAACCATTTAAAATCAAGAGATCGAATTCGACAAATTCTCAAATCATTACTCCGTTTATAGTTCCACAATTTAATCGCTCAACTATCAAAATTCCAACTACGGTCTCCTCTTCCAAGCTATATCGTATAATTATCATTACTTTCATCACTATTTCAACAAACTGATATTTCATCTCATTTTCAACTCAATAATCAACTTGTAATGTTGATATAACTCGAATTGTCGATTCTATAAGACTCACAATATAACTCCTCATGTTATCGTGTTCATCCATTTACCTTTTCAACCATTTCAAAAATCAATTTTTCCTAAGACACGATAAGGTCCTTTCAAGTTTATCTTCGATAATTCTTTTTAAATTCCTTTTATATGAGAAACTTAATCTTTTTCCTCAAACATTTTCATAGAAATTTCGGCAGCATAACGGCTTAATTTTTATTAAACCTCCTGTAAGGAAAACACAATTTCTACCACAGCCGTTGATTCTCACAATTCCTATGTCTCTACTAAGACCCCCACCATCAGTTGTGGGTCCTCTTAGCATTTTTAACATCAATTAAATCAATGCATCATATTAAAAAATCACAATTCCATTAAAAATCATTTCCATCAATACATCATATAAAAATCATAATCCCACATACAATATAATACTACTAATGCTTTATAAAAGTATCTTACCTATTTGCCAAAGCTTAGCGCACTTTTCGATTTTCGAGCCTTGCCGAACTCCACCATTCGTCTCATTTCCGTTTTGCTACAATTTCAATAATTGACACATATTTTCATTTAGAAAATAATCCAACAATTTCTAATAAATTTCATAGAAATGTAGCGAAATCTTTTAATTTTCCTTACCCATTTCTTCTTCTTCTTCTTCCTTCTCCTTTTCCTTTTTCTTTTTCTTTTCTTTTCTTCTTTTTCTTTTCTTTTTCTTTCTCCTTCTTTCTCTTTCTTTTCTTTTCTTTTCTTCTTTTTCTTTTCTTTTTTTCTTTCCCCTTCTTTCTTTTCTTTTTTTCTTTCTCCTTCTTTCTCTTTTTCTTTTCTTTTCTTCTTTTTCTTTTCTTTTTTTCTTTCTCCTTCTTTCTCTTTTTCTTTTCTTTTCTTCTTTTTCCTTTCTTTCTTTTTCTTTTCTTTTTCTTTTCTGAACCGGGTCGAGTTCGGGTCGGTTCAGGTTGGCTTGGCCGGTTCAGCCACCGGCGGCCACCATCTCCGGTGGTTCGGCCACTCCACAGCATCCCGCGATTGCCACGAAGCCGGATCTGGTCTCCATTTCCCCAACGGCAGCGCTGATGATGGCGGATCTGGAGGTGGGTTTTCGATCTCTTCTCCTCCACGTTTCTCCTTCCTCCGCCGTCGTTCTTCCTCACCAGCAGTCGCCTCCCCTTTCCTTTCCCTCCGCTGGCAGCGTGGGTGGCGTGGCAGTGGCAAGACCGGCGGCACTACCACTTTTCCTTTTTCCTTTTTCCTCTCTTTTCTCTTTTGTTTTCCCCCGATTTCTCTTCTCTCCTTTTCTTTTCCCCCGTCGTTGGCAGCTTCCTTTTCTCCTCCTAGGCTCGCCGGTGACCTCGCCTCCCTCTTCTCTCGCTCGACCGGTCGACGGTGGCCGGCATTTCCTTGTGAAATGGGAGGGAATTGGGATACCCGATTCCCGCCCCCCTTTCTTTCCTTTTTTTTTAATTATATTTATAAATATAATTATTAATTTATATATATGTATATATATAAATACACATTTTTATTTTTCTTAAATTTTGGATTTCCTATTATCCAAAATAATTATACTCATTTCCATCTCTTTAATATTTGGATCTCTTATTATTCGAAAATTATTTAAAATAATTTCCTCAACTTCATCACTTCATTAAATTCCAAAATTCAATATATTCTAATCCTCGTAAATAACTTTATTTATTTATTTTCAGGTAATTAATACCAAAAATAGGAAAATTTTTGGTTATCACACACAGTTCGATTCGGACCGAAAAGTACTGGTGGGGCCCTCAACGAGTCCTTTCGATTCCTCACCGAACCAACCTTCATTTAGATTATAAGATCACCAATTTCTAGTAATTTCTGAGCCTCTTATTTCTCTTTAGCCATCTTTAATTTATGATTCTCACCCCCTTCAAAACCTTTAACTCAAATTAGATTCATTTATTTTCTCTATGTATTCAAACTACACAGTACTACAGGGGATGTTAACATTTTTCAACACATTTCTTCTCCAAAAGTATCAACAGACATCAGGTCAACCTTGCTTTGATACCATTAAATTGTAACAGTCCAATTACACAGTAATACCCATCTTATTACACAATTTTGACGGTTGGGTTGTCTGTGATACTTTACTTTTCTTTTACAGTTAAACAATTTCATATGACACTCAATAACATTTACATCCCCTATCTTAATTCACACGGAAGTAGTACTATAGAAAAGTCTAAATACTGAAAATAAATGATCGTACCTCATGTAGTAAATCAAGCTGTCGCATCGTCCCTAAATGCACAGCTGAAATCCTTAGATAGCAGACTCTCAGTTCTCGAAAATCTGAAATGTTAAAATTAAGGGGTGAGCAAACCACGGCTCAGTAAGAGAGCTATATGCAACACTTGATATTCAGCTACCTATATGCTGAAAATATTTTTTCAATTTCTTTAAATCTTCCTAAAGGCTCTAGCTCACATGTAGGAAGGATACTACAGTCGGCTAGGGATCCGGATGGAGTAAGGCAGGTATTTTAGAATATCGTATTTGTTCTGAAACCTAGAAGCAACTGTAGAAAGTATTATAAAATTTGTTCTCAAAACGATTCAATTTTCATTTTCCACTGAGTAAACCACTTATTTCTTTTCACTTCAGTATGTTTTAAAACACGTGACATTTTGGTAGTAAAATAGTGGTTTACTTCTCTTCTCTTCAATACAGTTAAAATCACGTGACAGTACAGTAGTTTTAAATATCCAATCATTGGATAATTAATTTTATAATTATTTCTATCTTAGAAATAATTTTCTTTATGTTATTCTTTTAGAATAACCATTTATTTCTCTTTAAATCAGTAATCGTATCTTACATTTCAGTAAAACAGAAATATTCAATAAAACAGTATTTCGATACGGTTCAATCAGTAAATAGTAAACAGTAGCTACCAATTCAATAAACGATTTACGGTAGCTTTTCGTTCAGTAAACAGTAAATGGTAGCTTTTAGTTTAGTAAAACAGTAATCAGTGTCTACCATTTCAGTAAACAGTACTGTTCAATAATAAACAGTGTTTTGGTACGATTTTGCTTAGTAAACAGTACAGTAATTTAGTACAGTAAATAGTACAGTACAGTAAACGGGATTCCGCAAATCCTTTCAGTAAACAATAATTAGTTATGTGAGACTAGGCATCACCCTACAATTAAATCAAGCTATCTTCGTCTAATAATGGACCAGTGATCATCCCCGAAGGGACATAGTAAACAATATATAATGTGATCTATGGCCATGATCAATATGGTGTCCTTGGTGTACACTTGCCAAGTGACATCGGGGACGCTGATGACTGGCGAGTCAATCAGCCACGTGACAGTAACAATATAAGTGTGATGCATGAAACTCGAGACCTAAGTCTCAAAACAGTGTAAAAACCGTACCATAGCCTTTATGGATTTTAAATACCGTAAATCAAATTATTTCACAATTATCCATAAGGCTTATATGTAAATATCATTACCTTTATGAAATTTATAAAATAATTAACATTTTTCAAAATATTTCATAATAAATCATGTTTTTCATATGGTGAAAACAGTAAATAAACCAATCACATTGTAAAATAAAATTTCGTGATTGTTTCTTTTTCACCGTAAAATATGTATGCATGCCTTTCCGTGCTTTCTATCCAAAACATGGTTTTCAAAGTAATCGGGATTCAAATCAAATATTTTCATAATTTATGTAAAAATAAAATATTTATTTTCCAAATTCAAAAATCCCTTAACCATGTTTTCTTCCAAAACACGTGTAGAGACCTCTAGTCTCGAAATCATAATTTTTCATCATTTCTTAACCTTTATGGAATTTATTTAATTAATTATTTTCATAATTAAAACCATAAAGATCTTATATGAGATCAAGTGAATATTTAAGAAATATTTATAAAATATTCACTTTGGTCCTTTTTGTTTTTCGCCTCGTTTTACGTGAAATCATACACTTCGAGACGATTTTCGGTGATTTTATTTCCATACTTCTCGAAAACATGAATATTTTAAATGTAAGAACTCGTTATTTTATACTGTAGATGTACATTTATATGAATTAATTATCGATAAAGAAATCATTAAGAATATTTTGAGGAATTAAATATAAAAGAATAGTGTCTCTCATATAGAAAATTTTAATTCTAGATGAAAAATATAAGTATGGGAAATATTACATAAAGGATGGAATAAAAAGAAGATTAATTAGCTCTTGCAAAATTTTGACTTGGAAAGTCAAATGTTGGGGGCGGCATGAAGAATTGAAAGAGGTAACAAAAAAGGAAGTGTGATCTCGGTTGGGACAAATGAGTAGTAGAAAAGATAAAATAAATAATAAAGGAAGACAAAAGAAAGTCTTCCTCACGTTTTCTTAGGTTAGTAGTAACATTGACTTTTGTTAATTTTCTTTGCTGCACCAAAGAGCAAATAATAACAAGACAAGAAAGGAAAAAGCAAGGAAAAGATGGAAAATTTATTAGCTTGCAAAACTCTGACTTGGAAAGTCAAAATGTGTGGCTGCATGAAGAAAAAGAAATGTAACAGAAAAAGAAGTGTAGTCCCGGGTTGGAAGATAAGGAGTATAAAACAACAGAAAAGAAATAGGTAATTAAGAGCTTTTAATGAAGCCGGCAAAAGTCCAACCAATATATCTTTTAGTGCCTTACTTTCTTCCCATCGTGAACTCATCTCCAGCCACCATCACCGAAAACTTGCCCTGTTTTCTTACAAACCGTGTAGCCTTCTATGCATAGTAGAATCACTCTTAACCTTCAGTAAATAAACCAAGCCTTTGAAGGAAAATAAACATTGGATATTAAGCTTCCAAAACCTCAAAGAAGCTAGCATAAAAACCTTCAAAACAGGAGGAGATTCACGGGCACAGATTGCTTCTTTGTACAGGTAACGTCCAACTTAGTTTTTAAGTTTCTTGTTCTTTGATTATGGAAGTAATGATCAAGAATATGTTGGTTATAACCTTGTTTAAAGTAAACATATATAGAATGAAAACCCTAGTTCAGTTAGGAGGGTTTAGAATGAAAATAAGATGATGTTGATGATGATTTACGTGAAGATGGAACACCAGTTAGTCATGAACCGAAACAGTCAAGAAAAAAAATATTAAAAGGAAGTAAAGCTATAAGTTACATACTAGGGTTGAATAGGTTAAGAAAGGATAAGTTGGTATGAGATAAGGGCCACGTGAACCATGAAGAAAAAGAAAGAAGCCGTCGGTTTGGACAGCAATGTAACAGAAAATAAATAAATTCTGGTTGAAGAAGGTTTTGAGGGAGGTTAAATTTGAATGAGGGTTACGTGAGCTAAGGGGGAAAAAGAAGAAAAATGAATCAAGAAAATAGTGTTTCTTATAGTCAAAGAAAATGGCTGGAAGAAAGAAAATAAGTTGGCTGGTTGTATATCCGAAAATGCAAAGGGAATGTGTGACTGAATAGTGCAGCCGAAATTGAGGAAAGTAGGGTAGTATGACTGACCTGTTGCTGACCTTTAGGTGAGGAAAGAGTATAGAATTAATAGCCTAAAATCATAACATATAGGGTAGTGCTATAATGATCAAGAAAAAGCTAGAATAGATGAAGAAGAAGTGCAGTACGTGGGAGAGAAGACCAAGGATGATAAAGACAATCGTATATGAAAAATAAAAGAGAGAAGAAAAAGCTAGCCTTGGCTGACTTTGTGTGTGTGAATACTAGACTTTTTGGCAACCTAAGACATACTAGATATAACCATGATGTAAGGACCAAATGGGAGCCAAAGTGAACTGAATTAAAGGGAAAGAAAATTCACGGTTTGGGGTCAACAAATAGTAGGAAAATAAAAGAAAGAAATACTTAAGTTGACCTAATTGGATTGGAAAAATTAAGTGGCATCATAGTTGAATATATATATATATATTATGGAGGAATAAGTTACCAAGTCATTCAAGGTCATTCGACCACAATGTGAAATTTTAAGAAATTCTAATATTCTAAGTAATGGGAATTTAACTAAGAATTAGACAAGTGAAGGAATTTTATACCGAAAATTTATTATATTAAATTGTGGTTTGGTAGTTTATAATTCGGAGAGATAGGAAGCATATGGGTGCAACATAAGGCATTGCTCTACAGTGTACTAAGGTAAGGGATGTAATTTAAAGTTGTGATGGTGTCCCTTACTTTCATCTCAATTTATAAAGAAACGTTTGAAGCATGAATTTTGTTCCGAAAATTAATTTCCATAGTCTTTTGATAATTAACTAAACGAACCTTTTAACTTCTATGCATATTTTCCATAATGTTTTAAGTATGACAGTAAATAAATATGTTTTCCGAAAAAGGTATCGGAGTGGCAAACCCCAGGCTAACTTAGACCCTGGCACGCCCGGTTCTTATTATTTTGTACTAAATGTATGATTAAGAAGTTACAAAAGTAAGTAAGATTTGAGACTAAGGCCTTCCTATAGTTTATGTTATTGCCTGTCATGCTTGCCACATTGTGCACGTTTTCATCCCTTGTGGCATATGTTTAGCCCACGTCGTGCATGTTCTCGCCTACATTGTGCATGTTTCCATCCCTTGTGGGTATGTTGGTCCTTCGTGGTGCAATGTTCGTTGTACGACCCTGATCAGGTCTACAGCCCATACCATGGCCATAGGTATTCTGTTCCCTCTTCAGAGGATGAAGTAAGTGTCATGGCCCGCATACTGGCTATATGATTCTGCCTAGTCTCCAAGAACTGTATGATAAGTTTTATTAATTTTGATATTAAATTTCTAAAGTATGATGCATGTTTGAACAAGTATGAATTTTTGATATATGTATTAAAGAATTCATACAAATGTTTAAAGTATGAAACGCATTATTATGGCATTTGTTTTCTGCATATATCGATGCTATGACTATTTTAAATGCATTTCTTACGGGGCTTTCCAAAAAGCTCACCCCCTACCCTACCAGATTTTTTGCAGTGATCATCTCTTTGCCTGTTGCACATATGACATGGGCTGAGGGATACGTCTCTCCTCCGGCTACTTTTTGTGTACACACGCAAGGTATACTCATATTTTGATACCAGACATCCTGTATAGCACAGATATTTGTATATAAATAATACTTTTGGGATGTAATCGATATCGTATGAATGTAAACGTTATTTTGAGGAATAAGTCAAAATAATGTGAATGAAAATATTATGATGTTTCTGTGGTTGGAAAAGTGTGATGAGGTACTGGCAGGAATGCAACCCAAGTAAGAAATTAAGATTAAATATATATAAAAAAAATTTAGCCCAAAACTTCCACCTTTCTAGGGTGTGACAGTCTTTCATGG
This sequence comes from Heritiera littoralis, assembly GCA_031772115.1. Taxonomy (NCBI): domain Eukaryota; kingdom Viridiplantae; phylum Streptophyta; class Magnoliopsida; order Malvales; family Malvaceae; genus Heritiera; species Heritiera littoralis. Next base: position 4,092,440 of record JAPDPK010000061.1, on the reverse strand, counting down.
TATCAGAGCAAGGGTTGTCTAGTACTGTCAGTGTCGGTAGTTAGAATAAGATTACATCCCAAGTATCTGTGCTTGTTTGGTTATAAAATTGAGTATAGCTGTTAAAGTTTTGATTAAAACATAAGGTTTATGCGCAGGTATTTGATCACGCATTATGAGTGGGAGACGAGGTCGCCCTCGGAGGCAGGCTCAGCCACCTCTACCACCTACTCCCCAACCAGAGAGCCTAAATCCTAGAATAAACAGGCTCGGACATAGTATGAAAGAGGGGTTTGACAACATTGCTGCTATGTTTACTCAACATTTTGGGGCAAACACCTCAGCTATAGGTGCCACTGTGCCCACACCTACTTCACCACCTCCTCCTCCTCCACAGGTTCCTGTGGCACCCTCCGCTCCTCAACCTTCAGTCCCACCACCCAGAGATGACAGAGATACAGGCAGATTACGGGACTTTCTTAAGATGAATCCCCCAGAATTTAAGGGGATTAAGGATCCAGTTAAGGCAGAGGAGTGGTTATTAGAATTAGAACTAGCTTTTGATTACTTGGGGTGCACAGATGCTGAGAGAGTCAGTATGGGTTCTTATATGTTGAAAGGTCAGGCAGGACACTAGTGGAGAGCCACTAAGAGACAGTTGACTACTCAACATACAGTGATTGTTGGGATACTTTTCTGTCAGTCTTCAAGACCCAATATGTCCCCCGTACTGCCCAGAAGAAGATGCAGACAGATTTTCTGAATTTAGTACAAGGCAGTATATCGGTTGATGAGTATGAGAACCAATTTACGATGTTGATGAGATATGACCCCGAGACAATCAGAGATCAGGAGCGTTGTACCGAGAGGTTTTTGTCTGGATTGAGACCCGTTATTCGAGACAGATTATTAGGGTTTCGTATTACTGAGTTTGAGGATGCCCTTGGACGGGCTCAGGATATAGAGAGGGGTCTAGATGTTACGCAGGCACAATATGGGTCTAAAATTAAGAGTAAGGGTAAAGATAAGAGGACAGAAAGTTCCCGATCAGAGCAAAGGTGGAGTTCGCTTAAGAGATCGAGGACAGATGAGTCTCGAACAAGGGCTGGCAAGCCCAAGACTCCTACTGATAGGTGTAGAGATTATCAAAGGCTCCCAGAGGGTTTTTAAATAGTGCAGAGATTGTGGTAAGACACGTGGTGGGCCATGCCACTGGGTTACTGGAAATTGTTTTAAGTGTGGGGAAAAGGGTCATTTGATCAGAGATTGCCCACAAATGCAGGATAAGACCCCACAGCCTCAAGAGCCATCACGACAGCCAGAGACACAGGCTCCACAGAGACAGGCCCCACAGAAACGGGTTACAGTAGCTGAGAAGGGTAAGAAGCCTGTTACTCAGGGGCATGTATTTGCTTTAGACAGGGAGACTGCCGATAACTCTTCCGCGACTATTAAAGGTAATCTTCTTGTATGTAATCATAAGGCGCATGTTTTATTTGACCCAGGATCCACGCACTCATTTATATCACCACAGTTTGCACACAATCTCCATTTAGAAACTGAGCCTTTAAGTCATATATTGCATATTTGCACACCCATGAATGATTCTCAAATGACAGATATGGTGTGTAGGAATTGTGAAATTAAGATTGTAAATAGGGTAATGTTAGCAGATCTAGTTTTGTTAAACATGCATAGTTTTGATGTAATCTTGGGCATGGATTGGTTAGAAATCAATCGTGCAAGTCTAGATTGCTACACTAAGACTATAACTTTCTCTTTACTTGACAAATTTGATGTATGTTTTGCTGTTAAGAAATAAAGTATATGATGTTATGTTCGATGAAGTTGTATAATGTTTATATGTTTGAAATTTCAAATAAATTTATTCGTGTGAAGGTTATATTGCTTTTATCTCCGATACAAGTCGGGAATCTCCATGTATATCAAATATACCAGTGGTATGTGAGTTTTTCGATGTGTTTCCGGATGAGTTACCAGGATTACCACTAGAAAGAGAGCTGGAATTCACTATTGATTTAGTGCCGGATACCCAGCCTATTTCTAAACCTCCCTACCGGATGGCAGTAGTTGAGTTAGAAGAATTAAAGAAACAGTTGCAAGAGTTGCTTGATAAGGGTTTTATTAGACCAAGTGTGTCTCCATGGGGTGCTCTGGTACTGTTTGTGAGAAAGAAAGATGGTAGTCTCCAGTTATGCATTGACTATAGGTTACTAAATAAAGCTACAATTAAGAATAAGTATCCCCTGCCGAGAATAGATGATTTGTTTGATCAATTAAAAGGGGCTTCAGTGTTTTCTAAGATTGATTTGAGATCAGGCTATCATCAGTTGAGGATTAGGAAAGAAGATGTACCGAAGACGGCCTTTAGAACCCGATATGGCCATTTCGAGTTTCTGGTGATGCCTTTCGGTTTGACTAATGCCCCTGCCGCATTCATGAATTTGATGAATGATGTGTTTCGGGAGTATCTAGATAAATTTGTGATTGTCTTTATAGATGATATTCTAATATATTCTAAGTCCCGGGAGGAGCACGAGCAGCATCTGAGGATTGTGCTCCAGATTCTCCGAGATAAACAGCTTTATGGGAAGCTTAGTAAGTGTGAATTTTGGTTGGATCGGATAGCTTTCCTTAGCCATGTAGTATCTAAGGACGGGGTGTCAGTTGATCCGTCCAAGGTTGAGGCAGTACTCCAGTGGGAGAGATCAAAGACAGTGACTGAGATTTGGAGTTTCCTGGGATTGGCAGGGTACTATCGGAGGTTTGTGGAGAGTTTTTCTTGGATTGTAGCTCCGTTGACTAAACTTACACGTAAAGGAGTTCTGTTTGAATGGTCAAGTCAGTGTGAGTAGTGTTTTTAAGAGCTTAAGCAAAGATTAACTACAGCACCAATCCTGACCATTCCGAGTGGATCTGGAGGCTTCGTTGTATACAGTGATGCTTCCAATCAGGGTCTAGGTTGTGTGCTAATGCAACATGGTAGAGTAGTCGCGTATGGTTCACGCCAGCTTAGAGACCATGAGCGCAACTACCCTACGCATGATTTAGAGTTAGCCGCAGTTGTTTTTGCTTTAAAGATATGGCGGCATTATCTGTATGGTGAGAAGTTCCAGATCTTCACTGACCATAAGAGTTTGAAGTATCTATTCGATTAGAAGGAACTTAATATGAGGCAGAGACGTTGGATAGAGCTTCTTAAGGATTATGACTGCGAGATTCTGTACCACCCAGGCAAAGCGAACGTAGTTGAGATGCTCTGAGCAGAAAGAGTATGGTTTCTGTTATGATGGTTAGAGAATGGGAATTGCGGAGCAGTTCGCCGAGCTCAATGTTAGTTTTGAAACAGTAGATGTCGGGTTTATGGCTAGCCTTCAAATTGAGCCAAGTATCTTAGATCAGATCCGGTCAGGGCAAAGAAATGATCAGAGGCTATTGGACATGGTTAGCCAAGCAGAGCAAGATTTGCAGTCAGATTTTACGGTCAGTGATGATGGGTTATTGAGATTTAAAGGCCGTATATGTGTTCCAAGCGATGATACCTTAAGACAAAGGATTTTGAAAGAGTCCCATTGTTCTCGTTATACTATGCACCCAGGCAGCACTAAGATGTACCATGACTTGCGTAAGGTGTATTGGTGGATTGGTATGAAACGAGACGTGGCAGAGTTTGTGGCCAAATGTTTGATCTGTCAGCAGTTTAAGGTTGAGCACCAGAAGCCAGCAAGACTACTTAAGTCTTTACCGGTGCCTACATGGAAATGGGAGCACATTACGATGGATTTTATTATGGGCTTACCGAGGACCCGGAGAGGTCATGATGCAATCTTGGTTATTGTGGATAGATTGACTAAGAGTGCCCATTTTCTTGCCATTAAGAGCACAGATTCACTGAGTACATTGGCAGACTTGTATGTTAGCGAGGTTGCTAGATTACATGGGGCTGCCGTAAGCATCACTTCTGATAGAGATTCCAGGTTCACCTCTCGATTTTGGACTCATTTTCAGGAAGCCATGGGATCTCAATTACATTTGAGCACCGCCTACCATCCTCAGACAGACGGTCAGTCCGAGCGGACTATTCAGACCTTAGAGGACATGTTGAGGGCATGTGCACTAGACTTTAAGGGTTCATGGGATGACCACTTGCCCCTCACAGAGTTTGCCTATAATAATAGTTATCATGCCAGCATTGGAATGGCACCATACGAGGCTCTATATGGCAGGAGATGTAGATCCCCAGTGGCTTGGGAAGAAGTGGCTGACCGTAAGATTTTAGCCCCTGATCTTGTTGAAGAGGCAGCTAAGGGTGTTCGGATTATTTGTGATAGACTTAAGGTTGCCCAAAGTAGACAGAAGAGTTATGCTGATGTACGTAGACGGCCATTTGAGTTTCAGGTTGGGGACTCTGTATTTGTGAAAGTATCTCCGAGCAAGGGTATCATGCGCTTTGGAAAGAAAGGAAAGTTGAGTCCTCGTTTTATTGGTCCATTTGAGATATTGGAGAGAGTTGGGGATGTTGCTTACCGGTTAGCTTTACCACCACAGCTTTCTGGGATACATAACGTCTTCCATGTCTCTATGTTGAGGAAGTATCATCTGGATCCCTCCCATGTTATCGAATACAAACCATTGGATATCCAGGGAGATATGAGCTATGTTGAGCAGCCAATCCAGATCCTTGACAGAAAGGAAAAGGTACTTCGATCTAAAACTATTCCACTGGTTAAAATTCTCTGCGCAGCACCACACAACAGAGGAAGCTACATGGGAGCTAGAAAGCCTCATGAGAGAAAAGTACCCGCACTTGTTTAATGGACCAGCCTGAATTTGGAGGACCAAATTCTTATAAGGTGAGAAGAATGTGAGAACTTGTTATTTTATACTGTAGATGTACATTTATATGAATTAATTATCGATAAAGAAATCATTGAGAATATTTTGAGGAATTAAATATAAAAGAATAGTGTCTCTCATATAGAAAATTTTAATTCTAGATGAAAAATATAAGTATGGGAAATATTACATACAGGATGGAATAAAAAGAAGATTAATTAGCTCTTGCAAAATTTTGACTTGGAAAGTCAAATGCTGGGGGCGGCATGAAGAAATGAAAGAGGTAACAAAAAAGGAAGTGTGATCTCGGTTGGGACAAATGAGTAGTAGAAAAGATAAAATAAATAATAAAGGAAGACAAAAGAAAGTCTTCCTCACGTTTTCTTAGGTTGGTAGTAACACTGACTTTTGTTAATTTTCTTTGTTGCAACGAAGAGCAAATAATAACAAGACAAGAAAGCAAAAAGCAAGGAAAAGATGGAAAATTTATTAGCTTGCAAAACTCTGACTTAGAAAGTCAAAATGTGTGGCTGCATGTAACAGAAAAAGAAGTGTAGTCCCGGGTTGGAAGATAAGGAGTATAAAACAATAGAAAAGAAATAGGTAATTAAGAGCTTTTAATGAAGCCGGCAAAAGTCCAACCAATATATCTTTTAGTGCCTTACTTTCTTCCCATCATGAACTCATCTCCAGCCACCATCACCGAAAACTTGCTCTATTTTCTTACCAACCGTGTAGCCTTCTATGCATAGTAGAATCACTCTTAACCTTCAGTAAATAAACCAAGCCTTTGAAGGAAAATAAACCTTGGATATTAAGCTTCCAAAACCTCAAAGAAGCTAGCACAAAAACCCTCAAAACAGGAGGAGATTCACGGGCATAGATTGCTTCTTTGTACAGGTAACGTCCAACTCAGTTTTTAAGTTTCTTGTTCTTTGATTATGGAAGTAATGATCAAGAATATGTTGGTTATAACCTTGTTTAAAGTAAACATATATAGAATGAAAACCCTAGCTCAGTTAGGAGGGTTTAGAATCAAAATAAGATGATGATGATGATGATGATGATGATTTACGTGAAGATGGAACACCAGTTAGTCATGAACCGAGATAGTCAAGAAAAAAATATTAAAAGGAAGTAAAGCTATAAGTTACATACTAGGGTGAATAGGTTAAGAAAGGATAAGTTGGTATGAGATAAGGGCCACGTGAGCCATGAAGAAAAACAAAGAAGCTGTCGATTTGGACAGCAATGTAACAGAAAATAAATAAATTCTGGTTAAGGAAGGTTTTGAAGGAGGTTAAATTTGAATGAGGGTTACGTGAGCTAAGGGGGAAAAAGAAGAAAAATGAATCAAGAAAATAGTGTTTCTTATAGTCAAAGAAACAGGCTGGAAGAAAGAAAATAAGTTGGCTGGTTGTATATCCGAAAATGCAAGGGGAATGTGTGACTGAATAGTGCAGCCGAAATTGAGGAAAGTGGGGTAGTATGACTGACTTGTTGCTGACCTTTAGGTAAGGAAAGAGTATAGAATTAATAGCCTTAAATCATAACATATAGGGTAGTGCTATAATGATCAAGAAAAAGCTAGAATAGATGAAAGAAGAAGTGCAGTACGTGGGAGAGAAGACCAAGGATGATAAAGACAACCGGATATGAAAAATAAAAGAGACAGGAAAAAGCTAGCCTTGGCTGACTTTGTGTGTGTGAATACTAGACTTTTTGGCAACCTAAGACATACTAGATATGACCATGATGTAAGGACCAAATGGGAGCCAACGTGAACTAAATTAAAGGGAAAAAAGATTCACGGTTTGGGGTCAACAAATAGTAGGAAAATAAAAGAAAGAAATACTTAAGTTGACCTAATTGGATTGGAAAAATTAAGTGGCATTATAGTTGAATATATATATATATATATATATATTATGGAGGAATAAGTTACCAAGTCATTCAAGATCATTCGGTCACAATGTGATATTTTAAGAAATTCTAATATTCTAAGTAATGGGAATTTAACTAAGAATTAGATAAGTGAAGGAATTTTATACCGAAAATTTATTATATTAAATTGTGGTTTGGCAGTTTATAATTCGGAGAGATAGGAAGCATATGTGTGCAACATAAGGCATTGCTCTACAGTGTACTAAGGTAAGGGATGTAATTTAAAGTTGTGATGGTGTCCCTTACTTTCATCTCAATTTATAAAGAAACGTTTAAAGCATGAATTTTGTTCCGAAAATTAATTTCCATAGTCTTTTGATAATTAACTAAATGAACCTTTTAACTTCTATGCATATTTTCCATAATGTTTTAAGTATGACAGTAAATAAATATGTTTTCCAAAAAAGGTATCGGAGTGGCAAACCCCAGGCTAACTTAGACCCTGGCACGCCCGGTCCTTATTATTTTGTACTAAATGTATGATTAAGAAGTTACAAAAGTAAGTAAGATTTGAGACTAAGGCCTTCCTATAGTTTATGTTATTGCCTGTCATGCTTACCACATTGTGCACGTTTTCGTCCCTTGTGGCATATGTTTAGCCCACGTTGTGCATGTTCTCGCCCACATTGTGCATGTTTCCATCCCTTGTGGGTATGTTGGTCCTTCGTGGTGCAATGTTCGCTGTAGACCCTGATCAGGTCTACAGCCCATACCATGGCCATAGATATTCTGTTCCCTCTTCAGAGGATGAAGTAAGTGTCATGACCCGCATATTGGCTATATGATTCTGCCTAGTCTCCAAGAACTGTATGATAAGTTTTATTAATTTTGATATTAAATTTCTAAAGTATGATGCATGTTTGAACAAGTATGAATTTTTGATATATGTATTAAAGAATTCATACAAATGTTTAAAGTATGAAACGCATTATTATGGCATTTGTTTTCTGCATATATCGATGCTATGACTATTTTAAATGCATTTCTTACGGGCTTTCCAAAAAGCTCACCCCCTACCCTACCAAATTATTTGCAGTGATCATCTCTTTGCCTGTTGCACATATGACATGGGCTGAGGGATACGTCTCTCCTCCGGCTACTTTTTGTGTACACACGTAAGGTATACTCATATTTTGATACCAGACATCCTGTATAGCACAGATATTTGTATATAAATAATACTTTTGGGATGTAATCGATATCGTATGAATGTAAACGTTATTTTGAGGAAGAAGTCAATATAATGTGAATGAAAATATTATGATGTTTCTGTGGTTGGAAAAGTGTGATGAGGTACTGGCAGGAATGCAACCCAAGTAAGAAATTAAGATTAAATATATATAAAAAAATTTAGCCCAAAACTTCCACGTTTCCGGGGTGTGACATTAAATCTAAACTTTCATATATTCATGTTTTATGAAAAATACTCGATTCCTCGATTTTCATGTTTGAAAATCGTTTCTCGTGAAATCAAATCATTTATTATGATTTTCGGTGACTTTCGGCAATTTTCAGTAATTTTTCGATAATTTTTCGGTAGTATAACGGCAGCCGATTTGGCTAGCCTCCTGCACGAAAAATACAGTTTAAAATCTCAACCGATAAATCACCATAATTTTCAACCAATCATTATCGATAGCATTTATAAAATTAAATGCATAATTTAAAACATGTGTGCCAAATATCCTTACAGGCTGCACATGTCTCCCTAACCTGTCCTGGGTCAGCGACCGCCTCATTATGCGCACCCGTGTTCACCTCTCCCGACTCTAACGTCTTGGTCATCAAGGAAATTTTTTTGGAAATAAAATTTTAAAATTTAGAATTTTTCCAAATAATTTATTAAAATTACTCGAAATCAATTTCCGGAATTCTTACCGAATTTTCGTAATTTCCGTGCTTCCGAATTCTCGATTCTCGGAAATTTCCAAATTCCCAAAATTCCTTTTCTCTCCCTTTTTCCTATTTTCTTTTCTTTCTCTTTCTTTTCTTTTTCTTTTCCTTTTTTTTTCTTTTCTTTTCTTTTCTTTTCTTTTTTCTTCTCTTTTCCAGTCAAACCGGTTTAGATCGATCAGCGTCCCTTACTGCTGGTTCTCCTCCGGTGGCCGGTTCTCTGGCGGTTCAGCGACTCCACAGTTGGCCGAGGTGGCGGCGAAGCTAGATCTGGCCTCCGTTCAGCCCAGATCGGCAGCACTGCGGCAGATCCACTCGGTTTAGGTTCAGCCTCTTCTCCCTCTTCGCCTTTCCTCCTCCGCAGTTCTCCGCCTTGTCGGTGGCCTCCTACCCTTTTCTCTTCCTCCGCTAGTGGTTTGGTTGCAGTGGCGGTGGCCGATTCGGCCGACACCTCCACTTCAAATTTTCTTTTTCTTTCTTCTCGGCTTCCGTCGATTTCCTTCCTTTCCCTTTCCGTTTTCCTTCCATCACCAGTCGATCTTCCTTCCCCTCTTCCCTTACCGGCACCATCTTTCTCTCTCCCTTCTCCTCTCTTGGCCGGCAGACGGTGGTCGGCCTCACCTAGGAAGGGAAATCGGGACCCCTTCCCGATTTTCCTTTCCTGTTTCTTTTTTTTGTTTTATTTTTATTATATCTATTATACATATAATAATATTTATAACTATATATTATAAATATAATATTATTACTTTATATATATAGTATTATACTATATATATAATTTATATAAAGATATTTATATATTGTGTATTAAAAATATATATCTAATATATATGTATATTTATATACTTTAAAATTACATAACATTTATATAAATGTAATAATACCATATATATTGTATTTACAATATATATATATACCAACTTTAATGTAAACTAATATTTACATTTCTTATATATGTATATATACATAAAGGTTATATTTGTATAGATATGTATTATTTAAATTTATAAAATAGTATATATATTGACATACCACTGTATAATAATATATACTATATATCACATTTAAATACATATGTATTTGTATAAAATACATATATATAATTTATAATTATATAAATATATTTCCTATTCCTTTCTCATTTTCTTATTTAATTTGGATTTCAATTTATCCAAATTAAATTTCCCCCTTTCATTATTTTCCATAATCCCAACCTTATTTTCCAATTTAAATTTTCTTCCATTCGAGCTTCTCAATTCGTCACCTCCTCAATTCACGGAATATTCACTAATATTTCGATCTCATAATTATATTTATTTATTTCAACTTCTCTATTTGCTTTAATATTAATTTCCAATATTACTAATTTTCAATAATTGAAAACTTTACGGTTATCACATAAAAGGATATATATACTATTTTATATATTAAATAAATACATATGTGGATTTTATACATCTATTTATTATATACATATGAATATATATTATTTTATTTTAAAGTGATGTGTATATATATTATAAATAAATGGGTTATATAAATATATGTCTATAATTATATATATAATATATAACAGAAAAAAAAAAGAAAGCTGGGAATCGGGAAACTCGATTCCTATCCCAGCTGAAGCCGACAGCAATAGATGCCATCAGTGAGAGGAGAATAGAGAGAGGAGGGTACGAGAGGACTATCGGCGAGCCGAGAAGAGGAAGATGGCTGCCGGCGATAGCCAGAAAAAAAAAAGGAAAAAACAAATGAAACAGAGAAGAAAAATCGGAGGAAAAGAGAAGAGGGAATTAGCGATGCCGGCCGGTCCAGGCACTGCCACCCCAACCACGAGCTTGGCCGAGGTAAGGGGAAGGAGAAGGAGGCCACCGGTGAAGAGGAAAACGGCGAAGGAAGGAAGAAAAAGGGGAGGAAGAAACTGAGACCCATGCCACCAGATCCACCATCGTGCCGTCGATCTGGGCTGAACAGGGACCGACCATAGCTTCTTCATGACGTCGGCTAGCTAGGGAGAAGCCGAACCGCTGGAGAACCGGCCATCGGAAGAGAATTGATGGTGAGGGAGCTGGACTGGTTTGAACCAGTTCAGACCAGGAAAAAGGAAAAGAAAAGGAAAAAAGAAAAGAAAAAGAAAAGAAAAAGAAGAAAGAAAAGAAAAGGAAAAAGAAAAAGAAAAAGAAAAGGAAAAGAGAAGAAAAAGAAGGAAGAGAGAGAGAAGGAAATTTTTGGAATTCGAAAATTCGAAGATCCTAGAAATTCAGTAGGAAATTACGGAAATTATTCTGATTATTTAATTAAATAAATTAATTGTGAAAATTCTAAAATGTTAGAATTTAGTTTCCAGAAATTATTCTCGGCAAATGAGATGATGGAATCGGAAGAGATGAAGTACGGGCGTGACCGATAACGAGGAAGTCGCCGACCCATAAAAGGTAAGGGATGCATGTGCAACACTGTAAGGATATTCAATCTGCATGCTTTTAAATTATAAATTATTTTATGGAAATGTTGTTATGATTCATTGGCTGAAAAAAAATTGTGATGATGTACTGGCTATGGAATTATAAACTGTATTTTCCGTGCAGGAGGCTAGTCAATAAGTAGTCGTTATGCTGCTGAAAATTTTTAGAAAATTATGTAAAATCATGTTAAATGATTTTATTTTCGAAAATCGATATTCAATCATGAAAAACAAGAAAATTATTATTTTTCATAAAACATGAATATAATGAAATTGGTTTTTTTAAATATTCATGTTTTTGAGAATGGTGATAATGAAATCACCGAAAATTCTCTTGATATGTAAATCACACGAAATAAGAAATAGAAAATGAAAAGAAATAAAGTGAATATTTTTATAAATATTCACTAAATGGTTTAATCACCTTTATGGTTTTAAATTATGAAATTATATTTTTATAAATTCCATAAAGGTTTATTTATGATGAAAAACACGGTTTTGAGACTAGTTGGCCCCTCTATCATGCCGATATGTAATACGTGATATGTAGTCCTGGCCGACACCTAAGCAGTGATCCGCCAAGGACAATTATAAACTATGGCCATAGATCTGACATGATTATTTTATACCTTCGAGTATTATAGTGTCACAGCCCGTGACCTTATTTTTCACCTTTTTCTATACATCTTTTTTGGTTGGGTTGTCTGCAATACTTTACTTTTCTTTTACATATAAACAATTTCATATAAAATTATAATATGAATTACATCCCCTATCTTACTTCATAAGAAAGTAGTAGTGTGAATATGTCTAAATATGAAAAATAAATAGTCGTACCTTTTGTAGTAAATCAAGCTGTCGCACCGTCCCCAAATGCACAGCCGAAATCCTTTAGATGGTCAAACTCTCAGTCCTCGAAAATCCGAAATGTTAAAATTAAGGGGTGAGCAAACCACGGCTCAATAAGAGAATTATATGCATCACTTGATATTCAGCTATCTATATGCTGAAAAACTTTTTCATTTTTCCTATAAGGGCTCTAGGCTCGCATGTAGGAAGGATACTACAGTCGGCTAGGTATCCGGATGGACTAAGGCAGGTATTTTGAAATACCTGTCGTGTCCCGGAACCTAGAAGCAACTGTAGAGAGTAATAAATTTCTTTTCGTTTGAAATTTAAATACTTTTTCTTTTTATTTCATATCATTTTCATATTCTTTTTCAGATAATGCTTTTATGAAATAAAGCATTTAAATAAAGTAACTAATATTCATATATTCTTTGAAAAGAATATTAGTTAAATCATCATCATTCTCATTTAAACTCATTTCATATTTTATTGTACAATCATAATTAGTACAATACTTTAAATAGCAAAATAAGCTATTAGTTCATTTTCGTATAACATATAAATCATTTAAATCTAATATTCAATTTAAAAATATAAAATAAGAATATTAGATTTATTTTCCTCCTTTTCCTTTTTGAAAACATATTACATATTCGTGTCACATATCATATGAAAAATCATCTCGTAGTACTAAAACAGTACTAAAATGAGCATTTTATAAAAATGCTATAAATCATTTCATTTTCTTCTCATATCATATAAAACATATTCATTTTACATGTCACATATCATATAAAACATTTTCATTATTACAGTGTCACATATCATGCTATAGACCCCGAAGGGTATAAAATAATTTCATATATATGGCCATAGTCTATAATTGTCCTCGGCGGATCACTGATCAGGTGTCGGCTGGGACTACATATCACATATCACATATTACATGTCACATATCACATATCAGCATGATAAGGTTGTCAACTAGTCTCAAAACAGTATTTTGCATCATTAATAAACCTTTATGAAATTTATAAAAATCTATAATTTCATAATTTAAAACCATAAAGGTTATAAAATCAATTAGTGAATATTTAAGAAATATATATAAAATATTCACTTTATTTCTTTTCATTTTTCATCTCGTATTACGTGTAATTTACATAGCAAGAGAATTTCTGGTGATTTCATTATCACCATTCTCGAAAACATAAATATTTTAAAATCACTTTCATTTTATTCATGTTTTTATGAAAAATATTCATTTTCTTGAATTTCGTGGTTGAAAATCATTTCTCGTGAAATAAAATCATTTATTATGATTTTATGAAATTTTCTAGAAATTTTCGGTCATTTTCGATAATTTTTCGGTAGTATAACGGCTGCCGATTGGCTAACCCCCTGCACGGAAAATACAGTTTATAATTCCAACCATTACATCATCAAAATTTTCCAAGCAAAGAATCATCACAATATTTTCATAAAATATTTCATAATTTAAAAATATGCAGACTGAATATCCTTATAGTGCTGCACATGCATCCCTTACCTGTCCCGGATCGGCGACTGCCTCTCAAAGGTCGTGCCCGTGTTCACCTCACTCGATTCCATCGTCTCGGTTATCAAGGGAATTTTTTGGAAATTAAATTCTAACATTTAGAATTTTTCTACAATTTATTAAAATAAATCACTCGAAATTAATTTTCGGAATTATTACCGAATTTTCGTAATTTTCGAGTTTCCGAGTTTCCCGGAGTTCTCGTAATTTACGAAATTCCTTTTCTCTCTCTTTTCTTTGTTTCCTCTTTTCTTTCTCTTTCTTTTTCTTTTTCTTTTTCTTTTTCTTTTTTTTTTCCTTTTTCTTTTCTTTTTCTTTTTCTTTTTCCTTTCCCAACCGAATCGGTCACCTCCCCTCACCGCCGGTTCTTCTTCGGCGGTTCAGTGGCCCCTCAGCTGCGGGCACCTGGTTGAACTAGCTGTGGCCTCCGTTCGGCCTGGATCGGCGGCACGACTCGGTTTTGGCTCGTCTCATCCACCTCTTCGCCCTTCCTCCTCTGCCGTTCTCCGCCTCTCCGGTGGCCTTTTCCCTCTCTTCTTCCTCTAGCGAAGCTTCGGTGGCAGTGGCGTGCCGAATCGATCGGCACCGCCACTTTCTCTTTTCTTTTTTCTTTCTCGCTCCGTCGGGTTTCACCTCTGTTTCCTTCGCCGGTCGTCTCCTCCTCTCCTTAGCTCACCAGCCGACGACGCCCTTCCTTTTTCTCTTTTCCTTCTCGCCAACCGACAGGGTCGACTGTTCACGGGGAAGATCGGGTTTCCCGATTCTTCCTTTTTTCTTTTCTTTCTTTCTTTCATTTTATTATCTTTATTATACATATAATATATTATATACTATATATCATATATTATACATAATAAATATATCAAGATATATTTATATTGTATTAAAAATATATCAAGATATATTGTGTGTATATATAAATATATATTTATACACTTTAAAATTAAATAACATTTACATATATTTACATAAATGAAATACTACAATATATTTGTATTTACAATATATATATATACAAACTTTAATGTAAAATACTATTTACATTTCTTATATATGTATATATTTATATATACATAAAATATACATATGTACTATTTAAATTTATGAAAAGTATATATTCATATATGTACCAATGTATAATAATATATACTATATATCATTTAAGTACATATGTATTTGTATAAAAATACATTTATATAATATATAATTATAAAATATATTTCATATTTCTTCCTCATTTCTTATTTAATTGGATTTCCATTTATTCAAATTAAATTTCCTCTTTCATTATTTTCCATGATTTCTCATCTTATACTTATTTCCAATTTAATTTTCTTCACTCGAATTTCCCGATCCTTCACTTCCTCAATTCACGGAGTATTCACTATATTCCGATCTCAAATTATATTTATTTACTTCACACAAATTTCCAATAATAATAATTTCCAATAAATGGAAAATTTTACGGTTATCACATATAGGATGATAGACTCGGTGATTGCCACTTTCTCCATATATGATTGTGATATGTGAAATGAAAATGTTATACGATATATGACATATAAAAGGAATATGTTTTATATGATATGAGAAGAAAATGAAATGATTTATAGCATTTTATAAAATGCTCATTTCGGTACTGTTTTTAGTACTACGAAATGATTTTCATATGATATGTGATATGAATATGTAATATGTTTTCAAAAGAAAAAGGAGGAAAATAAATCTAATATTCTTATTTAAATTTTTAAATTGAATATTAGATTAAATGATGTATATGTTATACGAAAATGAATTAATAGCTTATTTTGCTATTTAAAGTACTGTAATAATTATGATTGTACAGTAAAATATGAAATGAGTTTAAATGAGAATGATGATGATTTAACTAATATTCTTTTCAAAGAATATATGAATATTAGTTACTTTTTAAATGCTTTATTTCATAAAAGCATTATTTTGAAAAGAATATGAAGATGATAATGGAATAAAAAGGAAAAAGATTTAAATTTCAAACGAAAAGAAAATTTACTATGACTTCTACAGTTGCTTTTAGGTTCCAGGACAAGACAGGTATTTCAAAATACTTGCCTTACTACATCCGGATCCCTAACCGACTGTAGTATCCTTCTTACATGCGAGCCTAGAGCCCTTATAGGAAAAATGAAAAGTTTTTCAGCATATAGATAGCTAAATATCAAGTGATGCATATAATTCTCTTACTGAGCCGTGGTTTGCTCACCCCTTAATTTTAACATTTCAGATTTTTGAGGATTGAGAGTCTGACCATCTAAAGGATTTCGGCTGTGCATTTGGGGACGATGCAACAGCTTGATTTATTACATAAGGTACGATAATTTATTTTCTGTATTTAGACTTATCTACAGTACTACTTCCTTATGAATTAAGATAGGTGATGTAATTCATATTATAATTTTATACGAAATTGTTTATATGTAAAAGAAAAGTAAAGTATCACAGACAGCCCAACCAAATAAGATGTATAGAAAAAGGTGAAAAATAGGGTCACGGGCTGTGACAGAGTGAGAAGGAAGAACACAAGTGTAGGAAGGTTAAAGTAGTGACAAAGCGTGGAGGAAAGTCGCCTTGCGAGGCTGGGACATTCAGATCGAGGTAGAATAGAGAACTAAGTATGGTTATGTTTAAGCCAATCAGGGATTGGTTTTTAGGCTGAGCTATGAAGCTAGTTGTAATTGCTGAACAAAGGCTGGAGGAATTTGGGGTTGAGCATGAATTAGGGGGACTCTCGACAAACCTTGGAGCAGCTGTTTGGAGGTGGTTTCGATAGCTAAAAATTGAAATAGCAAACGTGACATGGGCTGGGAAGATTTACTGGATTAGGGGCTAAAAATGGTGGTGTTTTAAGCTTGGTGGTGCACGATGTGAGAAGGCTACTAAACAGGACACTGACTAGGGGCTGGACAAAGCAGCCTAAGGGTGCCGAAATAGTGTTGAACTAGAGTAGAGAAACAAAGACCATATAGTGAAGCTAGGTGCTAGATAGATAGCTCTTGACAAGGTAAATTTAAGGCTGATAAAGTTAGTTTTTAGATGCTCAAATTGGAGGTCTAAAGCAAGGTAAATAAGGGACTAAAAAAAAAGGTGGTTGGAGAGAAGAGTCTTTGAGCTGCTGCAAGAGCGTTGAATTAGGCTGTTTAGGTTGATGTTCTTTGGACGTTGCAAGGGTGTTTTGGGAGTTAAGTGGATGTTGTTCTGGGTGTACTAGACTGTTGCTATAACAGGCTTAAAATAAGGTACACATGAAGGCTTGAAGCTGCTGATTTGAGGGCTAGCGTTAGAGGTTATTTTGGGTTCTATTTTAGGGGCTACCTTGTAGTGTTGAGGTGGTAGTTTTTAAAGGTTGTACGAGTGAGGTTTTAAGCACTAAACAAAGAGTGTTTGAGGGGTTCATGAGCTATAAATGGGTGTTGAACAAGGTTGATGTTGGCTGAAGTCTGGGCTAAGTTAGGATACAAAACAAAGCATCAAAAATAGAGGAAGGGGTGTAAGAAGGGCTAGAAGGTTGAGCTGATCAACGCAAGGGAGAAAGAAAAGAAGAGAAGAGAAAGAAAGAAAGGAAGGAAAAAAAAGAGAAGGAAAGAGAAGAAAGAAAGGAAAGAAAGGAAAATGTATATATATATGTATTTAAGGAAAAAGAAATATATATTGGCTTAAGGTTAGAGGTAAGCCAACATTGTTCAAATTTAATATATATATGTAGTATTTTATTAAATTTATACTAAGTAAATTACCAATGTTTAAAAGTGTATGCGCATCTAGTTCGGAGTATGGGCTAAATTTGATGTACGCATGCAAAGCTTGGACTACGCGCATGCTAAGCTTTAAATCAGTAAGACATTTATATAATGTAGAAGTAGAGTTATATTGTATAGGTTGATATATGGTGTCCTGAGGATTCGAGTAGTTAGAGATTTCGACTTAACTAGTAGTTATGATATAGTATAAATCGAGGTAATTCATATGACGTAATATAATGGTGTTCAATAAATTACACCTGCACAAATTGATGAGGAAATTTTTATAGTATAAGATTATCTGTAGAAACAAGTGGTAATAGTAAACTTCGGTTAATTACTAGTTGAGCATGCAGGAATGCCTAAGAATGAAATTTAATACTGTGGAAAATAATGGATATCAAATTAAACACTTACGTATGATATGTTAATGGATGATATCATAGATTTATGATTAAACGAAGTGAAATGCAAGTATGGTGTTGAGCTCGATAAGGGTACAATTGATACAATTTTTGGTTAAAAGATCTAATGTGGTGTTGGACCCGTAGGCATCATTAAACCAAAATAACATTACATGGATGCATTCCATGGGCATTATACCATACGGTTTTAAACTCATGTGTAGTTGCATTGCCTTTAAGCATGCTTTGTTTATAACTTGAGATTTTGAAAGGATTTATCCATGCAATACTTATACGAAACTTTAGACGTTTAAATTGTTTTGAAAACACTGAATATATAGTGTAAGGTTATGTATTTATATATGTAAATGATCTTAAAGAAATGTGTTACATACTTTGCACTATTTTCATAAGAAAAGAGAAAGGTTTAAATGTTTTATGAGACTATAGGCACCCTAAGAGAGTTAAATTCAATAAAGCATAGTGGAAACCACTTAATTAAAGATTACTCATTAGGTAGAGATGCTTGTTCGACAAAAGTCGTGGACAGGGCTCAGTCACACCTGATCAGTGGGGATGAGAGACATGAGATTTATGGCCATAGATAGCACCCTACTTGGTTTCCAAGGGACAATGAAATGATTTTCACTGCTAGCTATAGTATTTAAAGTCTTTATTGATAGACTATTAGGGATTCAGCCTAGTCTCAACCTTGATATGATAAGTTGTCTAGAGTATGGTGTTATTTGATATGAAATCTAGACTTCACATGATTTTACAGTATATGAGCAATGTTTTGAGGCATTATAAGTTTTTCTTTTAAAACATGCCTAAAAAGTGTAAGTGATATGATTTGCAAATTGTACAAACTCTATCCATGCCTTAAAAGTAAACAAGAAACGAATTGAGATTTTACATGTTTTGAACATGCTCCAAAAGTATATGTGATATGATTTGAAATGATAGCCATTTTATACAATAAAACTTGCATAAGTTTTGCATGCTGAGTTATGACATAACGACATGCTATCTACATGATGTCATGACATTACACTGTACATGAATATAAGATTTATATGAAGAGTATTATGACTTTGCACCATTTATGATCATGATCTTCCATGTGAGAAGTGATATAATTGAATATAATACAAGAGTATAATTGTTAAATGTAAAGTGACCGACATGATATTGCATTTAAACATGGTGTTTAATTGAGACATGGTATAATATGAGATTGATGTGAGTATGAATTAATAGTATATGATATTCAAATTATACATGATGCATTGTTGCATGGTGAATTGTAATATAAGGACAAGAAGATTGAAAGTGATTAAATTGATTTAATTAGAGGTCTGAGTGATAGACAGATGTCAGGAATGGAGATAATAAGGTACTTCAATTTTCCCTTCTGTCGATGTTCCAAAACCCTCGCTCACCTAAAGTCTTTGGGACATGATCTTGTTAAAAATATGAAATGTTATAGATTGAAATGGTAAATTATGATTGTAAACTTGCAGGTTCATGCATTGCATTTAGAATAGTATAAATTCTATTTTTACACTTATATAAATGACTTACTGAGCCTCACTCATTAAACGAGAACTATTTTTCAGATTAATTCAAGGGACACGTTGGACAATTCTGGTGATTTGATAGTGTCTCAACTCTTGAAGTCCTTGTTGTTGAATATCTTGCTATAGTAATATTTCTTCTCTATATGCTTTTATTTTCAGGCAATGTTTGTATAGTACTGTAAGATGGGATGTAAACTAGGATAATGAGTAGTCGATATAATATTTTGATAATATATAGTGGTGATTAGTTATAGATATTAAGACCGCTGAGATAATACCTATTTGGTAAATATATGTGGATTGTGGGAAATATTGTGTTGCATTGTAATGATTCACGGGTAATTAACTAGGGAAATCTCAAAATATAAAGGGGATATTTTCAATCTGTTTAAAAAAATAATAAGATATGGGCTATAATTGATATTTTCCTATCTTAGAAAGTAATTTAAATAATAATTAAATTAAAGAATAAATGGAAATAGTTTAGTGACTACACTGACACTGAATACAAACTGTAAAATGGAAAGGAAAAATTTAGTTAGCAAATCTCTTAACTGGAATAATTATAAGTGTCAAGTGAATGTCACAACCTTCAGGTCATGACAGATAAATGGTATCAGAGCAATATTTATCTAGTACGTGTCAGTGTAGATAAGTCAAACTAGTTTACATCCCATAGTACTGTAAATACTTGAATGTTAAGTGCTCAATAAGTGCAAAAAAACTGTTCTAAATGCATATATCTTTCGTATAGAAATTAAGTGATAATAAAGTAAAGAGAATCATTAAGGTGTTGATGGTTTGAAGCATCGATAAGGGACACAATGACCTATAAGGTATTGTGGTTTGCAAGGAGATTAGAAAGGCATAGTAGCCTATATGGAATCTAGAAGTATGGAGGTTGATAGATGTACCTGTCAAGGCTCATGAACGATGTATAAAATTTTGTTTGATGGAAATGATTGTGGAGTGACCTAGCTTAGTTGGCCTAAAAATGAGGTTAAGATATGGCTTGGAGTTTAAGTGATAAGTTTAGACCTTGATAAGTATTGCTTTAGAAAGCCTCAGGTGTGAAGCGAGAAGAGAGGATTAAACGACTTATGTCAGTGAACTTCTTATACGTAAAGGGTATAAGATTTGATTAAATGTAGGATCCAGTCTTGTTTTGAAAACTATTAGAATTGGAAATTGATGTCCAAGTATGAAAGTTTTAGATTTTGAGAGATTAGACATTCATAACAAGCTTCAATAAAGTATGGTTCGATTAAGCCTATTGGAGGGAATCAGTAAGATTTCAGGCTTAATTATGATAGTAGCAAGAAATTTCTCAGAACCTGTCCACCATGTGTGACAGGAAATGAACTTTATTAAGATGCTTCAAGAGGAATAATTGCCTAACCCCTTATAGATTTGCAAGATGTATAGAATCCTGTATACCTTGACAAGTGTATGGGCTTTAGAAAGCCACGTGATTTAGAGAATATATGAATTCGAGACTACATAGAATTCGAAATTATTTAACATTGGGAATATACCACTTTGAGCAACATGAACTGTCACATCCCGTGACCCTATTTTTTTTGTTATTCTACACAATTTATCCGGTTGGGCTGTCTGTCATACTTACTTTTCATATTCATTTAACTACTAAATATAAAATTCGTAATATCAATTAGATCCCCTATCTTAATTCTCAAGAAAGTAGTACTGAAAGTAAGTCTAAATACAGAAAATAAATGACCATACCTCATATTATAAATCAAGCTGTCGCAATGTCTCCAAATGCGCAGCTCGAAATCCTCAAATGTCAGATCTCACAGTCACCAAAAATCTGAAATATTAAAATTGGGGAGTGAGCAAACCATGACTCAGTAAGAGTGTTATATGCAACACTTGATATTTAGTTACCTTTATGCTGAAAATAATTTTTCAGTTTCTTTAAATCTTCCTAAAGGCTCTAGGCTCATATGTAGGAAGGATACTACAGTCGGCTAGGGATCCGGATGGAGTAAAGCAGGTATTTTAGAATACCTATCTTGTCCCGGAACCTAGAAGCAACTGTAGAGAGTAATCGTTTTCTTTTGATATTCAAATTCCAGTAAAACATTAAATATTCACGTGATAAAACACTTAAGTAAATAAATAAGGAATTAATGTTCCTTTCAAAAATACTCATTTCCACACTTGTAAAACACCGTATAATATTTAGTGCAACACGTAATATATCAAAAGCTCAGTAGCTGTAGATAATTTAGTACCAGCAAAAGTTCAGTGAAAAGTACAATCAGCAGTACAGTATCATGGAGACTAAGCAACACCCTAAATATATCATGCTATAATATCATCCCAAATAGGGGAAACACATGAGATCTATAGCCATAGTCTATGGGGTCCTCAGTGTGCACTGATCAGGTGTCCACTAGGACGCTGATAATAGGATCAGTATCTATCAACACTAACACGTGACACGTGAGCATGATATGGAGCCTAACAGTCTCAAAATAGTAAACACGTGATATAAACCCCATTTATGAAATCAATTTCACTGAATATAAGTTCAATCAATCTACAAATATTCATAAGGAAAATATTTTCATCTTATGAATAACAATTTATAAAATATTCATACTGGGGTCATCATTCCTGAAAATGTTATAAACATTATAGAACAGTATAAATCACATTTTCCATATGGTGAAAACAGTTTATAAAATAATCACTGTAAAATATAAAAGGTCATAACTGTCCTTTTTCACCGTAAAACACATACGCACGCTTTTTCGTGCTTTCTATCGAAAACATGATTTTCAAAGTTATCGGGATTCAAATCAATTATTTTTATGATTTATGGAAAATTAAAATATTTATTTTCCAAATCAACACTCCCGTCCCGTGTTTTCTCTGTAAACACATGCGAAGACCTTTTAGTTTCAAAACACTATTTTCCACCTTTAATTACCTTTATGGAATTTTCTATAAACACTTATTTTCACAATTGAACCCATAAAGGTTATTTATAAAATCAAGTGAATATTTGAAGAAATATTATTAAAATATTCACTTTGATCCTTTTCATTTTTCACCTCGTTTCACGTGAAATATCACCTATCGGGATAAATTTAGGTGATTTCCTTTTTCACCATTTTCAAAAACATGAATATTTTAAAATTAATTATCATTATATTCATGTTTTATGAAAACTAATCGATTTCTCGATTTTCGTGATTGAAAATCGTTTCTCGTAATGAAAAATCATTTATGATGATTTTCGGTAATTTTTTTTTCCAATAATTTTCGGCAATATAACGGCTGCCGATTGGCTAGACTCCTGCACGGAAAATATAGTTTAAATCTCAACCGGTAATTCACTACAATTTTTCCAACCAATCATTATTAATAGCATTTATAAAAATTAAATGCATAATTTAAAACATGCGTGCCGAATATCCTTACAAGCTGCACATGTCTCCCTTACCTTTCTCGGGTCGGCGACTACCTCATTTCGTCGCACCCGTGTTCACCTCTCCCGGTTCCATCATCTCCATTCATCTCGTAAAATTCCTACAATTTCATTTGCATACTAAATTTAGTATTTTACGAGTTTATTTAATAAAATACTTATGATGAAAATTATCATAATTTCCTACCATATTTTTTTTCTTTCTTTTTCTTCTTCCTTTTTCTTCCTACTACTTATTGTCCAACCCGTGAGCCTCCTTTCCTTTCCATTTTCCTGCCCACATTGGCATTACCTTGGTTAAATATATATATATATTTATATTTATATATCTTACTTAAATTTAAGACTTTATCCTACCATGTAGACAAGTCGACTTACTCCTTTCCTTCATTTCTTTTTCCTTTGTTTGCCGGTACATGCTGTCCAGCCGAGACCTATATTTCTTCCCTGTTTTCAGCCCATATTGACTTCAATTAACCTTTATATTATGGTCATCTCTAGTACAAATTAGGTTACTAAAAGTCCAATATTCACACATGCAAAGCCAGCCTAAATCAACCTTTACTTCTCTCTTTTGTTTCTTATTTTGGCTACCTTCACCAGCCACGGTTTTCTTTTCCACGTGCAGCCCCATTTTCTTCCGCCTATTTCAGCTTCTATTTTATCTTTATAAGATTGCCTCATATAATATAATTTTAGGCTGCTAATTTTATACTATTTTCACACCTAAAAGTCAGCAAAAAGGTCAGCTAAACCACCCAAATTTTCCTCATTTCAGCTGCACCATCAGCCATATAATTCATCTTTATTTTTGGTTGTATGAACAACCAGTTTATTTTCTTTCTTTCAGCCCTTTTTGTTGACCATGAGCACATTCTTTCTTTTCCCTTGTTCCACGTTAACCTTGTTGGATTATGCCCTTAGAACCATTCATTAGATGATTGACTTTGGCATTTTTTTATGTATCATGACATTTTATTTATCATAGTTCATTATTATATTTGTCTTATAACTGCGTAATATAATCTTATATAATAATGTCCTTAGAATAGTAATAACACACTATTCTTAAAATATCCCTAGTCAAGTATTATTGTGAACAAGGATAACAATGATACGATAAGACTAGTATGTGGTTGACTGATGACCATTGTCATGGATATAGGATATCAAGTCATCACATAGGTACATGTTAGAGAACTATGTACTGGATCGACCCTCCATGAGAACGCTACATGGATTGTTATATGAATGTCATAAGCGATTCTCATAGTGATGATGGTGTATGTGATCCTTTGACTTGAGATCATCAGAGATCCCAACATAGAGAATTGCATACTTTAATGCTGCTAGATGTCATTCGTAACAGGATGGACTATAAAGGTAGTAATTGGGTATGCCTTGATCTATGTAGAGGGATGTTGAGTGATCAAGATAGGATTTATCCCTCTTATATAACAAGAGTGATGTCTTGGGCCCTTTGATAGAGTTAGACTAAGAAATGCATGGCCGTGCTCGAATAAGTCAATATGAGATATTGATTTTATCTGTTTAATTAGTCTACTCAGGAATCAAGAAACGCTGATTAGACTATACAAGTGTGACACATTCCATGACTTGTGTCTAATCAAGACATCATAGGATAAAGGGATTAAACTACACGGTAACATCTATCACGAGTAAGGTTATGTCGAGTCATTGACATTCTCGTTACATGGGTAGCAATGATGTGTTGCTAGATACCGCTCATTGCCTGTGACAATTTTGTCATTGCCATTGTTTTGAGAACCTATTGGGTCGCACACTTAGAACGGATCAATGAGGAGCTTAATTAATCCTATTCTGAATTGGATTAAGGATATATCTAATCCTATTCTGAATTGGATTAAGAATATATCTAATCCTATTCTAAGTAGGATTAGAGTTCTGTTTGGCAGTAAATTTTAGGTTAAAATTTACTGCCTATAAAAAGGATGTTTTTCCAAAAAAACATGGCCGCACTTATAAAAACAGAAAACAAAAAACATTCCTTTTAATCGAAGCTAGCAATTCGGTTATAAGGAATTAAAAAGCTCTTTAAGGCTTCTGATCGTGAGACGTTCAAGAGTCGTGAGATCCGTTCGTGTGGATACCGTAGAGGCAGGAATGAAAAGTTGCTGCTTGTGACTCGACCAACGACAGAAAATTCAGAGAAAACGTCAGGTAAAATCTCGAAACCCTAATCAGGCAACTCTCCGAATCGATCTTGGTGGAGGCCGAATGATTTAAATTCCGCTGCGTGTTGTTTCGGTTTCCTTCAAACCTTACTTAAACTAGAACTCATGTTTGTTTTATTTCTTTTAATGTCTCATGGCTGTTTTTGGTTCCATGTATAGCTTGCTTTCCATCTCCACGTGAATCATCATCAATATCATCTTACTTTCATTCTAAACCCTCACAACTAAACTAGGGTTTACTCATATACCTATGTGTATTTCAAAACAAATACTATAAACATGATAATC
Organism: Heritiera littoralis; assembly: GCA_031772115.1. Taxonomy (NCBI): domain Eukaryota; kingdom Viridiplantae; phylum Streptophyta; class Magnoliopsida; order Malvales; family Malvaceae; genus Heritiera; species Heritiera littoralis. The sequence continues at coordinate 4,067,166 of JAPDPK010000061.1, read as the reverse complement.
TTGATTTCTACAGCTGAAAATTAAAGAATAACAACTCAAAACTGCTGTTAAATCTTTACCTGTACAGAGTAGCAAGCTGTCCACATAAATTAGTTTCTTGTTTGAGGTTTTTGAGCTAACTTCTTTGAGGGTTTTGGAAGCTTACTATATAAGGTTTATTTCCCTCAAGAACTTGGTTTATTTACTGAAAATCATGGTTGATTCTACTATGCACAGAAGACTACACGGCTTGCAAAACAGAGTAAAGCTTTCGGTGATGATGGCTGAAGATGAGGATCACGATGGACTGAAAAAAATAAAGCAAGGGAGGATGTGTTGGCTGGACTTCAGCAGTCATCATTTAAAGCTCTTAATTACTAATGTTCTTCTTGTCTTCTTTTTATTTATTTATTTCTTCCTCCATGCCGCCACAACATTTCTGATTTTCCAATCAGAATTTTTTCCAAGATCAAATTAATTTCTTTTAATTTACTTATTTAAATGTTTGCTCCATTATTGGTCAATTTGGCCAATCATTTAATTTAGTCAAAATAATTTCATTTTGAGTCTTTAATTTGTCTAATATTTTCCCACTACTATTCATTTCTTATTTAATTTGGATTTCAATTTCTCCAAATTAATTTCCTCAACTTCATCACTTCATCAATTTCGGAAAATTCCAATACTATTTCCCTTTTTCTAAATAATTTTATTTATTTACTTTAATTTATCTTTCATATTAAGATTACATTTTCGAATCATTAATATCAAAATTCGAAAATTCGCGGTTATCACATGAACCTTGAAAGCTCAATGATTTGAACCTTATGGTTTTAAACTAAGGGAATTTGAAAACAAAAGGACTCTTTAAAGCCTTCATTGATAGAGTTAAGATCGAACGAGACATGCTATAGATTTTTAATCTTTACCAAATATTAGAGGTTATTAAGGCATGTCGTGTAAGTAACAAATTGATATGGAAGTTAAGATTGTGTGAAATAAGACACTTGAGCTCGTCATGTCTTGGCATTAAGCATGACCCAGTTTCATAGTTTTTAAATTATAAAAGGATGAATGGTCATAAGGTGTGAACTAACGAGATAGGTTTGATTTGGAGGACTTATCAAGTGTTGAACTTTGAAATTAATATGGGAATGATATGATCTTTAGAATAAGTGATAATATGAAAATTTGATCTTGAAATTTATCAGACTTTGAGATAATAGGGAGATAAAGAAAATAATAAAGAAAACTACCCTCATATGTTAGGATGACGTTGATCAGTGTTAGAAAAGTTAAAAAAAAAAAGGAAGCAATGATGAGAGTTGCTAAACAAGGGATTTACGTGCCTAATTGTGTTACCCTAAGAGCTCTAGTATTGTTAGTGAAAAAGATAGACAACAGTTTGAGGTTGTATATCAATTTTAGGCACTTAAGTCAAGTGACAACTAAGAATAAGTAACTGCTACCTAGGATTGAGGACTTAATGGATGAGTTAAAGGGTACCCAAGTAATTTATAAGATTGATTTGAGATTAAGGTACCTTAAGTAGAGAATTGAAAGGAAGGATATCCTTAAGACAGAATTTAGGTTAGGATACAACAAAATCAAGACTTAGAGTATGAGATTAGTGTTGATAGGTTATGAAGGTATAAAAGAAAAATATGTGCTTTGGAACTAGTAAAGAAACCTTCAAAGAATGTGTGGTTGACATGTGATCGGTTGAGGACAAATCAAAGCAGATAAAAGAGTTGTGTTGATAATCAAAGAACATTTGGAGTTTCAAGTTGGGGGTAGAGTATTTTGAAGACCTTTATGTCTAAAGACATAATGAGGTCTGGTAAGAGAGGAAGGTTGAATCCCTAATGCATTTGACCTTTTAAGATGCTAAAAAGAGTGGGTGACTAGCATATTAAATAGCACTACCTGCAGAGTTATGAGGTGTGCACGTCTTCCACGTGTCTATGCTTAGGAAGAACCATTCGGATCACTCCCATGTGATTGAGTATTAACTTTTGGAATTAGGAAGGACTTCAGCTATATTGAGAAACTGGTAAAGATTTTGGATCAAAAGGGTAAGGTACTGAGGTCCAAGACAATTCTCTTGGTAAATAGTGCTATGGTAACATCACTCTATGGAAGAAGCTAATAGGAATCAAAAAGTTAATGAAAGAGAATGAACCTTACCTATTCTAGGATAATTTAGAGTAATTTCGAGACCAAATTCATTAAGGTGGGGAGAATGTGAGAACCATAAATTTTCATAAACCAGTCATGTACTCCACTTGTGTAATTATAAATAAATGTAAGGCAATAATTTAATGTTGGACTTTCAAATGTAAGATTATGTTTCGTAAATATAGAAACGAAATCTTTGAGAATAGAAGTTAAGAATGACATGAAACATACGCGTATGCCATGTGAGTGATAAATGTTAATTAAATTGATATAAAATGAGTACATGAATTACAAATATATGTTTACGTATACGCATGAACAGAACTAAAAGTATGCAACGTGCATGTAGGTATGCGTATGTATGTACTACATAAATACATATATCTACATGTCATCACGTATTAAGTTTCGGAAAACCTAATAGCTAGACACTAAAATCAAAGGAGTCGCCACCAACCATTCTAACCTAGGTGTGATTGGTCACCTATTCAAACTAAGGATAAGGCTTGGTCTACGTTCAAAGATACTAGGGTTCGGGAGTACGGTTACGTGAAGGGAAGGATTAGCACCCCTACAACGCCCATCCTAAAATGGTACCAACTAGTTTTAGGTTATCTTTACAATTTGCCTTGTGTTTATATTAATTTCGATATGCTTATATATTGGGAATATTTCTAAGATTTTTCCATCAATTTGGCTCCTATCTTAAAAATCTCCCTCACCTCAAGATGTTCAAGGAGTCTCAATTGACTTTCTCGAACTCCATCGTCGGATTAATTACATAATTTATGAAAATCTTATTCTTTCTAACTTTGGCTCTAATTTCGACTCCATATTAATTTCTATATTTTTTATCTTAATTTATCTATATATTTTATTTATTTATTTATTTATTTATTTATTTATTTAGAGAATAAATATGAATCATGGTTTATTAAAGATTTTCTTAAAAGCGTCCCATCGATTTGGCTCGGCTTAAAAGAAATCTTTTCATCTAGAAATTTTCAAGGAGTCCCAATTGACTTTCTTGAAATTTCATCATTGGCATAATTCATATTTTTTATTTTTACTTCTTATAAAGTTTATTCTAAGCTATTTAGTTCATTTATTTATTTACTTATCCAATTTTATTTAAATTTCTCTAAATTTAATCTTGATCTAATTTATTTTTATTTTATTTATTTCATTTATTTATATTTATTTAATAAACATGAATTATATTTTATCGAAAATTCTTTCAAAAGTATTCCATCAATTTGGCTCAACTTAAGAAAGAATCATCTCACCTAGAAATATCCAAGGAGTCTCGATTGACTTTCTTAGAATTTCATCCTCAGTATAATTCACATTTATTTCATTATTATCTAATCTTATTAATTACTAATTATTTTCAATCTAAGCTATTTCATTCTATTTATTTAATTTTTTCATCTAATTTATGTTCTTGTATTTATATTTATTTATCTATATTTATTTATATTTTATTCATATTTAATTTACTAAGAATAAACATATATTATAATTTATTGAAAATTCTTTCGAAAGTATTCCATCAATTTGGCTCAACTTAGGAAAGAATTTTCTCACCTAGACATTTCTAAGGTGTCTCAATTGACTTCCTCAAAATGTCATCATCGGTACTGATTTATATTTGTATTAATTTTTAATATCATAATTAAAATTTTTTTATGTTCTTATAATTTTCAATAATCTATTTTTAATTTATTTTAATCCTAATTCTAAAATAAACAAACAAACAAATAATAATACATCAACAAAATATATAAATATCATCATACTAAGTCAAAATTATTCCATTCACATTAATTATCCATGCTACATATCCAAGTCAGGTTTTTCAAATCAATTATCTTTATATTCTATTCTTATTCCAATCGGATTACCATTATCTTTCACAAATGTCTAGTCAAATAAATCATATAAACTATACTATTAAGACATATTAAATGAAAGAATAAGTAGAAATAAAATCCTAGTAATAATCACGTGGCTTTACTCCCTTTTACACAAGTGCATGTCATTTAATGGCAAAAGAAAACTTTACCTTTTGCAAGAAAATATAGGCAGTAGTCTAGGTTGGTGAATGAAGATGACGATGTTGGATGAATAGAGGAGATGACATGCGAACAAAGCGGAGGATGGTGACAGACGATGCAGCAGTGAATGGTGATGCAGATGGTGCAGTAATGAGGATGATGTAACAGGCTGTGATGCAACGCTGCGCAGCGATCGGGTGCAGAGGTGTGCGAACAAGGCAGCAGTGGCAGGGGTTGGTGTGAGAGCAAGCGGTGTAGCAATGATGGTGCGACGGCGAGGCTAAGTTGAAGAGGATGATGTACGGTGGTTGTCTTGGTGACTAAGAGCAGTCAAATTTTTTTTAGGGTTTTTCTTTTTTTTTTTTTTTCTAGCCCCTCTCTTTTTCTTCTTGTGTTGTTATTTAAATAGACCTAGGTTTTTATTTTAGGTAATAAAAATCAAGAATCAATCTTTTAGGAAATTTTTAGATTTCAAGAATCGGATCTTAAATCCGATATTAATTCTGATTTTTCTTTCCACAAAATTTAAATTTCAATCTTTAATAGTCTCATTTAAGTCTGCTTTCCTATCAAAATTAATTCTGATTTCCTTCCCTTTTTATTATATTTTATAAAAAATCAAAATCCAAAATTTATTTCTAAATCTAAAATAAAATAAAAAAATCAAAATAAATAAAAAAAATCAATGATAAGATATATAAAAACTAATTAATTAAAAATGTTTGAAAAAGAACCGGACAAAAATGGTGTCTACAGTTGCCCCTCTTTGCACTTTGCTGTGAAACAGTAATGGTGCAAAGACATAGACAACCATTTTGTCCGAATGCAAAACCTATCAATGAAATTTTTTTTTTTGTAAAATTTGATATTTCCTAGCCATCTCTCACATAAGGCTAAGGAATAAATGCCAAATGAAATTTCCTAACCTTCTTCTCTTATAAAGATTGAGGAATGAATGCAAAATGAAGTTTCCTAGCCTTTTCTACCATAAGACTAAGGAAATGAATGCATAATGAAATTTTCTAGTCTTCTCTATCATAAGACTAAAGAAATGAATGCAAAATGGAAATTTTTAGTCTTTTCTATCATAAGACTAAGGAATGCAAAATGAATGTCCTAGTCTCTCCTATCATGAGACTAAGAATGCAAATTCCTAATCTTTTCTATCATAAGATTAAGGAATGTAAAATGAGATGTCCTAGTCTCTCCTATCATAAGACCTAGGAAATGAATGTAGAATGAGATTTCCTAATCTTTTCTATCACAAGATTAAGGAATGCAAAGTGAAATTCCTAGTCTCTCCCATCATAAGACTAAGAATGCAAAAAAATGAAGTTTTCCTAGTCTCTCCTATCATAAGACTAAGGACTGTGAAATGAAATTCCTAGTCTTTCCTATCATAAGACCAAGGAAATGAAAAATGATCATGAAATAAAAGCTCCTCTCATCAGAGGCTATGAGACTTTTTGAAACAAAGAGCTCCTCTCAACAGAGGCATTGGAACTTTGAAAAATAATCTTGTGCTCCTCTCATCAGAGGCATTGGAACTTTGAAAAATAATCTTGTGCTCCTCTCACCAGAGGCATTAAGACTTTTGAAAAATAATCTTGTGCTCCTCTCACCAGAGGCATTGAGACTTTTGAAAAAATAATCTTGTGCTCCTCTCACCAGAGGCATTGAGACTTTTGAAAAAATAATCTTGTGCTCCTCTCACCAGAGGCATTGAGACTTTTGAAAAATAACCTTGTGCTCCTCTCACCAGAGGCATTGGAACTTTGAAAAAATAATCTTGTGCTCCTCTCACCAGAGGCATTGGAACTTCAAAAAATAACCTTGTGCTCCTCTCACCAGAGGCATTGGAACTTTGAAAAATAATCTTGTGCTCCTCTCACCAGAGGCATTGGAACTTTGAAAATAAAACATTTCATTTCAGAATACCAGTTAACATGGGTTTGACTAGGCTTAACTTTCATTTTGATGCCAACAATATTAGGCTTTATTCTCCTTTAAGGTGCCAGCTAAACTGGACTTTACTCTCATCTAAGGTTTTTTCAAAAAGTATTTTTCTCATCATCTTCTCATACCTCATCATTTTTTCAAATTACCATCTCTTATATTTTCTCTTTTCCTCAAAATTCTAATCATTCAAAACTTCTTATCCTAATGTCTTAACATATAGTTCAATGTCCAAAATGCACTAGTGAAATGTCATGCATGTCATGAATATAATGAATGCTATGAATGTTATGCACATGTCAATGTCATACTCCCTGAATTATTCCATGAATGTATACAAATGCATTCTCAATTGTGGTAACAAGATTCTCAAGCTCATCTTGCCTTTCTCAAGTCCCACATATCTGCTGAATTCTTTAAATCTCCTTTCATTTAACATCCCATCTTTTATTGAGCCCTAGTCCGGTTATGCCCGAAGACTAGCCATCATGTTTTCAGATTTGTATATTCATCTTCACTTTTGTTTCTTTCTCTCTCTTAGTAATGCAAGATTTCTCAAAAGAATATTTTTTTTCAAAAATTTACCCAAAAAAAGGTTACCAAAATTTATTTATTTTCCTTCCAACTCGACCACCTGTGTAATGCACTTATGCATATTCTCCATTTGTTATATGGGTGGTATAAATTTAAAATGACCAAGAGAGATATAGATATTCATTCTTAGAAGAGGAACATGAAATCAAGAAAAATCAATGGGACAGTCTGTTTGGAATAGGGTTTTCAGTATCCATTTAATGAACATTTTGACAATTTCAATCAAGTCAATCTAAAATTCTTTTCCAAAAGCCCACTCTTATGTTGATTTGTTCTTTCATGTAGTGTTTGTCAATCTTGCCCTCTGTATCAAAATTGTTGGTGATGATCTTCTTCCTAAGCCGCCCTTTCAGGTTTTCAACTTAGGTGCCCCCTCATTTGATTCAAACTACCCTTTTTGAGTTTTCAATTTGAATCCTCCTTTTTCTTTTTTTCTTTCTTTTTTTTTTTTCTTTTTCCTTTTTTCCTTTTATTTTTCTCTCTTTTTTCTTCTTTTTTTTTTCTTTTTTTTTTTATTTTTCCTTTTTTTTTTTCATTTTCAACTTCATTGGCTTTGACAACCTTCAACCTTCAATGCTCAATCCAAATTCATGCCCCTTAATAGGCGTTCTTGATTTCGATCCAAGATATCTTCTAAAGCTCATGGACGTCTTTATTCAACTTGATCTACTTCTTTTATCTCCATTGAACCTTCAAAAGATCGTTATCTCATTGTACAAGTATGTCTTCATTCAATGCATGATTCTTCAATTCAAGCATTTACATTTGATCAAAATGGGCTTTTAAAGGCATGTAATGTGGGCTCGGGTGAGGGTTTATGAAAGAAAAGGATATAGTAGGCCCAAAATGTGTTACAAGGTTTATAAACCAAGGGATCACTTTCTTTATCAAGTAAAACATTTAGGCATTTTGCCCTTTCTTGCCTTCTTCTTCTTTTTTTTTTTTTTGAATTCAAACCCTTTCCTTTTTTTCTCTCTCTTTTTTTTTTTCAAAAAATGGGCCTTTTTTTTTTCTTGATTCCTCATGAACACTTTCCTTTTTGCCCCCAAAATTTCTTTATTTCATCTTCCTTGCCCCCAATGTGGAGGGTGATCCTTGGTGGGTTATATTACAAAAATATAATAGGCTCAAAAGGGGTAATCAAAGGATAATTTTACTCATGCTTGAAGGATAGTAAAAGAAGGCCATTTATCATTTCAAATGCAAGTGCTCTCATTAAAGATCATTTATTGAACAATGACAAACTTGTTGGAAGCTTCTGTAAGAGATTCACCTTTCTCGTACTGTCTATCAAGTGCGGATGGTGAGCAACCTTTCCTTCATTTTCTTGCTTTCGCAACACTGGCATACTATTAATTCATCAACAATAGTGGTTCTTTAAAATTGAACCCTAGATTTATTGACATCATTATCATCATGTTCATTATTTGGATACTTGTGAGTGAAAGATATGGTGAGTATGTTGAGAAATGGCAAATGAATGGAATGAGAAATTGACAGTGCATCACACTAGTCGCTTTATTGAAAAGGAAATAAATAAGAGTTAACCCATACATAAAATTTATTTCGTGCTTATGGGCTTAAGCACTTTCAAAAACTATCTTGCATTACTTAAAGAAATAAAAGGAAGCAAAAACAAAACTATAATTTATAGATCTTCAAAATTGTCAGGCTCGAACCCTTCATGCCCCCACAAAACCCATCCTTCATTAGTATGGTTAGGCAATGGGTTTGCATTCGTAGTCGGTTCCCCTTTCGCTTCAAAACTCAACATACCAGCTTTTACCAATCCTTGCACTCTATACTTTAGTGCAGTGCAATTCTCTAAAGAGTGGCCCACGTTCCCGAAGTGATACTCGCATCGAGCATTCTCATCGTACCACTTTGGATATGGAGGCTTGAGAGGTTCCACATAGATGGGTGCAATGAGTTGTCCTTTGATCAATTTTGGGTACAGCTCAGTGTAGGTCATGGGGATTGGTCAATGGGAGTCCTTTCTCTTTTTGGCCATGATGCATTATGATTGCCCTCTTGTTTATTAAATTGCTTAGCTGGCTGAATAGTTGGGGCAGGTGTTTGGGGACTAGGTTGAACATTAACCTTAGGGTAAGAATGGTAAGGATTCTGGGCAGGATAGTAAGGTTGTGGCATGTGATAAGGGTGTTGTGGGACATAGCCTCCATATTGCCTTCCATATGCAACAGCATGGACTTCTTCTTCCCTTCTTTTGTTGGCTCCTCCTTTCTTCTCAATATTGTTGGGAGCTTCAATCTTTCCACTCTTGATTGCATTCTCAATTATCTCACCAGACAATACCATATCAGCAAAATTCTTAGTGGCATTACCGATCATCCTATCGTAGTATGGAGCCTTCAAAGTATTAACGAACATAATGGTAAGCTCCTTCTCCGAAAGTGGAGGTTGCACCTCTGCAGCCATATCACGCCACCTTTGGGCATATTGTTTGAAACTCTCATTAGCCTTCTTTTCCATGCTTTGTAAAGACAGACGATCAGGGGCCATGTCAGCAACATGTCGATATTGAGCCATAAATGCTCTTGCCAAGTCATTCCAAGTGGTGATTCGAGTTCCATCTAATTGATTATACCACTTCACTGCAGACCCAGTAAGGCTTTCTTGAAAGATATGAATAAGAAGTTTATCATCTTGAGCATAGGCAGCCATCTTTCGGCAATACATAATGAGATGAGACCTAGGGCAAGAAGTCCCATTGTACTTTTCAAACTCCGGGGCCTTAAATTTGGGTGGAATGATTAAATCAGACACCAAACACAATTCAGTAGCATCCATGGGCCCATATAGATCTAAGCCTTCAATAGCTCGAAGTCTTTCCTCCAACATATTGATCTTTCGTTCCGACTTCGCCTCATCTTTCTCTTCTGCTTGTTTGACTTTTATCTTTTCAACTTCCCTCGGGTCATCCAAGTTAGGTACTTCAATTGGATCAGCAAATTTTGCCCCTTGAGGAGGAAGAGTTTGCCCTTGAGCTGGGCCAAACACTTAAGGTATGGCTGTATGTGCAAATGGATATCCTCCTACTTGAGATGTTTGATTTGGATGAGGACCGAATCCAGGAGGGTATATGGGATCTTCCATGCTACGTTGTTGGACCCCTTCTTGGACTACAACTTCCTCTACAACTCCTTTGCTCTTGCTTAGATTTTTCAACAACTCTGTAATTTGGGCCAATTGCCCCCTCATTTCCTCTTGAGCTTTTTCCATCTTCTCCATGCGCATGCTTGATTCTTCTTCCATGATCTTAGCTTGATAACGAGTGTTGTGTGAATGAACCTTTGGTCGAGCTATCTTCGAATCTTTTATTGCCACAATTAAGAATTTATCATTTCACATATGGTGATGCTTGAAAAATTTTGAAAATGCTTTGTTTTTTTTTTTTTCTTTTTTTAAATGCATGAAGATGAACAAAATGATATGATGCTTCATGTTTATGAATGTAATGGCATGGTAAAAAGTTGCCATGTAACAATAATGGATGAGTGATGCATGGAAATGTTTTGGTAAAGGCTCACGGTACCCTCTTAATGTCTCATGTGTAAACCAAAATCAAACAAACTTGATCAAGCATGTGTCTTGAGTAATGGGTATTTTCTAGAGCATGAGTTGATATGGCTCTATCTTATAGTTGGTCTTCTTAATTTCACTATATGCATGGCTTTAGATAAAAGGGCTAAAGGTTCCCAAATTGTTCCTCACTGTCGTCCACACAAGACTAGTAAGGCACCCAATCCTCACCCATTATAGGTTACAAATGGAAAGGTTCAATTTGAGTGGGAGTATTTCGCTAGCCATTGCGGAGGTATTACCTCACGAGAGCGTAGTTACTTTACTTCCTCCTAAAAGGATAGAGCCCGGGTAGAGGGCTAATGCATGCACATGCACGTGAAGTGTGTGTCGAAGAAACATGTAGTTATTAATGTCTTATTATTTTATCAAAATTAACATACCTAAGGCAAACCTAAAATAACTTAAAACCAATTGTTGGATTGACTCTCTAAAGTCCCCAGTGGAGTCGCCAAACTGTCATCACGTATTAAGTTTCGGAAAACCTAATAGCTAGACACTAAAATCAAAGGAGTCGCCACCAACCATTCTAACCTAGGTGTGATTGGTCACCTATTCAAACTAAGGATAAGGCTTGGTCTACGTTCAAAGATACTAGGGTTCGGGAGTACGGTTACGTGAAGGGAAGGATTAGCACCCCTTCAACGCCCATCCTAAAATGGTACCAACTAGTTTTAGGTTATCTTTACAATTTGCCTTGTGTTTATATTAATTTCGATATGCTTATATATTGGGAATATTTCTAAGATTTTTCCATCAATTTGGCTCCTATCTTAAAAATCTCCCTCACCTCAAGATGTTCAAGGAGTCTCAATTGACTTTCTCGAACTCCATCGTCGGATTAATTACATAATTTATGAAAATCTTATTCTTTCTAACTTTGGCTCTAATTTCGACTCCATATTAATTTCTATATTTTTTATCTTAATTTATCTATATATTTTATTTATTTATTTATTTATTTATTTATTTAGAGAATAAATATGAATCATGGTTTATTAAAGATTTTCTTAAAAGCGTCCCATCGATTTGGCTCGGCTTAAAAGAAATCTTTTCATCTAGAAATTTTCAAGGAGTCCCAATTGACTTTCTTGAAATTTCATCATTGGCATAATTCATATTTTTTATTTTTACTTCTTATAAAGTTTATTCTAAGCTATTTAGTTCATTTATTTATTTACTTATCCAATTTTATTTAAATTTCTCTAAATTTAATCTTGATCTAATTTATTTTTATTTTATTTATTTCATTTATTTATATTTATTTAATAAACATGAATTATATTTTATCGAAAATTCTTTCAAAAGTATTCCATCAATTTGGCTCAACTTAAGAAAGAATCATCTCACCTAGAAATATCCAAGGAGTCTCGATTGACTTTCTTAGAATTTCATCCTCAGTATAATTCACATTTATTTCATTATTATCTAATCTTATTAATTACTAATTATTTTCAATCTAAGCTATTTCATTCTATTTATTTAATTTTTTCATCTAATTTATGTTCTTGTATTTATATTTATTTATCTATATTTATTTATATTTTATTCATATTTAATTTACTAAGAATAAACATATATTATAATTTATTGAAAATTCTTTCGAAAGTATTCCATCAATTTGGCTCAACTTAGGAAAGAATTTTCTCACCTAGACATTTCTAAGGTGTCTCAATTGACTTCCTCAAAATGTCATCATCGGTACTGATTTATATTTGTATTAATTTTTAATATCATAATTAAAATTTTTTTATGTTCTTATAATTTTCAATAATCTATTTTTAATTTATTTTAATCCTAATTCTAAAATAAACAAACAAACAAATAATAATACATCAACAAAATATATAAATATCAACATACTAAGTCAAAATTATTCCATTCACATTAATTATCCATGCTACATATCCAAGTCAGGTTTTTCAAATCAATTATCTTTATATTCTATTCTTATTCCAATCGGATTACCATTATCTTTCACAAATGTCTAGTCAAATAAATCATATAAACTATACTATTAAGACATATTAAATGAAAGAATAAGTAGAAATAAAATCCTAGTAATAATCACGTGGCTTTACTCCCTTTTACACAAGTGCATGTCATTTAATGGCAAAAGAAAACTTTACCTTTTGCAAGAAAATATAGGCAGTAGTCTAGGTTGGTGAATGAAGATGACGATGTTGGATGAATAGAGGAGATGACATGCGAACAAAGCGGAGGATGGTGACAGACGATGCAGCAGTGAATGGTGATGCAGATGGTGCAGTAATGAGGATGATGTAACAGGCTGTGATGCAACGCTGCGCAGCGATCGGGTGCAGAGGTGTGCGAACAAGGCAGCAGTGGCAGGGGTTGGTGTGAGAGCAAGCGGTGTAGCAATGATGGTGCGACGGCGAGGCTAAGTTGAAGAGGATGATGTACGGTGGTTGTCTTGGTGACTAAGAGCAGTCAAATTTTTTTTAGGGTTTTTCTTTTCTTTTTTTTTTTCTAGCCCCTCTCTTTTTCTTCTTGTGTTGTTATTTAAATAGACCTAGGTTTTTATTTTAGGTAATAAAAATCAAGAATCAATCTTTTAGGAAATTTTTAGATTTCAAGAATCGGATCTTAAATCCGATATTAATTCTGATTTTTCTTTCCACAAAATTTAAATTTCAATCTTTAATAGTCTCATTTAAGTCTGCTTTCCTATCAAAATTAATTCTGATTTCCTTCCCTTTTTATTATATTTTATAAAAAATCAAAATCCAAAATTTATTTCTAAATCTAAAATAAAATAAAAAAATCAAAATAAATAAAAAAAATCAATGATAAGATATATAAAAACTAATTAATTAAAAATGTTTGAAAAAGAACCGGACAAAAATGGTGTCTACACTACATATAATTAATTATAAAAAGAAATAAAAAAGAAATGACCAAGTAAAAGAAATATATATAGATATAAATTACAGGTGCAAATATATATGTATATATTTGAGAACATATATATATAAATATAAAAGTATTTGAAAGAACAAGGAATTTAAATATGTATACTATGGATAAATAAATGTACACACAAGTATATGATGTGTGTGTATATATATGTGTTTATACATAAATTAAAACCAGATATACATATATATATATTTTAGGAATTTAAAATATCATATATAAGAGAAATATCTAAATATATATATACAAAAAATAATAAGAAGAAAATATATATTAGTAGTGGGTTTTGGTGGGAAACTTGCCCACCAAACCCAATGGATGGTCTGCAATGGCAGACCATCCCATCTCAACTTTATAAAATAATAATAAAAATGAAATGAAAATAAAAAATAAAGAATAAAGAAAAGAAAGATGAAAAAACTAGAGAAGGGAGATACGGGAGAGAGGGTAGGAAAAAAAACTAAGAGAAACAAAAAGAAAAGAAGCTACAGCTGATGAGAAAGGGACAGCCAAGAGTGAAGGTGGGAGAGAGAAGGAAGAACACAAGTGTAGGGATGTTAAAGCAGTAGCAAAGCATAGAGGAGAGCTGCCTTGCAAGGTTGGGGCATTCAAATCGAGGTGGAACAGAAAGCTAAGTGTGGCTGTGTTTAAGCCAATCAGGGATTGGTTTTTGGGCTGAGTTTGGAAGCTAGTTGTAGCTACTAAACAAAGGCTGGAGGAATTTGGGGTTGAGCATGATGTAAGTACATCATACAAGCCTAACATGCTTCTATACAATATGAAACATGTTGAAATAATCAAAAGCGGAAGCGATAGGATCTAACCTTCAGCTATTGCACTCTATAACTTGTTGTTGAATGATTCCTTGGTTGAATGATCTACTTTGATTCAATCACGAGCCTTCCAAGCACTCGAATGCTCACTAGATGGTGTATAACGGAGCAGGTGATGCTTGGGAACCGGATTCTTGCTCTCTGTTTCGTGAACTTGGAGCCTCAAAATTCTAACTAACTCTCTCATACGTTCAAACCATCATAGAACAATGTTTTATGGTCAAAGATTCAGTGAAATAATGGACCATATATTTGGCATTGATTATCACAGGTTATATATAATAATAGCCACGATATGCCAACATTCTCCCACTTGGTCCATATATTTCACTCACAGAAGAAACAAATCACATGAATCATGGCAACAGTTTCTCTAATGGTGAGTCTTATCTTCCATGTATTACTATATAAAATGCCTCTAATCAACCCTTCTTACTTAACGAATAAACCCTATGTTTATTCTCAGTCCAAACAATAAGGATATTTCTCAAATAAAACTACAATGTACACAAATCAAAATGAGAAACATCATATCATTAACAAGAGTTTCAATTACAATCACAATGTGGGACCAAGTCCCATCCTCTCTACATGATCCTTAAATTTAAACGGTGGCATGCCCTTAGTCAAAGGATCAGCTAACATCAATTTAGTGCTAACATGTTCAATGACCACTCTTTTATCTCTTACACGTTCTCTAATAGCTAAGTACTTAATGTCGATGTGCTTACTTCGACTTCCACTCTTATTGTTCTTAGCCATGAATACCGCAGCTGAATTGTCACAATATATCCTCATTGGCTTAGATATGGAGTCAACAACTCTAAGCCTACCAATGAAACTCTTAAGCCATACACCATGTGAGGTAGTCTCAAAATAGGAAATGAACTCGGCCTCCATAGTAAAAGTGGCAGTCAGTGTTTGCTTAGCACTCTTCCAAGAAACAGCTCCGCTGGCAAGCATAAAGATGTAACCGGATGTTGATTTTCGGGTATCAACATAGCCAGAAAAGTCTAAATCTGAGTAGCCAATCATGTGATAACCGCTAATTTTCTAAAATTAATATTAAATAATTGTAAATTTAATATGAAAACAAATAAATAAGTTAAAGAAAATAAAGGAATTTATTTAAGAGAACAGAATATTTGCGAAAATCTCGAGAATTAAAGAAGTGACAAATTGAGAAATTCGAGTAAAGGAAAATTAAATTGGAAATAAGAATAAGGTTGAAATTATGGAAAATAATGAAGAGAGGAAATTTAATTTGGATAAATTGAAATCCAAATTAAATAAGAAATGAAAATGGAGAAATATAATTTAGTTATTGAGAAATCCAAATTATAAGAAATACAAATGTGAATAATTATACATTTATATAATTTCATTATATAAATATACTTTTAAATATATTATATATGCTTTATATAATTACATATGTATATATATATATATATATATATGAAATATAGTATATATATTATATATGGATATATACTATTTTATATCATTAAATAAATACATGTGTATATTATAAAATATATATTTATATATTTATAAATATATGTATATATATATATATATGAAATATCTATATATATACCTTATTTTTTTAAAAAAAAAGTATATAAATATATATATATAAGAAATATATATTATTTTATTTTAAAGTAATGTGTATAGATATATATATAAATAAATGGGTGATATAAATATATATATATAATTATATATATAATTAAAAGAAATAATTATATATATATGTATAATATATATATAAAACAGAATGGGAATCGGGAAAACTCGATTCCCATATTTTCCTTCTGTTTAGCTAACAGAAGAGAACCAAATGGAGAAGCCGGCCAACGCCGGCCAAGCTAGGGAAGAAGGAGAGGAGGCAAAGTCGCCGGCGAGCCGAGAAGAGGAAGCCGACGCCGGCGACGGGAAAGGAAAAGGAAAGGAAAAAGGGCGAAACGGGGCGAAGCCAAAAAGGAAAAGAGAGGGAAGGAAACGGTGGTGCCGGCCGATCCGGGTAGCACCACTGCCACCTGCACCACCGCCGAACGTCGACCAAGGTGAAGGGATGGCCACCGGTGAAAGAGAACGGCGGAGGAAGGAAGAAACAGAGGAGAAAGGGGCTAAAACCCATCGTTCCAGATCCGGCGTTGTCGCCGGTGATGGGGAGAAACGGAGGCTAGATCTAACATTCCCGCAACGTCGGCCAACTGTGGGAAGCATGAACCAGCAGAAATGGTAGCTGCCGGAATAGGTTCAGACCAGAAAAGAGAAAACGAAAACGAAAAAGAAAAAGAAGAAAAAGGAAGAAAAAGAAGGAAAAAGAAAGAAGAAAAAGGAAGAAAAAGAAGAAAAAAAAAGAAAAGGAAACTTCTGGAATTTGAAAATTTCAAAAATTCGGAGATCCCGAAAATTCGGCAGGAAATTACAAAAATTATTCCGATTATTTAATTAAATAAATTAATTATAAAAATTCTAAATTGTTAGAATTTGGTTTCTAGAAATTATTCTCGGTGAATGAGATGACGGAATCAGAAGAGATGGAGTACGGGCGCGACCGATAGCGAGGAAGTCGCCAACCCGAAAAAAGGTAAGGGAGGCATATGCAGCACTGTAAGGATATTCAGTCTGCATGTTTTTAATTATGAAATATTTTATGAAAATGTTGTGATGATTCATTGGTTGAAAAAGTGTGATGATGGATTGGCTGGATATTTAAACTGTATTTTTGTGCACGGAGGTTAGTCAATAGGCAGTCGTTATGCTACCGAAAATTTTAGAAACATTGCGTAAAAATCATTTTTAAACGATTTTATTACACGAGAAGTGATTTTCAACCACGGAAATGAGAAATAAGACAGAATGTTATTTGAGAATTAACATTGTATTAGTGTTACAAAAAAATATATATGTATATATATATCTGGTCAAAGTTAAAGAATATTTTATTGTCCTATGAGAAATAGAAGATAGGTTACATTAAAATGACAAGTAATATTTTAGAAAAATACATGAAGACTTAACTCTTGACCAAGGAATGAACCCAAGTAATTATGGTTCAAAGAGGCATGTTTGATTTGTGATTTAAGATAGATAATATTAACTCAAGGTTAATATATGAGCATGCTAGAGGATGAGAATAGTGATAGAGATATGGATATAAATACCATGATGATCAATATGTTATGTATCGTTAAAATGATATATATGTATAAATATATATTTATACTTAATAAATATTGATATAGAGAAGAAAAGGATGAACATGGATATATATATATAAAATATATATTGGGACATACACATAGATGTAAACATCTATGTGTTTAAATATATGTACATAAGGATGACTACCAATGGGTATGTCGCTAATGACGATAAGGAGGTAGTCTTGGATTAGTAGTTAATCGAACTTGATAGTGTTTTTAAGATTTTTATTTTAAGTACATGATTAAATGTAACGATGAAAACTTATCGAAACATCATTGGATTATATGTAGTGAATCGGAACGGTTAAGGACTTGAATATGGATTCAAAAGGTCGGGAAGAAACGGTTAAACCTCGAGGTAAGTGGGTTAAATAAAACTTACTAGTATCATCTCGTAAGAGATGAAAGAAATCTATACTCATTAATTATTTAATTTCATGCCAAGTTAGTGAAATATCGCGGAAAAGACCATAAGGGTAAGTCTTGCTAAGATGTAAGTTAGACTTGATGTGTTCGCGAGTAGTATTCTTTCGGAATAAAACCTTATTTGTGAATTGTGTATTATGTGCATGACTGGTTTATGCTAAATGAGCATATGAAATCGTATATATTGTCGATGTCTGCATTATGAGAAATTCATGTGAATTATTTAAGTCGCACCAAGTGAGCATGTGAATATATTGTGATATTTTAAGAATGTATATGTGAATTATGTACAATATATGCAGCTCATAAAGTTGAATTCATGGACCTCGATTAGTACC
This sequence comes from Heritiera littoralis, assembly GCA_031772115.1. NCBI lineage: Eukaryota > Viridiplantae > Streptophyta > Magnoliopsida > Malvales > Malvaceae > Heritiera > Heritiera littoralis. Next base: position 4,049,044 of record JAPDPK010000061.1, on the reverse strand, counting down.
TAGTTGTAATTGTCAAAAACAAGGACAATGGAACTATATGATAATTGAGGTGTACATGCGATTTTAGGACTTGAATGATTTTAAAACATCATCTCTAGAAATCATGCGCCGAAATGGCAACTGAGTAAAACTCACTCTTTTGTACCGTATGAGCCACCTCTAGAGAACTCAAAGGAACTACGTGCTACGCAGCTTTCTTCGTGAACTGTGGGAGCCACCTCTAGAGTCCTTTGAGAGCTAAGTGCTACACGAGTTCCGATGAACCATTAGAAAGAATGTGCTATAAAGGCCAATCCGAGTAAAACTCACTCCTTTGTATCGTGTGAGCCACCTCTAGAGAACTCAAAAGAACTACGTGCTACGTAGCTTTCTTCGTGTAATGACCCGTTACCACATTTTTCACCTTATTTTACACAATTTATCCGGTTGGGCTGTCTGTGATACTTCACTTGATTTCTTATGTTAAACAATTTCATAAAATATTGTTTATATTACATACATCCCCTATCTTACTTAATAAGCAAGTAGTACTACATACATGTCTAAATACAGAAAATAAATGATCGTACCTCATTATCTTAGTCGGTCTGTCACACTTTCCTTTGTGTACAGCCATGATCCACAATCCTTAGATCTCACAATCATCAAAACACTTGAAATGTTAAAATTGGGGAGTGAGCAAACCACAGCTCAGTAAGAGAGTTATATGTCACACTTGATATTCGGTTAACTATATGCTGAAAAACTTTTTCACTTTTAAATCTTCCTGGCTGGCTCTAGGCACACATGTAGGAAGGATACTACAGTCGGTTAGGGATCTAGATAGAGTAAGGCAGGTATTTTAAAATACCTGACTTGTTCCGGAACCTAAAAGCAACTGTAGAGAGTACTAATTTCGTTGTTTTCAAAACGATATAATTTTTGTTTTTCCACAGAGCAAACCACTTATTTCTTTTCACATTCAGTATACCTTAAAACACGTGACAATTCAGTAGTAAAACAGTGGTTTACTTCTCTTCTCTTTAGTATAGTAAAAACACGTGACAGTATAGTGATTTGTAAATATCCAATCATTAGATAATTACTTCTTCGATTATTTCTATCTGAGAAATAATTTTTATATTATTCTTTTAGAATAAACATTTATTTCTCTTTTCAAATCAGTAACTGTATCGTACAGTTCAGTAAAACAGTATATTCAGTATTCAGAAAAACAATATCTCGATACGGTTCAGTCAGTAATAGTAAACTGTAGCTACAAGTTCAGAAAATAGTATAAGGTAGCTTTCAGTTCAGTAAAACAGTAATCAATGGCTACCATTTCAGTAAACAGTACAGTTCAGTAACACAGTGTTTTGGTACGGTTTTGCTCAGTAAATAGTAAACAGTAATCAGTACAGTATTTCGGTACAATAAACAGTACAGTAAACAGGATTCAGTAAATTCTTTCAGTAAACAGTAATCAGTATGTGAGACTAGGCATCACCCTACAATTAAATCATGCTATCATCGTCCAATAATGGACCAGTAATCATCCCCGAAGGGACACAGTAAATAGTATGTATGTGATCTATGGCCATGATCTATATGGTGTCCTCGGTGTGCACTTGTCAGGTGACATCCGGGACGCTGATGACTGGCAGTCTATCAGCCACGTGACAATACAGTATAAGTGTGATGCATGAAACTCGGGGCCTAAGTCTCAAAACAGTATAAAAATCGTATCTTAGCCTTTATGGATTTTAAATACCGTAAATCAAATTATTTCACAAATATCCATAAGGCTCACATGTAAATATCATCACCTTTATGAAATTTATAAAGTAAATATCAATTTTCAAAATATTTCATAAAGGTATAAATCGTGTTTTCCATACGGTGAAAACAGTTTGTAAATCATCATTGTAATAAATAAAAGGGCAAAACTATCCTTTTTCCACTGTAAAACACATATGCACGCTTTTCCATGCTTTCACTTGAAAACATGGTTTTAAAATTTATCGGAATTAAATTCACATGATTTCATAATTTATGGAAAAATAATATTTATTTTCCAAATTCATAAATCCCGTAACCATGTTTCCTTCTAAAAACACATGTAGAGACCTCTAGTCTCAAAATCATAGTTTTCCATCATTTCTTAACCTTTATGGAATTTTCATAATTAATTATTTCATAATTAAAACCATAAAGGTTTTATATTATATTAAATTAAGTGAATATTTAAGAATATTTATAAAAATATTCACTTCAGTCTCTTTTTCATTTTCATCTCGTTTCACGTGAAATATCACTTATTGGGTGAGTTTTCGGTGATTTCCTTTTCACCATTCTCAAAAACATGAATATTTTAAAATTAAATATCACTATATTCATGTTTTATGAAATTTAATCGATTTCTTGATTTTAGTGCTTGAAAATCGTTTTTTGTGAAACCAAATCACTTATTTTAATTTTCGGTAATTTTTGGTAAATTTTCGGCAGTATATCGGCTGCCGATTGGCTAGCTTCCTGCATGGAAAATATAGTTTATATTCCTCAATCGGTATTTCACCACAATTACAAACCGATAAATCACCACAAATTTTAAACCGATAAATATCAAATGCATTTATAAAATTAAATGCAATTTAAAAACATGTGGCCGAATATCCTTACAGGCGGCACATGTCTCCCTTACCTGTCTCGGGTCGGCGACTACCTCTCGAAGGTGGCGCCCGTGTTCATCTCTCCTGATTCCATTGGCCCGGCTATCGAAGGATTTTTCTGGAAATTAAATTCTAAAATTTAGAATTTTTTCATAATTATTTAAATTAAATACTCATAATTAAATCTCACATTTCTTACCGAATTTCTCAGATTTTTTTAATTTCTGAATTCTCGGGATTTCCCGTAATTTTCGAAATTCCCGAATCCTAGAAATTTCTCTTTTTCTCTTTTCTTTTCTTTCTTTCTTTCTTCTTCTTTTCTTTTCTTTTTCTTTTTCCTTTTTCTTTTCTTTTTCTTTTTCCTTTTTCCTTTTTCCGGTCAGATCAGTCCAGATCAGTTACCTTCCCCTCACCGTCGGTTCTTCTCCGGCAACCGGTTCTCCGGCGGTTCGGCAGCTCCACAGCTGGCCAGTACCACGGCGAAGCTGGATCTGGCCTCCGTTTGGTCTGGATTGACGGCACGATGGCGGATCGACTCGGTTTAGGTCCGGTCTCTTCCACCTCTTCGCCGTTCCTCCTCCGCCATTCTCCGCCTCATCGGTGGCCTCCTACCTTTTCCTTCAGCGGTGCTTCGGTGGCAGTGGCAGTGGCCAATTTGGCCGGCACCGCCAGATCCCTTTTTCCTCTTTTTCTTTCCTCGGTTTCCGCCGCCTTCCTCTATTTCTTTCCTTTCTTCCGCCGCCGGCAGCTTTTTTCCTTTCTCTGGCCGGTGGCGTCTCACCCTTCTCCTTTCTCCCTCGCCGGCGTGGCAGCTTCGCGGCCGTCAGCCTCACCTAGAAGGATAGGGTTCCTTCTGATCTTTCCTTTCCCTTTTTGTTTCACTTTCCTCTTTTGTTTTTTATTTTACTTTCTATTTTTATCTATACTATATAATATTTACATATATGTTTATTTATATATATGTTATAATACCATATATATTGTATTTACAATATATACATTTTCAAATTTTAATTTAAATTAATATTTACATTTTTCTCATATATGTATATATTTATATATACATAAAATGTCATACTTGAATACATATGTATTATTTAAATTTATGAGACAGTATATATATTCATATATACCAACGTATATTAAAATATACTATATAGTATTTTAAATACATATGTATTCGTATAAAATACATTTATATAATTTATAATTATATATACATATTTCATTTTCATTTCTCCTTTTCCTTATTTAATTTGGATTTCAATTTATCCAAATTAAATTCCCTTCTCTTCATTATTATTTTTTTTTTCGATTTAATTTTCTTTCACTCGGATTTCCACCGTCTATTCCTTTCTCAATTCTCGGGATTTTCACCAATATCCCGTTCTCACAATTTTATTTATTTCCATTGATTTATTTTCTCCAATATTTATTTCCAATAAATGGAAAATTTATGGTTATCACATTCTCCCCACCTTAAGAAAAATTCGGTCCTCCAAATTTAACTTAAGTCCAAAGGTGGTACATGCCGTATACTTACGACTTCTGACCTCTAGGTCATCCTCCAAGTAATACAGCCAGTACACTTTCAACATCAAGAGTACTTTAGACCACTACATGCTGTCTTTCATCATATATGTCTATACTCCCGTAGTGAGATACATAAGAGTCCATGCACAGTATTTTTTTCATGTCAAAGCCGATCTATGCTGTTCATCATCCATTTTTCTCACTTAGTGCCAAGTCGACATAATTTGGTACTATCATGTACTCATGTCAATCAGTTGTATGTAATTGTCCCAGTAGCTTTCATATCTCATGCATCTACTCTCTCAATGTATCTTTAAGCGTTTCAACATTATGCTAAGATATTTACATCAGTACGGAGCGATGCTATCAATACACTTGGGATCTCAAAGCCTTTTGCTATTTCTCATTAAGCATATGGCAACTCAGAGACTCCCATCACATGTAATGCTCACTGGAACTGTACATATACATTTCCACTGTCTCACACTCATACTTCGACTAAGGCACTAAGAATCTAAGAGTTTGATAATGGAAAGTGATTCTATTTAAATCTTCAATCTTTAATCACTTCCATATCATCATTTCTCTTTTGGACTCTTTATTATCCACAATATTCATTTTATCAAGGCAGCATCTCACTTGCAGACTTTACTATGGATCATCTCTTACAATCATAAATCAGGAGACAATCATGTTCTTTTCATGTAGTATGGTCTTTACATCTCTTTTCATAATTTAGATTCTACAATTGAATCCTCCAATCATCCATTTAGTCATCACATTATCTATACACTTCCACCATTTATCATTTCAAAGTGGTTATGTGTATGTAAAACACTTTTCTATTTAGATACTGGCAGTAAACATATCGTTCTTCTTACTCCTTTGAGTACTCTTAATTCCACTTGTCAAGTTTGGCTTGATTTTACATCTGGCCACTGTCACATGATAACCAAAACAAATCACTTTCAGTCTTACCTTCGGGAACTGTTTCATATTGGTGTTCCCTTCTCATCATGCAACTTATTTCCTTATTCCACTTTTATTTTCATTTTCATATTTCCACTTTCATCTTTTCATATTTTTACTCTCATCCTTTTAGTCGATTTTCTCAGTTGGTATAGCACTATACTGCTAAGATCTTTTAACATCTTGCATACCATCTTCTCTTCACACTTATCCATTTACCGACTTTAATTTCTCTAATTATGTCTCATTAGTAGAGCAGCTGATCCCATCACTCTTTTATAGACTGGCATTAGTATCTAGCTAGACTCATTAATCTCGTATCTCAATCATTCTCTGTATCATAGACAGATCCACTGTCATTCTGTCATTTCGAGATTTCTATCTCGGAAAGAGACACTGTCTAGCCAAGCCTCTTATTTGCCAACCTCAACATAAATTTACAGTCTTTGAGAGTTTGGGAGCATACCACAATGCTGCTCATGTTCCATTTATACTTTAGACTCTATCAGTATTTCATCCATTTACTCATGTATGGATGCCTCATCCCTTAGGTTTATATACCTCACAAGGCAATTCATTAACCTTGTAACCTCAATAGGAACTCATAACATTCACTCCAACTTCTAATCATCATCTTATGGACATCAATCTCCAATCTTTTATCTGATGACACTTTGTACCGAGGCTAGTCTTATTAACTCCTCATGTCTCTTTGATTAGATCAATAAAGCGTCCATTTTCATGTAGATGAATATTTATTCTTCACAAGAACTTTATTAATGATGGGAAATTAATACATCCTTTTTATTCATCTACGTCTCAATATCATCAGTGTTTCTCTCATTTACACTTATACAGATAACTTCATTATCCTCAATTTATGTTATCTGTATTATCATTAATCACACCTTTACACGTGAATTTCATTATTCACATATTTTTCAGAGTTATTTTCTTAAGCTTTTCGGATTCTTTCTATTGTAACATCCCGAATCCACAGTATAATATAATATTTACTTATAAATCACACTTATTTACCGGTTGGGCTGTCTGTGATGCTTAACATCTCGTAACCCTTTAAGTATTTCATAGTACTTCCATTTATAGTACTATACAGAATTATAAATATTACAATTAATTTATTTGAGATCATTTACATTCCCTCTTATTCAAAGTAGTACTGTACAATTTTACTGAATATATAAAAGAATATAATGTACCTTCGATATCGTATATCTGCTGACTACAGCAGCCGATAACTCTGGAAGGTAAACTGTTTACTTCAAATCAATAGCTTGTGGAGTGGAAAATCAGGGGTGAGGGACGACGTGCTCAGTAAGGAAGGTGTATGCTGCTTTATAAAAATAAAACTATATTCTCCAAAACGTTTATTTTCCCTAACAACATACCCAGTAGAAAAACAGTGGATATAGTAAACAGTCTTTAATAGTCAAATCACTGGCTAAACAGTTTACAATATATTCTAGTAAATAGTAAAGAGGATTCAATAAATCCTTTTAGTAAATAGAAATCAGTAAGTTGAGACTAGGCATCACCCTACAATTAAATCATGCTATCATCGTTCCCAAAGGAACGTAGTAATCATCCCCACAGGGATACAGTAGATCTATGGCCACAATTTATAGGTGGTCTTCGGGTACACTTGCCAGGTGACCTCAAGACCTCTGATTACTTAGCGGGTCAATCAGCCTCGTGAATAGTAATGCATGAAACTCGGGGCCTAAAGTCTCAAAAATCACTTTATATCTCATAAAGAACATTTAAGGAATTATTTCACATATTTCATCATTTTCTCAAAATGATTGTTTTCCAAAAAGGTATTATATTTTCTGTTTACAAAACATAGTGAAACAGCCCGCAATCTTACCATTTTTCGTTTGAGAAAAACACAAGTTAAACTGGCTCGCCCCTTATCAGCTCGCCCATTACAGTTCGCCCTTCACAGTGGAAAGAGCTCGCCTGTTTTCATTCGCCCATTGTGGCGAACTAACATCGCTCACTGTGGCTCTCACACCGAGCTGAACTGGGGGTCGCCCACGAAATCTTTCTCTAAAACAAACAAGGGATCGCCCACTGTTGGCTCGCCCAGAATTATATCAAAGGGGTCGCCTATCTTTGGCTCGCCCGGATTTTATAAAAATAGGGGTCGCCTATCTTTGGCTCGCTTGGATTTTATTAAAACTGGGGTCGCCCATCTTTGGCTCGCCCAAAACATCACAAAGGGGTTGCCTATCTTTGGCTCGCCCGGATTTTGGTTAAAACAGGAGTCGCCTATCTTTGGCTTGCCCAAAACATCACAAAGGGGTCGCCTATCTTTAGCTCACCCGGATTTTATTTAAAATAGGGGTCGCCTATCTTTGGCTCGCCCAAAACATCACAAAAGGGGTCGCCTATCTTTAGCTCGCCCAGAAACAACATAGGGGTCGGCTTTATAGCTCGCCCAAATCATGGTCTGTGAAAACAATTTATCAAACTAATGTATGTTTCAAATCAAATCATTTTCTCAGTATTTCCATAAAATTTAACTCCACAGAATATGCATTCACTTCACACACATCTCCCTTACCTGGTCTTACGAAGCCTAGCTTCCCGATCGCCTTTATCAATTCTCAATTTCCGGCTGCAAAATAAATTATCAAGACTATCAATATATTATGTTCGAATCTTTCTAACACTTTGGCGAGACTTGAGGCTAATCCTCTAGCTCGCCCAATATAACTCGCCATTCATATTTTGGCTTATGCGTAGGAGATCGCCCACAATTCAACTCGCCATGCCTATGCATGTGAGTACGCCATACATGGCTTTTTATTCAGAGGTGGGCTCACCTATGAATTAAACTAGCATGTGGCAACCTCACCCACTATACCACGCTCCATATTATTTAGCTCGCCCATAATAGCTGAGCTCGCTTATTTCTCATCACTTTTACACCATTTCCAGCACTTTCCTTGTTTATTCTCGATTATTTTCTACACCACATCTTGTTCTAGTTTCTTATGTCCTAACAAGATTTAACTAAAACAAGGCTATATCTATGTTTCTTACGGTATAAAACATAGAAATATACCAATAAACATCAAGAGAACCAACGAAATATGGAACTCACCTTAACTGAGTTGCACTTCCAGAACAGAGTGTTTTCTATCTCACGTTAGCTTTACTTTGCTTATTCCTTAGCTCTTTAAATGATGGAGAAAAGGTTTAGCTAACTAAAGGATGAAATTTCATGGCTCACGTATGAAAGGAACGGAAGAAACGAGATTTGAGCTTTTAGTAAAACATAATGGACGAGAAGTAGTAGAATGGTTTTCGAAGAAGATGAAGTTTGCTAATGTCGGTTTTCTCATGAGGTCTTCTTATATAGTCCTGTTAATCCAATCAGAACCTACCACCTGTTTCTTATCCCGTTTTCTTCATCATTTCACGTCTTTCATGCATTAAAAACTTGAAGAAAATTGCAGCAAAAAGGGCGTCACTGCAAATTGATTTTTCTACTTGGTTTGACTTACTTATTCTCTCTTTTATGTATTCCGTTCAACAAAATTCCACATGTACCATAAAATTTTTCTTATTATTTATATACACCATATTATAAATTTTTGTTCCAATAATTCCATAGTTCAAAGTGAAAATTCATATTCAATATTTATTTAACCTCACTAAATTATTTATTTCCACTATCAATCATTTACAATTATGGCGTACAGTGAAATAAAATCGGGTCTCACATTTCTCTCTAGCTTAAGAAATTTGGTCCTCCAAATTTCACTTGGACTTATCACTAAAAAAGCTTTGGATACCTCTCACGCATAAGGCTCTCTAACTCCTAAGTAGCCTCCTCCTCATTATGATACTACCAGAGCACTTTAACCAAAGGAATCGTCTTAGATCGCAATACCTTATCTTTCCTATCCAAGATCCGTATCGGCTTCTCAACGTAACTCATGTCTTCTCTGATCTCCAGTGGCTCATGTCGAATTACGTCAGAAGGATCTGGATGGTACTTTGTCAACATCGAGACATGGAATACGTTATGCACTCCTGACAACTCTGGTGGTAGTGCTAACCGATATGCTACATCTCCCACGCGATCTAAGATCTCATAAGGCCCAATGTATCGGGGGCTCAACTTTCCTCTCTTTCAGAATCTTATTATACCTTTGGACGGTGAGACCTTTAAGAATACATAATCACCCGTTACAAACTCTAATGGTCGGCATCTAGTATCTGCATAACTCTTCTACCGAATTTGAGCCGTTCTGAGCCTCTCACAAATCATCTGTACATCACAGGAAGCCTGTTTGACCAAATCCGGAGCTAACAGTTTATAGTCCCCCACTTTTTCCCATGCTATCGGGGATCTACATCGTCTGCCATACAAGGCCTCATAAGGTGCCATGCCAATACTCGTGTGAAAGCTATTATTATAAGCAAATTCTGCCAGGGGTAAGTGATCGTCCCATGAGCCTCTAAAGTCCAATGCACACGCTTTTAACATATCCTCGAGCGTCTGTATCGTACGCTCCAACTGTCCATCAGTCTGTGGATGAAAGGCGGTGCTAAAATTTAGCTGGGATCCCATAGCCTCCTAAAATCTTCCCCAGAAATGACATGTGAAGCGGGAATCCCCATCTGATGTAATACTCATTGGAACACCATGTAATCTCACTATCTCCCTGACATACAATTCGGCTAAGGCTGTGATAACTGCAAATTTTCCATTTATTGGAAATTATAAATATTGGAGAAAATAAATAAGAGGAAATAAAATTTGCGAGAACGGGATATTGGTGAAAATCCCGAGAATTAAGGAAGTGAAAGAATCGAAAAAGTGTTGTAAAGGAAATTAAAGTGGAAGTGAAAATAAAAATAATAGAGAGAGGAAAAGAATTAAATTGGATAAATTAAAATCCAAATTAAATAAGGAAAACGAGAAAATGAAAATAAAATATGTTTATATAATTTCAAATTTTATATAAGTGTATTTTATACAAATACGTATGTATTTAAAATACTATATGGTATATTTTAATATACGTTGGTGTATATATATATAAACTATTTCATGAATTTAATTAATACATATATATATATATATAAACATAATATTTTATGTATATATAAATATATATATACATACATATATAGAAAATGTAAATGTTATTTTATATTAAAGTTTATAGGTATATATATATATTCTATTATAACATTTATATAATTATATATATAAATGTTATTTATTCTAAAGTATATAAATATAAATATATATATATATACTAGATATATATATTTTGTAATGTACAATATATATAATCTATATATAATATATATTGTATTACAATATATATGAAATAATATTATATGTGTAATATATGGTAAATATTATGTGTATAAATTATATGATATAGTATATAATATATAGTAAAACATATACTAAAAATAGAAAGGGAAAATAAACCAAAAAGGGAAAGAAAACAGAAAAAGGAAAGGGAGAATCGGGACAGAGCCCGACCCTCCCAGCCAGACCGCCGGTGGCGGAGTTGCCACCGCCGGCGAGGGGAGAAGGAAGGGATGACGTCGCCGGCGAGAGGGGAAGCGAACGGCTGCAGCCCGAGGCGGAAAGAGAAGAAAACGACGCGAAACGAAGGGGGAAAAACCGAAAGGAAAAAAGAGAAGGGAGATCGACGGTGCCGGCCGATCCGGGCACCGCCACCGCCAACAACGCCACCGGCAAGGACCAACAAAGGTGAAGGAGACCACCGGCGGTGAAGGAAGCGGCGGAGGAAGGAAGAAACGGAGGAGAAAGGAGCCGAAACCCACCCTCCTAGGTCCGGCACCATCGCCGGCAATGGGGAGAAACGGAGACCAGATCTGGCGTCTCCGCAACTCCGGCAAGCTGAGGGAGGCGTGAACCGGCGGAAAGGAGGACCGCCGGCGACCGAACCGCCGAACCGGCGGGATGAGGCACAAACCGGTCTGAACCGGTCCGGCCAGAGAAGGAAAAAAAAAAGAAAAAGAAAAAAAAAAAAAAAAGAAAGAAAAAGAAAAAAGGAAAAAAAGAAAAAGGAAAATTTGGGAATTCGGAAAATTCCCGGAAATTCGACAACCCGGGATTTTACAAATTCGGTAAGAAATTTCCCGAGAATTTAATTTCGGAAAAAAATTAAATAAATTATGAAAAATTCTAAAAATTAGAATTTTAATTCCAGAAATTATTTTCAGCAATCGAGATAAGGAATCGGGAGAAATGGAGTGCGGGCGCGATCGATAAGTGGAATTCGCCGACCCGGAAAAAGGTAAGGGATGCATGTGCAGCACTGTAAGGATACTCAGTCTGCATAATTTAATTTGAAATATTTTATGCAATTATTTTATGAAAATTATTATGATGCATGAATTGCTGAAAATAATTTGGGGAGAAGTACTGGCTGAAAGATTTTAAACTGTATTTTCCGTGCAGGAGGTTAGTGAATCGGCAGCCGTTATGCTGCCGAAAATTTTAGAAAGAACTTTATAAAATCATATTAAATGATTTATTTCCGAATTTCGATAGTAAATCACGAGACATGAGGAAATTTCTAAATTTCATAAAATATGAATATAATGAGATGGAACTTTAGAATATTCATGTATTCGAGAATGGTGATAATGAAATCACCGAAAATTCTCGAAATAGATAAATTACACGAATTACGAGACGAAAGATGAAGTGAAATATAGTAAATATTTTATGGATATTTTTATCAATATTCACTAAAGGATTATAACCCTTATGGTTTTAAATCATGGAATTATATAATTGTATAAATTCCATAAGGTGTATTTTCCGATGAAAAAATACGGTTTTGAGACTGGTTGGTATTCTTATCATGCTGATACATGATATGTGACATGTTTAGTCCCGGTCGACACCTGATCTATGATCCACCGAGGACAATATAGATTATGGTCATAGATTTGACCGGTTTAGTCCTTTACCCTCCAGGGTTTATAGTACGACAAGATTAACGTCTATATTAAAATCCATAAATGATAGCTGACATGTTAAAAAGGGAAATATTTTACATGACATGGAATATGTCAAACGGAAAAGGCCATACCGAGCAGAGACTCGATGATTGAACCGTGGGAGCCACCTCTAGAGTCCTTCGGGAACTAAGTGCTACACATGTTCCGATATTTCAGTACAGGCCATACCGAGCAGAGACTCGATGATTGAACCGTGGGAGCCACCTCTAGAGTCCTTCGGGAACTAAGTGCTACACGTGTTCCGATATTTCAGTACAGGCCATACCGAGCAGAGGCTCGATGATTGAACCGTGGGAGCCACCTCTAGAGTCCTTCGGGAACTAAGTGCTACACGTGTTCCGATATTTCAGTACAGGCCATACCGAGCAGAGGCTCGATGATTGAACCGTGGGAGCCACCTCTAGAGTCCTCCGGGAACTAAGTGCTACACGTGTTCCGATAATTCAGTACAGGCCATACCGAGCAGAGACTCGATGATTGAACCGTGGGAGCCACCTCTAGAGTCCTTCGGGAACTAAGTGCTACACGTGTTCCGATAATTCAGTACAGGCCATACCGAGCAGAGACTCGATGATTGAACCGTGGGAGCCACCTCTAGAGTCCTTCGGGAACTAAGTGCTACACGTGTTCCGATATTTCAGTACAGGCCATACCGAGCAGAGACTCGATGATTGAACCGTGGGAGCCACCTCTAGAGTCCTTCGGGAACTAAGTGCTACACGTGTTCCGATATTTCAGTACAGGCCATACCGAGCAGAGGCTCGATGATTGAACAGTGGGAGCCACCTCTAGAGTCCTTCGGGAACTAAGTGCTACACGTGTTCCGATGTTAGTATGAGAAATCGTAGGATATTGTGACGATAAGTAAGTGAGTATGATTCGTGAATTCGACAAAGGTCAAAGAATGAAATAGATTTTAATAGCTTTTTCTGCTTTTTAACGGACAGAACTAATTAAGAGAGTACATTAAACATGAAATAAGTTTTAAAGAAATAAGATGATGATTTAACTAATATTCTTTTCAAGGAATATACGGATATTAATTATTCTATTTAAAGGCTTTATTTCGTAGAAGCATTATTTTGAAAAGAATATGAAAAAGATTAGGAAAGATTAAAAAGGAAAAGGATTTATTAATTCAAAACAAAAAGAAAAATTTTTCTCTACAGTTGCTTCTAGGTTCCGTAACAAGTATGGTATTCTAAAATACCTACCTTACTCCATTCGGATTCCTAGCCGACTGTAGTATCTTTCCTACATGCGAGCCTAGAGCCTATAGGAAAAACAGAAAAAGATTTTCAGCATATAGGAAGCTGAGTATCAAGTGAGGCATATAATTCTCTTACTGAGTCGTGGTTTTGCTCACCCCTTAATTTTCAACATCTCAGGTTTTTGACGGATGTGAGATCAGTGCATTGTGGATCCTGGCTGTACACGAAGGACAGTGTGTCAGACCGACTGATTATTTGAGGTATGATCATTTAATTCTCTGTATTTAGACATGTCAACAGTACTACTTGTCTGATTTATTACGATAGGGGATGTGTATAACATAAACAATACATTGTAAAATTGTTTAACAGCTAGTACAAGTGAAGTATCACAGACAGCCCAACCGGTTAAGATGTGTATAAGTAGGGAAAAAATGTGGTCACGGGTCGTGACAAAGGCACTAACTGAATCTGTAGATCTCATGGCCAAGAAATGAGCAGACTTAGTCAATCTATCTACGATTACCCAAATAGCATCATAACCCTTCCGGGTCTATGGTAAACCTATAACAAAATCCATAGTCACATGCTCCCATTTCCACGTAGGAATCGATAATGGTCGAAGCATACCTGCAGGCTTTTGATGTTCAATCTTAATCTGCTAGCATGTCAGACATCTAGCAACAAAATCAGCGATGTCCTTCTTCATCTTAGGCCACCAATATACTCTCCGGAGATTTTGGTACATCTTATTACTACTCGGATGTAATGTATATCTAGAGGTATAGGCCTCAGATAAAATCAAGTCTTTAATCTGCTGATCTCTGGGAACACATATCCTGCCTCTAAACTTCAGTATTCCATCGGTACCAATCTCGAAATTTGACACAACTCCCATCTGAATCTGACTAGCTACCCCAACGCAATAATCATCACTCCTCTGAGCTTCTCTAATCCGATCCATCAAATCCGCTTTATATGAAAACTAGCCGTAAATCCATACTGGTCAGAGGAAATAACTGTCAAGCTGAGGCTAGAGAACTGCTCCATCAAATCATGCTCCCTAATCATCATGTAAGATACCATGCCAGCATGCTTACGGCTCAATGCATCTGCTACTACACTAGCTTTACCTGGGTGATACAAAATCTCACAATCATAGTCCTTGAATAGTTCCATCCACCATCACTGCCTCAAGTTCAACTCTCGTTGCGAGAATATATACTTCAGACTCTTATGGTCTGTATATATTTGAAATTTCTCCCCGTACAAGTAATGTCGCCATATCTTCAGTGCAAACACTATTGCGGCTAGCTCCAAATCATGTGTCGGGTAATTCCTCACATGATCCTTCAACTGCCGAGAACCATACACTATAACCCGACCATGCTACATAAGCACACACCCTAAACCTTGAGCGGATGCATCAGTATACACCATAAATCCACCTGATCCGCTGGGAAGGGCTAATACGGGGGCAGTAGTCAATCTACGCTTAAGTTCAAGAAAACTACGCTCACACGCGTCATTCCACTTAAATTTCACATCCTTACGTGTGAGTCGTGTCAATGGAGCAGCAAGTTTGGAAAATCCCTCCACGAACCTGCGATAATATCCGGCAAGACCCAAGAAACTCCGTATCTCAGTAACGGTGTTAGGCCTTTCCCACTGTACAATAGCCTCTATCTTGGACGGATCAATTGACACCCCATCCTTCGACACTATGTGTCCCAAAAAGATTATATGGTCAAGCCAGAAATCACACTTACTGAATTTTGCGTACAACGTCCGGTCTTTGAGGGTCTGTAATACCATATACAAATGCTGCTCATGCTCCTCTGGAGTCTTAGAATAAATCCGATATGGGGGTCGAGAAATCGGCTCAATACCGGGTACCAACTCGATCATAAACTCCGTCTCTCGATCCGCTGGTAACCCTGGTAAATCCTCTGGAAATACATCTGAAAAGTCTTGACCACAGGAATCTCTTGAATCTCTGGATGTTTCCTCTCTACATCCTCCACACTAGCAATATATCCTTCATAAACATTCATACACAACCATAATTTCAGTACACATGTCATTTCACAAACATATATTCACATACTTTTTATTAATTTACAATAACTTTACAATGTACTTTTCAAGATGAGAGAAGGTAATAAACTTAGTATTACACTGACATGGTTTGCAGCTAACCAATCCATACCCAAAATGATATCAAAATCATATATATTCAACAAAATTAGGTTAGCTGTCATAACCTTCTCTCCTATAGTTAATTTACAATTCCTATATACAATATCTGTCCTCTGAAAATCTTTAAAAGGGGTTTTCACTTGCAAAGTATACCCTAACAACTCCGGCTCTACTGGGGTCCTGTTAGCACATGTAGGCGATAAGAACGAATAGGTGGAACCCGGACCAAATAAGGCAATTACGGGAATATCAAAGAGATAAACTTTACCTTTAATCACATCGATAGAGGCGTCGGCAGTCTCCTGATCCATCGCGTACACCAACCCTAAGTCACAACCTTCTTACCCTTCTCTACGGCTGTCGCCCGCCTAGGCTGTGAGGGTGTCGCCTTCTCCGGCTCACTCGGAGTTGCCGGTGCCGCCATCTGAGGTAATGGAGGAGGAATAGTAGAAGCAACTGATTCTCTGAGCATCGGGCAATTCTTGATAAAGTGCCCCGTCTGTCCACATCTAAAACATGCCTTAGACATCAAAGGACAAAGGCGTGACCCATGTGATCTTCCACAATGTCGTAACACTCCTCTGAGTAGCGGTGGGGCCACTAGTAGGGGTAGAAACTGTTGATCTATTGAATCGTCCCTCGAAAATCTGTATGCCCGAAAATCTAGTTCTCTTAGGCTGCTCCCTACTATATCTATTCTCCAAAAATCTTTTACCCTTATCTTTACCTTTACTCTTGCTCTTACCACCAGCCTCTATATGGTACTGCTCAAAATCCCTCTCACATAGCTGAGCCCGTCGAACTACCTCATCATAGGTCAAGATATCAAATGGGGCTAGCTTCGATCTGATGGAGGGTCTCAAACCAGCCTTAAATCTCTCGATCTTATGTCTCTCATTAACACTGGTTTGTGAATCAAATCGTCTCAAGGTGATAAACTTAGCCTCATACTCATCTACTACCATACTTCCCTGAGTTAAATCCATAAACTCTTGCTGTAGTTTCTGTTGTGCAGTGTCAGGGATATACCTTCGTCTAAAGGCATCTACAAAAATCACCCAAGTAATATCCTGATGCTGGGAGAACAATACTATCTTAGTAGCCTTCCACCAGTGCTTCGCATCATTTGTTAATTGGAACACTGCTAGACCTGCCTTCTCGGTCTCCGTACACCTCATAATCCTCAATAACTTCTCTATAGCAATAACCCATTGCTTTGCCACCAACGGATCCCTAGCACCTTTAAACTTAGGTGGATCCAACTTCCTAAATGATTGTACCAAAGTGACATCACAATACGACTCCACATCTCTAGGCCGCTGAATCAATGGCTGTGGTGGAGCTACCTGTGACTGAGGTGCCGATGGTGGAATAGGCTGAGGCTCGATTACAACTGGTGCCGGCTGTGGCGGTGCTGGTGCCTCTACTGGAGCTGCTGCTCTCTCCCTCTCCGCCCTATCCGTGGCTCTATCCGCCTGATACATAGCCATGAAATCGACTACTAACCTCTCTACTCGGCTCACACGAGCATCAGTGCTCTCTGGCTGTAAAGGACGTGCAGGTCTTGGGACGGGTTCCGGAATCTGTGCTGCCCTACCTCAGCCTTTACCTCTCACTGAGCGTGTCATCCTCCTTCCACTCATATCTGTACCACAGGGATCATTTATCACTTATCATTAGTATATCAATTATATATTTAGATTATACAGTACTACAGGGAATATTTATTATTCACTTTTCGTTTTAAGCATCACTAGATATCCGACCAACCCTGCTCTGATACATTAAAATCTGTAACATCCCGAATCCATAGTATAATATAATATTTACTTATAAATCACACTTATTTACCGGTTGGGCTGTCTGTGATGCTTAACATCTCGTAACCCTTTAAGTATTTCATAGTACTTCCATTTATAGTACTATACAGAATTATAAATATTACATTTAATTTATTTGAGATCATTTACATTCCCTCTTATTCAAAGTAGTACTGTACAATTTTACTGAATATATAAAAGAATATAATGTACCTTCGATATCGTATATCTGCTGACTCTAGCAGCCGATAACTCTGGAAGGTAAACTGCTAACTTCAAATCAATAGCCTATGGAGTGAAAAATCAGGGGTGAGCGAGACGTGCTCAGTAAAGAAGGTGTATGCTGCTTTATAAAAATAAAACTATATTCCCCAAAACGTTTATTTTCCCTAACAACATACCCAGTAGGAAAACAGTGAATATAGTAAACAGTCTTTAATAGTCAAATCACTGGCTAAACAGTTTACAATATATTCTAGTAAACAATAAACAGGATTCAATAAATCCTTTCAGTAAACAAAAATCAGTAAGTTGAGACTAGGCATCACCTTACAATTAAATCATGCTATCATCGTTCCCAAAGGAACGTAGTAATCATCCCCACAGGGATACAGTAGATCTATGGCCACAATCTATAGGTGGTCCTCCGGTACACTTGCCAGGTGACCTCGAGACCTCTGATGACTTGGCGGGTCAATTAGCCTCGTGAATAGTAATGCATGAAACTCGGGGCTTAAAGTCTCAAAAATCACTTTATATCTCATAAAAAACCTTTAAGGAATTATTTCACATATTTCATCATTTTCTCAAAATGATTGTTTTCCAAAAAGGCATTATATTTTATGTTTACAAAACTAGTAGAGGTGGGCTCGCCTATGAATTAAACTAGTATGTGGCGACCTCGCCCACTATACCATGCTCCATATTATTTAGCTCGCCCATAATAGTTGAGCTCGCCTATTTCTCATCACTTTTACACCGTTTCTAGCACTTTCCTTGTTTATTTTCAATTATTTTCTAGACCACATCTTGTTCTAGTTTCTTATGTCCTAACAAGATTTAACTAAAACAAGGCTATATCTATGTTTCTTACGGTATAAAACATAGAAATATACCAATAAACATCAAGAGAACCAACGAAATATGGAACTCACCGTAACTGAGTTGCACTTCTAGAACAGAGTGTTTTCTGTCTCACGTTAGCTTTACTTTGCTTATTCCTTAGCTCTTCAAACGATGGAGAAAAGGTTTAGCTAACTAAAGGATGAAATTTCATGGCTCACGTATGAAAGGAACAGAAGAAACGAGATTTGAGCTTGCAGTAAAACATAATGGACAAGAAGCAGTAGAATGGTTTTCGAAGAATATGAAGTTTGCTAATGTCGGTTTTCTCATGAGGTCTTCTTATATAGTCCTGTTAATCCAATCAGAACCTACCACCTATTTCTTATCCCATTTTCTTCATCATTTCACGTCTTTCATGCATTAAAAACTGGAAGAAAATTGCAACAAAAAGGGCAGCAGTGCAGATTGATTTTTCTACTCGGTTTGACTTACTTCTTCTCTCTTTTGTGTATTCCGTTCAACAAAATTCCACATGTATGATAAAATATTTCTTATTATTTATATACACCATATTATAAATTTTTGTTCCAATAATTCCATAGTTCAAAGTGGAAATTCACATTCAATATTTATTTAACGTCACTAAATTATTTATTTCCACTATCAATCATTTACAATTATGGCGTACAGTGAAATAAAATCGGGTCTCACCTCTATATTCTCCGATATAAGCTTATAATTAAGTTTCATATAATCAACCGAGTCAATGTTAGCTCGATTTCTCCAATCTATATAACTCCGAAAAATTTATCGGGAATCATCTCCGATACTTTCTTTAATCACAGATCTCTTATCATTTCAGACATCTCATCCTTATGTCCTGTCATTTTCACTGTGTATTCTCAAGGCAGAGACATTTACTATTCAAATCATTTTGACACATACTCTACCTTGATTTCATTGTTTACCTTTGTTTCACAGCATATTATTCCAAGTGATTAGAATGCTGTATTGAGTATAACTATTCAGTTGACACATTACACAGCTAACCCATTCATTACAGTTATTCACTTTGAAATCATTTCCATTTAATGAACTCAGGCTTAATTCCCTTGAGCATGCAATGCACGAGGTTCGAATCCTGGTACCCTTACGTACCTAGTTCCTTACACTCGTTTTACCATTAAAATAGTTGTAAGAGCCTCGCCCATTCGTATTGACCGTCGGCGAGCATCCTCTAGGCGGTCCTTTCGCCCCAGGTTTACCCTTCCAAGTGAGTCGGCGACCGCATAGTTCGGCCACACCTCACAACACTTGGTCCACTACGGGTCGACCATCCTTGGGTCGCCCTTCACATTTTGTCTCAAGGGTCCTGAGGAACTTAGGTTAGCTGTCATCTTCTTCTGTTTATCACTTTACTATTTTTATACACATTTTCCAATTTACGGTATTCCATACAGTACATCAATTTGCAAGGCATATCTCAAATGCTCAGTTCTATAATTAATTATTCTTTAATACCTCAAAATTAGTATAAATGTATAAAACCTCAATCAACCGTACTGCTATGGATTTCATTATCTGTACTATCTACTTTTTCAATCAATTTTCTGTAATCATTTCACTTCTCATAATATTCAACGATCCCATAATAATATCCAATTCAATACACTCGTAATTCAGGCCATTACAGTCAATAACCGGGCCAATTATCTTTTGACATTTCACTACACTCATTGGATCGCATCATATAAGGCCCCGGCCCGTTCGCCGTCTGCCTGTACACATCTATACTATCCTCTTTGGGAATGCCCAGCCCTTTCACTAGGTCACCCCTTAAGGTTTTTTCGTGAGGCCCAGCCCGTTCACTAAGTCACTCACAGTTCGCGTCCGTAATTTAAGTGTCAGTGGAATTACTAATAGGGATCGTTATATTCATATGACATCCTTTATGCCATTAACAACTCCATTACCATCAATGGATTCAAGATTAACTTGATTTTATCACTATTTAGAGCTTTGCCCAACCTAGGGGCATTTTCGTCATTTCGATATTATTTCTTTCTCCTCATTATACATTTGAATCAATGAACTAATCATCTATGTGCCGATAGTATCCTTTCTGATACTTATATCAGCAGTTTAGATCTCATTCGATTTCGACAGAGAAGTTCACTAAAATCCACAATTGGATTATTTTGCTTGTAATTCAGCTTTATATCATCAATTTCTCTATCAAATCAATCAATTCCAACCTCTGTTGGTCTATTCTGACTCCTGGTAAAATTTTGGAGGTAGGGGTATTTTGGTCATTTTTGGCTAAAATTTTCTCTCTTTAAATTATCCTCAATTAGTGATCTTAAAGTCTATTTAATGATGATATTTCATTTCCCTCCTTTATATCATCACTTTCATGTCTCAGTTCGATTCGGACTGAAAAGTACTGGTGGGGCCCTCATAGAGTCCTATCAGTTCCTTACTGAACAGGCCTTCATTTAGATTATAAGAATCACCAATTTTTTCGGTAATTTCTGAGCCTATTATTTCTCTTTAATATTCTCAATTTACACTTTCTCACTCTCTTTAAATTATTTTACTCAACTTACAATCATTTATTTTCTCTATGTATTCAGACGACACAGTACTACCGGGGATGTTTAACACTTTTCCCTCCAAAAGTATTCATAGATATCAGGCCAACCACAATCTGATACCATTAAATCTGTAATGATCCGTTACCACAATTTTCACCTTATTTTACACAATTTATCCAGTTGGGCTGTCTGTGATACTTCACTTGATTTCTTATGTTAAACAATTTCATAAAATATTGTTTATATTACATACATCCCCTATCTTATTTAATAAGCAAGTAGTACTGCATATATGTCTAAATACAGAAAATAAATGATCGTACCTCATTATCTTTATCGGTCTGTCACACTTTCCTTTGTGTACAGCCGTGATCCACAATCCTCGGATATCATAATCATCAAAAAACCTGAAATGTTAAAATTGGGGAGTGAGCAAACCATGGCTCAGTAAGAGAGTTATATGTCACACTTGATATTCGGTTAACTATATGCTGAAAAACTTTTTCACTTTCTTTTAAATCTTCCTAGCTGGCTTTAGGCACACATGTAGGAAGGATACTACAGTCGACTAGGGATCCAGATAGAGTAAGGCAGGTATTTTAAAATACCTCACTTGTTTCGGAACCTATGATGCGCACGGACAAAAGAAAACGTAGCTTGGAATTTGAAGGAGCTGAAAATGCAACAGGACAGCAACAAGACTGATGAATGACAACTTTTGAAAACCTAGACCCCAAGCCTAAAGAGACTCGAACCCAAAGGTATTGGACCTTGACCCTACGAATAAGAATTCGAGAACCTAAGGTATAACAATGGTGGATGGTGAAAAAGGAGGTGCCACAAGGAAGAAGACCTTGATAAGCCTAGTTGAGAGGGAACCCAAGAGAAAGGCACACTCAATTTCTGAAAATTCAATTAACTGATCTGTTCATCAATAGCGTTTACAAGGTATTTATAATAATACCTAGCACTTAAGCCCATAAACAAGTGGGCTAGAATTAACACCAACAGAAAATAAGACTAAACCCAAATTCATGCCTAAACCTAGTTATATAAAATAAATAGTCCAAGACACAACAAGACTCAAACGTGGGCTATTCAAACACTTAGCCCATCTTATTGTTAAGCTAAAATAAGACAGTAAACCATGCTCATGTCGTTTGGGCTTCCAAGCAAGTATAGATGTCTTGAGACTCTTCATGGAAGCTTCCTTGACACTTCAATGATGCCAGAGCTTGTTGCATTAATGAGGCCAAGACATGTTGCGTCTTCTTGGCTCGAGCTCGGGTAATTGGACCTCCTTGGATGACCAATGGATCCTTAGCATCACGAACATCACGAGCGAGTGGATCTCCTCAAAAGGATTTGTCCTCAAATCGCATATACCTTCATCAAAAGAAAAGGGAGAAAGATCAGAAACACTAAAAGTAGCAGATACACCATACTCACCAGGAAGATCCAATCGGTAGGCATTATCGTTGATCTTCTCTATGACTTGGAATGGTCCATCTCCTCAGGGATGCAGCTTGGTTCTTCGCTGAATAGGAAAACTCTCCTTTCTCATATGCACCCAAACCCAATCACCAGGCTCAAAGACTACTTTCTTTCGATGCTTATTTGCTTGGGTGGTATACTGCTCAGTCTTCTTTTCAATAGCTTGACGTACTCTCTCATGGAGTTGCTTCACAAACTTAGCTTTCTGTTCTCCATCCAAGTTACTCTGCTCAGCACTAGGTAATGGCAACAAATCCAAGGGAGTAAGAGGATTGAAGCCATAAACAACTTCGAATGGAGAGCAACTCGTAGTGGAGTGCACACTACAGTTATATGCAAACTCCACATGTGGCAAGCAATCTTCCCAATTCTTCAAATTCTTCTGAATAATGGACCTCAATAATGTAGATAGGGTTCGGTTGACGACCTCAGTCTGTCCATCAGTCTGGGGGTAACAAGTGGTGGAGAATAAAAATTTAGTTCCCAACTTTCCCCATAACGTCTTCCAAAAGTAACTAAGGAACTTGGCATCTCGATAAGAAACAATGGTCCTTGGTACACCATGTAGACGTACTATCTCTTTGAAGAAAAGGTCAGCAACGTTGCTCGCATCATCCGTCTTGTGGGAAGCGATGAAATGAGCCATCTTAGAGAACCTGTCAACCACAACAAAAAAAGAATCTCTACCGCGTTTTGTTTTAGGCAAGCCCAAAACAAAATCCATAGAGATATCAGTCCACGGAGTAGTAGGAATGGGTAAAGGAGTATATAAACCATGATTATGAACTCTAGATTTAGCTTGCCTTCATGAAATGCATCTATCACATAATCTCTCTACGTCTCTCCTCATGTTAGGCCAAAAGAAATGTTCTTGCAAAACAGCTAGAGTTCTCCTAACCCCGAAGTGACCCATTAATCCTCCACTATGGGCTTCTCTAACTAACAGCACGCGCAATGAACTCCTAGGCACACATAATTTATTTTCTCTAAATAAGAACCCATCGTGCCTAAAGAACTTGCCAAAGCCAGATGTAGCACATGCATCATAAACATTACCAAAATCAACATCATCAGCATACTGTTCTTTGATATACTCAAATCCTAAAAGTTTAGCATCAAGAGTAGTGATAAGAGTATACCTACGAGATAACGCATCAGCTACGACGTTCTCTTTACCTTGTTTGTACTTGATCACGTACGGGAACGTCTCAATGAACTCTATCCACTTGGCATGACGCCTATTCAGCTTACTCTGTCCTTTCAGATGCTTCAAGGACTCGTGATCAGTGTGGATGACAAATTCTTTGGGCCACAAGTAATGTTGCCATGTCTCCAAGGCCCTCACTAATGCGTACATCTCCTTGTCATATGTGGGATAGTTAAGTGCTGCTCCACTTAACTTCTCACTAAAGAAAGCAATTGGACGTTTTTCCTGCATAAGCACAGCTCCAATACCTACACCTGAGGCATCGCACTCAATCTCAAAAGTTTTAGTAAAGTCAGGCAGAGATAACAAAGGAGCAGAACAAAGTTTATCCTTAAGCAAATTAAAAGCATGCTCTTGTGTAGGACCCCAATGAAATGCAACATTCTTTTAGACCACTTCGGTCAAAGGTGCAGCTATAGTGCTAAAATCTCTAACGAATCGAAGATAGAAACTAGCTAAACCATGGAAACTACGCACCTCAGAAACAGACTTAGGTACAGGCCAATCTTTAATTGCCTTTACCTTCTCATTATCAACAGAAATGCCATGTGAAGAAACTACATACCCAAGGAAAACAATCTTATCAGTGCAGAATGTACATTTCTTAAGATTGGCATACAAACTTTCATTCCTCAAAATAGTAAGAACATTCTTAAGATGCTCAACATGCTCATGCAGACTCTTACTATAGATCAAAATGTCATCAAAATAGACAACCACATACTTACCAATGAAATCACGTAAAACATGGTTCATTAATCGCATGAATGTACTGGGTGCATTAGTCAAGCCAAAAGCATAACTAACCACTCATAGAGACCATGTTTAGTCTTAAATGCGGTTTTCCATTCATCACCTTCTTTCATACGAATTTGGTGATATCAGCTCTTTAAATCGATTTTAGAAAACATGCATGCACCATGCAACTCATCAAGCATGTCATCTAGCCTAGGAATAGGATAGCAGTACTTTATAGTGATTTTGTTGACGGCTCGGCAGTCAACGCACATCCCCCACGTCCCATCTTTTTTTGGCACAAGTAGCACGGGCACGGCGCATGGACTCATGCTCTCTCTCACATAACCTTTTCTCATGAGCTCCTCAACTTGCCTTTGAAGCTCCTTCGTCTCCTCGGGATTACTTCTGTAGGTTGGACGGTTAGGAATGGCAGCTCCGGGGACAAGGTCAATCGTGTGCTAGATCCCACGAATCGGTGGTAATCCACTTGGGATCTCCTCAGGGAGTACATCCTCGAACTCCTGCAACAATGAGACAACATTAGTAGGCAAAGTATCATGGAGTTCAGCATCAATAAAATAAGAATCTTTAAATAAGAGTAACAGGATAGGAGACTTAGCAAGAAATGCAGTCTTCACATCTCGGGGTTTGGCATAGCAGCTCACTGTTTTGCTGTCCTTGTTTTCCTTCTTTTCTTTAGCTTGCTTCCTTTGCTCGTCATGTTGCTCCTTTAGCCTTAATTGGTCCTTATAAATCTCCTTGGGGCTAAGGGGAGCAAGAGCAATTCTTGCCATCCATAGTAAAGGAGTAACGGTTAGTGTAACCGTCGTGGATGACTCTTCGATCATACTGCCACGGTCTACCCAGCAATAGGTGGCTAGCTTGCATGGGCACCACGTCACACAACACCTCATCTCGATACCTTCCAATACGAAAAGGAACCAAGACTTGCTTCACCACGTTCACTTCACCACAATCAGTAATCCACTGCAACTTATATGGGTGGTGATGCTTGGTAGTGGGCAACTTTAATTTATCAACAAGGTATGTACTAGCAACATTAGTATAGCTCCCACCATCAATGATTACAGTACATACCTTGTCACTAATATGACATCTCGTATGGAAGATGTTCTCGCGTTGTGCCTCATCTTCAAACTTCACATGAGTAGTAAGAGCACGCCCAGCAACAAGTGCTTCACCATGAGCAGCATACTCAACAACTTCTTCTTCATCAACATCTTCTAACGCAGGCATCTCATGTTCTACACTGATTTCAAAACCTTTACTCTCAACATCTCCATTCCCAAGCATGATCATAACTCTACGGTTGGGACACTGAGAGGCAATATGTCCATGACCTAAACACTTGAAACACTTAATGTCATGTGTCCTACTTTGGGATGCTTGGGCAGATTCAGTCTTGGGCTTTGGAGGGCCCTCAAGCTTGGGCTTAGCAAAGCTTTCTGACTTAGGCGTAGACACTGGCTTATCATCCCTATGAAAGGTGTTAGATTTCCAAACAAGAAGGAACTAGAAGTAAAACGGGATGTACCTTTCCTTTTGAGTTGCCTTTCCACTTTGATGGCCACATGCAGCATCTCCTCTAAATCCATGTAATGCTGCAACTCTACTACATTGGCAATCTCACGGTTTAAGCCTTGGAGAAAACGAGCCATAGTAGCTTCTGCATCCTCCTGGATATTGGCTCGGATCATGGTTATTTCCATCTCTTTGTAGTAATCCTCAACACTCTTTGAGCCCTGGGTAAGACCTTAGAGCTTCTGGTATAACTCTTTGTAGTAATGAGTAGGAACAAATCTCTTCCTCATGATGCACTTCATCTCATCCCATGTAGACACTGGAGGATCACCATATCTTCTTCTACTAGTGACTAACTGATCCCACCAAACTATAGCATACTCTGTGAACTCAATTGCTGCAAGTTTGACCTTCTTTTCTTCAGAGTAGTGGTGGCAGTCAAACACCATTTCAAGCTTCCTTTCCCACTCCAAATACTCCTCAGGATCATTCTTGCCTGGGAAAGGAGGAATCTTCAATTTTATACTGCCAAGGTTTCCATCCATCTTCTCCTTGCCTCTATCACGAGCTCTATCAACTCGATCTCTATACCCATGGTACCTTCTATGATGTCTATCTATCCTAGACTCTTCATTCGAATCATACCCAACATTATCATCATACTCGTCATTGGCAACAACCTTACTTTTTAGACGAGAAGTATCACCTTGCTGGATCTTTGCAAACCAAGCTTCATGTTGGTTCAACTTATCTTGAATGTCATTGAATTTCACATCCATCCGTTGGAACTGTTGCTACATTGCCTGAGGCATGAATTCAATCTTTTTAAAGTCGGACTTATCACCTTCAGAAGACATTTTCAACAAAGTTATCCTCACGTGTTTACACTCGTGTTTCACTCAAGTAATTTGGTTTTTCTCTACTAATGTTTCTCACACACTCAGGCCTTTTTCCCTTACACTACCTTAACTCTACAGGTTCACAATCACACTAGAGACTCAGTCAAAGAATCAACCTCGCAGAATCAACTAATTCACCAAGTATTGTCACCAAGTATTTTCCTTTTTTTTTTGAATTCTTCTCCCTTTTGTTGTTTTTCACAGAAAGGTGAGGTTAGGGTGACTCAAAGAAAGAAAAAAATAAAATAAAAATAGAAAAAAATAAAAAAAAACACTAGAAGGACAAAAAAAAATGAAAAATGGCCTAAAACTATAGGAAAACAATGGAATTTGGCCAAGATAGGGTGTGGCCCGTCAAACAAAGTTTGACGGGTTCATTTTCTTTCGTCGTTTTCTTTAAAACGGGTACTCGCACGCCTCCTAACTCAACTAAATTTTTCTATTTGAATAGTACCGCAACATTTTTTTTTCAATTTCTTTTTTTTTATTCTTCGAATTCTTTGTTATTTTTTCCTCTTTTTTTTAATTTGAGGTTTGCGGTTTCCTTGAAAAGAGTAGGGGTGTGACTAGCGTTGAAATAAGTGGCTGAAGAAGTGCGGCTAGGGTTTTTGGAGGGATGCGGTTAGGGTTTTTTTTTTTTAGGGATGCAGCTAGGATTTTTTTGGAGGGATGCGGCTAGGGTTTTTTTTTGGAGGGATGCGGCTAGGGTTTTTTTGGAGGGATGCGGCTAGGGTTTTTTTTAGAGGGATGCGGCTAGGGTTTTTTTTTTAAGGGATACGGCTAGGGTTTTTTTTTGGAGGGATGTAGCTAGAGTTTTTGAGGGATGTGGCTAGGGTTGTGATTGAAAAGTGAGTGACGCACTGACAAACCAGAAATCAAAAAGTGACTGACACAGACAAACCAGAAATCAAAACTTGAGCTCTGATGCCAACTGATGCGCACGGACAAAAGAAAACGTAGCTTGGAATTTGAAGGAGCTGAAAACGCAACAGGACAGCAGCAAGACTGATGAATGACAACTTCTGAAAACCTAAACCCGAAGCCTAAAGAGACTCGAACCCAAAGGTATTGGACCTTGACCCTACGAATAAGAATTCGAGAACCTAAGGTATAACAATGGTGGATGGTGAAAAAGGAGGCGCCACAAGGAAGAAAACCTTGATAAGCCTAGTTGAGAGGGAACCCAAGAGAAAGGCACACTCAATTTCTGAAAATTCAATTAACTGATCTGTTCATCAATAGAGTTTACAAGGTATTTATAATAATACCTAGCACTTAAGCCCATAAACAAGTGGGCTGGAATTAACACCAACAGAAAATAAGACTAAACCCAAATTCATGCCTAAACCTAGTTACATAAAATAAATAGTCCAAGACACAACAAGACTCAAACGTGGGCTATTCAAACACTTAGCCCATCTTATTGTTAAGCTAAAATAAGACAGTAAACCATGCTCATGTCGTTTGGGCTTCCAAGCAAGTATAGATGTCTTGAGACTCTTCATGGAAGCTTCCTTGACACTTCAATGATGCCAGAGCTTGTTGCATTAATGAGGCCAAGGCTTATTGCGTCTTCTTGGCTCTAGCTCGGGTAATTGGACCTCCTTGGATGACCAATGGATCCATAGCATCAAGAACATCACGAGCGAGTGGATCTCCATCAACCTAGAAGCAACTGTAGAGAGTACTAATTTCATTGTTTTCAAAACGATATAATTTTCGTTTTTCCACAGAGTAAACCACTTATTTCTTTTCACATTCAGTATACCCTAAAACACGTGACAGTTCAGTAGTAAAACAGTGGTTTACTTCTCTTCTCTTTAGTACAGTAAAAACACGTGACAGTATAGTGATTTGTCAATATCCAATCATTGGATAATTACTTCTTCGATTATTTCTATCTTAGAAATAATTCTTATGTTATTCTTTTAGAATAAACATTTATTTCTCTTTTCAAATCAGTAACCGTATCATACAGTTTAGTAAAACAGTATATTTAGTAAAACAGTATCTCCATACGGTTCAGTCAGTAACAATAAACCGTAGCTACTAGTTCAGAAAACAGTATAAGGTAGCTTTCAGTTCAGTAAATAGTAAATGGTAGCTTTCAGTTCAGTAAAACAGTAATCAATGGCTACCATTTTAGTAAACAGTACAGTTCAGTAACACAGTGTTTTGGTACGATTTTGCTCAGTAAACAGTAAATAGTAATCAGTACAGTATTTTAGTACAGTAAATAGTACAGTACAGTAAACAGGATTCAATAAATCCTTTCAGTAAATAGTCATCAGTATGTGAGACTAGGCATCACCCTACAATTAAATTATGCTATCATCGTCCAATAATAGACCAGTAATCATCCCTAAAGGGGCACAGTAAATAGTATGTATGTGATCTATGGCCATGATTTATATGGTGTCCTCGGTGTACACTTGCAAGGTGACATCCGGGATGCTGATGACTGGCAGGTCTATCAGCCACGTGACAGTACAGTATAAGTGTGATGCATGAAACTCGGGGCCTAAGTCTCAAAACAGTATAAAAACCGTACCTTAACCTTTATGGATTTTAAATACCGTAAATCAAATTATTTCACAAATATCCATAAGGCTCGCATGTAAATTTCATCATCTTTATGAAATTTATAAAGTAAATATCAATTTTCAAAATATTTCATAAAGGTATAAATCTTGTTTTCCATACGGTGAAAACAGTTTGCAAATCATCATTGTAATATATAAAAGGGCAAAACTATCCTTTTTCCATCATAAAACACAAATGCACGCTTTTCCGTGCTTTCACTCGAAAACATGGTTTTAAAATTTATCGGAATTAAATTCACATGATTTCATAATTTATGGAAAAATAATATTTATTTTCCAAATTCATAAATCCCGTAACCATGTTTCCTTCTAAAAACACGTGTAGAGACCTCTAGTCTCGAAATCATAGTTTTTCATCATTTCTTAACCTTTACTGAATTTTCATAATTAATTATTTCATAATTAAAACCATAAAGGTTTTATATTAAATTAAGTGAATATTTAAGAATATTTATAAAAATATTCACTTCAGTCTCTTTTTCATTGTCATCTCATTTCACGTGAAATATCACCTACCGGATGAATTTTCGGTGATTTCCTTTTTACCATTCTTGAAAACATGAATATTTTAAAATTAAATATCACTATATTTATGTTTTATGAAATTTAATCGATTTCTCGATTTTTGTGCTTGAAAATCGATTTTCGTGAAACCAAATCACTTATTTTAATTTTCGATAATTTTTGGTAATTTTCGGTAAATTTTCGGCAGTATATCGGCTGCTGATTGGCTAGCCTCCTGCACGAAAAATATAGTTTATATTCTTCAACCGGTATTTCACCACAATTACAAATGGATAAATCACCACAAATTTTAAACCGATAATTATCAAACGCATTTATAAAATTAAATGCAATTTAAAAACATGTGGCTAAATATCCTTACAGGCGGCACATGTCTCCCATACCTGTCTCAGGTCGACGACTAACTCTCGAAGGTGGAGCCCGTGTTCACCTCTCCCAATTCCATCGGCTCGGTTATCGAGGGAATTTTTTGGAAATTAAATTCTAAAATTTAAAATTTTTCCATAATTATTTAAATTAAATACTCAGAATTAAATCTCGAATTTCTTACCAAATTTTTCAGATTTTTCGGATTTCTGAATTCCCGGGATTTCCCATAATTTTCGAAATTCCCGAATCCCCAAAATTTCTCTTTTTCTCTTTTCTTTTCTTTCTTTCTTTCCTTTCTTCTTCTTTTCTTTTCTTTTTCTTTTTCCTTTTTCCTTTCTTTTTCTTTTTCTTTTTCTTTTTTCCTTTTTCCTTTTCCTTTTTCCGGTCAGACGGTCCAGACCAGTTACCTTCCCCTCACCGTCGATTCTTCTCCAGCGACCGGTTCTCTGGCGGTTCGTCGGCTCTACAGCTGGCCAGCACTACGGCGAAGCTGGATCTGGCCTCAGTTCGGTCTGGATCGACGGCACGGCGGCGGATCGACTCAGTTTAGGTCCGGTCTCTTCCACCTCTTCGTCGTTCCTCCTCCTCCGTTCTCCGCCTCATCGGTGGCCTCCTACCTCTTCCTCTTCCTCCGGCGGTGCTTCGGTGGCAGTGGCGGTGGCCAATTTGGCCGACACCGCCAGATCCCTTTTTCCTCTTTTTCTTTCCTCGGCTTTCGCCGACTTCCTTTGTTTCTTTCCTTTCTTCCGCCGCCGGTGGCTTCTTTCCTTTCTCTGGCCGGTGGCATCTCACCCTTCTCCTTTCTCCCTCGTCGGCGGTGGCAGCTCCGTTGCCGTCAGCCTCACCTGGGAGGATCGGGTTCCTCCCGATCTTTCCTTTCCCTTTTTGTTTCACTTTCCTCTTTTGTTTTTTATTTTACTTTCTATTTTTATCTATACTATATAATATTTACATATATATTTATTTATATATATGTTATAATACCATATATATTGTATTTACAATATATACATTTTCAAAATTTAATGTAAATTAATATTTACATTTTTCTCATATATGTATATATTTATATATACATAAAATGCCATACTTGAATACATATGTATTATTTAAATTTATGAGATAGTATATATATTCATATATATACCAACGTATATTAAAATATACTATATAGTATTTTAAATGCATATGTATTCGTATAAAATACATTTATATAATTTATAATTATATAAACATATTTCATTTTCATTTCTCCCTTTCCTTATTTAATTTGGATTTCAATTTATCCAAATTAAATTCCCTTCTCTTCATTATTATTTTTTTTTCCAATTTAATTTTCCTTCACTCGGATTTCCACCATTTGTTCCTTTCTCAATTCTCGGGATTTTCACCAATATCCCGTTCTCACAATTTTATTTATTTCCACTGATTTATTTTCTCCAATATTTATTTCCAATAAATGGAAAATTTACGGTTATCACACTTCATGAACTACGGGAGCCACCTCTAGAGTCCTTTTAGAGCTAAGTGTTGCACGTATACTGATGAAACATCAGAAAGCATGCACCATAAAGGCAAGTACGAGTAAAACTCATTGCTTTGTACCGTGTGAGCCACCTTTAAAGAACTCAAAGGAACTACGTGCTACACAGCTTTCTTCGTGAACTATGGGAGCCACCTCTAGAGTCCTTTGAGAGCTAAGTGTTGCATGTGTATCGATGAAACATTAGGAAACGTATGCCATAAAGGCCAATTCGAGTAAAACTCACTCTTTTGTACTGTGTGAGGCACCTATAGAGAACTCAATGTGGGAGCCACCTCTAGAGTCCTTTGAGAGCTAAGTGCTACACGTGTATCGATGAACCATTAGGAAACGTACGCCATAAAGGCCAATTCGAGTAAAACTCACTCCTTTGTACCGTGTGAGCCACCTCTAGAGAACTCAAAGGAACTACGTGCTACGCAACTTTCTTCGTGAACTGTGGGAGCCACCTCTAGAGTCCTTTGAGAGCTAAGTGTTGCACGTGTATCGATGAAACATTAGGAAATGTATGCTATAAAGGCCAATTCAAGTAAAACTCATTCTTTTGTACCATGTGAGCCACCTCTGGAGAACTCAAAGGAACTACGTGCTACACAGATTCTTTGTGAACTGTGGGAGCCACCTCTAGAGTCCTTGGAGAGCTAACTGCTACACATGTAATGATGAATCATGGGAAATCATATGCCAATGAGACAATGGATAAACGATGGTGGTCTTGTGATGTGGTAAATATCGTTTGGTAAGATGGATATTATACATACGACAATGATTTGGAATAATTGTCGAACCTTACATATATTATGCTATAGTATCATGTACTATTTGAAATGTTTGTTTATTTCACGTTCAACCATATCGATGAAAGAAATGAAAAGAATGATATTGTGAGAGTTAAAGATGTGAAGAAAAGTATGAATGAGCCTATACAATCTGTTGTAGATTATATGATAGTAGCTAATCTTGATAGAATGCATACATGTTATTTTATGGAGTTCATGCATGTATGATCATATTTTACGACATGAGCCTAGTCTATATTTATTTAAGCTACTTACTGAGCCGTGGATTTGCTCACCCCCTTAAATTTAACATCTACATATCATACGGGTTGATATCCAGCTCAGACTTCATATAGGCTCTCTCGGGAACTGTACCTAGCTGTGGTACTCGTCTACGTTCTCCGAGCTATGTTTTTATGTTTTTGAGGTATACAAATGGTATATCATTTTGATAATTATGCAAACTTTATTTTCACAGTACTAGGAAGAAATATGGGATGTAACTTTGGATCACACTAGATTATTATGTAAGTCTATATGATTATCGAGTACGATCCGGGATTAGATATATGTTTTGAAGTATGTTTAAAAATGAAAAATGTGAAATTTCTAGTGAGATGAATCTTAAGAAATATGAGATGCATGATTGCATGAAACTGTAGGAATTAAAGCTGGCTGCATTGTGAAATTTAGAATGTGTTTTAATGCAGGTGATTTTACTGGGGAAATTGATAAAATACAGGGGGGAGGTTTTCGAACCGTTTCTTTTGGATAAGTGAAAATAAGACTAAAATGATTAAAATTACTTAGAGAAGTATGACATAGCTAGAGAAATAATATTATTAAGGCAAGATTTGATTTAGTTACTACACTAACACCGAATACAAACCGTAATTAGAAAATAAAAATTTGCTTCGTAATTTTCCAAAAGCAATAATGTAAGTGTTAAGTGGACGTCATTGCCTTCGGGTCGTGACAAATCACCTCCAACTCATCAGTCCGTCTATACATAAGCATGTAATCCTTAGTGCCTTGAAGATATCTAAGCACCTTCTTCGCAGCTCTCCAGTGGTCCATCCTCGAGTCACTTTGGTATCTACCCAACATTCCCACAGCAAAAGCAATATCAGGCCTGGTACAGACATGTGCATAATAGCTGAGGCATATGGAATGTTCTTCATCTGTTCCTACTCAAGATCATTTTTCGGGCACTGGTTCAAACTAAACTTGTCACCCTTTACAATGGGAGCTAGGCTTGGTGAACAATCTTTCATTCTGAATCTTTCTAAGACTTTATTGATATAGGCTTCTTGTGACAAACCAAATATACCTCTATGTCTGTCTCTATGGATCTTGATGCCAATGACATAAGATGCATAGCCCATATCCTTCATATCAAAGTTCTTAGAAAGAAATTGTTTCACCTCACGAAGCATCCCCTTATCATTGGTTACAAATAAAATATCATCCACATATAGCATAAGGAAACAAATCTTGCTCCCATTGACTTTCTGGTATATACACTGATCCATGATGTTCTCAATGAAACCAAATGATGAGATGACTTCATGGAATTTTAAATACCATTGGCGGGAAGCTTGTTTCAACCCATATATGGATTTCTTGAGCTTACAGACCAAATGCTCACCATTACTAGAGGCAAAACCTTCAGGTTGTTTCATGTAGACCTCTTCCTCTAGATCACCATTGAGAAATGCCATTTTCACATCCATTTGTTGCAACTTTAAATCAAAATGTGCAACAAGTGCCATTATGATGCGGAGAGAATCTTTCTTAGATACAGGAGAGAAGGTCCCCTTGTAATCGATTCTCTCCTTTTGAGTGAATCCTTTAGCTACGAGTCTTGCCTTATAACACTCAATGTTGCCTAATGAGTCAGTCTTGGTCTTAAAGACCCATTTATAGCCTATAGCCCTAGCCCCATTAGGCAACTTGACAAGATCCTCTACTCCATTAGATGCCATGGAATCCATCTCATCCTTCATAGCATCGAACTAAAGTTTTGATTCTTTCCTGTTCATGGTTTGTGAAAACATCTCTGGATCATTAACAGGCCCAACATTGAAATCATATTCTTGGAGATACACAATATAATCACTAGGAATAGTTGACTTCTTTTCCCTAGTAGACCTTCTTAATATTGGTTCAACATTCTCTAAAAGATCATGTTGTCCAATTGGTTGCTCATTCGATTCTGGTGTTTCCAAAAGAGCCTCATCTACTGGTAAGTTATCAACTACTTATGGATCTTCAATGATTGGTTTTTGAATGTCCAACTCTACTAAAGGGACATTGTTCATGATAACCAATCCTTGACTCGAGGTAGAGGGTTGATCTCTCACAGAAACTAGGTCTTGAGATTGATCGCTCCCACTAACTAAGTCATTTTTAAGAAAATTAGTGTTCCTTGATTCCATAATTCTAGTGCTATGAGATGGACAATAGAATCTGTAGCCCTTGGATCATTCGGCATATCCAATGAAATACCCGCTTATGGTCCTAAGATCCAGTTTCTTTTCCTGTGGATTGTAAACTCTTATCTCAGAAAGGCATCCCCAAACGCGCATATGATGCAAACTCGATTTCCAACCTTTGAATAATTCGAAAGGTGTCTTTGGAACAGCCTTGGTCGGAACCCAATTCAATATATATGCTGCCGTTTTAAGAGCTTCAATCTACAAAGACTTAGGCAACTTCGAGTTGCTAAGCATACTACGCACCATTTCCATCAAAGTTCGGTTCCTTCTTTCTGCAATACCATTCTGACCTAGTGAACCAGGCGTGGTATATTGGGCAACAATCCCATTTTCTTGAAAGAACTTCGCAAATGGTCTAGGGGCTTGTCCATCTTCAGTGTATCTACCATAATACTCTCCACCTCTATTAAACCACACAATATAAACATGTTGAAATAATTAAAAGTGGAAGCGATAGGATCTAACCTCTAACCATTGCACTCTGTAACTTGTTGTTGAACGATTCCTTAGTTGAATGATCTACTCTTATTCAATCACAAGCCTTCCAAGCACTCGAATGCTCACTAAATGGTGTATAACAAAGAAGGTGATGCTTGGGGATCGAATTCTTGCTCTTTATTTCGTGAACTTGGAGCCTCAAAATTCTAACCAACTCTCTCACACATTCAAACCATGACAGAACAATGTTTTTATGGTTAAAGAATCAATGAAATAATGGACCATATATTTGGCATTGATTATCACAAGGTTATATATGGCAATAGCCAAATTTTGTCACCTGTGATCAAAGGATAAGCCAACACATGAATTAGGGGGACTCTCAACAAACCTTGGAGCAACTGTTTGGAGGTGGTTTCAACAGTTGGAAACTAAAACAGAAAATGTGACACGAGCTGGGAAGATCGACTGGATCAGGGGCTAAAAATGGTGGCGTTTTAGGCTTGGT
Organism: Heritiera littoralis; assembly: GCA_031772115.1. NCBI lineage: Eukaryota > Viridiplantae > Streptophyta > Magnoliopsida > Malvales > Malvaceae > Heritiera > Heritiera littoralis. The sequence continues at coordinate 4,012,809 of JAPDPK010000061.1, read as the reverse complement.
GGTGGTGTTGTTTTTGTGGTACATAGACGTGAGAAGGCTACTGAGCAGGACACTAACTAGGGGCTAGACAAAGCACCCTAAGGGTACCGAAACAGTGCTAAACTGGAGCAGAGAAACAAAGACCAAATAGTGAAGCTAGGTGCTGGATAGATGGCTCTCGACAAGGTAAATTTAGGCCTAATAAAGTTAGTTTTTAGATGCTCAAAATGCAGGTTTAAAGCAGGGTAAATAAAGGACTAAAAGAAAAAAAAGGTGGTTGGAGAGAAAAGTCTTTGAGCTGCTACAAGAGCATTAAATTAGGTTGTTCAGTTGATGTTCTTTGGATGTTGCAAAGGTGTTTTGGGAGTTGAGTGGATGTTGTTCTAGGTGTACTAGATTGTTGCTATAACAGGCCTCAAACAAGGGACACGGGAAGGCTTAAAGCTGCTGATTTGAGGGCAAGTGTTAAAAGTTATTTTAAGTTCTATTTTGGGGGCTACCTTACAGTGTTTAGGTGGCAGTTTTTAAAGGTTGTATGGGTGAGGTTTTAGGCATTAAACAGAGGGTGTTTGAAGGGTTCATGAGCTACAAATGGGTGTTGAAACAAGGTTGATGTTGGCTGGAGTCTGGGCTAAGTTAGGGTGCAAAACAAGGCATCAAAAATAGAGGGAAGAAAAGGGTGCAAGAAGGGCTCGAAGGTTGAGCCGATCAACGTAAAGGAGAAAAAAATGAAGAGAAGAGAAAGAAAGAAAGGAAGGAAAAAAAAAGAGAAGGAAAAAAAGAAAAATATATATGTATTTAAGGAAAAAGAAATATATGTTGGCTTGGGGTTAGAGGTAAGCAAACATTGTTCAAATTTAATATATATATATATATATATGTTGCATTTTATTAAATTTATACTAAGTAAATTACCAATGTTTAAAGGTGTATGCGAGTCTAGTTCGGAGTATGGGCTAAATTCGATGTACGCACGCGAAGCTTGGACTACGTGCACGCTAAGCTTTAAGTCGGTAAGACATTTATATAACGTAGAAGTTGAGTTATATTGTATAGGTTGATATATGGTGTCTTGAGGATCTGAGTAGTTAGAGATTTTGACTTAACTAGTATTTATGATATATTATAAATCAAGGTAATTGATATGACGTAATATAATGGTGTTCGATAACTTAAGCTTGCACAAATCGATGAGGAAATTTTATAGTCTAAGATTATCTGTAAAAACATGTGGTAATAGTATACCTCAGTTAATTACTAGTTGAGCATGCGGACTGCCTAAGAATGAAATTTAATATTGTGGAAAATAATGGATATCAAATTAAACACTTACGTATGATATGTAAACGGATGATATCATGGATTTATGATTACACGAAGTGAAATGCAACGATGGTATTGAGCTCGATAAAGGTACATATTAATGTGATTTTTGGTTAAACGATCTAATGTGGTATTGGACCTGTAGGCATCATTAGACGAAAATGACATTACATGGATGCATTCCATAGGTATTATACTGTATGGTTTTAAACTCATGTGTAGTTGCATTGCCTTTAAGCATGCTTTGCTTATAACTTGAGATTTTTCAAGGATTTATCCATGCAATACTTATACGAAACTTTAGATGTTTAAATTGTTTTGAAAACACTGAGTAAATAGTGTAAAGGTATGTATTTATATATGAAAATGATATTAAAGAAATGTGTTACATACTATGCACTATTTTCATAAGAAAAGAGAAAGGTTTAAAAGTTTTATAAGACTATAGGCACCCTAAGAGAGTTAAATTCAATAAAGCATAGTGGAAACTACCTAATTTGAGATTACTCGTTAAGCAGAGATGCTTGTCCGACAAAAGTCGTGGACAGGGCTCAATAACACCTTATCAGTGGGATTCAGAGACATAGGTCTATGGCCATAGATAGCACCCTAGTTGGTTTCCAGGAGACGATGACATGATTTTCATTGCTAACTATAGTGATTAAAGTCTTTATTGATAGAGTATTAGGGATTCAGCCTAGTCTCAACCTTGATATGATAAGTTTTCTAGAGTATGGTTTTATTTGATATGAACTCTAGACTTGACATGATTTTACAGTATATAAGAAATGTTTTAAGGCATTATATGTTTTTTCTTAAAACATGCCTTAAAAGTGCAAGTGATATGATTTGCAAATTGTACATACTCTAACCATGTCTTAAAAGTAAACATGAAACGAATTGAGATTTTGCATGTTTTGAACATGCTCTAAAAGTATATATGATATGATTTGAAATGATAGCCATTTTATACAGTAAAACTTGCATAACTTTTGCATGCTGAGTTATGACATAATGACATGCTATCTACATGATGTCATGACATTACACTGTCCATGAATATAAGATTTATATGAAGAGTATTATGACTTTACACTATCTATGATCATGATCTTCCATATGAGAAGTGATATGATTTGACATAATACAAGAGTATAATTGTTAAATGTAAAGTGACCTGATATGATATTGCATTTAAACATGGTGTTCAATTGAGACATGATATAATATGAGATTGATGTGAGTATGAAGTAATAGTATATGATATTCGAATTATACATGATGCATTGTTGCGCGATGTATTGTAGTATAAGGATAAGAAGATTGAAAGTGATTAAATTGATTTAATTAGAGGTCTGAGTGATAGACAGATGTCGGGAATGGAGATAATGAGGTACTTCAAATTTCCATTCCATCGATATTCCAAAACCCTCGCTCACCTAAAGTCTTTAGGGCATGATCTTGTCATAAATATGAGATGTTATCGATTGAAATGGTAAATTATGATTGTAAACTTGTAGGTTCATGCATTGCATTTAGAACAGTATAAATTCTGCTTTTGCACTTATATAAATGATTTATTGAGCCCTCAGTCATTAAATGAAAACTATTTTTCAGAATAATTCAAGGGACACATTGGACAGTTCTGGTGATTTGATAGTGTCTCGACTCTTGATGTCCTTGTTGTTGAATATCTTGGTATAGTATTATTTCTTCTCTATATGCTTTTATTTTTAGGCAATGTTTATACAGTACTATAGGGTGGGATGTAAACTAGGATAATGAGTAGTCAATATAATATTTTGATATTATATGATGAGTTTGTGGTTATTAGTCATGGGTATTAAGAACACTGAGATGATACCTATTTGGTAAATATAATGTGGATTGTGGGAAATGTTGTGTTGCATTCTACTGATTCACAAGTAATTAACTAGGGAAATCTTAAAATATAGGAGGAGATATTTTCAATCTGTTTAAAAAAAATAGTAAGATATTGGTTATAATTGATCCTTCCCTATCTTAGAGAGTAATTTAAAGAATGATTGGAAACAGTTTAGTGACTACACTGACACCGTATACAAACTGTAAAATGAAAAGGAAAAATTTAGTTCGCAAATTTCTTAATTGGAATAAGTGTAAGTGTCAAGTGAATGTCATGACCTTCGAGTTATGAAAAATTAAATGGTATCAAAGCAATGTTTGTTTAGTACGTGTTAGTGCAGATAAGTCAAAATAGTTTACATCCCATAGTACTGTAAATGCCTAAATGCTAAGTGCTCAATAAGTGCAGAAAAACTGTTCTAAATGCCTGTATCTTTCGCATAGAAATTAAGTGATAATAAGGTAAAGAAAATCGTTAAGGTGTTAATGGTTTGAAGCCTCGATAAGTGACATAATGACCTATAAGGTATTGTGGTTTGCAAGGAGATTAGAAAGGCACAGTAGCCTATATGGAATCTGGAAGTATGGAGGTTGATAAATGTACCTGTCAAGGCTCATGAACAATATATAAAATTTTGTTTGATGGAAATGATTGTGGAGTGACTTAGCTTAGTTGGCCTAAATATGAGGTTAAGCTATGGCTTGGAGTTTGAGCAATAAGTTTAGACCTTGATGAGTATTGCTTTATAAAGACTCAAGTGTGAAGTGAGAAGAGAAGATTAAACGACTTATGTCAATGAACTTCTTATACCTAAAGGGTATAAGATTTGATTAAGTGTAGGATCCAGGCTTGTTTTGAAAACTATTTAATTCGAAATTAATGTCAAAGTATGAAAGTTTTGGATTTTGAGAGATTAGACATTCGTAATGAGCTTCAATAAAGTATGGTTCGGTTAGGCCTATTGGAATGAATCAGTAAAATTATAGACCTGATTATGATAGTAGCAAGAAATTTCTCAGAACCTGTCCACCATGTGTGATAGGACATGAACTTTATTAAGATGCTTCAAGAGGAATAATTGCCTAACCCCTTATGGATTTGCAAGACGTATAAAATCTTTTATACTTTGACAACTATATGGGCTTCAAAAAGCCATGTGATTTAGAGAATATATGAATTGGAAACTACACAGAATTCGAAATTATTTGACTTTGGGAATATACCACTTTGAGCAACATAAACCTTGGAAGCTCAATGATTTGAACCTTATGGTTCTAAACTAAGGGAATTTGAAAACAAACGGACTCTTTAAAGCCTTCATTGATAGAGTTAAGATCGAACGAGACATGCTATAGATTTTTATTTTGTACCAGATATTAGAGGTTATTATGGCATGTCGTGTAAGTAACATATTGATATGGAAGTTAAGATTGCGTGAAATAAGACATTTGAGCTCGTCATGTCTTGGCATTAATCATGACCCTGTTTCATAGTTTTTAAATTATAAGAGGATGAATGGTCACAAGGTGTGAACTAACGAGATAGGTCTGATTTGGTGGACTTATCAAGTGTTGAACTTTGAAATTAATATGGAAATGATATGATCTTTAGAATAAGTGATAATATGAAAATTTGATCTTGAAATTTAGCGTACTTTGAGATGATATTGAGATAAAGAAAATAAGAAAGAAAACTACCCTCATATGTTGGGATAATGTTGATCAATGTTAGAAAAGTTAAAAAAAAAGCTACGATGAGAGTTGCTAAACAAGGGATTTACGTGCCCAATTGTGTTACCTTAAGAGCTCTAGTATTGTTAGTGAAAAAGATAGATGACAGTTTGAGGTTGTATATCGATTTTAGGCAATTAAGTCAAGTGACAACTAAGAATAAGTAACTGCTGCCTAGGATTGAGGACTTAATGGATGAGTTAAAGGGTACCTAAGTAATTTATAAGATTGATTTGAGATTAAGGTACCTTAAGTAGAGAATCGAAAGGAAGAATGTCTTTAAGACAGTATTTAGGTTAAGACACAACAAAATCAATAGTCAGAGTATGAGATCAGTGTTGACAGGTTGTGAAGGTATAAAAGCAAAATATGTGCTCTAGAACTAGTAGAGAAACCTTCGAGAATGTGTAGTTGGCATGTGATCGGTTGAGGACAAATCAAAGCAGATAGAAGAGTTGTGTTGATAATCAAAGAACACTTGGAGTTTCAGGTTGGGGGTAGAGTATTTTGAAGACCTTTATGTCTAAAGACATAATGAGGTTTGGTAGGAGAGGAAGGTTGAATCCCCGATACATTTGACCTTCTGAGATACTAAAAAGAGTGGGTGATGTAGCATATTAACTAGCGCTACCTCTAGAGCTATCAGGTGTGCACGTATTCCACGTGTCTATGCTTAGGAAGAACCATTCGGATCCTTCCCATGTGATTGAGTATTAACTTTTGGAATTAGGGAGGACTTGAGCTATATTGAGAAACTGATAAAGATTTTGGATCAAAAGGGTAAGGTACCGAGGTCCAAGATGATTCTTTTGGTAAAAAGTGCTATGGTAACATCACTCTATGGAAGAAGCTAATGGGAATCGGAAAGTTAATGAAAGAGAAGTAACCTCACCTATTCTAAGATAACTTAGGGCAATTTGGAGGACCAAATTCATTAGGGTGAGGAGAATGTGGGAACCATAAATTTTCGTAAACCAATCATGTACTCCACGTGTAGTTATAAATAAATGTAAGGCAATAATTTAATCTTGGACTTTCAAATGTAAGATTGTGTTTCATAAATATAGAAATGAAATCTTTGAGAATAGAAGTTAAGAATGACGTGAAAAGTACGCGTATGCCATATAAGCGATAAATGTTAATTAAATTGATATAAAAGGAGTACATGAATTACACACATATGTTTACGTATACGCATGAACTAAACTAAAAGTATGCAACGTGCATACAGGTATGCGTATGTATGTACCACATAAATACATATATCTATGCGTACATATGTACTATATAAATACATATATCTACATATAATTAATTATAAAAAGAAATAAAAAATAAATGACCAAGTAAAAGAAATATATATATATATATATTATATATATATAAACTTCAAGTGCAAATATATATGTATATATTTGAGAACGTACGTATATAAATATAAAAGTCTTTGAAAGAACAAGGAATTTAAATACGTATACTATGGATAAATAAATGTACACACAAGCATATGATGTGTGTATCTATATATGTGTTTATACATAAATTAAAACAAGATATACATATATATTTTAGGAATTTAAAATATCATATATAAGAGAAATATCTAAATTTATAAACAAAGAAATAAAAAAATATATATTGGAAGTGGGGTTTGGTGGGAAACTTGCCCACCAAATCCGATGGATGGTTTGCAATTAGACTTGGCAATTTGTGTTTAAAATTCATTTCGTGTCATGTATAATAATGTTCATGTCGTGTAAAACATCAAAATCTTATATTAACATGAAAAACTCAAAATGTTATTTTTAGCTTTTACCATATTCATATATTAATTTTACTTAATTTTAACCCCATGTCATCTCGTGTCATTTATTCGTATCGTGTTCGTGTCGTGTAATCGTGTCCTGTCCGTGAGACCTGATTTTATTACACAGTACACTATACTTTATAAATTGTTGATAGTGGAATTAAATTATTTAATGAAGTTTAAACAAGGATTTAATGAATTTAGACTTCAATTTAGAATTATTGGATTTATAAATTATAGTATAGTGTGTAAAAGCAAAACAAATATGGAATGATGAATTAAAAGTACGGAAATCATAAAATTTAGACTAGAAGCATTATTTTATGAGATAAAATATCAATAAATATAATCATAAGAGAAAAGGATTACTTATTTTACATGTAAATTATTTTGATTGGTGGAGGTGTATGTAAAAAGGGATGAAGAATAAGTCAATGGGCAGCAAAAAATTGCTACTGCACGCCACTTCCTATTTGAGAGAAAGTCGGCTGTGTTGGACGAAATGAGAAGAGAGAAATGCTAAGCCAATATGAGATGTGTTTAATTGGACGAGGAATAGGACAAAGGTGCAAATAAATCAAGAAAAACGGGTTGGACAAAATCACTACATGCCATTCTTGTTGGCTGCAGTTTTCTTCGCCATTTAATGGGAGCAGAAAAATGTGCACCTCACCACTTACCTTTCGGCTACTATTTTCTTCACCATTTTATAAACCATCAGACAACGTAATGAAGAAGAAAACAATAAGAAGTTACGAGACTTTGATGATAGAATATATATATCTGACTAAGTGAAACCAAGAACTCCAGCATATTTCCTCTTCATGCCCGACGCTGTTGTTATTAAATTCTGCTCTGTTATGCCCTTCTATCTCACGTTTAAGTTGCAAGATTTCACCTTCTTGCTATCAAATCACTTAACACTCCTCTATACACCTTTCCTTCACCCTCAAACCATCCAAGAAACTAAGAAATGAAGGACTGACGAGGGAGGAAACAACAATAACTTTGAGTTGTACTGGTTCGGTTAAACAAAGGTAAAGGAATTTCCAGCCAACATTGTATGTATGTAATCCTTTGTTTATAGTGATGATATGCTCAGTAGGAGATGTGTAGGTATATTACTTGACATAAAAATAAGTAGTAAATTAACGTGGCTGAGTTTCTGGCTGGTTAAGGGCATTAATGGCTGAACTGTCTTATGCAATTGTGAAGTGAGTAGATGAAACTGACAACAAATACTGTTAGTATGTGTGTGTGTTGTCAATAGCATGAAACATGGATTGATCATACAAAGGAGATTTTATGTATATAATTAAGGACCATGCTGTACGTGGGTATTAATAGTTTAAGAATAAAAACTGAAAATAAAGGCTGGAACCGAAACATAGAAATGGAAATGAAGTGTGTTGACTCATAGAAATAAAGATGACATAATAGTTAATAAAGAGGACTGATGAGGTATGAAAATAAGAAAGAAAAGGAAGGCTGAAAACCAAATGAAAAAGAGAGATGAATTATTATGGCTGACCGAATGGGAGAGGCTAAAAATAATAGTCAAAAATGGAGGCTAGGTGACGTGAAAGAGAATGAAGAAAGAATGCATGTGGGACGTGAAATTAAGAGGGAAAGAAAGTGGCTAAGTGTGGCGTGTAAAAAGGAAAGAATAAAAGGCTGAAAATGGTGTAAATTAGTCAAGGTGAGAAGTCAAATATGAAGGCCAAAGGCAAGAAAAAGAAAATAACCATAACTTGACTAGAAAATATTCATATACAAGGTGAGTATGTGTGCTGCCGAGTATGAAAGAAATAAAGAGAATAAAATATTACATTTTACTTCTTAAAAGATGGAAAATGTCAAGGAAGAAGGTAGCACATTTATATTGTGCAAAAATAAAACAATGATCTTTAATTAAATAAAGGTCATTCGGCCATAGAGGAAGAAAGAAGAGAAAATGGCATGAAGAATAGCCATTTTGGCTATGAGACTTATTTATATTATATTTTTGATATACATCATAGCTTAAAATAAAAAGGAAAATTAAGCTAATGAGTTGGTAAAATTATTTTGCAGCCGAGAAGTACGATTTCAGTAGACGCAATCGGGAAGCTCGATTTCGTAAGACCAGGTAAGGGAGTAGTATGTGAAGTGAAATGCATGTCCTGTGGAGAAAAATGTTATAAAAATATTGAGAAAATGATTTGGTTTGAGACATGCATTAATTTGATAAACTGTTTTGAATTTGGGTGAGTCAAAGATAGGTGACCCCTTTGATATAATTCTGGGCAAGGCAACAGTGGGCGATCCCTTGTTTTTTTTAAAGAGAAATATTTTGTGGGCGACCCCCCAGTTCAGCTCGATGTGAAAGCCACAGTGGGTGATGTTAGTTTGCCACATGGGCGAATGAAAACATGCGAGCTCAATCCACTGCGATGGGCAAGCCGTAATGGGCGTGCTGATAAAGGGCGAGCCGGTTTAACTTGTGTTTTTCTCACACGAAAAATGGTGAAATTATTTGTTGTTTTTATTGTGTTGTGTAAACAGAAAACATAATACCTTTTTAGAAAACAATCATTTTAAAGAAATGATGAAATTGGTGAAATATTCCTTAAAGGTTCTTTATGGGATATAAATTGATTTTTGAGACTTTAGGCCCCGAGTTTCATGCATTACTATTCACGTGACTGATTGACCGACCAAGTCATCGGAGGTCTCGAGGTCACCTGGCAAGTGTACTCGAGGGCCACCTGTAGATTATGGCCATAGATCTAGCTGTGTCCCAGTGGGGACGATTACTGGGTTCCTTCGGGAACGATGATAACATGATTTAATTGTAAGGTGATGCCTAGTCTCAACTTACTGATTTCTGTTTACTGAAAGTATTTACTGAATCCTGTTTACTATACTATATTGTAAACTGTTTAGCCAGTGATTTGAATATTAAAGACTGTTTGCTGTATCCACTGTTTTCCTACTGGGTATGCTGTTAGGGAAACAAAACGTTTTGTGGTATATAGATTTTACTTTATAAGGCAGCATACAACTCCCTTATTGAGCACATTGTCGCTCACCCCTTATTTCCACTCCACAAGTTGTTCATTTTGGATTAAGAGAATTACCTTCCAGAGATTATCGACTGCTAGAGTCAGCAGATATTCGACATAGAAAGTATATGATTTTCTTTTATATATTCAGCGAATTTGTACAATACTACTTTGAGTAGAAGGGAATGTGTGTATATATATCTTAAGGAAATAATGTAACAATGCATACTTCCATATTGGTACGATGAATAAGAGTACTAATTATTACTAAAGTGATTAACGAATGGTTAAGTATTACTGACAGCCAACTGGTGAAAATAGGTAAATATGAGTAAATATTGTGTATTACTGTAGGTTCAGGATGTTACAGATTTAATGGTATCAAAGCAGGGTTAGTCGGAATTCTAGTAGTACTTAAAACGAAAAGTGAATAGCAAACATTCCCTGTAGTACTGTATAATCTAAATATATATAATTGGTATACTAATGATAAGTGATAAATGATTCCTGTGGTACAGATATGAGTGAAAGGAGGGTGACACGCTCAGTGAGAGGTAGAGGCCGAGATAGGACGGCACAGATTCCTGAGCCACAGACTTCAGAACCCCCCCAAGACCTGCACGTCCTCTACAGCCAGAGAGCATTGATGCTCGTGTGAGCCGGGTGGAGAGGTTAGGAGCCGATTTCATGGCTATGTATCAGGCGGATAGAGTCACGGATAGGGTGGCGAAGGAGAGAGCAGTAGCTCCTGTAGCCCTCGTAGTGGCACCAACACCGCCACAGCCGGTACCAGTTGTACCCAAGCCTCAGCCTATTCCACCACCGGTACTTCAGCCACAGGTAGCTCCACCACAGCTATTGATTCAGCCACCTAGAGATGTGGATTCGTATTGTGATGTCACTTTGGTACGATCATTTAGGAAGTTGGATCCACCTAAGTTTAAAGGTGCTAGGGATCCGTTGGCGGCAGAGCAAAAGGTTATTGCTATAGAGAAGTTACTAAGGATTATGAGGTCTACGGAGACTGAGAAGGCAGGTCTAGCAGTGTTCCAGTTGACAGATGATGCAGAGCATTGGTGGAAGGCTACTCAGATAGTATTGTTCTCCCAACATCAGGATATTACTTGGGAGATTTTTGTATATGCCTTTAGACGAAGGTATATCCCTGACACTGCCCAGCAGAAACTACAGCAAGAGTTTATAGATTTAACTCAGGGAAGTATGGCAGTGGACGAGTATGAGGCTAAGTTTACCACCTTGAGCCGATTTGATTCACAAACCGATGTTAATAGGAGACATAAGATCGAGAGATTTAAATCTGGTTTGAGACCCTCCATTAGATCGAAGCTAGCCCCATTCGATATTGTGACATATGATGAGGTAGTACGACGGACTCAACTATGTGAGAGGGATTTTGAGTAGTACCATATAGAGGCTGGTGGTAAGAGCAAGAGTAAAGGTAAAGATAAGGGTAAGAGATTTTTGGAGAATATATATAGTAGGGAGCAGCCTAAGAGGACTAAGTCTTCGGGCATACAGATTTCAGAGGGACGATTCACTAGATCAGCAGTTTCTACGCCTGCTAGTGACCCCACTGCTACTCAGAGGAGTGTTACGACCTTATGTAGACATTGTGGAAGGTCACATGGTTCACGCCCTTGCCCTTTGATGTCTAAGGTATGTTTTAGATGTGGACAGATGGGGCATTTTATCAGGAATTGTCCGATGCTTAGGGAGTCAGCTGCTTCTACTATTCCTCTTGCATTACCTCATATAGCGGCACTGGCAGCTCAAAGTGAGCCAGAGAAGGCGACACCCTCACAGCCTAGGCGAGTGACAGTCGCAGAGAAGGGTAAGAAGGTTGTGACTCAGGGTTGAGTGTACGCGATGGATCAGGAGACAGCCGACGCCTCTATCGATGTGATTAAAGGTAAAGTTTATCTCTTTGATATTCCCGTAATTGCCTTATTTGATCCGGGTTCTACCCATTCATTCTTATCACCTACATGTGCTAACAGGACCCCAGTAGAGTCGAAGTTGTTAGGGTATACCTTGCGAGTGAATACCCCTTTTAAAGATTTCTAAAGGACAGATATTGTATATAGGAATTGTAAATTGACTATAGGAGAGAAGGTTATGACATCTAACCTAATTTTGTTGAATATATATGATTTTGACATCATTTTGGGTATGGATTAGTTAGCTGCGAACCATATTAGTTTGGATTGTAATACTAAGTTTATTACCTTCTCATTAATAAAAGTATGTGAATATATGGTTGTGAAATAACATGTGTTCTGAAATTGTGGTTGTGTATGAATATTTGTGAAGGATATATTGCTAGTGTGAAGGATGTAGAGAGGAAACATCAGAGATTCAAGAGATTCATGTGGTCAAGAACTTTCCGGATGTATTTCCAGAGGATTTACCAAGGTTACCACCGGATCCAGAGACGGAGTTTATGATCGAGTTGGTACTCGGTACGGAGCCGATTTCTAAACCCCCATATCGAATGGCACTGATTGAGTTAGAGGAGCTTAAGAAGCAGCTCCAAGAGTTATTAGATAAGGGATTTATACGTCCCAGTGTGTCACCGTGGGGAGCTCCAGTATTATTTGTTCGAAAAAAGGATGGTAGTCTCCGGTTGTGTATAGATTATCGGATGTTGAATCAGGCTACCATTAAGAATAAGTATCCACTGCCCAGGATCGATGACCTATTTGATCAGCTCAGGGGTGCACAGGTATTTTCCAAGTTAGATCTCCGATCAGGCTATCACCAGTTGAAAATTAAGGAGTCGGATGTGCATAAGACAACATTTCGGACTCGATATGGTCACTATGAGTTCGTGGTGATGCCTTTTGGGTTGACAAATGCCCCTATAGCTTTTATGAGTTTGATGAATGAGGTGTTTCATCCATTTTTGAATAAGTTTGTCATAGTATTTATAGATGACATTCTGATTTATTCTAAGACTCCAGAGGAGCATGAGCAGCATTTGTATATGGTATTACAGACCCTCAGAGACCAGAGGTTGTATGCCAAATTCAGTAAATGTGATTTCTGGCTTGACCATATAATCTTTTTGGGACACATAGTGTCGAAGGAAGGGGTGTCAGTTGATCCGTCCAAGATAGAGGCCATTGTACAGTGGGAAAGGCCTAACACCGTTACTGAGATACGGAGTTTCTTGGGTCTTGCCGGATATTATTGCAGTATTGTGGAGGGATTTTCCAGACTTGTTGCTCTATTGATGCGACTCACACGTAAAGACGTGAAGTTTGAGTGGAATGACGCATGTGAGCATAGTTTTCTTGAGCTTAAGCGTAGATTGACTACTACCCCCGTATTAGCTCTTCCTAGTGGAGCAGATGGATTTATGGTGTATGCCAATGCGTCCGCTCAAGCTTTAAGGTGTGTACTTATGCAACATGGTCGGGTTATAGCTTATGGTTCTCGGCAGTTGAAGGATCTTGAGAGGAATTACCTGACACATGATTTGGAACTAGCCGTAGTAGTGTTTGCACTAAAGATATGGTAGCATTACTTGTACGGGGAGAAATTTCAGATATATACAGACCATAAGAGTCTAAAGTATATATTCTCGCAACGAGAGTTGAACTTGAGGTAGCGACGGTGGATGGAACTGCTAAAGGACTATGATTGTGAGATTTTGTATCACCCAGGTAGGCAAACGTAGTGGCGGATGCACTGAGCCGTAAACATGTTGGCATGCTATCTTACATGATGATCAGGGAGCATGATTTGATAGAGCAGTTCTCTAGCCTCAACTTGTAGTTATTTCCTCTGACCAGTATGGATTTATGGCTAGTTTTCGTATAGAGCCGGATTTGATGGATCGAATTAGAGAAGCTCAAAGGAGAGCTGATTATTGCGTAAGGGTAGCTAGTCAGATTCAGATGGGAGTTGTGTCAGATTTTGAGATTGGTACCGATGGAATATTGAGGTTTAGAGGCAGGATATGTGTTCCCAAAGATCAGCAGATTCGAGATTTGATTTTATCAGAGGCCCATACCTCTATATATACGTTACATCTGGGTAGTACTAAGATGTACCAGAATCTTCGGAGAGTATATTGGTAGCCTAAGATGAAAAAAGACATCACTGATTTTGTTGCTAGATGTCTGACATGCCAGTAGATTAAGATTAAGCATCAGAAGCCTGCAGGTATGCTTCGATCGTTATCGATTCCTACGTGGAAATGGGAGCATGTGACTATGGATTTTGTTATCAGTTTACCACGGACCCGGAAGGGTTCTGATGCTATTTGGGTGATCGTAGATAGATTGACTAAGTCTGCTCATTTCTTGGCCATGAGATCTACAGATTCAGTTAGTGCCTTAGTCGAATTATATGTCAGGGAGATAGTGAGATTACATGGTGTTCTAGTGAGTATTACATCCGATAGGGATTCCGCTTCACATCTCATTTATGGGAAAGATTTCAGGAGGCTATGGGATCCTAGCTGAATTTTAGCACCACTTTTCATCCACAGACTGATGGACAGTCGGAGCGTACGATACAGCGCTCGAAGATATGTTGAGAGCGTGTGCATTGGACTTTAGAGGCTCATGGGATGATCACTTACCCCTAGCAGAATTTGCTTATAATAATAGCCTTAATACGAGTATCGGTATGGCACCTTATGAGGCCCTATATGGTAGACGATGCAGATCCCCGATAGCATGGGAAGAAGTGGGAGACCATAAACTACTACCTCGTGATTTCGTCGAGCAGGCTTCCCGTGATGTACAAATGATTTATGAGAGGCTCAGAATGGCTCAGAGTCGGCAGAAGAGTTATGCAGATACTATACGCCGACCACTAGAGTTAGTAGCGGGTGATTATGTATTCTTAAAGGTCTCACCGTCCAAAGGTATAATGAGATTCAGGAAGAGAGGAAAGTTGAGTTCCCGATACATTGGGCCTTGTGAGATCTTAGATTGCATGGGAGATATGGCATATCGGTTAGCACTACCACCAGACTTGTCAGGAGTGCATAATGTATTTCATGTCTCGATGTTGAGAAAGTACCATCCAGATCCTTCTCACATAATTCAACATGAGCCATTGGAGATCATAGAGGATATGAGTTACATTGAAAAACTAGTACAGATCTTGGATAGGAAGGATAAGGTATTGCGATCTAAGACGATTCCTTTGGTTAAAGTGCTCTGGCAATATCATACCGAAGAGGAGGCTAATTAGGAGTTAGAGAGCCTTATGCGTGAGAGATATCCAGAGCTCTTTCAGTGACAAGTCCGAGTGAAATTTGGAGGACCAAATTTCTTAAGTTGGGGAGAAAATGTGAGACTTGATTTTTTTACACAGTACACTATACTTTGTAAATTGTTGATAGTGGAATTAAATTATTTAATGAAGTTTAAATAAGGATTTAATGAATTTCCACTTTCAATTTAGAATTATTAGATTTATAAATTATAGTATAGTGTGTAAAAGCAAAACAAATATGGAATGATGAATTAAAAGTATGGAAATCAGAAAATTTAGACTAGAAGCATTATTTTATGACATAAAATATCAATAAATATAATCATAAGAGAAAGGAATTACTTATTTTACATGTAAATTATTTTGATTGGTGGAGATGTATGTAAAAAGGGATGAAGAATAAGTCAATGGGCAGTAGAAAATTGTTGCAGCATGCCACTTCTGATTTGAGAGAAAGTCAGCTGTGTTTGACGAAATGAGAAGAGAGAAATACTAAGTCAATATGAGATGTGTTTAATTGGATGAGGAATAAGACAAAGGTGCAAATAAATCAAGAAAAACGGGCTAGACAAAATCACTGCACGCCATTCTTGTTGGCTGCAGTTTTCTTCGCCATTTAATGGGAGCAGAAAAATGTGCACCTTGCCACTTACCTTCCGGCTGCTATTTTCTTCACCATTTAATGAACCATCAGACAACGTAATGAAGAAGAAAACGATAAAAAGCTACGAGACTTTGATGATAGAATATATATATCTGACTAAGTGAAACCAAGAACTCCAGCATATTTCCTCTTCATGCCCGACTCTGTTGCTGTTAAATTCTGCTCTGTTATGCATGCCTATCTCACGTTTAAGTTGCAAGATTTCACCTTCTTACTATCAAATCACTTAACACTCCTCTATATACCTTTCCTTCACCCTCAAACCATCCAAGAAACCAAGAAATGAAGGACTGACGAGGGAGGAAACAACAACAACTTTGAGTTGTGCTAGTTCAGTTAAACAAAGGTAAAGGAATTTCCAGCCAACGTTGTATGTATGTAATCCTTTGTTTATAGTGATGATATGCTAAGTAGGAGATGTGTAGGTATATTACTTGACATAAAAATAAGTAGTAAATTAACGTGGCTGAGTTTCTGGCTGGTTAAGGGCGTTAATGGCTGAATATAAGCTACTGTCTTATGCATTTGTGAAGTGAGTAGATAAAACCGACAACAAATACTGTTAGTATGTGTGTGTTGTCAATAGCATGAAACATGGATTGATCATACAAAGGAGATTTTATGTATATAATTAAGGACCATGCTGTACGTGGGTATTAATAGTTTAAGAATAAAAACTGAAAATAAAGGTTGGAACCGAAACATAGAAATGGAAATGAAGTGTGTTGACTCATAGAAATAAAGATGACATAATAGTTAATAAAGAGGATTGATGAGGTATGAAAATAAGAAAGAAAAGGAAGGCTGAAAACCAAATGAAAAAGAGAGATGAATTATTATGGCTGACCGAATGGGAGAGGCTAAAAATAATAGTCAAAAATGGAGGCTAGGTGACGTGAAAGAGAATGAAGAAAGAATGCATGTGGGACGTGAAATTAAGAGGGAAAGAAAGTGGCTAAGTGTGGCGTGTAAAAAGGAAAGAATAAAAGGCTGAAAATGGTGTAAATTAGTCAAGGTGAGAAGTCAAATATGAAGGCCAAAGGCAAGAAAAAGAAAATAACCATAACTTGACTAAAAAATATTCATATACAAGGTGAGTATGTGTGTTGGCGAGTATGAAAGAAATAAAGAGAATAAAATATTACATTTTACTTCTTAAAAGATGGAAAATGTCAAGGAAGAAGGTAGCACATTTATATTGTGCAAAAATAAAACAATGATCTTTAATTAAATAAAGGCCATTCGGCCATAGAGGAAGAAAGAAGAAAAAAAGGCATGAAGAATAGCCATTTTAGCTATGAGACTTATTTATATTATATTTTTGATATACATCATAGCTTAAAATAAAAAGGAAAATTAAGCTAATGAGTTGGTAAAATTATTTTGCAGCCAAGAAGTACGATTTCGGTAGACGTAACCGGGAAGCTTGGTTTCGTAAGACTAGGTAAGGGAGTAGTATGTGAACTGAAATGCATGTCCTGTGGAGAAAAATGTTATAAAAATATTGAGAAAATGATTTGGTTTGAGACATGCATTAGTTTGATAAACTGTTTTGAATTTAGGTGAGCCAAAGATAGGTGACCCCTTTGATATAATTATAGGCGAGGCAACAGTGGGCGACCCTCCAGTTCAGCTCGGTATGAGAGCCGCAGTGGGTGATGTTAGTTCGCCACATGGGCGAATGAAAACATGCGAGCTCAATCCACTGTGATGGGCGAGCTGATAAGGGGCGAGCCGGTTTAATTTGTGTTTTTCTCACACGAAAAATGGTTAAATTACTGGCTATTTTTACTGTGTTTTGTAAATAGAAAACATAATACCTTTTTGGAAAACAATCATTTTAAAGAAATGATGAAATAGGTGAAATATTCCTTAAAGGTTCTTTATGGGATATAAATTGATTTTTGAGACTTTAGGCTCCGAGTTTCATGCATTACTATTCACATGGCTGATTGACCTGCCAAGTCATCAGAGGTCTCGAGGTCACCTGGCAAGTGTACCTGAAGACCACCTATAGATTATGGCCATAGATCTAGCTGTGTCCTAATGGGGACGATTACTGGGTTCCTTCAGGAATGATGTGTTCCTTTGGGAACGATGTGTTCCTTCGGGAACGATGATAGCATGGTCTAATTGTAGGGTGATGCCTAGTCTCAACTTACTGATTCCTGTTTACTGAAAGGATTTACTGAATCTTGTTTACTATACTATATTGTAAACTGTTTAGCCAGTGATTTGAATATTAAAGACTGTTCGCTGTATCCACTGTTTTCCTACTGGGTATGCTGTTAAGGAAAATAAACATTTTGTGGTATATAGATTTTGTTTTATAAGGCAGCATACAACTCCCTTATTGAGCACGTTGTCGCTTACCCCTTATTTCCACTCCATAGGTTGTTCATTTTGGATTAAGAGAATTACCTTCTAGAGATTATCAACTGCTAGAGTTAGCAGATATTCGATATCAAAGGTATATGATTTTCTTTTATATATTCAGCGAATTTGTACAGTACTACTTTGAGTAGAAGGGAATGTATATATATATATATATATATCTTAAGGAAATAATGTAACAATACATACTTCCATATTGGTACGATGAATAAGAGTACTAATTATTACTAAAGTGATTAACGAATGGTTATGTATTACTGACAGCCCAACCAATGAAAATAGGTAAATATGAGTAAATATTGTGTATTACTGTAGGTTCAAGATGTTACACTGTCTAAGATTGCCAGGTCTATCTGCAATGGCAGACCATCCCATCTCAACTTTATAAAATAATAATAATAAAAATGAAATGAAAATGAAATATAAAGAATAAAGAAAAGAAAGATGAAAGATGCAAAGAAGGAAGATACGGGAGAGAGGGTTGGAAAAAAAAACAAGAGAAACAAAAAGAAAAGAAGCTACAGCTGATGAGAAAGGGACAACCAAGAGTGAAGGTGTGAGTGAGAAGGAAGAACAAAAGTGTAGGGAGGTTAAAGTATCGACAAAGTGTGGAGGAAAGCCTCCTTGTAAGGTTGGGGCATTCAGACTGAGTAGAACAGAGAGCTAAGTGTGGATGTGTTTAAGCCAATTAGGGATTGGGGCTTAGTTTGGAAGCTGGTTGTAGCTGCTAAACAAAGGTTGGAGTAATTTGGGGCTAAGCATGAATCAAGGGGACTCTCGACAAACCTTGGAGCAGCTGTTTGGAGGTGGTTTCTACAGCTGAAAACTAAAATAGAAAACGTGATATGGGCTGGGAAGATCGACTGGATCAGGGGCTAAAAAAGGTGGTATTTTAGGCTTGGTGGTGGTGTTGTTTTGTGTAACGATCTGTTACCACATTTTTCACGTATTCTACACAACTTATTCGGTTGGGCTGTCTGTGATACTTCACTTTACACTTAATGTTAAACAATTTTTGTATAACAATGTTAACATTATACACATCCCCTCTCTTACTTACAAAAATGTAGTACTGTATACATGTCTAAATACAAAAAATAAATGATCGTACCTCATATATCTCAGTCGGCCTGTCACATTGTCCTTTGTGTACAGCTGTGATCCACAACCCTCGGATCTCACAATCATCATAAACTTGAAATGTTAAAATTGGGGAGTGAACAAACCACGGCTCAGTAAGAGAGTTATATGTCACACTTGATATTCAGCTACCTATATGTTGAAAAACTTTTTCACTTTCTTTAAAATTTCCTAAATGAGCTCTAGGCTCACATGTAAGAAGGATACTACAATCGGCTACGGATCCAGATAGAGTAAGGTAGGTATTTTAAAATACCTGACTTGTTTCGGAACCTAGAAGCAACTGTAGAGAGTACTATATTCATTGTTCTCAAAGCGATATAATATTCATTTCCGTAAAGTAAACCATTTATTTCTCTTCAATTCAGTATATTTTAAAACACGTGACAGTTCAGTAGTAAAATAATGGTTTACTTCTGTTCTCGTCAGTACAGTTAAAACATATGACAGTATGGTAGTTTATAAATATCCAAAACCGTTGGATCAGTAAACAGTAGTTTTCGGTACTATTTATTAATTCAGTACCTTACAACTCAGTAAAACCGTATCTTATAGCTCAGTAAAACAGTAATATTCAGTAAAATAGTATTTCGATACGGTTTAGTCAGAAAACAGTAAACAGTAGCTACCAATTCAGAAAATAGTATACGGTAGCTTTCAGTTCAGTAAACAGTAAATGATAGCTTTTGTAGACACCCCATTTTGTCCGGGGTCTTTTAATGTTATTGGGCCTATTGGGTTTGATAATTAGAAGATGAATCTAATTTTTGTATTACTATCTTGGTTATTATTATTAAAAAAAATAAAAATGAAAAGAAAATAAAAAATAGAAAAAAAATAATAATAAAAAAAATAAATAACAAAAATAAAATGATCAAAGAAGGGAAACTTAAAAAAAAAAAAGAATCAGAATCTTAAAACAAAGACAAAGTCAAAAATTTGAAAATTTTAGAAAGAAAATCAAAATCAATGAGTGAATCAAGTGTGAATTAATGAAGATACAAGTCAAACCCAAATTTGTGCATGGATGGAAAGAAAATAAAATTGGTTTTATATCTGTATCAAGAAAAAGGAAGAAAAATTAAATAAAAAAGAGACAAACACATATATTAAGAGAAGACAGAACTAGGGTTAAGGGGAAAGGCGGCAATTAAAAAAAAGGGAAAAGGTCTTGGCAACGGAGCATTTTTCCGGAACCCTACTATTTGCTACTGTTTCATTGATTCACCGCCACCACCTAGCACCACCATCACCATCATCAAACCGAGTATCTGCAACTCGAGTTTCCTTCATCATCATGCCTATCTTCCCCCTCTGCCATTGTCTTTGTTCAGGCTATTAAACCAGTCAAAACGAAAGCCATTTGCTTCTTGCCGCCACCAAGTTGCCACAGCCTGCTGGCCATCGTTGCCTATCGCTGTCTAGAACTTCAAAACCGAGCCAGCCTATGCCATCCAAACAGCTACTATCCTTGCCATCAATAAACTGCTTGCTACGTGGTGAAGAAAGAAACTGGTGTTCAGAGTTTCCAAAACCAGTGAGCTGCTGTTTGTAACGTGGTGAGAAATCAGAGCCAAACGTGGTGTAAAGCTGTTGGAAACTGAGAATTGAAGCAATAAACTGAAGCAAAATCGGGATAAGTCAAAACCGAAAGGAGGAAATAAAGCTAAAACAGCAGAACCGTGTGTAGTTAAGGGCAAACACACAGGCAAAGAAAAAGAGAAGGAGAAGAAGGGAGGGAGAACAAAAAGAAAACAGGCGGCGTCCTCGCACGATTGCATCCTGGCACTATCAAGCGCCTCGCCTGTCGCAACCTATTCCTATCAAGAAATCTGCAGTCACGTGAACTGGAAAACAAAGTTGCTGAAGCTTGCTGTTGGCTGAGACGTGAAGAACAAGTGAAAATTCAACAATCAAGAAGCAACACACAACAGAATCTTTATGGCTGACGTGAATAAATTGTGAGTACCCTTTTTTCTTATTCATTTGTTTATACCATATAAAGTTTATTTGATATTTTATTGTTAGTGGTAATAATCCCATGATTGACGTGGATTGATGGTGGTTATATATATATATATATATATATAGGAGGGATCCACTTACACATGTGTAAAACAAATTTGTTTTACACAGTTTTATATTTTTCATATAAGATTAATATTTTTGCAAATCAACTGTTGGATTTAACAACCTACTCATATTTATTATGTATGTAAATTTTTGAATCAATCTGCTATTTCTATCATTTTAATCGAGAATAATATTTTTTTCTATATATATCAACGGTTGAAATTTTATTTTATGAAATAAATAGTTAGACGTATTCGATTAATTTGAAATTTGGCATGCATGATCTATGTGAATAGAACATAAAATTCAACGGTTGGATAAAAAAATTATAAATCATATAAAAAGATATGAAAGTGTGTAAAACTAAATTTGTTTTACACATGTGTAAGTGGATCCCTCCTCATATATATATATATATTTGATTTATGTCCAAATTGTCATCAATTGAATAAACAATAATATGTTGGTATGTGTATGAGGATCATTATTATTATTATTATTATTATTATTATTATTATTATTATTATTATTATTATTATTATTATTATTATTAAAAAAAACTAGAATAATGACTTGATTTGCATGATACAATTTGATTTGTATAATATAATTTAATATAATTTGTATGATTTAATGAATTGCATAATTTAGTATGGTATGATTAGGATTAAGGTCTAATTCTTAGAATGAAAAAATATAGTCAGTTAATTTAGAATTATGATTCATTTGAAATTCGCAATATTAAAACATAAGTTAGATAAAACATAAAAAAAAATTATTTGAATGAAAATTATTCCGACGATGGAACTCTGAGAGGATTGCGATTGAGTAATACTTTCAGAGATCTTGAGGTGAGAAGATTTCTTTTAAGTCTAACCAGCTTGATGGAAGATTTAAAAAGATATCTCCAATATTTAATAGTTAAAATTCATTATAAAAATAAAAATCAAATTAAAATCATAATTAATTAAAATTAAGTTTGTCAAAGTAATGAATAATAAAATTAGAAATTAAGAATTAGTAAAATTAATGCATTTAGAAACAAGAACAAATGAAATAATACCAAATATTCATTATTCCGACGATGGAACTCCGAGGGGATTGCGATCGAGTAATATTCTCGGAGATCTTGAGGTGAGGAGGTCCTTTTTAAGTCTTACCAGCTTGATGGGAGATTTAAAAAGTCATTTCCGATATTTAAAACTCAAATTTATTAAAAAAATTGAAATAAGAATTAATTAAAATTAAATACAATTAAAAGAATTAGTAATCAAATTAGGAATTAAAAGTCATAAAAAATTTTAATATATTTTAAAATAGAATAAAATAATACAACTACAAATATTCCGACGATGGAATTCTAAAGGGACTGCGCTCGAGTAGTGCTTTTAGATATCTTGAGGTGAGGATGTTTCTTTTAGGTCTTACCAGCTTGATGGAAGATCTAAGGGGATATTTCCATTATTTAATAAATAAATTTAATTATAAAAAATTAAATTAGATTAAAAAATATATTAAATTAAAATTAAGTTCATTATAATAGATAATAAAAATCAAATTAATTAACTAGAATTAGAAAAGAATTAAAATAAATAGAAATTAAATTAAATATTTTAATAAATATGAATTATTCCGAGGATGGAATTTAAAGGGAATTGCGCTTGAGTAGTTTCTTTAAAAATTCCTAAGGTGAGAAAATTTTCTTTAAGGTCTTACCAGCTTGATGGAAGGTCTTTAAGAGAATTTTCAATATAAAATAATTCATGTTTATTTAAATATATAAAATATGTGAAATAATAATTTATATAAAACAAATAATAATAGAATAAAATAAGATAAAATAATAAATAGAAGTTCGAGTAGGAGTCAAGATAGGGTTTACATAATGTATTTAAATCATTCGACGACGGAGCCTCTTCAAGAAAGGCGATTGGTCCTACTTGAATACTCTTGAGGTGAGAAAAACTTTTAGGTTGTCCAACCAGCTTGATGGAGGAGACTCAAAAGATTTTTCAATATTTAATCAGATCGAAATTAAAGTAAAAAGGCAAAATTAAGAAAACCTTAGATTATTTGGTACCATTTTAGGATGGGCGTTGTGAGGGTGCTAATCCTTCCTCACACGTAACCGTACTCCCGAACTTAGAACTTTTAACGTAGACCAAGCCTTATCCTTAGTTTGAATAGGTGACCAATCACACCTAGGTTAGAATGGTTGGTGGCGACTCCGTAGTTTTGTGTCTAGCTATTAGGTTTTCCCAAAACTTAATACGTTATGACAGCTTTCAATCCAATAAACAGTAATCAGTGGCTACCATTTCAGTAAACAGTACAGTTCCATAAACAGTATTTTGGTACAGTTTTTCATCAGTAAATAGTAAACAGTAAACAGTACAGTAATTCAGTATAGTCAACAGTACAGTAAATAGGATTCCGTAAATCCTTACAGTAAACAGTAAGTGAGACTAGGCATCACCCTACAATCAAATCATGCTATCTCGTCCACTAGGGACACAGTAACAGTAATGAGATCTATGGCCATGATCTATAATATGTCCTCGATGTACACTTGCTAGGTGACAATCCGGGACGCTGATGACTAGCTGGTCAATCAGCCACGTGACAGTAACAGTATGGTATGATGCATGAAGCTCGGGGCCTAAGTCTCAAAACAATGTAAAATCGAACCATAGCCTTTATGGATTTTAAACACAGTAGTGTAAAACATTTCATAATTATCCATAAGGCTCACATGTATAAATCATCACCTTTATGAAATTCATAAAATAAATAAACATTTTCAAAATATTTCATAAAGGTATAAATCATGTTTTCCATACGGTGAAAACAGTTATAAAATTGTCACACTGAAAACACATCTCATGACTGTGTCTTTTTCACCGTAAAAACATATATGCACACTTTTTCGTGCTTTCTTTTCCAAAACATGGTTTTCAAAGTTATAGGGATTCAAATTAATTATTTTTATGATTTATGGAAAATTAAAATATTTATTTTCCAAATCAACACTCCCGTCACCATGTTTTCTCTATAAACACATGTGGAGACCTTTTCGTCTCAAAACGTTATTTTTCGTCTTTAATTAACCTTTATAGGATTTCTATAAATAATTAATTTCACCATTAAAACCATAAAAGGTATTTTATGAACTCAAGTGAATATTTGAAGAATTATGAATAAAATATTCACTTTGTGACTTTTCATCTTCCATCTCGTTTCATATGAAATATCACTTATCGGGAGAATTTTCAGTGATTCCATTTTCACCATTCTCGAAAACATGAATATTTTAAATTCAACTTCCATATCTTCATTTTTATGAAAAATACTTGATTTCTCGATTTTCGTGACTGAAAATCGATTCTCGTGAAGTCAAATCATTTATTATGACTTTCGATGATTTTTGGCAATTTTCATTAATTTTTTGATAATTTTTCGGCAGTATAACGGCTGTCGATTTGGCTAGCCTCCTGCACAGAAAATACATTTTAAAGTCTCAACTGGTAAATCACCACAATCTTCAACCAATCATTATCGATAGCATTTATAAAATTAAATGCATAATTTAAAACATGTGGCCAAATATCCTTACAGGCGGCACATGTCTCCCTTACCTGTCTCGGGCTGGCGATCGCCTCGTTCGTCGCGCCCGTGTTCACCTCGCCTAATTTCCTCGACTCGGTCATCGAAGGAATTTTCTGGAAATTAAATTCTAAAATTTAGAATTTTTCCATAATTATTTAAATTAAATAATCGGAATTAATTTTCGAAATTTTTACCGAATTTCTCGGATTTTTTCTGGTTTTTCGAATTCCCTAGATTTCCCGTAATTTTCGAAATTTCCAAATTCCGGAAATTTCCCCTTTTTTTTCTCTTTCTTTTCTTTCTTTTTCTTTTCTTTTCTTTTTCTTTTTCCTTTTTCTTTTCTCTTTTTCCTTTTTTCCCTTCCCAGCTGAACCGGTCGGCAGTCGGTTCTCCAGCGGTTCGACGACCACTCAGCTGGTCGACAACACGGCGAAGTCGGATCTGGCCTTCGTTCATCTCGAATCGACGGCACGGCAGCGGATCGACTCGATTTTGGTTCGGTTCCTTCCGCCTCTTTGTTCTCCCTCCTCCGCCGTTCACTGCCTCTCCAGTGGCCTCTTACCTCTTCCTCTTCTTCCGGCGACGCTTTGGTGGCAGTGGCGGTGGTCGAATTGGCCGGCACCGCCAGTTCCTCTTTTCTTCCTCTTTCGGTTTCCCGCCGATTTTCCTTCCTTCCTTCTCCTTTCCTGATGCCGGCTACCTCTTTCCTTCGTCTGGCTAGTGACGGGTCACTCTTTTCCTTTTTCCCTCACCGGCAGTGGCAGCTCCGCCACCGTCGGCCTCTGGCTAGGAAGATCGGGTTCTTCCCCGATTCTTCCTTCTGTTTTCTTTCGCTTTTTTGTTTTTTTATTTTTAGTATATACTACACTATATATTATATTTATATAATATATATATATATATACACATAATATAACACTATATATATTTTATATTTTTACTATATATTTTAAATATAGTAATATTAATTTATATATAGTATTCTACTATATATATGTATTATATATAAAGATATATATATATATATATTATGTATTACAAAATATATATCTAATATATATATATATATATATTTATATACTTTAAAATTAAATAACCTTTATATATATATTTATATATATATGTTATGATACAATATATATATATATTGTATTTACAATATATAAATATACAACCTTTAATGTAAAATAATATTTACATTTCTTATATATGTATATATTTATATATACATAAAATATACATATGTACTATTTAAATTTACGAAATAGTATATTTCATATATATACCAATGTATAATAATAAATACTATATATCATCTAAGTACATATGCATTTGTATAAAAATATATTTATATAATATATAATTATATAAATATATAGCATACTTATTTCTTATTTTCTTATTTAATTTGGATTTCCATTTATCCAAATTAAATTTCCTTTCTTCATTATTTTCCGAATTTCCAAATATTCTTATTTCCACTTTGATTTTCCTTTACTTGAATTTCTTAATTTGTCACTTCCTCAATTCTCGGAATATTACACCATATTCCGATCTTACAATTATACTTATTTATTTGCTTTAATATTAATTTTCAATATTTGAAAATTTCACGGTTATCACATTTTGGTGGTGCACAGATGTGAGGAGGCTGCTGATTAGGACACTAACTAGGGGCTAGACAAAGCATCCTAAGGGTACCGAAACAGTGCTGAACTAGAGTAGAGAAACAAAGACCAAATAGCGACGCTAGGTGCTAAACAGATGGCTTTGGACAAGGTAAATTTAGGGCTGATAAAGTTAGTTTTTAGATGCTCAAAATGAAGGTTTAAAGCAGGGTAAATAAGGAACTAAAAAAAAAAGGGTGGTTAGAGAGAAGAGTCTTTGAGTAGCTGCAAGAGCATTGAATTAGGCTATTCGGTTGATGTTCTTTGGACGTTGCAAGGGTGTTTTGGGAGTTGAGTGGATGTTGTTTTGGGTGTAATGGATTGTTGCTATAACATGCCTAAAACAAGGGACACGGATGAATTGAAGCTGCTAATTTGATGGCTAGCGTTAGAGGTTATTTTGGGGGTTAGTGGCAGTTTTTAAAGGTTGAACGGGTGAGGTTTTAGGCACTAAACAAAGGGTGTTTGAGGGGTTCATAAGCTACAAATGGGTGTTGAAACAAGGTTGATGTTGGCTGGAGTCTGGGCTAAGTTCGGGTGCAAAACAAAGCATCAAAAATAAAAGGAAGAAAGGGGTGCAAGAAGGGCTGGAAGGTTAAGCGGATCAATGCAAGGGAGAAAGAAAAGAAGAGAAGAGAAAGAAAGAAAGGAAGGAAAAAAAAGAGAAGGAAAGAGAAGAAAGAAAGGAAAGAAAGGAAAATATATATGTATTTAAGGAAAAAGAAAAATATATTAGCTCAGGGTTAGAGGTAAGCCAACATTGTTCAAATTTAATATATATATATATATGTTGTATTTTATTAAATTTATACTAAGTAAATTACCAATGTTTAAAGGTGTATGCACCTCTAGTTCAGAGTACAGTTCAAGTTCGATGTACGCACGCGAAGCTTGGACTACGTGCATGCTAAGCTTTAAATCAGTAAGACATTTATATAATGTAGAAGTAGAGTTATATTGTATAGGTTGATATATGGTGTCTTAAGGTTCCGAGTAGTTAGAGATTTCGACTTAACTTGTAGTTATGATATAGTATAAATCGAGGTAATTGATATGACATAATATATTGGTGTTAGATAAATTACACTTGCACAAATCGATGAGGAAATTTTTATAGTCTAAGATTATCTGTAGAAACAAGCGGTAATAGTAAACCTCGGTTAATTACTAGGTAAGCATGCAAGAATGCCTAAGAATGAAATTTAATATTGTGGAAAATAACAGATATCAAATTAAACACTTACGTATGATTTGTGAATGGATGATATCAAGGATTTATGATTAAACGAAGTGAAATGCAAGTATGGTATTGAGCTCGATAAAGGTACATATTGATGCGATTTCTGGTTAAAAGATCTAATGTGGTATTGGACCTGTAGGCATCATTAGACCAAAATGACATTACGTGGATGCTTTTCACGGGCATTATACTTTACAGTTTTAAACTCATGTGTAGTTGCATTTCCTTTAAGTGTGGTTTCCTTATAACTTGAGATTTTGAAAAGATTTATCCATTCAATACTTATATGAAACTGTAGATGTTTAAATTGTTTTGAAAAGACTGAGTATATAGTGTAAGGGTATGTATTTATATATGTAAATGATCTTAAAGAAATGTGTTACATACTTTGCACTATTTTCATAAGAAAAGAGAAAGGTTTAAATGTTTTATGAGACTATAGGCACCCTAAGAGAGTTAAATTCAATAAAGCATAGTGGAAACCGCCTGATTAGAGATTACTCATTAGGCAGAGATGCTTGTCTGACAAAAGTCGTGGACAGGGCTCAATCACACCAGATCAGTGGGGTTGAGAGACATGAGTTTTATGGCCATAGATAGAGCCCTGGTTAGTTTCCAGGGGATGATGACATGAGTTTCACTGCTAGCTACAGTGATTAAAGTCTTTATTGATAGAGTATTAGGATTCAGCCTAGTCTCAACCTTGATATGATAAGTTGTCTAGAGTATGGTTTTATTTTATATGAACTCTAGACTTAACATGATTTTACAGTATATGAGAAATGTTTTGAGGCATTACATGTTTTTTTTTTAAAACATGCCTTAAAAGTGCAAGTGATATTGTACATATTCTAACCATGTCTTAAAAGTAAACATGAAACAAATTGAGATTTTACATGTTTTGAACATGCTCCAAAAGTATATGTGATATGGTTTGAAATGATAGCCATTTTATGCAGTAAAACTTGCATAAGTTTTGCAAGCTGAGTTATGACATAACCACATGCTATCTACATGATGTCATGACATTACACCATACATGAATATAAGATTTATATGAAAAGTATTATGACTTTACACTATCTATGATCATGATCTTCCATATGAAAAGTGATATGATTCGATATAATACAAGAGTATAATTTTTAAATGTAAAGTAACCTAATATGATATTGCGTTTAAACATGGTGTTCAATTGAGACGGGATATAATATGAGATTGATGTGAGTATGAATTAATAGTATATTATATTCAAATTATGCATGATGCATTGTTGCATGATGTATTGTAGTATAAGGACAAGAAGATTGAAAGTGATTAAATTGATTTAATTAGAGGTCTGAGTGATAGACAGAAGTCGGGAATGGAGATAATGAGGCACTTTAAATTTCCCTTCCATCGATATTCCAAAACCCTCACTTACCTAAAGTCTTTAGGACATGATCTTGTTATAAATATGAGATGTTATCGATTGAAATGGTGAATTATGATTGTAAACTTGCAAGTTCATGCATTGCACTTAGAACAGTATAAATTCTACTTCTGCACTTATATAAATGACTTATTGAGCCCTCACTCATTAAACGAGAACTATTTTTCATATTGATTCAAGGGACATGTTGGACAGTTCTGGTGATTTGATAGTGTCTCGACTCTTGAAGTTCTTGTTGTTGAATATCTTGGTATAGTAATATTTCTTCTCTATATGCTTTTATTTTTAGGTAATGTTTGTACAGTACTGTAGGATGGGATGTAAACTAGGATAATGAGTAGTTGATATAATATTTTGATATTATTTGATAAGTATGTGGTGATTAGTTATGGGTATTAAGACCGTTGAGATAATACCTATTTGGTAAATATAATATGGATGGTGGGAAATGTTGTGTTGCATTGTAATGATTCACAAATAATTAACTGGGGAAATCTCAAATATAAGGGGGGATATTTTCAATCTATTTAAAAAAATAGTAAGATATGGGCTATAATTGATCCTTCCCTATCTTAAAGAGTAATTTAAATAATAATTTAATTAAAGAATGATTGGAAATAGTTTAGTGATTATACTGACACTGAATACAAACTGTAAAATGAAAAGGAAAAATTTAGTTTGCAAATTTCTTAACTAGAATAAGCGACTAGAATAAGTGTAAGTGTCAAGTGAATGTCATGACCTTCGAGTCATGACATAAGGTTAATGTAAACAATACATGATTAAGTATAAATCTAAAGTTTCTAGGTGTAAAATATGTTAGAAGTTCGTAAACAAGTGGTTGGAAGAAGTGGAAGTGGATTCTTCCCCAAATGCTTGGACAAGGTTCGAGTCTTAGAGTTCCCACTGTTGGGAAGGCTTTACTATTGACCACTCCCAACCCAAACAGAATTAATCTCAGATCGTAAAACGGATGAGAATACCTGTGCTTATACCAAAAAAAAAGAAAAAGAATTTTTTTTGTTAACTTAAATATTTGATGTGATAAAAAAAAAACAATTGTTTGTATATGTATTTATGTTTTTTATTTTCATATAAAATTTTCTCTTTTTCGTACGATTCGTTAGTTTTAAATTTTAATTTATCAATTTATCATTAGGACTATAATTGTATTTAAATAATTTAAATAATATGTTAAAAAATTCATAAATTAGAAAAAAAAATGAAAGTACTTAGAAGATTAAGGATCATTTGTGCAATTTTCTTAGAAATAATGTGGAGGCATAGAGAAATTCATGCTCATAAATCGTGGTTTTGAATAATCACTGTTATTAGATCACATCCTTTGCATTTAAGTCCAAATACAATGCAAAAGACTATTCATTTACCAACAATTTGAAAATAAATTCAAGAACACTTTGTTTCTGAATTTGAAAGATATTAAGAATGCAATTAAATTGAATAAAAAACAATATAAATCTTTTTTAAGTTAATATTATTGCTTTTTCTATTATTTTGGATGAAATTGAATGGGAGAATTCATGCAAACAATTATATGTAAATTCATCTTTTTTGTGTAAACTGTGAGATGTTCCTATACCACGTTGGGTATGAGATTAATTTTCACTCGCATTGTGTAGCTGGCACTATCCTAGGGGAATTTGATATGGTGAATATTTGAACACACGAACTTCTGTTATGGATCGTCCTCACTCAGAAACTCAATGAGATCTTACGCTACTAAACCAACCCTTTGGTTTGTAAATCCATATATTGGTTCATATAACCTATTTCAATTTTGATATAAGAGTTCTAGAGATGATAATGATGATTAATAACTTTTCTATAAAAAAATTAATCTTAGATTTAAAAAGTGACTCAACCCGTAAAGTTTCATTGTAAAATCAAGCTCGGTTAAACTTAATTAATCTTTATTGTTGTTTCTTTTGTTATATGAAGAGATATTATTTAAACTAACAAAAAAAAGTAGATTAAGTTCCAAAACTCTTTGGATCGAGCATTTCAATTTAAAAAAAGTTGATTAAGCTTGAAACTTTTTGAATCGAGCATTTCAATTCTTTTATTCGACTTTGACTTGGAAAAAAAATGCGCTAAAGTAATTCTTAAATTGATCAAAGTTAAAGTAAACTTGACCTGCTTATTATGCACCTCCACACAGCGAATAACGTTATCTCACAAGCTACCTAATTATATATCAATTTTCCTAAAAAGGTAGGTTGCCTGTTTGAATTGAAAATAATTTTAGATTTGCTATACAAGAGTCGATGAAATATGCAAGCAATGTTGATTCTTCCGAATTCTATTTAACTTTTTCCTAACAATATAAAATGAATTATTATTCAATGCATTATCTATGTAATATTTAGATTTCATAAGTGTAACTAAGATAATAACACAAACCTTTAATAGAATATTAAAAAATAAAAAAAATGAAATTGAGATATGTGTATCGGATAATAATCCATATAAGATATGACTTATTTCTAATTAGAATAAAGATTATTCTCCACTATTTTGTCAATTAAGTTTTAAAAGTCTACATGCAAAATTAAAATGATGACATATAACTTGTTGAAAAATATTAAAAAAATAAAATAAAATAAGTGAAATATGTGTTATTATCTTAACTCCATTTGGTGTATTGGATAATCATCTTTAGAATTAAATATTTGTTATATGAAAAATTATTTAATTATACTTTATGGATCGAGTATTATAATTATTTTGTATAATGATATATGATTTTAACTAATTGCTAACCTTTTTATTTTTTTTCTTTTGCATTATTTTGCTCTTATTTAATTAGTATTCAACTTGAAAATAATTTTTGCATATTTAAAAGCTGCTTTTAATCCAATCTCAATCTAAAACAATAAAAATTGTAAATATCTTATGCAAAAGTTGTTGGAGTTTGCATTGAATCTCACATCAAAAGTGTAAGAAAATAAGTGTAAGATAAATTATAAAGGTTTTTCTCTTATAAATAATGTATCAAACTTGATTTATAAAGTATCTCAAAGAGTTGTAAATACTGATAAAATAGATAGGGTTTGGGCTATTATTGTGAGACCTGTTTATATTGTATTGTATATGTGATACGTAATTGATTATTAAGTGAAATATAACGTATTTTGTGAATATAAGTGACTGTGTAATGTGGGCACCACTTTATTTTAATGTGTTTTGATAGGCTTGAGACTGAAAATATAGTGTACAGTGGGTGTAATAAATATAATATGATGATATTGAGACAAGTCCAATGGTTAGTCATGACTTGACACTTACAAGTGGTAAGGGGTTCAAGTCATGGCGGACGCGAATTGGGGATTTATTCCCGATAAATCCGTGAGGGGCTAAGTGCCACGTCTGTGTGACGGGGGCCACCTCTAGAACCCAGAGCGGACAGTACGGATGAGTGATGCGGCCTGGGCCCCCCCGGCGGAGTCCGGTAAATCCAGGGCATCACAAAAAAACGCGCGTTTTATTGTAACGGCCCAACCCAACCGGCCATGGCCACCCCTCTTGGGCCCACGCACAACGGTTGCTGTGACAACGCTACTCATCCGTACTGTCCTCTTTGGCGAGCCCACTGGCCCCCTCAAGGCTTTATCGGGAATAAATTCCCAATTCGCGTCCGCCATGACTTGAACCCCTTACCACTTGTAAGTGTCAAGTCATGACTAACCATTGGACTTCTCTCAATGGTACCAGGAGTGTAAGAACTAGGTACTTAAGGGTCCTAAGTTCGAACCTCCTGGGGGACGCGAATTGGGGATTTATTCCCGATAAATCCGTGAGGGGCTAAGTGCCACGTCTGTGTGACGGGGGCCACCTCTAGAACCCAGAGCGGACAGTACGGATGAGTAGCGTTGTCACAGCAACCGTTGTGCGTGGGCCCAAGAGGGGTGGCCATGGCCGGTTGGGCTGGGCCGTTACAATAAAACGCGCGTTTTATTGTAACGATCCGGCCTCGCCCCTCTGGGCTATCCGACATCGCACTCAACCGAATTGTCCTCTCTGGGCCCACTGGCCCTCAAGGTTTTCTCGGGAAATCTATCCCAATTCGCGTCCGTCGCTGCTCGAACCCCTTACCACTTGTAAGTGTCGAGTAACGACTAACCTTTGGACCTAGGTCCAATGGTTAGTCGTTACTCGACACTTACAAGTGGTAAGGGGTTCGAGCAGCGACGGACGCGAATTGGGATAGATTTCCCGAGAAAACCTTGAGGGCCAGTGGGCCCAGAGAGGACAATTCGGTTGAGTGCGATGTCGGATAGCCCAGAGGGGCGAGGCCGGATCGTTACATGTAGACCATAATTTCATAAAATTTGATAGTGGAAATTAAACAAATAATGAATATGGATTTCCACCCTGGTGAAAAGTTCCTTAATTAAGGATGAGAACGGAGCCATTGTTGTGAAACACTCAATAGGCGAGTGATAATCTAAACTGCTCACCCAATAAGAGAGCAACACAATTAAGAAACTCGTCCAAAAGAAAAATATGAGAGTTTTGATGATCGCCCGAATGGGGCGAGGGCTTGTAATCGCCCATAGGGATTGAGTAAATTATATGATCACTAAATAGGCGAGTAGTATGATAAAAGGTGATTGCCAAGGAAAGGAAATCAGCTCGTAATTGCCAAATCTTAAGATGGCATCAAGATAATGTGGTGATGCCCACGTGCAAGCAGGGGCGAGCTTGAAAATTCACATAGGCAAGCCTGAGAATATTGGCGAGATGAAAAGTTGGCGAATTGAAATAGAGTAGGCGAGCTGAGGCCTCAAGTTGAGTAGGCGAACTGAAATTAGCACGTGTGGACAAAATGGAAATAAAAGCTGGCAACTTGGGGAAATAAATTCAAACCATTGCAGCAAAAATTGACTTTGTACACCACACGGCTGAAGAAAATTAAGAGAGGATACTAAAGTCTAACACATGATAAATCTTATTGGCTGCTATGTGTGAGAATTGCGACTGTGTTGGATGGTAAGAATAGAGAAAGGTGGTAGATTTTGATTCGATAGCATGGCTATATAAGAAGGTTGAATGAAAAACCAACTTGACTAAACCTTCATCCTCTTTGTTGTTATTCTACTGCTTCTAGTCGATTCTATGTTGCTGCAAGTTTATGTTCTGTTCCTTCCATTTCTGTCATGCTTGATTTACTAAACTTCATCCTTAAGTTGGCTAAACACGTAAACCTGCTTGCAAAACCTTTCCTCCATCGTTTGAAGAGCTAAAGGAATAAGCAAAGTGAGGCCAACGTGAGACAGAAATGGTTCTGTTATGGAAGTGCAGTTGGTTAAGGTGAGCTTCCATATTTCTATGGTTATCTTGGTATTCGATGATATAGTTCGATGTTTTACAACGTAATAAACATATATGCAGCCTTGTTTTTAGTTAAATCCTTAGAGAATATGAAAAAAAACTAGAAACAAGATGTTGTCTTGGGAATAGACGAGAATAAACAAGGAAAATACTGGAAAAGACGAGAAATAGGCGAGCTCAGCTATTATGGGCGAGCTAGATAATATGGAGCGTGGTAGTGGGCGAGGTCGCCACATGCTAGTTTAATGCATAGGCGAGCCCACCTCTGAATAAAAAGCTGTGTATGGCGAACTCCTATGCACAGGCATGGCGTGTAAGACCCGATTCTACTGTACTGTACATGTAAAATATAAATAATTTTTGAGTTTTTAATTATGAGGACCACAATTTCCTAAAGGATAATGGGAAATTTACTTTCCAAGATGAAAAGTAAATGAAAATGAATGAATTAATTTATTGAAAGTAGTTAGTAAATTTAATTAAGTATTGGAAATTATGAAGATAAAATATCATGAGGCTTGAATGACTCATCGATAGTGTTTAGATTATAAATTTTTATCGGAGTATCCAAATGATAAACCGTAAAATTCTTTGGAAAGTTAACTTAATTATCTTTCCAAACATATAGGCCTCATATTCTAGTTCCTCATGGATCAATACCAGAAAGTTTGTAAAGTTACCACATGAGTAGTAGATTCTACCAACCGACTCAACCGACCTATCTGTAAAGATTCACCCATAGCGATTGGTAGGAATATCCGATTAAGGTGATTCAAAATTCATTAGAAAGCTAACTTAAATATATTTTTATCCATATAAGGCTCATATTTTAATTCATTATATATTTATAACAATAAATTCGTACATTCACGTTATTTGTAGCAAGTTCAGAATTGAGCAATCTGCAAAGAGTCGGATATAATTATTGATAGGGAACTCCAATTGAGGTAATTCAAATTGTGTTAGAAAGTTTACTCGAAGACCTTTCCGGCGATATATGGCTCATATTTTTATACATTTTGGATTGATCTTGGTGAATTTTTAAAGTGGGTTATAAGTGCAGTAAAGCAATTAGAAAAATGGGCAGGAACATATTATACACTGTGCAGTGGCACATTTAGTAAATACATGAGCTTTAGTGGGTATTTTCACCTTTAGGATCACATTTAATTTTATAATTAAATTTATTTAAAATCCACCAATGAAATGAGAGCCAACACAGCAAAATTCTATAACTTTCTCCAGCTTTCCACCGCCTCTGTTCTGTTGCACTTCTCCTTTCGTTTCTGCTGAGTTTCCAAGTGCTCACCCGATTCTCCTTGTACAAACCCATTCTTCTTGTATTAAATCACTAAGCTCTATCATAATAATTAATCCCAAAAAAGTTCAACCAAAGCTACCATACTCCCAAAAAAGTTCAACCAAAGCTACCATACTCCCAAAAAAGAGCTTCTCAATACTCCCAAAAAAGTTCAACCAAAGCTACCATACGTGCTTCCCTCTACTGCTGGCAGAACCGATTCTGTCCAGGTATGGTGATGTTTCGGCTTATGTAATTTCAGTTTTGGTATGGATGTGTGTTGAATAAGTTGATGATGAGTATGAGCATGATTTGAACACAACCTTTAGAAATATCATGCTAGGGTAATTTGCCATGAAATGTTAAAATGATGGTGATGATAGTTGCTGACTGTAAAAGTGAGAGAAATGGTTAACACAAAGGGAATACACGTAGCTTTAAACAATCATGTAATTAATGAAGAAAAAAAAAACTTAAGCTAATAGGGTATTGTAGAATTAGCCATGAGGGTTTGAATATGGGAATCAGGGGATTGTTGACGTGAATGGTGAGGAAGAAAGAAGGCTGAAAAACGTGAGTTAAGATGAGATGAGTATAACCTTATACTGAGATCAAACAAAAACGTAAATTTGATGGACTGTTATGTAGTTAATTAAGGTGATTTTAAGAGTGTATTAGTGATGAATTATGGTGTGGATGATGAAAAATAGAAGCTGGACAGAATGTGAAGATAACCATAAAATTTAAAACAACAAACACAGGGGCTGTTAGGCATTCGGTTAGGATAGTTGAGCTTGTAAACTTGATGTTGTTGGCGTGAAGGGTGATGAAAGTAAACTAACCATATTAGAAATGAGTATAAAGCCTTTAATTTAGTCAAAAACGTAAGCTGAAAGGGGAGACTTGGCTGTCTTGGACCGCTGATAATGAAAGAAAATAAAAAAGGAAAATAGGCTGACTTTGGTGGCCAAAAGATGTAAATCAATTTATTGTAAGGTGAAAATGATAATAGAAATTAAAGGCAAATGAATAAATAGTTGGAAATTGGATAAGGCCATCTGGCCATGAAGAGTTATAAGGTGATGAATGTTGATTTTTATAATCACATGATATAAAATGATCATACGTAATGCAGTGATGATAATTGAGATATAAAATAAATTAAGGAGAATCATAAGAATCTCATATGGAAAATTAAGCCAAAGCACTCGCACAGGATCCTAATGCACCCCTTTTATGATCTAAAGGTTAAAGGAAAATAATAAGATCATTGAAGTAATTTTTGGTGGAATTATTTTGCAGTTCAAGAAATTTGGTGTTCGTGTAGTGCAGTCGAGGAACTCGTTACTGACAATCAGGTAAGGGATGCATGTGCAGCACTGTAAGGATATTTAGTCTGCATGTTTTTAATTATGAAATATTTTATGAAAATATTGTGAAGATTCTTTGGTTGGAAATTTGTGATGATGTACTGGCTAGAATTATAAACTGTATTTTTCATGCAGGAGGCTAGCCAATTGGCAGCCATTATACTGTCGAAAAATTATCGAAAATTATCGAAAAATTCTAGAAAATTTCATAAAATCATAATAAATGATTTTATTTCACGAGAAATGATTTTCAACCACGAAAATTGAGAAAATGAATATTTTCCATAAAAACATGAATAAAATGGAAGTGGTTTTAAAATATTCATGTTTTCGAGAATGGTGATAATGAAATCACCGAAAATTCTCTTGATATGTAAATTACACGTAATACGAGATAGAAAATGAAAAGAAATAAAGTGAATATTTTTATATATATTTCTTAAATATTCACTAAATGATTTTATAATCTTTATGGTTTTAAATTATAAAATTGTATATTTTTATAAATTCCATAAAGGTTTATTGATGATGAAAAAATACTGTTTTGAGACTAGTGGGCAACCTTATCATGATATGTGATATGTGACATGTAATATGTGACATGTAGTCCCGGCCGACACCTGATCAATGATCTGCCGAGGACAATTATAGACTATGGCCATAGATCTAACATGATGATTTTATACCCTTCCGGGTCTATAGCATGATATGAGTAACGACCCAGTAGACGTGCTAGGCGTGCCTCAGTCTCCATATATGAAAATGTTTTATATGATATGTGATACGTGAAAAGAAAATGTTTTATATGATAAGAGATAAATCAAATGAAAGTGATTTACAGCATTTTACAAAATGCTCATTTCAGTACTGATTTTAGTATATGACCTGTGATATGAACATGTAATATGTTTTCAAAAGGAAAAATGGTTTATAAGTCTAATATTCTTACTATGATTTTAAATTGAATATTAGACTATATGTGACATGAATATGTGATCTGTTTTCCAAAAAGGAAAGAGGAGTAAAATAAATATAATATTCTTATTTTAATTTTAAATTGAATATTAGATTTAAATGATGTATATTTTATATGAAAAGGATTAAATAGCTTATTTTGTTATTTAAAGTACTGTACTAATTATGATTGTACAGTAAAACATGAAATGAATTTTAAATGAGAATGATGATGATTTAACTAATATTCTTTTCAAAGAATATATGAATATTAGTTACTTTATTTAAATGCTTTTTTTTTCATCATTATTTTAAAAAGAATATGGAAATGATATGGAATAAAAAGGAAAAAGGATTTAAATTTCAAACGAAAAGAAATTTATTACTCTCTACAATTGCTTCTAGGTTCCGGGACAAGACAGGTATTTCAAAATACCTGCCTTACTCCATCCGGATCCCCAGCCGACTGTAGTATCCTTCCTACATGCGAGACTAGAGCCCCATAAGAAAAATGAAAAAGTTTCTCAGCATATAGACAGCTGAATATCAAGTGAGGCATATAATTCCCTTACTGAGCCGTGGTTTGCTCACCCCTTAATTTTAACATTTCAGATTTTTGAGGACTGAGAGTTTGACCATCTAAAGGATTTCAGCTATGCATTTGGGGACGATGCGACAGCTTGATTTACTATAAAAGGTACGATCATTTATTTTCCGTATTTAGACATATTCATAGTACTACTTTCGTATGAAGTAAGATAGGGGATGTAATTTATGTTATAATTTTATATGAAATTGTTAATATGTAAAAGAAAAGTAAAGTATCGCCGACAGCCCAACCAAATAAGATGTATAGAAAAAGGTGAAAAATAAGGTCACGAGCTGTGACATGGCGAGTTGAATTGTGGGCGATCTCCCACGCATAAGCCAACATATGATTGGCGAGTTACATTGGGCGAGCTAGAGGATTAGCCTCAAGTCTCGCCAAAGTGTTGGAAAGATTCGAATAGAATATATTGATAGTCTTGATAATTTATTTTGCAGCCGGGAAGTGAGAATTGATAAAGGCGATCGGGAAGCTAGGCTTCGTAAGACCAGGTAAGGGAGTAGTATGTGAAGTAAAATGCATGTCCTGTGGAGTAAAATATTATAAAAATATTGAGAAAATGTTTTGGTTTGAGACATGCATTAGTTTGATAAACTGTTTTCGCAGACCATGATTTGGGGGAGCTGTAAAGCCTACCCCTATGTTGTTTCTAGGTGAGCCAAAGAAAGGCGAGCTAAAGATAGGCGACCCTTGTTTAAATAAAATCTGGGCGAGCCAAAGATAGGTGACCCCTTTGTGATATGTTGAGTGAGCCAAAGAAAGGCGACCCCTGTTTTAATAAAATCCGGGTGAGCCACAGATAGGCGACCCCTTTGATATAATTCTGGGCGAGCCAACAGTGTGCTATCCCTTGTGTTGTTTTTAAAGAGAAAAATTTGGCGGGCGAACCCCCCAGTTCAGCTCGATGTGAGAGCCACAGTGGGCGATGTTAGTTCGCCACATGGGTGGGCGAACACCCCAATACAGCTCGGTGTGAGGGCCAAATGCCACAGCGATGTTAGTTCGCCACATGGGCAAACGAAGACATGCGAGCTCAATCCACTGCGATGGGCGAGCTGGTAAGGGGCGAGCCAGTTTAACTTATGTTTTCTCACACGAAAAATGGTGAGATTACAGGTTGTTTTTATTGTATTTTTTAAACATAAAATATAATACCTTTTGGAAAATAATCATTTGAGAAAATGATGAAATATGTGAAATATTCCTTAAAGGTTCTTTGTGAGATATAAAGTGGTTTTTGAGACTTTAGGCCCCGAGTTTCATGCATTACTATTCACGTAGCTGAGTGACCTACCTGGGGCGATGGCTCGGGTCAGTGGACCAGCAAGTGCACCCTAGGGTGTCACAATATAGACCATGGCCATAGATCTAGCTGTGTTCCAGTGGGAACGCGAATTGGAGTTTTGGCCTAAGGGCACTCCGAGAAAGCTGTGAGGGGTGATGGCCTACGGGTGCACCCCAAAGCGGACAACTTGTGTTCCTGGGGGAACGATGATAGCATGATTTAATTGTAGGGTGATGCCTAGTCTCAACTTACTGATTTCTGTTTACTGAAAGGATGTACTGAATCTTGTGTACTGTTTACTATATTTTATTGTAAACTGTTTAGCCAATGATTTGAATGGTGTAT
This sequence comes from Heritiera littoralis, assembly GCA_031772115.1. Lineage (NCBI taxonomy): Eukaryota > Viridiplantae > Streptophyta > Magnoliopsida > Malvales > Malvaceae > Heritiera > Heritiera littoralis. Next base: position 3,972,359 of record JAPDPK010000061.1, on the reverse strand, counting down.
TGAGAGGACTATTTACTATATTCACTGTTTTCCTACTTGGTATGATTTTAGGAAAAATAATTCCTTTGTGGTATATAGTTTTTGCTTTATTTAAAGCAGCATACTTCTCCTTTACTGAGCGCGTGATTCGCTCACCCCTTTGTTTTAACTCCACAGATAAAAAGACACGGAGTTAGAGAATTATCTCCCAGATGGATATGGCTGCATATAAAGCGCTGGGGCAAATTATGTTAAATATGACAGGTACAGTCACTTCTCTTTTACATTTCAGACATATGTATACAATACTACTTTATTGAAACAAGGACAATAGGGAATGTCAGATGTAAGGAACAGTGAAAAAATTTCATATTCCACATTTGTTAAATAAATGGTTATCATTTATTACTGTCAGTGTTGAAAGTTAATGGCATCATAGACAACCCAACCGTGGATTATGTGTAAAAATACGTGATTTACAGTATGTGTGGACTATTACATAAATGAACAGCAAAAAAAAATTTATGATGTTGTCTTAAAATCTGTTTCGCATGATGAAGGCAAAATGTTCTTTGTTTATGGTTATGGTGGAACAGGAAAAACCTTCTTGTGGAAGACCATACTAGCAGCTCTATGATCAAGAAGAAAGATTGTCCTTGCAGTTGCATCGTCTGGTATTGCTTTATTGTTATTACCTAGAGGTCGAACTGCTCATTCACGATTCAAGATTCCATTGAAAGTTGATGAGATCTCTACTTGTCAAATAAAACGAAACACAGAACTTGGCCGGCTTATTACTATGGCATCTCTTATAATTTGGGATGAGGCTCCAATGATTCACAGGCACTGTTTTGAAGCTTTTGAACGCACCCTTCATGACATCATGTTATCTGGTGTTGATGAAATGCCGAATCTACCATTTGGAGGAAAGACAGTCTTGCTTGGGGGTGATTTCAGACAAACTTTACCTATGATTACTGGAGGAACTAGATCGCAAATTGTGTTTGCATCAATTAGCATGTCACCTCTATGGCAGCATTGCCAGGTGTATACTCTTAATATTAACATGCGCCTGAGATCTCATTTTCCCAATACACAATCAAAAAGAGATACAGAATTGTTTTCAAAATGGATTTTAGATGTTGGAAATGGTGACATCACACCAACCAACATAGACTTTGATTTTGATGCAAGCTGGATTCAAATTCCTTCATATTTGTTGCTTGAAGATGTTGGCTCTCCTGTCTAGACAATTACAAATGCAATTTATCCAAATTTGCAAGATCGCTTTGCCGATTCAGTATATCTAAGGGAGCGTGCCATTGTAACCCCATACAATGACATTGTTGATTTGATCAATTCTGAGGCTTTCTCAATGATTCCAGGCGAAGCAAAGCTTTATTTAAGCTTTAACTCCATTTCAAATGTTGATGGTGACATTTTTGAGCAAGAAATACTATATCCTCCAGAGTTCTTAAATTCGTTAAAATTCACAAATGTCCCAAACTATGAACTTTTTCTAAAATTAGGATGTGTTGTGATGTTGCTTAGAAACTTAAACCAAACATCAGGTTTGTGTAATGGTACTAGACTTATAGTGACCCAGTTAGCTGCAAATGTTATTGAAGCAAAAATAATAACTGGTAGCCACGTTGATGATATAGTTTTCATTCCAAGAATATGCTTTGTTGTTGATGATATCAAATGGCCATTTGTTCTGAAGAGAAAACAATTCCTTCTACGTCTATCATATGCTATGACTATAAATAAAAGCCAAGGTCAAACACTTGAGTCTATTGGCTTATATTTGTCAAAACCTAACTTTACTCATGGTCAATTATATGTAGCAATTTCAAGAGTTACAAGCCGAACTGGTTTAAAAATCTTGATTACAAATTCAGATGGTCAGTCGCATTCATTGACTAAAAATATTGTGTATCGTGAAATTTTTGATGACATCTAAGCAGGTGCTCTGTTTCAATTTAGCTTATTCTTTAACTTATTTGTCTTGTCTTTTACTTATGTTTCTTTCTTTTGTTTTGTGCTTGTTATTTGCTTGATCCTATTTGCTTACTACTATTTTCTATTTTTACTTGATATTTTGCCAATACAACTGCTCGTGTCTAATATAGACAGCATTTAGGCTTTGTTTATGTGATAACCGCAAATTTCTAAATTTTTATATTACTTATTCGGAAATTTAATTTTAAATGCAAGAGATAAATTAAAGTAAATAAAGGAATTATTTACAAGATGGAATATTGTTGGAAATTCCGTAAATAATGAAGTTAAGGAATTGATAAATTATATGGAGGAAATTAATTTGGATAAATGGAAATCCAAATTAAATAAGAAAAAGAGGAAGAAAATATATATATATATATATATATATATATTGTACATACAATATATATTGTATTATTTCATTATATAAATATATATATATATAAATGTTATTCTATTTTAAAGTATATATGTATATATAATATATATATTAGATATATATATTTGTAATATATAATATATATACATATTTTTGTATATAATACATATATATAGTACTATACTATATATAAAATTATATATAGTATAATATATATAGTATAATATGTATATAATAAAATTAAAACAAAAAAAAAAGGAGATAGGAAGGAATCGGGACAGAGCCCGATCCCTTCCCAGCTAGAGGCCGCCGGCAGCAGAGCTGCCGCCGCCGGCGATGAGAAGAGAGAGGAAGGGAGGAGATGATGCCGGCGAAGTGAAGCGAGGAGGCCGGTGACGGAAAGATGAAGCGAAACGAACGGAAAAGAGGCAGAAACCGGCGGAAGCCGGAAAAGAAAAAGAAAGAGGATCTGGCGGTGCCGGCGGAATTGGCCACCGCCACTGCCACCGAAGCATCGCCGGAGGAAGAGGAAGAGGATAGAGGCCACCCGAGGCGCGGTGAACGGCGGAGGAAGGCCAACGGAGGAGGAGAAGAAACCGAGGCAAAACCGAGTAGATCCGCCGCCGTGCCGTCGATCCAGGCCGAGCTGAGGCCACCGGCAGCTTCGTCTCGACGTCGGCCAGCTGCTGAGCCACCGAACCGCCGGAGAACCGGCCACCGGAGGAGAACCGGCGGTGAGGAAGGGGAGCCGGTCTGACTGGTCTGAACCGGTCAGACCAAGGGAAAAGAAAAAAAAGAAAAAGAAAAGAAAAAGAAAAAGAAAAAAAAAGAAAGAGAAAAAGAAAAGGAAAAAGGAAAAAGAAGAAAGGGAAAAAGGAATTCCGGGAATTTGGAGAATTCCGGGAATTTGGAAAATTCCTGAGAATTCGAAAATTACGGGAAATCTCGAAAAATACGAGAATCGGTAAGAAATCCAGAAAAATAGTAAATTATTTAAATAATTTATTTATTTAAATAATTATGAAAAAAAAAAATTCTAAATTTTAGAATTTAAATTCCAGAAAATTCCCTCGATGACCGAGCCGATGGAATCGGGCGAGGTGAACACGGGCGCGACCTTCAAGATGCAGTCGCCGACCCGAAACAGGTAAGGGAGACATGTGCCGCCTGTAAGGATATTCGGCCACATGATTTAAATTATGCATTTAATTTATAAATGCAATTTATAATGATTAGTTTTGAAATTTGTGATGATTTATCGGTTTCAAATTGTGGTGAAATACCAGTTGAAAAATATAAATTGTATTTTTCGTGCAGGAGGCTAGCCAAATCGGCAGCCGTTATACTGCCGAAAAATTATCGAATAATTACTAAAATTTACCGAAAATCACCGAAAATCATAATAAATGATTTGATTTCACGTGAAACGATTTTTAGGTACGAAAATCGAGAAATTAAGTAAATTTCATAAAACATGAATATAATGATAATTGATTTTAAAATATTCATGTTTTCGTGAATGGTAAAAAGGAAATCACCGAAATTTCATTCTGTAGGTGATATTTCACGTGAAACGAGAAAAAAATGAAAAAGAGACTGAAGTGAATATTTTTATAAATAATCTTAAATATTCACTGGATTTCATATAAAATCTTTATAGTTTTAATTATGGAAATAATTAATTATGAAAATTCCATAAAGGTTAAGAAATGATGAACAACTATGTTTTCGAGACTAGAGGTCTCTACACGTGTTTTTAGAAGAAAACATGGTGATGGGAATTTAAAGTTAGAAAATAAATATTTTATGTTCATAAATTATAAAATCATGTTTTCGGTTAAATGCACAGAAAAGCATACATATGTGTTTTATGGTGGAAAAAGGACAGTTTTACCCTTTTATATTTTCAGTGATGATTTTGCAAACTGTCTTCATCGCAATTTATAAATAAATGTTTGAAGCATGAATTTCGTTTCGAAATTAATTCCCATAGTCTTTTGATAATTAGCTAAACGAACCTTATGATTTCTATGCATATTTTTCAATAATGCTATAAGTATGTTTTCCGAAAAAGGTATCGGAGTGGTACCCCCCAGGCTAACTTAGACCCTGGCACGCCCGGTCCTTACTATTTTATATCAGTTGTATGATTTAAGTATATGTTTTCCGAAAAAGGTATCGGAGTGGCACCCCCCAGGTTAACTTAGACCCTGGCACGCCCGATCCTTACTATTTTATATCAATTGTATGTAAGTAAGTTTTGAGACTAAGGCCTTCCTATAGTTTATGTTATTGCCTGTCATGTCTGCCACATTGTGGCATAAGTTTAACCACGTCGTGCATGTTCTCGCCCACATTGTGTATGATTACATCCTTTGTGGGTATGTTGGTCCTTCGTGGTGTATGTATATGTTTGCTGTACGACTCTGATCAGGTCTACAGCCCATACCATGGCCATAGGTATTATGTTCCCTCTTCGGAGGAAGAAGTAAGTGTCATGACCGCATACTGGCTATATGATTCTGCCTAGTCTCCATGAACTGTATGATAAGTTTTATTAATTATGATGTTAAGTTTTAAAGTATGATGTATGTTTGAAACAAGTATGAATTTTAGATATATGCATTAAAGAATTCATACAATGATTTAAAGTATGAAATGCATTATTATGGCATTTGTTTTCTGCATATATCGATACTATGACTATTTTAAATGCATTTCTTACGAGGCTTTAGTACGATACGATTACTGATTTGAAAAGAGAAATAAATGTTTATTCTAAAAGAATAACATAAGAATTATTTCTAAGATAGAGATAATCAAAGAAGAAATTATCCTATGATTGGATATTTACAAATCACTGTACTGTACTGTTTTTATTGTACTGAAGAGAAGAGAAGAGAAAGAGAAGAGAAGTAAACCACTGTTTTTATTTCTGAACTGCCACGTGTTTTAAAGTATACTGAAGTAAAAAGAAATAAGTGGTTTACTCTGTGGAAAAACGAAAATTATATCGTTTTGAAAACAACGAAACTAATATTCTCTACAGTTGCTTCTAGGTTCCGGAACAAGTATGGTATTCTAAAATACCTACCTTATTCTATCTGGATCCCTAGCCGACTGTAGTATCCTTCCTACATGTGAGCCTAGAGCCAGTTAGGAAGATTTTAAAGAAAATGAATAAAAAATGAAAATAAAAAAAATATTTTCAGCATATAGATAGCTGAATATCAAGTGTGACATATAACTCTCTTACTGAGCCGTGGTTTGCTCACTCCCCAATATTAACATTTCAGGTTTTGATGATTGTGAGATCCGACATTTGTGGATTACGACTACCGACTGAGATTTATGAGGTATGATCAATTATTTTCTGTATTTAGACATGTGTACAGTACTACTTACTTATAGAGTAAGATAGGGGATGTATATAATATTAATTATTATATGAAATTGTTTAACATTAAGTGTAAAGTGAAGTATCACAGACAGCCCAACCGGATTAAGTTGCGTAAAATAAGGTAAAAAATGTGGTAACGGGTCGTTACAGATTTAATGGTATCAGAGCATGGTTGGCCTGATGTCTGTGAATACTTTTGGAAGGAAAAGTGTTAAACATCCCCGGTAGTACTGTGTTGTCTGAATACATAGAGAAAATAAATGATTGTAAATGGAGTAAAATAATTTAAAGGGAGTGAGAAAGTATAAATTGAAAATGTTAAAGAAGAAAATAGGCTCAGAAATTACCGGAAAGTTGGTGATTCTTATAATCTAAATGAAGGCCTGTTCGGTAAGGAACCGAAAGGACTCGGTGAGGGCCCCACCAGTACTTTACGGTCTGAATCGAACTGAGACCCGAAAGTGATGATATAAGGAGAGGAATGACATATCATCATTAAATAGACTTTAAGATCACCGATTAAGGGTAATTTGAAGAGAGAGAAAATTTTTGGACAAAAATGACCAAAATACCCCTGCCTTCGAAATTTTACCGGGAGTCAGAATAGACCAACAGAAGTTGGAATTGATTGATTTGACAAAGAAATTGATGATGTAAAGCTGCATTTCATGCAAAATAATCCAATTGTGGATTTTAGTGAACTTCTCTATCGAAATCGAATGAGATCTAAATTGCTGGTATAAGTATCAGGAAGGATACTATCAGCATATAGATGATCAGTTCATGATTCAAATGTATACTGAGGAGAAAGAAATGAATGTCGAAATGACAAAATTGCCCCTATGTTGGGCAAAGTTCTGAATAATGATGAAATCAAGTTAATCTTGAATCCATTAATAGTAATGGAATTATTAATGGCATGAGGATGAAATGTCCGAATTAATAAGAAATGTGTGATTAAAGAAAGCATCGGATTTGAATTCCGATAGAACTTCTAGAATTATATAAATTGGAGGAATCGAGATAACATGGACTTGATTTTGAATATGAAATCTGATTCTAAGCTTATATCGGAGAACTTAGGAGAATCCGAAAGCTTAAGAAATCCACTCTGGAAAATGAAAGCATAATGAAGTGCACGTGTATAAGGTGTGATTGATGGAAATACAGATAACGTAAATTGTGGATAAGTTATTTGTATAAGTGTTAGTGAGAGAAGCACAGATGACATTGAAAAGTAGATGAATAAAAAGGATGTATTAATTTCCTATCATTAATAAAGTTCTTTTGAAGAACAAATATTCATCTACATGATGGAATAGACGTTTTATGGATCTGATTCGATATGCATGAGGAGTTTATAAGACTAGTCTCGGTATAAAGCGTCCTTAGATAAAAGATTGGAGATGGATGTCCATAAGATGATGATTAGAACTCGGAGTGAATTTTACGAGTTCCTATTGAGGTTATGAGGTTAATGAATTGCCTTGTGAGGTATATAAGCCTAAAGAATGAGGCATCCATACATGAGTAAATTGATGAAATACTGATAAAGTCTAAAGTACAAATGAAAAATGAGCAGCATTGTGGTATAACCCTTAAACTCTTAAAGACTGTAATTTATAAGTTAAGATTGGCAACTAAGAGATGTGGCTAGACAGTGTCTCTTTCTGAGATAGATAATCTCGAAATGACAGATGACAATGAACCTATCGATGATATAGAGATAATGATTGAGATACGAAAGTAATGAGTCTAGCTAAATATTATTGCCAGTCTATAGAAGAGTTTTGGGTTAGCTGCTCTATAGATGTGACTGCTAATTAAAGAAGTTAAAGTGGATGAGTAAATATAAAGATGGCATACAAGATGTTAAAAGAGGTAATAGTGGAATATGTTATCACTAAAGAAAAGTGATTGAAATGATGATGAAAGAAAAGATGAATATGTCATAAGAGTAAGGTACATGATGTAAAGGGAACACCAATATGAAGTAGTTCCCGAATTTAAAACTAAAAGTGATTCTTGTGGTTATCACATGATTATGGTTAAATATAAGATCGAGTCAAACTCGATAGAGGAAAAGTAATTATACTCAAAAGAGTAAAGAAGTGATTTACATTTTACTGCCAGTTATGTAAATGGAACAAAAAGGATATATATGTACCAACTCGAAATGATGGAAGTAATGGATTTATATGGATAATGAGGTGATTAAATTGATAATAATAGATTCAAGGATGAAGCTAAATAATGAGAAGATTAAATTATAATTTGATTATGCCATTATGGAATCTAAATTATCAAATGAGTATATTTTCAGGTATATTCTAAAACCTAAGTGATATAGAGTATACCATAAGAATAAGAGATGTAATGATGAGATTACATGGAAAGACGATATGGAGAGAAAATGGTTGTCTCCTGATTCAATTATGGTAAAAGATGGTAAATAGTAAAGTCTACGAATGTGTGGCAGCATTTGTTAAAGTAAATGTGAAGAAAATGAATATTGTGGATAATGAGGGATCTAAAAGAGATGATGCTATGGAAGTGATTATAGACTGATAGTCTAGATGGAATCACTTATCCATTTTCAGGCTCTTGAAGTCTATAGTGCCATAATCGAAATATGATTATGAAATGATGAGAATGTATGTGAAGTTCCAGTGAGCTCTATATGTGATGAGAATCTCTGAGTAGCTATATGTTATGGGAAATAGCAAAAGGCTCTGAGATTCCAAATTTATAGACAGCACCACTCCGTACATGATGTAAAAATGTTTGAGCGTAATGCAAAAACGCTCTATGATATGTTGAGTGAGCGGATGCACAAGATGTGAAAGCTACTGGACCATTACATACTATTGATTTAAATCGGTAAGTGATAGTTACCAAACTATATCGACTTGGCACTAATTGAGAAAATAGATGATGAACAGTCTGAATAATATGTGATATGAAAAGGAGTGGAAATGGATAACTCCTAATTGATAAGCATTTCACAGGAAGTATAAAAATATGATGAGAAATGATATATAGTGAAAATGATTCCGAGGCTAATGGCATATTGGCAGTATTAATTAAAAGATGATTAAGAGGACAAGAATGATGAGTATACGAAACAATGCCACCTTTAACCTAAGTTAAATTCGGAGGACCGAATTTCTTAAGGTGGGGAGAATGTGATAACCGCAAATTTCTAAATTTTTATATTACTTATTCGGAAATTTAATTTTAAATGCAAGAGATAAATTAAAGTAAATAAAGGAATTATTTACAAGATGGAATATTGTTGGAAATTCCGTAAATAATGAAGTTAAGGAATTGATAAATTATATGGAGGAAATTAATTTGGATAAATGGAAATCCAAATTAAATAAGAAAAAGAGGAAGAAAATATATATATATATATATATATATTGTACATACAATATATATTGTATTATTTCATTATATAAATATATATATATATATAAATGTTATTCTATTTTAAAGTATATATGTATATATAATATATATATATTAGATATATATATTTGTAATATATAATATATATACATATTTTTGTATATAATACATATATATAGTACTATACTATATATAAAATTATATATAGTATAATATATATAGTATAATATGTATATAATAAAATTAAAACAAAAAAAAAAGGAGATAGGAAGGAATCGGGACAGAGCCCGATCCCTTCCCAGCTAGAGGCCGCCGGCAGCAGAGCTGCCGCCGCCGGCGATGAGAAGAGAGAGGAAGGGAGGAGATGATGCCGGCGAAGTGAAGCGAGGAGGCCGGTGACGGAAAGATGAAGCGAAACGAACGGAAAAGAGGCAGAAACCGGCGGAAGCCGGAAAAGAAAAAGAAAGAGGATCTGGCGGTGCCGGCGGAATTGGCCACCGCCACTGCCACCGAAGCATCGCCGGAGGAAGAGGAAGAGGATAGAGGCCACCCGAGGCGCGGTGAACGGCGGAGGAAGGCCAACGGAGGAGGAGAAGAAACCGAGGCAAAACCGAGTAGATCCGCCGCCGTGCCGTCGATCCAGGCCGAGCTGAGGCCACCGGCAGCTTCGTCTCGACGTCGGCCAGCTGCTGAGCCACCGAACCGCCGGAGAACCGGCCACCGGAGGAGAACCGGCGGTGAGGAAGGGGAGCCGGTCTGACTGGTCTGAACCGGTCAGACCAAGGGAAAAGAAAAAAAAGAAAAAGAAAAGAAAAAGAAAAAGAAAAAAAAAGAAAGAGAAAAAGAAAAGGAAAAAGGAAAAAGAAGAAAGGGAAAAAGGAATTCCGGGAATTTGGAGAATTCCGGGAATTTGGAAAATTCCTGAGAATTCGAAAATTACGGGAAATCTCGAAAAATACGAGAATCGGTAAGAAATCCAGAAAAATAGTAAATTATTTAAATAATTTATTTATTTAAATAATTATGAAAAAAAAAAATTCTAAATTTTAGAATTTAAATTCCAGAAAATTCCCTCGATGACCGAGCCGATGGAATCGGGCGAGGTGAACACGGGCGCGACCTTCAAGATGCAGTCGCCGACCCGAAACAGGTAAGGGAGACATGTGCCGCCTGTAAGGATATTCGGCCACATGATTTAAATTATGCATTTAATTTATAAATGCAATTTATAATGATTAGTTTTGAAATTTGTGATGATTTATCGGTTTCAAATTGTGGTGAAATACCAGTTGAAAAATATAAATTGTATTTTTCGTGCAGGAGGCTAGCCAAATCGGCAGCCGTTATACTGCCGAAAAATTATCGAATAATTACTAAAATTTACCGAAAATCACCGAAAATCATAATAAATGATTTGATTTCACGTGAAACGATTTTTAGGTACGAAAATCGAGAAATTAAGTAAATTTCATAAAACATGAATATAATGATAATTGATTTTAAAATATTCATGTTTTCGTGAATGGTAAAAAGGAAATCACCGAAATTTCATTCTGTAGGTGATATTTCACGTGAAACGAGAAAAAAATGAAAAAGAGACTGAAGTGAATATTTTTATAAATAATCTTAAATATTCACTGGATTTCATATAAAATCTTTATAGTTTTAATTATGGAAATAATTAATTATGAAAATTCCATAAAGGTTAAGAAATGATGAACAACTATGTTTTCGAGACTAGAGGTCTCTACACGTGTTTTTAGAAGAAAACATGGTGATGGGAATTTAAAGTTAGAAAATAAATATTTTATGTTCATAAATTATAAAATCATGTTTTCGGTTAAATGCACAGAAAAGCATACATATGTGTTTTATGGTGGAAAAAGGACAGTTTTACCCTTTTATATTTTCAGTGATGATTTTGCAAACTGTCTTCATCGCAATTTATAAATAAATGTTTGAAGCATGAATTTCGTTTCGAAATTAATTCCCATAGTCTTTTGATAATTAGCTAAACGAACCTTATGATTTCTATGCATATTTTTCAATAATGCTATAAGTATGTTTTCCGAAAAAGGTATCGGAGTGGTACCCCCCAGGCTAACTTAGACCCTGGCACGCCCGGTCCTTACTATTTTATATCAGTTGTATGATTTAAGTATATGTTTTCCGAAAAAGGTATCGGAGTGGCACCCCCCAGGTTAACTTAGACCCTGGCACGCCCGATCCTTACTATTTTATATCAATTGTATGTAAGTAAGTTTTGAGACTAAGGCCTTCCTATAGTTTATGTTATTGCCTGTCATGTCTGCCACATTGTGGCATAAGTTTAACCACGTCGTGCATGTTCTCGCCCACATTGTGTATGATTACATCCTTTGTGGGTATGTTGGTCCTTCGTGGTGTATGTATATGTTTGCTGTACGACTCTGATCAGGTCTACAGCCCATACCATGGCCATAGGTATTATGTTCCCTCTTCGGAGGAAGAAGTAAGTGTCATGACCGCATACTGGCTATATGATTCTGCCTAGTCTCCATGAACTGTATGATAAGTTTTATTAATTATGATGTTAAGTTTTAAAGTATGATGTATGTTTGAAACAAGTATGAATTTTAGATATATGCATTAAAGAATTCATACAATGATTTAAAGTATGAAATGCATTATTATGGCATTTGTTTTCTGCATATATCGATACTATGACTATTTTAAATGCATTTCTTACGAGGCTTTAGTACGATACGATTACTGATTTGAAAAGAGAAATAAATGTTTATTCTAAAAGAATAACATAAGAATTATTTCTAAGATAGAGATAATCAAAGAAGAAATTATCCTATGATTGGATATTTACAAATCACTGTACTGTACTGTTTTTATTGTACTGAAGAGAAGAGAAGAGAAAGAGAAGAGAAGTAAACCACTGTTTTTATTTCTGAACTGCCACGTGTTTTAAAGTATACTGAAGTAAAAAGAAATAAGTGGTTTACTCTGTGGAAAAACGAAAATTATATCGTTTTGAAAACAACGAAACTAATATTCTCTACAGTTGCTTCTAGGTTCCGGAACAAGTATGGTATTCTAAAATACCTACCTTATTCTATCTGGATCCCTAGCCGACTGTAGTATCCTTCCTACATGTGAGCCTAGAGCCAGTTAGGAAGATTTTAAAGAAAATGAATAAAAAATGAAAATAAAAAAAATATTTTCAGCATATAGATAGCTGAATATCAAGTGTGACATATAACTCTCTTACTGAGCCGTGGTTTGCTCACTCCCCAATATTAACATTTCAGGTTTTGATGATTGTGAGATCCGACATTTGTGGATTACGACTACCGACTGAGATTTATGAGGTATGATCAATTATTTTCTGTATTTAGACATGTGTACAGTACTACTTACTTATAGAGTAAGATAGGGGATGTATATAATATTAATTATTATATGAAATTGTTTAACATTAAGTGTAAAGTGAAGTATCACAGACAGCCCAACCGGATTAAGTTGCGTAAAATAAGGTAAAAAATGTGGTAACGGGTCGTTACAGTTTACTTTTTTTTCCCTTTTGCTCTATTAGTTGACAGGTATTTTTTTTCTCTGTTATATATAGATAATCTTTTTCATCTCTATTTTAATTCATGTTTGTAGATATGCTTTGTTCAGTTTCCACTTTACTCACTATTGTTTTGAAAATTTATTTGTCACCCTACATTCATACAAAGCATCTAAAATCTTGCATAACCATTTATTTATTAGCCTTCACAACTTTTTTTTGCTTTTTTTTTTTTGCTATTTTGTAGCAAATAACATCAATCACCAACCTTTATCTAAGCTACAATCTTTAGAGCCTTGTGAAAAAGTTCGAGTGCGTGTGCTTAGAATTTGGGATACCATTTTGACAGGAAATGAAAGAAAATTTTTGTCTATGGATATGTTGGTTGTTGACGACAAGGTGCGGTAGTTGCTTTTTTGCTATTAATATAAAAATATATATTTATTTCTCCATTTAATATTATTTCTTTGTTCTTATATGGTTTAATCTCAAGGGAAATGCAATGCAAGCTTCAATTCAAAAAAAAGATGAACACCTTTTCAAACCCTTGATCATAGAAGGATCAGTTTATGAAATTACAAATCTGTTTGTTGGCAAAAGAAAAGGCTCATATAATGCAACTTCTGCTGCAGTCGTCATCAACTTTAACCTTTACACAAAGCTTAATAGGATTTCTGATCGAGTTGATGAAATCCCTATTTACTATTTTGAATTCATGCCATTCCACATGCTGGATACTCGATCTGCCAGTAACAACCAACTCACAGGTAGACATAATTTGTATTCAATCTAACTCGCATGCATCTTTATGAGTTCAATAATAGCTATTATACACAGCTTCACAAAAAAAGTAAGAAAAACTTTTCTCTCTTTATGTCACTTTTTTCTTTTGTAGATACACTTGGAATTCTTGTAGCTCTTAGGGACCTAACAAAAGGATTTACAAAGACCGGTTCAGATCCTGTTGATAGAAGAAATATTAGAATCCAAGATGAATTGTGAGTACACTCAATGTTCTTTTTTCTTTGACTTCTTTATAGTTTTTTTTTCTTTGACTATTTTTCTACTTTTAACACACATTTTTTATTCTTCTTCCTGCATTCAGCGGAGAAACTGTTGATGTTACATTATGGGCAGCATCTGCTCGTTTCTTTTCAGATTATACTGATATATTTTCCGCAACAAATGTTGTTGTTATCTTGGCTGGCATGACTGTTCGTAAATACCTTGGTATATTTGCAGAAAATTCTTTTGTTAATCATACAAAGCTGTTTTTGTTGCTGTTTTCATACCCATCTGAAACCTTCTTTTTCACAGGTGCACCCACTTTGTCAAGCTCAACTGCGACAAAGGTTTACATTGATCTGGACATACCTACAGCCAAATCTTTGAAAAACAGGTTCCTTTATAAATACCTAACAAGCTTTTTTCAAAATGTCCAACTATCAGTATAGTTTTTGTTCGTACATCTTACTCATTGTTAATCACTATTAGATATATTGATAAACCACTTCCAGTAACACACCTGGATGAACAAGGACAACCAAGAAGGGAAGCTGCAGATGATATAGAAGAAAATAGAATGAACATTCAACAGCTTTTAAAAATAGATGTTTCACAATCAAAGGCTTCTTTGATTTTCTGTTACAACAAAAAAATCAAGTTTTTTTCCCTTCTTAAACCATTTAGATACTACTGTCTTGAACAAATATTTTTTTTGCTTTTGTCTTTTTTTGTTGTAGGATCTTTTCTTTGCTTGCAAAGCAAAAATTGCAAATATTGATCGTTCTGACAGATGGTTCTATGATAGTTGTAACAACTGTCCAAAAGCTGTCAGAATGATTGAGGACAAATTGCGCTGTCCTATTCATGATGAGCAGATACTAAAACCAGCGTAAGTGAATTATTTTGTGCTTTACTCAGTTTTTATTCAAAAAATAACAAGAAGATTAAAAAAAATTATGTAACACTTTTTCTTATTTGAACAACTTTCTCTGAATGTAACCAGTTACAAAATCTTGATTAATGTTCAAGATGAAACTGGTGAAATGGATTTCATAGCATTTGGAAGAACTGCTGAGCTTCTTATCCAGAAACCAATTGAAGACTTGGCCAAAGAACAAGAACTAGAGCAACAAGTACTACCTGAAAGTGTTAAAGCATTGATCAATGAAGAAAGAATTTTCAAAATTAATCTGGCAAGATAGTCATTTGAAACTGGTGTACCAACTTTTGTTGTAAATAGAACCTTTTCTGTTGAAACAGCCAAACCTACAGAAACAGAAGCAATAAATTCTGATACATTGCAAGCTGATGCTGTTCAAACTTCGATCCACACCGCTACACTTGTTGAGCAAAGCCAGTTAGCAGTTGAAACTGCTTTGGACATTCCAGCTGATTTCTTTTGTGATGTATCTCCTCCTTTGCAAAAGGGAATCAAGTTTTTCTATATCCTGCATACATTTATTTCACTCAAATATCAATATTGCTTTGTCAACAATAAATCACACTTCACTTCATTTTTCAAATTCATGCAGTATTCGAGAACCAACAGAACAGACCACTCAAATAAAAGAAAATCACTTTTCAGGTTTTTTTCCACTATCACATAAAAAAAATTAATTTATTTTCGATTCACATTGCCATTTGTTTATTTTCTAAAATTCCTTTTGTAGTCAAGACAAACAAAAACAAGTTGTTCCTGTTGCCCAGCAGGGAAAATCAAAAAAACGCAGCCTGCTTTCAATGTCAAACCAGAGATTCAGGTTTGTGTCCTGCTTTTGCATTCATTCATGAACAACACATATATTCTAGCTTAACAAACTTTTTACTGGTCCTGTTACTAAACTAATTCCAAAAAAGAAAACTGATTCACAAACTTTGTTGCAATTTTCTTTACATAGAAACATAGGATTTATCTTTATTTGATGAATAAAAAACGTCTATTACTATGTTCAAAAAAACATAACTTCTCTATATACACAAAAATCTCTATACTTTTTTTTGCTTAATAACTATCTTTTTCCCTTTTGCTTTTTCTTTGCTCTCTGTAACATACCCATTCATTCTAATACTGTGTCACACATTTACTATCCAGCAAACAAAAAGAAAAACAGACATTCAAACAGCACCACCAGTTGAAGAAGATATATTCGACGATAATGTTCTGTTGAAGAAGTTAAAAGCCAAGTAATATTCGAACTCTTTCTTAATTTTTCAAACTCTGCTACTCAAATGATCAATCCTCTACTACATACATTCCTTGTTGAAAAAAAAAAATCAACGTTTGTTTTACACTTTTTCCTTTGGAATATAGCTTTACACCCTTTATTAATTTTTTTTCGCACTAGCTTTCTCTATGATTGTATCATTTGTTCTAGAGATTATTTTCTTGCAATAATCACTTTCTACATCTCATAGCATCACACTGGCTAGTCTTCCTAAGCAACTTCGTTTCATTTGTTTTCCTAATCTGTCTAATCTTCCATGATTTTTAGTTATAACAATTCACAATAATTTTTGCTTTTCCTTCTTCTTCGCAGTCATTTAGCTTACTTTTTTCCAACGTATTGTTTCATATATTTGGTATTTTTATACCATATTAACCACAATTTGACATTTAACCATCACTTGTGCAGGGGCAAACAGAAAAAAAAAAATTTGATGGAAGTCTGTTCATCAATTCAGAAAGTCTTGTGTATCTAAATTAGTAGCTAAAAAAATACCTGCTTATCTTTTGCATCGTTGGAGCCTTTGATGAAGACTAAACATGAGCTCGTCTGCACCTGTTTGGTTTCTCATCATGCTCCCTTTTGTAGCTTGTGCTTTTGTTCTAAATATAAAATTTTATCTATGCTTAGACATGCTAGCAACTTCTATTTGTTATCTTTGTATTCACAGATAATTACAAAACCTATCATCAAAATATGCAATGTACTTTTCTAAACATACATGTTTTTACCATCTTTGTTATTTTTTTGCTTAAATCAAAGTATAATAACTTATTCCTCGTTTTTTAACTAATCAAAATGCTTGTAATTAATTAGATAATGTATGAAAATAATCTGCAACAAAAAAATAAAAAAATTTAATTTATATTCTGGAAAATTTCAAATTAATAAACAAATTTCAATCAACAAAAAAATCTTCCAATCATGACCCAAACAATCAAACTTTATAAGTTAATTACTTCCTATTTTTTAATTTTTGATTTCCCATTTTTTTCTTTACTTTTTCGTCTGCTTATTTTTCTTTTTCCCAGGTTTGACTAATCTCTTAATATCACATATTCTACTTTTTTCCGTCAAATAGCTACAGCCAAATTAATACCATACATTCTTCCTTTTTTTCATCAAACAACAAAAAGAAAAAAAAATAAGAACAGCAAAAAATTTGTGTAAGCAATTATAAAAAAATTAAAAAAACAAATTTTTTTATTTGTCTCTTTTACAGCTTTTTTCCTACATTTTTGTATAACATTTTCTCAACATTTAACACTCAAAATTCAAACTTATAACTTTTATTTGCCTGCCCCAGTGAAGAAAAAAAAAAGATTGACAAAAAAAGTATCAACTATCTAATTCATTTTTTTAAAAAAATTTTATTATATATATTTTCACTTTTTTATTATTGCAAAAAAAGAATTGTTTAAAAAAATATCTGAAAAAAATTATTACTTTATATATTTCCTTTTATCTTTATTAAAATAAAAAAATTTTTACTTACATAAATCTTTAGAAAAAACTACTATTTTTTTTCCTTTACAACAAAAGACACACAAATAAAATTTTACACTTGCTAGCTACATTATTTTTAAAATTAAAATTTCATTTCCTACTATTCTCCATGAAAAAAAAAATTACATATATAAATTATACATAACATATACAACAATTAAAATATTTTTACTATCAGTTTTCCTTTTATCTGATATATTCATACTTATCTTTTTTTTCTTGCTTTATTCTTCTGCCCATATTGCTCCTGATTTGACCATACAATAAATGCTTGCCCAATTTCCAAGAGCTATGAAAAACTGGCAGCAAGATTTCGTCCAAAACAAACAAAATATTTACTCACTTCCCAATAACATCTTTAACACCAACAACACTTTGGTTAGTCTTGTAAACAATCCATAACAGAGAATCACTCATCTCCACCCGCCCAACGCAGCCAAACCCAACATTCTTCAAGTTCTGCAGCCGATCTAACATGAATTATCACATTTCGGTAACTAGCAAATAATATCACTGCTTGCCTAACAGTATTTCGCCTTTTTTTCATCGGCCTACTTGATTTTCCGTTTGTTCTTTGATTCCTCTTTCGTGCACTATTCTACTTTACAATTTTGTTTCTACTTTCTCTTGACTTCAAATACATTTGACAATTTCTTTTCTTTATCTGATATTACTGTTAACAATCTATTGCTTTTTCGTTTTCCTACTCTTAGCTTTTCATATTCTTCGCCAATCTTTCTAAGAGAGTCTTTTTTCCATGGAAATAACTTGTGTAATTTCAGTAGTTTGCTTTATTATTCTTATTTACATTATTCAATTTACTACCTTTGCTTGTAAACTACACATGACACTATTATTTTCTGCTTGTTTTCAAATAGATTGTCGCTTTCCCTTTTCGGTTTTCTGCTGATCTTGTCCGTCTGTTTGTCTCCCCTGAAGTGCTAAGTTTCCATTCCAACTATTCTTTTGTTTTATCCATGCGTAGCCATATAGGTCTGTGTATGTATGTTTCTTTTTTTGTCCCTTCTTGCTCATTGCAAGTTACGACTTGGCCACAGTTTTGCCAAATAAAAAACATTATTAGTAACCAAACAGTTTTCGATGAAATGTTCGTCTATTTTTTAATACAGTTTTCGATGAAATGTTCTTCTATTTTTCAACACTTGTATTAATTTTATGTTCACGTATTATGCTGACTATACTGCATATTTTAACAACATGCGTTAAATTAAATTCACAACCTTGAACTCTTTTTGGCCTTGTTTTGTTAAGTGCTCATATTCATCGGTACTCATTCATACATGTCAAATTTGTACTACTATTTTTGCCTTTAAATTTCTATTCCTAACCACTCTAACATACTTTATTCTTTACTTTGGCAAATGAACACCTCTTCTACTGCTTGGTTATCTTTCTTAACAATGCAATCAACAATAGAAACAAATATAACAAACAAAATCAACAGCATCTTTCTCAAAGAATTATCCAAGTGTGACATACATTGGTAAGCATAAAACATTATGGAAACTCTGCCGCTGCTGCTAGACCCCAGTTTCTGTGTCATCATGTCACAGCCCGTGTCCCTATTTTTCATCTTATTCTATACATCTTATTTGGTTGGGTTGTCTTCGATACTTTACTTTCCTTTTTCATATATACAATTTCATATTAAATTGTATATGAATTACATCCCCTATCTTAAATCATAAGGAAGTAGTACTGTAGATAAGTCTAAATACAGAAAATAAATGATCGTACCTTATGTAATAAATCAAGCTATCGCATCGTCTCCAAATGCGCAGCCAAGATGCTCGTATGTCTGATCTCTTAGTCCTCGAAAACCTGAAATGTTAATATTAAGGGGTGAGCAAACCACGGCTCAGTAAGGGAATTATATGCATACTTGATATTCAGCTTCCTATATGCTGAAAAACTTTTTCATTTTTCCTATAAGGGCTATAGGCTCGCATGTAGGAAGGATACTACAGTCGGCTAGGGATCCGGATGGAGTAAGGTAGGTATTTTGAAATACCTATCTTGTCCCGAAACCTAGAAGCAACTGTAGAGAGTGATAAATTTCTTTTCGTTTGAAATTTATATCCTTTTACCTTTTCATTTCATATCATTTCCATATTCCTTTCAAAATAATGCTTATATGAAATAAAGCATTTAAATAAAATAACTAATATTCATATATTCCTTGAAAAGAATATTAGTTAAATCATCATCGTTCTCATTTAAACTCATTTCAATATTTTATTGTACCATCATAATTAGTACAGTATTTTAAATAGCAAAATAAGCTATAATTTCCTTTTCGTATAACATATAAATCATTTAAATCTAATATTCAATTTAAAGTTTAAAATAAGAATATTAGATTTATTTTCCTCGTCTTTCCTTTTTAAAACAAATCACATATTCATGTCACATATAGTCTAATATTCAATTTAAAATCATAGTAAGAATATTAGACTTATAAACTCTTCTTCCTTTTGAAAACATATTACATGTTCATATCACATATCATATGAAAATCATCTCGTAGTACTAAAATCAGTACTGAAATAAGCATTTTGTAAAATGCTGTAAATCACTTTCATTTTACGTATCACATATCATATGAAACATTTTCATTTCATGTATCACAAATCATGTAAAACATTTTCATTTCACGTATCACATATCATGTAAAACATTTACATATATGGAGACTTAGGCACACACGCCCAGCCCGTCCACTGGGTCGTTACTCATATCATGCTATAGACCCCGAAGGGTATAAAATCATCATGTCAGATCTATGGCCATAGTCTATAATTGTCCTCGGCGGATCACTGATCAGGTGTCGGCCGGGACTACATATCACATATTACATGTCACATAGCACATATCACATATCAGCATGATAGGATGCCAACTAGTCTCAAAACCGTATTTTTCATCATCTGAAAACCTTTATGGAATTTATAAAAATAATCATTTCCTAATTAAAACCATAAAGGTTATATAATAAATCAAGTGAATATTTAAGAAAATATTTATAAAATATTCACTTTTTCCCTTTTTCATCTTTCATTTCATATTACGTATAATTCATATATCGAGAGAATATTTAGAAAACTTTTATAAAATATTCTCTTTATCCCTTTTTCATTTTCCATTTCATATCACATATAATTCATATATCGAGAGAATCTTCGGTGATCTCATTATCACCAATTCCGAAAACATGAATATTTAAAAATCACTTTCATTTTATTCATGTTTTTTTGAAAAATAGTCATTTTCTCGATTTTCGTGGTTGGAAATCATTTCTCGTGAAATAAAATCATTTATTATGATTTTATGAAATTTTTTAGAAATTTTCAATAATTTTCGATAATTTTTCGGCAGTATAATGGCTGCCGATTGGCTAGCCTCCTGCACGGAAAATACAGTTTATAATTTCCAGCCAGTACTTCATTCCAAATTTCCAACCAATCATTCATCATAATAATTTCATAAAATATTTCCATAAAATATTTCGAAATTAAAACATGCAGACTGAATATCCTTACAGTGCTGCACATGCATCCCTTACCTGTTTCGTGTCGGCGACCGCCTCGTTCGTCGGGCCCGAGTTCACCTCGCCCTATTCCATCGGCTCGGTCATCGAGGGAATTTTCTGGAATTAAAATTCCAAAATTTAGAATTTTTCCATAATTATTTAAATAAATAAATTATTTAAATAATTTATCATTTTCCCGGATTTCTTACCGATTCTCATAATTTTTGGGTTTCCGAATTCTCGAGCTTTCCCGTAATTTTTGAAATTCTTCTTTTTTCCTCTCTTTTTCTTCCTTTTTCTCTTTTCTTTCCTTTCTCTTTCTTTTCTTTTTCTTTTTCTTTTTCTTTTTCCTTTTTCTTTTCTTTTTCTTTTCCTTTCCCGTCAGGCCGGCCAGTGTCCCTCCTCGCTGGTTCCTCGCCGACGGCCGGTTCTCCGACGGTTCGGTGGCTCCTCAGCTGGCCGGCGTTGAGACGAACTTGCCGGTGGCCTCAGCTCGACCTGGATCGACGGCACGACGGCGGATCTACTCGGTTTCTTCTCCTTCTCCGTCGGCCTTCCTCCACCGTCGGTGGCCTTACCGGTGGCTCCTTTTTCCTTCCTCTCACCTTTGCCGAGGTTCGAGTGGCGGTGGCCACGGCCAAATCGTCCGGCACCGCCGATTTCGCTTCTTCCTGTCCTTCGATTTTCTCCACCGATTTTCCTTCGTTTTCGTTTCTGTTTTCGTCATCTTCCGTTGCCGGTCATCTCCTCCTTGGCTCGCCGGCCGACGTCCTCTCTCCGTTCTCCTCTCTTCCCTTCTCCGGCGACAGTGGCCGGTGCCACTCGGGGAGCATCGGGAGGTTTCCCGATGTTTCCTTCTGTTTCCCTCTTTTTTTTAATTATATTTTTTTATATATTATATTTATAATTTACTTTATAAATATAATATTAATATTATATTATATTGTACATACTATATAATATTTTATAGATATATATATTATATATCAACACATGTATATTTAATATATATATATCTACATACTTTTAACTTAAATTACATTTATATATTTTGATATAAATGAAATAATACTATATATATTGTATTTACAATATATATATATTTTCTTCCTCATTTTCTTATTTAATTTGGATTTCTATTTATCCAAATTAAATTTCCTCTATTCCTTATTTTATTTCCAACTTAATTTCTTTCACTCGAATTTTCAATTTCATCACTTCCTCAATCATCGAAATATTCCACAATATTCCGATCTCATATTATATTTATTTATTCATTTCACTAAGTTTCCAATATTAATAATTTCTCATAAATGGAAAATTTACGGTTATCACACATCATAACTGAAGACCTTATGCATGGTAAATACTTGGTAAGTAACGTTTTTCAACTTAACATAAATTGATCTCTTTGCAAGAATATACCTGATCATCCATGTACTCCACTGCATACAAAACTTAGCAAATAAATGATAATTCAATTGATTTTTGTTTACTGACTTGGTCTTTACATTCTATCCCCTTCATTTACAATATGTTCAAATCATAACATCTTTGCACATCCCTTACTTCTAACTATTACATTTATTATTCATTAATGCATATAAAAATTAACAACACTACAATTACTCTTCCAGCAAACAAAAACTAATACATCATAGTACTCATAAATTCCATCGTTAATCTTTCAGACCATATCAGAAAAAATTGGAATTCAATACATGCAATCCCATCATTACCAATGCCCGGTTATACTTAACAGCACCTTGGTTGGACCATTTAAGATGACATTGGTATCCGTAGATAAATACTTATCTTTGATTGATGGCTGGGAGAATTTCTTTGACGCACACTGCTTGAATCACAGAGACATTCTCATCTTTAACAGAACGAAACAGATGCATTTTGATGTTATCATCTATACAAGAGAAAGCTTATTATTATCTGCACAAATCATTCAAAATAGAAAAGGTATTTCACTTATTAAAACCATCTTTTACAAGCAATAAATTCGTTTGTGCTAGACCTTACTTATTTTTCCTATTCTTTTTTGTATATTATTTCTGATCCCACTCTGGTCTACAGATGAACCATCCCAAAAAATCTCCCTTGATGAACTTGAACAGCAATTTGGCAGCTACAATTATCCAAAACAAACATGTAACATTAATGCTGATCCACCGTTCTTTAGAACAACAATGACAGCAGCAAATACAGAAACATGCTATATTCTGGTTAGCAAGTCTTTTGCTTTTCAATTTTCTAATTTTTACAGATATCTTATGCTATCTTTGTATTAACAGCATGTACACAGATTATTTGCGCGTAGCTGCCTTCCAAACTCTAATGTAGATATGTTGTTCTCAATATTTAACAGATCAGACACATGGAATGTTCATTATATATGCATTGACAGAAACAAGTCTTTCTCAACTGGATGGAAAAAGTTTGTTGTTGACAATGATATCAAGGTTGGAGACACTTGCAAATTTTCAAAGATCGGAGAAACATATATTCAAGTTACCAAAGGTGATTTTAACAACTTGTTTATAGTCTATTCAGAATCAGCGTTTTTCTTTATTAGTTCTTTTCGTTTCATAAATTAAATAGCTAACATTTGTTTCCATCTCACTATTTTGTTAATTCAATTTCCTTTCTTCTATTTGCTTTACTAATCTCTTCAATCACTCTATTATTCCAACGTAGATAAAAAATGAAACCATCTTATGGCTGGATCAGTGACAATGATGATGATGAAGAACCAGATCTTGTGTACCTGCCACCTGCCCAGGAATTTCTTCCTTGATTTTCACCTCTACAATCTCAAAAGCAAACATGAAACAAAGAAAACTCAAACTGGAACTACATCATCTGTATTTCGATTTCTTTTGGACAATTTCCTTTTTGTTTTTTTTGATGCTCTTCTTAGACATGTACTTATTATCGCACTTAACTGGAAAGATATCAAACTCCTGTCTTTTTTTTTGCTCAAATCAAACTCTTCTGTCTTTATAACTTATAATAATGAATCAATAGTATCTGACCAATCACTTAAATCTATAAAGCAATACTATTATTAAACAAACTAACAAAATATACTACAATTTTGTCTCTTGTTATACTAAGACTTCAACTAACACTCACAATTTGACTGATATTAAAACATATATTAAATAAAACCAAAAACCAATACCATTCCTTTTTTTTTTTAGGTTACATCCTTACTTTGATATATAGCTTGTTTTTCTCCAAGATATTACAATAAATAAACCACCGTTTTCTAACAATATTAATACAAAAATATTCAATTAACCAAGAATTAATACTCTTTCTTTGTTAGAACAAAAAAAAAAACCAATTCAATCCTATCGGCAATCACTTTTGCTAAAAAAAGAAAACTTTTTACACTACTCTGTTAAACAAAAAAAAAACAAGTTGCATTAATAAATCAATGATAATAATATATTTGTTATATTATTCATGGTTTAATTACTACCTTTATTGCTATATTCTTGTGTAAAATTAAATGTTTAATGTATCTTTTGAATTAATTTAGAGAAAGTGATTTGGGAATTAATTTTGAAAATTATAGCATGAAATCAAACAATAAATTTTGTAATTGAAATAAATTTTTTGATTTTCTAAAGTTGTAATTAAATTCTGATTTGTTTTAAAGACTTTTGGACCATAGGATTAAAATAGAATAAAGGGCTGAGATTTATTGCTTGATTAAAAAAAACCCTAGAAATTTTTAAGGAAAGAAAACAAATTATAAAAGAGAAGAGAGGGGCGGTAGTAGAGGGACAGAGAAGAAACAGAGAGCGTAGTAAGAAGAGAGGGATCAGTTTTGGCCTAGCTATTGGTCTTCTTTTTTGTTTCTCTTTATTTTATAGAGCAATTCCTTGCAACCAAAGTTGAAGAGAAATAGAGCAACCCGTAAGCCTAGAGCAGTAGCCGAACTTGAGCAAAAATTGTAAGCAGCAACGTGTGGAAATTTACAAAAGCTAAGAGCTGTTGTAGTTGGACTGGAATAAGGTGATGAACAGCAGCTGAAGAAGAACAGAACCATTACTGCTTGAAGGGGTAAAACGCAAGACAGAACCGAACTTTGCTGGAGTTGCGTGGCCGCTGCTGGCCGCTTGAACCGCTGCCTAGATTGGTGCAAGGAGACGCAGGTTTTTGTTTCGTTTATTGGTGTTTGAGCCGTGAGTTGCTAAAGGGACGTGGGTTATTTGGAGTCATTATTGCTACTGTGTTGAATTAGCTATTGTTTGACCATGTTTGTTGTACATGTGCCAAGCATTAATTTCCTTTGCTTTAATGACGTGAAGTTTGGTTTTTAAGGCTGCCACCTTTTTTTTAATTACCTTTTATATATTTATTTTGCATAGTTATAGAAGTGGTTTGTTATTTACAGTATGACTTTCCAGATTAATTTGTTGATTTATATTAGATTAAACATGAACTAATTTCTTTACTAGGAATTTGATTAAGCCTACTTGCATATTTTATGTCTTTATGATTAATTGATCAATTCTTAAATTCTAGTATCATTCATTGTGATTAATTCAATCTTTTAATTTGTGTTATTGATTGGCCACCTTTAATATAAATTAATTGATTGTTTAAGACATGGTAAGGGTACACATCATATGCTAAGCCATGTATAGCTCTCTTGAATGATTGAATAAATATTTGATGCATACATCAAGCTAAAATATTTATTTGGTTCTTGTTATATGTTCTTTTATTCTTAATGGGTTTTTAGTCATTGATTATGCTACACATCATAGGTAATTAATGATTAAAAATACTTGATTATAGTTGCCATCAAACAGAGTAATCATATATTAGGAAGAATGAACCCTAGAATTGAATTGAGATTTTTAGGATTGAAGCCATAAAATTGCAATGTATTGGTGAAATCAAATTCCTAGGCTTTTCTCTATTGGTTAATTTATTTATTTTAGGTTAATTAATTTCATTAGTTAATTAGATACTTAGATAATTATTTTTATTGGCTTTTATAATTTTTTTAGAGCATAAGTAGTTGAATTTTAATTGAATAAATTTAGCAAATCTCTGTGGGATCGACTCCTGTATTTGCACGCTATACTACCTTGATTCGTGCACTTGCGAGAATATAACTTTTTGTTCATCAAGTTTTTGGCACCGTTGCCGGGGATTTGTCTTAGGTTTATTCAATTTTATTTAACTACGTGTGTTTTTCTTTTATTATTTTTCTTTTTAGCTTACTAATTTTTTCTTTCTTTCTTTTGGTAGTGGATGCAAGGTCGACGATCACTTGGTCAAGAGATAGTGCCCATCAACGATCAAATTGACAGAACCGGTAAGAAAGCTAAGGCACAAGAAGAGGAACTAGTTGAATCCAACATGGAGTTACAAGTTGGGAATCAAGCTCAAAATCATGTTCAAAATCGAGTTGCAAATCGTCCGATGAAGGAGTTTTCACGTCCTACTGTGGGGACATCACCATCATGCATTGTTCTTAATGATGCGGCCAGGAACTATGAGCTTAAAAATATTCATTTTAATATGGTTCCTTCTTTTCATGGTGCTGCTATTGAAGATCCTTTGACATTCATTCGTGATTTTTATGCAACTGTTCAAACTTTTCCTTTGCAGGGATTAACTGAAGACCAATTACGAATAAGATGTTTTCCCTACACCTTGAAGGATGTGGCAAAGACGTGGTTCATGTCTATAACCCCAGCTTCACTTATCACATGGGATGCAGTGTACAATAAGTTCATAGGTAAGTTTTACTCACATGCCAAAACCACTGAATTGAGGGGTAAGATTGCAACATTCACACAAGCAAATGATGAGGCATTCCATGAAGCTTGGGAACGTTTTAAATTGCTGTTGATTCAATGTCCACATCATTGGTACCTATTAGAATTGCAAAATCAATCTTTTTATGATGGACTAACTCAAGCTTGTCAAGCTATGGTTGATAATGCTGCTGGAGGTGCCATGGGAGAAAAGACTGCATAAGAGACCTACGAGCTCTATGAGATGCTTGGAGCAAATTCACAACAAAAGAGTGTTAGAGGTCAAAGAATGCCAGTGTCCAATGAGGCCAATAAGATGAACTCTCATAACCCATGGGTGAAGAATGATCCTTTTTCAAATACTTACAACCCGGGTTGGAGAAGTCACCCTAATTTTTCATGGAGCAACCACCAAAACCAGAATCAAGCAAGTTCTTCTTTCCAACCGCGGAGGCTAGCTTTAGAGGGTACTTTGCAAAACTTCATAGAAGTTTGTCAAAGTAACCAACAGAGCAATGAACAGCGATTCCAACAACAAGAGGCTTCTTTGCATAAATTGGAGGTCCAAGTAGGGCAAATTGCAGAGGCATTGCAAGGCCATGTTCCTGGAAAATTTCCAAGCCAACCTGAGCAAGCCAAAGCAATTACTATTTTGAGAAATGGTAAGGTGTTTGATAATAAAATGAATGATGATTCTGATGAATGTTTAACCTTACTTGCAGGTGATGAGGTTGCAAAGGAGAAGCAACAAGAGAAAAGTCCAAGTGGTGGCAAAAAGAAGGATATTGAGGAACCGAGCCAAAGTGAGGAGTCCAACCCATCTTGTGAAACTCCTAAGTTGCACAAGGCTCAACGTCCCTATGTTCCTCCTATTCTGTTTCCAAGCAGACTCAAGAAAAGCAAATTGGATAATTCATTTTCTGAAATATATGATATTTTGTCTAAGTTTAATGTGAACTTACCTTTGCTTGATATGATCAGGAACATGCCATCTTATGCAAAGTTCTTAAAGGAATTAAATACTCACAAGCGTAAGTATGAGTCTCATAAAAAGGTAATGGTTTCGAAAATGGTAGGTGTTGTGCTTCAAAGTAATTTGCCACCTAAATTAAAAGATCCTGGAAGCTTTAACATCAACATTACTGTGGGAGGTTCAAAGACGGAAAAGGCAATGTTGGATTTGGGTGCAAGCATTAATTTAATGCCTTATTCTGTTTATTTGCAGTTAGGGTTAGGAGAGCTAAAACCTACCACAATGTCTCTACAACTTGCTGATCGGTCAATTAGATATCCCAGAGGCATTATGGAGGATATTTTAATTCAAATTGATAAACTAATCATACCTATTGATTTTGTAGTTTTGGACATGGAGAGACAATCCAATAATGAGCATGAGTTGCCTATTTTGCTTGGACGTCCATTCATGGCTACAGCAAAGACAATCATTGACGTTCAAAATGGAAAATTAACTATGATAGTCTTAGATGAGACTGTGGAATTTTCTGTTTTTAATTCTTTAAAATTGCCTACAAATTCTAATAATTGTTTTTCAGTTGATGTTTTAGACTCAATCGTTGCTTCTAATTTTGTGCAGGATGAAACAAAGGACAAATTAGAGCTAGCCTTAATTGGAGAGGATTATGGAAGGGATGATGAGGAGGTGATGGAACTCACGATAGCATTAGATAGTGCATTGCCACAAGTCCCTACAAATTGTCCTAGTGAGTCTTTAGGGTATTTTAACCCACAGCTAACCCCTTCAATTATCTCCCCACCTAAGCTAGAATTGAAACAATTGCCACCTACCCTTAAATATGCTTTCCTTAAGGAAAATCAAACTCTTCCGGTCATTATTGCTGCTGATCTTACCACAATGGAAGAGAATAAATTGTTGAGTGTTTTGAGAGAGCATAAAACAGCCATAGGATGGACCTTAGCTGATATTAAAGGGATTAGCCCAACCATGTGCATGCATAGGATTTTGTTGGAGGATGATGCAAAACATACAAAGGAGACCCAAAGAAGATTGAATCCTAACATGAAAGAGGTAGTAAGGGCTGAGGTGCTTAAGTTGCTTGATGCAGGTATTATTTACCCGATATCTGATAGTAAATGGGTGAGTCTTGTCCATGTAGTGCCAAAGAAATCAGGCATTATAGTTGTCAAGAATGATGATAATAAGTTGGTGCCAACAAGGACAACAACAGGATGGAGAATGTGTATTGATTATTGCAAGCTCAATGCTGCAACTAAAAAGGACCATTTTCCTCTTCCTTTTATTGATCAAATGCTTGAACGGTTGGCTGGCCATGCTTACGATTGTTTTCTTGATGGTTTTTCAGGTTACAACCAAATCCCCTTTGCACCAGAGGATCAGGAAAAGACTACATTCACTTGCCCATTTTGTACTTTTGCCTATCGTAGAATGCCGTTCGGGCTTTGCAATGCCCCAGCAACTTTCCAACGATGCATGATGTCAATTTTCTCTGACATGATTGAAAGGTTTATTGAGGTATTTATGGATGATTTTTCTGTTTTTGGTGATTCATTTGATAATTGCCTTGATAATTTAACCTTAGTGCTTAAAAGATGTATGGAGACAAATTTGACATTGAGTTGGGAAAATGCCATTTCTTAGTTAAACAAGGAATTGTTTTAGGACATGTTATTTCTAGTAGAGGTATTGAAGTAGATAAGGCAAAAATTGATATCATCGCAAAGTTACCACCCCCTACTTCTGTCAAGGGTGTGCGGAGTTTTCTTGGTCATGCAGGTTTCTATAGGCGTTTTATTAAGGATTTTTCTAAGATTTGTAGGCCTTTATGTAACTTGTTGGCTAAAGATCATGTGTTTAATTTTGACAAATCTTGCCTTGATGCTTTTAACACTTTGAAAGAAAAACTAACATCTGCACCTATTCTTGTAGCACCTGATTGGTCTATTCCTTTTGAATTAATGTGTGCTACTTCAGATTATGCTATTGGTGCTGTTTTAGGACAAAGAATAAATAATTTGCCTCATGTTATTCATTATGCGAGTAGAACTTTAAATGATGCTCAAATGAATTATTCTACTACTGAAAAAGAGTTTTTAGCAATTGTTTTTGCTTTAGAAAAGTTTCGCTCGTATTTGATTGGCTCTAAGGTGATTGTCACTCTAAGGTGATTGTTTATTCTGACCATGCTGCTCTTAAATATTTGCTTACAAAGAAGGATGCTAAACCTAGATTGATTAGGTGGATGTTACTTTTGCAAGAGTTTGACTTGACAATTAGGGATAAAAAGGGAAGTGAGAATGTAGTGGCTGATCACTTATCTCGACTTGCTGAAGTGACCAAGCCTGAAAAGTGTCATAGGGATGATGCTATTCTCATTAATGAAACTTTTCCTGATGAACAATTATTCTCAGTGCGTGGAAAAGAGCCTTGGTATGCTGATATTGTGAACTATTTGGCTTGTGGTATTTTTAATCCTGGTTTAACTTCACAGGAAAAGAAAAGATTTTTGTCCACAGTGAAGCATTATTTTTGGGATGATCCATATCTATTCAAGCATTTCCCTGATCAGATCATTAGGTGTTGTGTCCCTGAAGGTGAGTAACACAATATTTTGGACCACTTTCATACATTAAATTGTGGAGGACATTATAGTGGTAAGAAAACAGCACTTAAGGTGTTGCAATTTGGATTCTTTAGGCCAACTTTGTTTAAGGATGCAAATTCATTTTGTGCTAAGTGTGATAGATGTCAACGAACAGATAATATAAGCAAGAGGAATGAGATGCCACTCACAAGTAACTTAGTAATTGAACTTTTTGATGTGTGGGGTATTGATTTCATGGGATCTTTTATTACATCTTTTGGATATAATTATATTCTTGTTGCTGTTGATTATGTTTCTAAGTGGATTGAGGCAATAGCTACTAGGACTAATGATGGTAAAATTGTACATAGTTTTTTGAAAGACATGATTTTTACAAGATTTGGTACTCCTAGAGCTATTATTAGTGATAGGGGAACTCACTTTTGTAATAAAACTTTTGCAGCAGTATTGAAGAAGTACAACATCACCCATCGGGTAGCTATGTCTTATCACCCGCTGACTTCAGGACAAGTTGAAGTGAGCAATAGGCATATAAAGTCAATCTTGGAAAGGATGGTGAACACCAAAAGGAATGAGTGGGTAGTAAAGTTAAATGATGCTCTATGGGCTTACAGAACAGCTTACAAAACTCCAATTGGAATGAGCCCTTACCGGCTTGTTTTTGGAAAAGCATGTCACTTGCCTGTAGAATTGGAGCATCGGGCATATTGGGTGATCAAGCAGTTGAATTTTGATATGGACAAAGTTGGTGAAGCTAGGAAGCTCCAATTGAATGAGTTGGATGAGATTCGAAATGAAGCCTATGAGAATGCAAAGATTTACAAGGAGAGAACAAAGCTTTATCATGACAAATCCATTCTTCGGAAAGAGTTCAAACAAGGTATGAAAGTTTTACTTTATGATTCAAGTTTGCGTCTCTTTCCAGGAAAGTTGTAGTCAAGGTGGTGTGGACCATTTTTGGTGCGGAAAGTGTTTCCTCATGGTGCAGTTGAGATTGAGAACATGAGAACAAGAGCTAGTTTCAAGGTGAATGGGCATAGATTGAAGCCTTATTTGGAAGGCACTCCAAAGGGCCAGATAGTGGATTTCGTTGACTTGGAGAAGCCTTAGACTTAGCATTCCATCTTGCCTAGACGTTAAATAAAGCGCTTGTTGGGAGGCAACCCAAGTAGGTATGATTTTTCATTTTTTTAGTGTGCACATTCATACTCTTTTATTAATCTTTGTTTTTCAACTTTGAGGACAAAGTTTGATTTAGGTTTGGGGGTGTGGTTTAGTTGTGTCTATTTAGTTTATTATTTAAAAAAAAACAAAAAAATTAAAAATTAAAAAAAAAATTTTGGATTTATGTTTTTCTTTTTCACTATGATTTTTCACTAGCCTATGATGATTGTGAGAGAATTTTACTATGGTTAAGTGATTGTGAGAAATGCATACTTAGGTAATTAAATAATTTGGTGTTAATTTTATTCACTTCATGATTGATGAACAATTGAGCACATAAGTCATACTCTTATGAATTGTTGATACTTAGTGACTGATTATGTGAACTTGTGAAAGTAGTGATCATGCATGACACTCTAGAACTTGTTTTATTACACTTGAGGCGAAATCATAGGCAATTGATTGACTTAGAGATGATTTAGGCATTCTTTGGATCGTTTGAGCCTTTCAAGCCTGCCATGTTACATATTATTCACTAGTATACCCCATTGAGCCTTATTGAAAGAATGGCATATGCAAAAGCATATGAATAGCCACCATTCGAATTTTCTTGTAACCTCATTGACCTTACCCAAATTAGCCTGAAAAACAATAAATGTACCCTTAAAGAGAGCTTTAATGCACATATCTATCATTGAAGGGACGAGATTCAAGAAATATTTTCAAGCTAGAAATAAAGGAAGAGGTTTAAAAAAAAAAAG
Source organism: Heritiera littoralis (assembly GCA_031772115.1). Taxonomy (NCBI): domain Eukaryota; kingdom Viridiplantae; phylum Streptophyta; class Magnoliopsida; order Malvales; family Malvaceae; genus Heritiera; species Heritiera littoralis. The sequence continues at coordinate 3,940,019 of JAPDPK010000061.1, read as the reverse complement.
GGTTGTGTGGATCATGCCTTGGCTCCATTGAGAAAAAAAAAGGGTTTAAAATATGGCATGGAAATTTTCATCCACAAACAAATATATGAAAAAGATAGGTTTGGGGGTTGTGGAGATTAGCATAAAAAAAAGGAAGTAAAAAAAAAGGGGGAGAGAAATTTAATATGTGCTTTATCATTGTTAGCTCTATTGTTTTGATTTTTACCTTCCCTTTCTTTATTAACCAATACCTTGGCCAAACATTATAAGCTAATAAAGACCTATTGATCTAAGTTAATTTTATTGTCTACATTAGTGGAGAGATGTAAGAAGAGCAAGCCTATGGAGTGTCAGTAAAATATAAAAAAAAAATATTTTGAGATCACATCAGTTATTCATGAGTTGCATAATTTTAATTGAATACTAACAAAGAATTTGAGTTTGGCTAATCACACACATATCTGATATCATGATTTGAGTTAATTAACATTTGAATTATGAGATTATTGAGTTGTGTTTTGAACAATTACTTGAAGTATAGATGTGAGGTATACTTGAGGCAATATGTGAAAATCAAGTGAAATTGAATTTACATAAATTTGAGTGAAAAATTTTAGGTGCCCTTAAGTTTTCACTTTTGTTCTTAAAGGTCACAAACAAGTGCATTTTCTTTTAATTTTGCTCGAGGACTAGCAAAAATGTGGGTTTGGGGGTATTTGATAATAATATATTTGTTATATTATTCATGGTTTAATTACTACCTTTATTGCTATATTCTTGTGTAAAATTAAATATTTAATGTATCTTTTGAATTAATTCAGAGAAAGTGATTTGGGAATTAATTTTGGAAATTATAGCATGAAATCAAACAATAAATTTTTTAATTGAAGTAAATTTTTGAAATCTACATTGTTTGATTTTCTAAAGTTGTAATTAAATTTTGATTTGTTTTAAAGACTTTTGGACCATAGATTAAAATAGAATAAAGGGCTGAGATTTATTGCTTGATTAAAAAAAACCCTAGAAATTTTTAAGGAAAGAAAACAAATTATAAAAGAGAGGAGAGGGGCGGCAGTAAAGGGATAGAGAAGAAACAGAGAGCGTAGTAAGAAGAGAGGGATCGGTTTTGGCCTAGCTATTGGTCTTCTTTTTTGTTTCTCTTTATTTTACAGAGCAATTCCTTGCAACCAAAGTTGAAGAGAAATAGAGCAACCTGTAAGCCTGGAGCAGTAGCTGAACTTGAGCAGAAATTTTAAGCAGCAACGTGTGGAAATTTGCAAAAGCCAAGAGCTGTTGTAGCTGGACTGGAATAAGGTGATGAACAGCAGGTGAAGAAGAACAGAACCGTTACTGCTTGAGGGGGTAAAATGCAAGACAGAACCGAACTTTGCTGGAGTTGCATGGCCGCTGCTGACCGCTTGAACCGCTGCCTGGATTGGTGCAAGGAGACACAGGTTTTTGTTTCGTTTATTGGTGTTTGAGCCGTGAGTTGCTAAAGGGACGTGGGTTATTTGGAGTCATTATAGCTACTGTGTTGAATTAGCTATTGTTTGACCATGTTTGTTGTACATGTGCCGAGCATTATTTTCCTTTGCTTTAATGACGTGAAGTTTGGTTTTTAAGGCTGCCACCTTTTTTTTAATTACCTTTTATATATTTATTTTGCATAGTAATAGAAGTGGTTTGTTATTTACAGTATGACTTTTCAGATTAATTTGTTGATTTATATTAGATTAAACATGAACTAATTTCTTTACTAGGAATTTGATTAAGCCTACTTGCATATTTTATGTTTTTATGATTAATTAATCAATTCTTAAATTCTAGTATCATTCATTGTGATTAATTCAATCTTTCGATTTGTGTTATTGATTGGCCACATTTAATATAAATTAATTGATTGTTTGAGACATGGTAAGGGTACACATCATATGCTAAGTCATGTATAGCTCTCTTGAATGATTGAATAAATATTTGATGCATACATCAAGCTAGAATATTTATTTGGTTCTTGTTATATGTTCTTCTATTCTTAATGGGTTTTTAGTCATTGATTATGCTACACATCATAGGTAATTAATGATTAAAAATACTTGATTATAGCTGTCATCAAACAGAGTAATCATATATTAGGAAGAATGAACCCTAGAATTGAATTGAGATTTTTAGGATTGAAGACATAAAATTGCAATGTATTGGTGAAATCAAATTCCTTGGCTTTTCTTTATTGGTTAATTTATTTATTTTAGGTTAATTAATTTCATTAGTTAATTAGATACTTAGATAATTATTTTTATTGGCTTTTATAATTTTTTTAGAGCATAAGTAGTTGAATTTTAATTGAATAAATTTAGCAAATCTCTGTGGGATCGACTCTTGTATTTGCACGCTATACTACCTTGATTCGTGCACTTGTGAGAATATAACTTTTTGTTCATCAATCAATAAATAAATTTTCTTATCAATAATTTTTAATGCAGGAAAATTCATTTGAAAAAAATAACAAATTCACTTCTTTTATTTTTTTACATTGAACATCTGTAAAAATACTTTCAAAATATAAAAAAAATTTATTCACACTTATTCAATTTTAATGCCAATTTTATTAACTCTTCTGTCAAATCATATCTATATTTACTATCCCTATTAACTCTCTTGTCAAATCACCTTTGCCTTGCCATATTAAAAAATCAACAAACCATCGGTATTCCATTGCTCTACTACCTACCTCATCATAGCTGACAACCACACAAACCAAGAAAAAAAATTCAGCTCTGTAATCATTTCACTTGTTCCACACTCTTCCTGCCATTGCCTTCTCCGACTCTACACTTCTATTCTCTTATCAACAAAACTTATCTACACTTAACCTCCAAATAGTTTCTTCTTTAGACAGGGCAAACAACCACCCACTTCTCCCGCCCCAATTCTTCTGCGTTTGCTTAGAAAGCGAAGACCAGAAAAATTCTGTGGTAAGCAAAAAAACAATTTCATCTCTATTCCTGTCTTATATCGTCTTTTAAAACTACATGCTATATATTCATAAAAATCTCAAACATTGTTATACATATCAAAAACTTTTTTGGCATGATCAATTCCATTTTTTCTCCCAGATGTGTGCCTTCATTTGAATACATATTTTTTTACTGAACTAACTTGCTTCATACATGTTCAACACTGCTTATCCTAATTGCTGCTCCTTCAAACTTCTCTGTTTTCTTGATACTTCTCAATGGATACCAAATAAAAATTACAATCTATGTGTTCTGGCAGAATCTTCTTTAATATATATGCATATTTCATTTTTTTTACTACTATTTACACTCTGATATTTTTTACTTTGCCTTCTTGTATTTGACACCCATTCGCTTCCTATCTACCACTATGTACTCCTAAAAAAAGTAAACAATTTTCTGCTAACTACATTCTTGCTGATATACCAGACATCACCTCACCGGTTTGCAAACGAACATTTCCACCACATACAAACACCACTCAACTGCACTTTCAAAGGACCACTTCCAAACACATTCACGATCAAACTGATTCGAACAAATGAAGGACTCTGCTTAGCAAACGGATGGTCAAGCGTTGTTCAAGCTCATGCATTACAATATGGAGACTTAATTGCAATTCGCTTGAACGAGCAAGATAGCTTCAATGCCTTTATCTATCACAAAGCAACATCCTTGCTAACTGTAGAACGAATTGAGTCAAGAAAAGGTACTATTAACTCCTAATCTTTTTTTCATACAGACTGGCATCAGAATTTTATATTAATCTTTTTCCATAAGCGATTTATATTTCTTGGCATACCCATTATTAGCCGGCAACATATCAGATGAAGAGCAATCAAATGAATCTGACGATGATGCTGAATCAACACACTACTATATAGACTTTGGAGACAAATCGATTTGCCACCCACATTCAAACCCTCCTACCTTTGCATGCACAATGACAAAAACAAACATTGAAACATCATGTGTTCTGCTAATCTTTTCTCTACACGATTTCTCTACACATATCTATATATTCACATTTTATTAAACAAAACCTTTCATCTTCCTTACAGCATATTCCTCGAGAATTTCATCAAACTTGTTTGCCCAAACAAAAGATTGAGCTGACCTTATGCATTCCAGAAAACACATAAACATGGACTGTCCAATATATTCACTCGAAGAAAAACAAAGTTTTCTCAACAGGATGGAAAAAGTTTGTGGTTGATAACAATATAAGGATTGGAGACCAATGTGAATTTGTAATGACAGAACCGACAGTCTTTCAAGTTTCAATCTACCGTTGCAGAAAAGGGCTCTTTGAATTCATGTAATTTATTTTATGTTTGTAGAAAACTCCCAATTACCATTTCCTGTATTTCTGTTTGTCTAACTGCTATCAGACTCTTAGCTTATTTGAAACTGAACAATTACTTTACCTGTTTAATTACATCCTGTGTTATATTCAATTAATCTTCTCCTATAATCCATTTTAATCTTCTCATACAATTTAATCTTATTTTACCGGTATCACATTAAACAAATATTTAACTATAAGCATTTAAACAGACATGACCCCTCATTTTTCATCATAACCATTATGTCTATTTGAATCATGCCTTTTCACTTGCCATGCATTCCATTTGCATTAAAAACTACAACACCTCGATTTCCAATCTGCCATCCCTTCGTTCTCTTCTAATTTCATCAGTATATATATAACTGATACGAGCACCTTGACTACATCTCTCAAACAACAAAGACCATTTCAGGTTGCAACAACATGGCACACTACTCACCAACCCATCTGTCTCAGTACTTCGAAGCCTGTTTTGAACATGATGAACAACAACAAATCCTGGTAAGCAAACAAGTCTCCACTTATTTCACTTTTCAAAACTCTTTACTATTTCACACATAGAATGCTGTCCCAAAAAAAGAAAAAATAAACATGACTACCACAATTCAAACTAATTTGACATTGATACAGAAAAATATGTGATTATTATATCTCTAATCATATAAGTTCTTATAATACTCTGTCTCTTTCAAGTACTACCCCACCCTTTTGTCCGGCTATACTTTGCCAACATCCAAACACCAACCAACTGCATTAGAAAAACATACATGCCCAAAACTTTTCTAATTCAACTTGAACAGAAAAATGACACTCTCTGCTTCACTCACGAGTGGGAAAATTTTGTCAAAACCAGTGCTATCAGGATAGGAGACCTACTTCTTTTTAGATACAATGGAGATCTAAAATTTAGCGTTTCTCTATACGATCAAGCATGCAATCCTCTCACCATTGAACTCATCAAGTCAAGAAGAGGTAAATAAATTTCTCCAAACAACACAACTCTCTTCTAAATTAAAGTTTTATTTCTTTTTCATTTGAATTTTTTTGTTATTTTTTTCTCTGCATTACCCTTTTACTTTCTGTAGCAATGCCCGAAAAATTTCGCAAAATACTTCAATCAGGATTAATCCCCAGTTCATCATCGGACCAATCTGATGAAGATGAAGAAGAACCAGACTATTTTCTTATCTTGGATGATACTGTTGAGTGCCTACCAGAAAATAACGCACCTCTTTTTGCATTGAAAAAGATGATTCAAAATATTCACTATCCATATATTGTGGTAACAACTTAACCTTACTCGTTTCTATTCATCTTTAAATTCATTTAACCTATCTTTTCTTTTCTGCCAGGATATACCAAAAGAATTCAATGATAAATGCATGCCACCACAATCAACAGAACTTGCTTTCACCATCCATGAAAAATCTTTTGTTGCCTGGCAAGTTAAATATGTTAGAACAGAACAGAATGGCTACTTTACTGGAGGTTGGAAGAACTTTGTCGTTGATAATGACGTGAAGCAAGGAGATAGATGTCAATTTTTATTAATAGGTCCAGGCAAAATAAATGTTAACATTTTGAGATCAAAATCAGGAATCTATCGATATATGTAAAATCTTTTCTTTCCTATATCAAATCTTTAAATTCGAGAACAACAAATGTTTATATTATCCAACATATATAAAATCTTTTCTTTACTATGTCAAAACTTTGAATTTTACTTACATAAACTCGTATTAATCAACCCGCGCATCGCGCGGGTGTTCCCTAGTATATATAATTTTTGTTTCCATTTGTCCATGCCATACACACATATAACAACCAATTTCCTGGCTTTCATTTCAGCCTTCAAACATTCGGTCCTTCAAGCCTTTAATGCGCCAGGTTTTTATTTCTCAAAATTATTATTATCCATTAACAGCATGTCCCCTATATAAACATAGTTCCTTTCCATGTTTAACTCAAGGTTTCATGTTAGCCATGCTATTGTACACACCTACACAACCTAAGCTTTTATTTTCTGTTGTTCATGCCATATTCATGCAGTTTTATTTTCAGTTTTTCCATTCCTTTTCTTCAGAAATTTACTTCACAATCAACGTCCAAAATACAGTATAACAATTATTCCTCAAGACAAATAATTATATACATCATTTCCTTAACCAATCATCACCCTAAACACACAACTCAAGAGCACGGTACGTGGCCAGAATTATTTTACCTGTATAAACGCCACTGTCAGTTGCAGGGGAGCCTCCTTTTGATGGTTTTTGGCTGAGCTTTTTAAAGAATATTGGAGCCATGGTGCTGAGGATGAAGTTTTCTGAGGAAGTCTTACTGATTTGGTGATGGGAGGATGGTGATTTCGGAGCTAAAGCATGAAATCGGTGGAGGAGAAAGCAGAACCGTGAGCTGAAGCCAGAAAAATGGTGAGGCGGTGCAACAAGCTGCAGGAAATAAATGACGGCTGCTTGTTGGCTTATTCTAATTGGTCATCATATGCATTTTAATTAATAAAATTCTAACATGATTTATTTAAAGTCTAAAATGTCCTCTAAGGTCTCCATATTTACTCATGTTGCCGCTACACCTTCTCTTTTCTGTTCTAGCCCACTTTCCATTTAAAATTTCATTTATTTAATTTACTTCTTAAGCCAAATTATGGCTTATTTGGTCCACTTTGACCACTTCATGAGAAAACAAATTTTGCTCTTGTACAATATCGATGTTTTCGATTTTATTTCACCTTAATTTCGATATTTGGAAAGTATCAAATTTTTATTTATTTCGTTATTTAAAATATTTTTATTATTCCATACATGTACAGTACAATTTAACGAGTTCTCATATTCTTCCCACCTTAAGAAATTCGGTCCTCCGAATTTACATTCGAACCTTTCATTAACACAACTCTGGTTACTTTTCCCCTCATTAAACTTTTTCATTTCCATGTAACCTCTTCTCCAGAGTGATATTACTAGAGCGTTTTTGTTAGAGGAATCGTCTTAGATCGCAACATTTTATCTTTCCGAACCCTACACGATCCAATTTCTCGAATGGTCCGAGGTAATTAGGATTTAGTTTTCCTTTCTTGTCAAATCTTATAATATCTTTAGATGGGGAAACTTTCAGAAATACATAATCACTTGGTGCGAACTCAAATGGTTGGCATCTCATGTCCACGTAACTCTTTTGCTGCCTCTGTACTGTACGGAGTCTCTCACATATCAACTGTACATCCTGTGAGGCTCGCTCTACCAATTCGGGAGCTAATAACTTCCGATCTCCCACTTCTTCCCATGCAATCGGAGATCTACATTGTCTATCGTATAGTGTCTGGTATGGTGCCATGCCAATGCTAGTCTGATAACTATTATTATAAGTAAGCTCGGCTAACGGCAGATCATCATCCCAGGAGCCTTTAAATCCAACACACATACCCATAACATATACTCAAGCATCTGTATCACTCGCTTGGACTGCTCATCAGTCTGCGGATGATAGGTGGTGCTAAGGTTCAACAAGGATCCCATGGCTTCCTGACATCTCTCCAAGAAATGGGATGTAAACCTAGAATCCCTATCCGAGATAATGCTCACTGGAACTCTGTGTAGCCTCACTAATTCCCGTACATATAGATCGGCAAGGCATTGAGAGGATTAGTATATCTGATAGCTAGGAAGTGGGCAGACTTCATCAATCTATTAACTATCACCCAAATTGTATCATGCTATCTCTGGGTCCTTAGTAACCCAGGATGAAGTCCATCGTGGTTTACTCCCATTTCCAAATAGTATTTGGTAGAGGCCGTCAAAATCTTGCAGGTTTTTTAATGCTTGATCTTCACGTGCTGATACATGAGACATTTGGCTACAAACTCCTTGATGTCTCTCTTCATCTTAGGCCATCAGTAAATCTTCCGTAGATTTTGGTACATGTTAATACTGCCAGGATGCAGAGTGTACTTGGAGGTATGGGCCTTAATCAAAATCAAGTCTCTAAGTTGCTTATTATCGGGAACACAAATTCTGCCTTGAAACCTTTGAATTTCATCGGTGCCAATTTCATAATCTGATTGTACTTCTATTTGTACCTAATTGGCAACCGATATACAGTAATCTCCTGTCCTCTGAGCTTCCCTGATTTGACATACCAAGTTGACTGAATTCTGAAGCTAACAGTAAATCCATAATTCTCAAAGGATACCACAGTAATGTTAAGGTTCGAGAACTTCTCTAGTAATTTATTTTCCCTAACCGTCCTATAGATCACCATCGCTACATGCTTTCAACTCAGAGTGTCTGTTCACTCTAAATTCACATCTTTTCACACACGACATACACAATCACTTTCATTATTACTTGTCATAAAACTTTACAATATCTTTCTTGAGTTGGGAGAAGGTTACATATTTAGTGTAACTATCTTTAGTAACATGATTTGCAGCTAACCAGTCTATGCCCAATAAAATCATACATCACTATTAACATTAGGTTAGCTGTAATTTCCTTCTTGCCTACTCTTATCTTACAGTTTCCACATACATTAAAAAGACTATTTACATGTATTATATGCCTTAACTCTCCGACTTTACTAAACCCTTAATGAAGTTCGCGAATACATCAGCAGTCTCCTGATCCAATGTGTACACCCATCCCTAAGTCACGGGCTTCTTACTCTTTTCCACTATTGTAGCTCGTCTAGGTTGAGGGGTGTCTCTCTGTAACGATCCGTTACCATATTTTTCACCTTATTTTACACAATTTATCCGGTTGGGCTGTCTGTGATACTTCACTTTATTTCTTATGTTAAACAATTTAATAAAATATTGTTAACATTATACACATCCCCTATCTTAATTACAAATATGTAGTACTGTAGACATGTCTAAATACAGAAAATAAATGATCGTACCTCATATATCTTAGTCGATCTGTCACATTGTCCATTATGTGCAGCCGTAATCCACAAATATTGGATCTCACCATCATCAAAACCTGAAATGTTAAAATTTGGGGAGTGAGCAAACCACGGCTCAGTAAGAGAGTTATATGTCACACTTGATATTCAGCTATCTATATGCTGAAAATAATTTTTTTCATTTTCTTTAAAATCTTCCTAGCTGGCTCTAGGCACACATGTAGGAAGGATACTACAGTCGGCTAGGGATCCAGATAGAGTAAGGCAGGTATTTTGAAATACCTGACTTGTTCCGGAACCTAGAAGCAACTGTAGGGAGTACTAATTCCGTTGTTTTCAAAACGATACAATTTTCGTTTTTCCACAGAGTAAACCACTTATTTCTTTTCTTTTCAGTATACTTTAAAACACGTGGCAGTTCAGAAATAAAAACAGTGGTTTACTTCTCTTCTCTTCTCTTCTCTTCAGTACAATAAAAACACGTGACAGTACAGTGATTTGTAAATATCCAATCGTTGGATAGTTACTTCTTCGATTATTTCTTTCTTAAAAATAATTCTTATGTTATTCTTTTAGAATAGACATTTATTTCTCTTTTCAAATCAGTCACCGTATCGTATAGTTCAGTAAAACAATATATTCAGTATTCAGTAAAACAGTATCTTGATACGGTTCAGTCAGTAACAGTAAACAGTAGCTACCAATTCAGTAAATAGTATACGGTAGCTTTCAGTTCAGTAAACAGTAAATGGTAGCTTTCAGTTCAGTAAAACAGTAATCAGTGGCTACCATTTCAGTACACAGGGCAGTTCAGTAAACAGTATTTTGGTAGCTTTTTCTTCAGTAAAACAGTAATCAATGGCTACCATTTCAGTAAACAGTGTTTTGGTACGGTTTTGCTCAGTAAACAGTAACAGTACAGTAATAAAATACAGTAAACAGTACAGTACAGTAAGTAGGATTTCGTAAATCCTTTCAGTAAACAGTAAACAGTAAGTAGTAAGTGAGACTAGGCAACACCCTACAAGTAAATCATGCTATCATCGTCCACTAAGGGACACAATAACAGTAATGAGATCTAGGGCCATGATCTATAATATGTCCTCGGTGTACGCTTGCTAGGTGACAATCCGAGACGCTGATGACTAGCTGGTCAATCAGCCACGTGACAGTAACAGTATATGTGATGCATGAAGCTCGGGGCCTAAGTCTCAAAACAGTATAAACCGTACCATAGCCTTTATGGATTTTAAACACCGTAAATCAAATATCCATAAGGCTCACATGTAAATATAATCACCTTTATGAAATTTATAAAATAATAACATTTTTCAAATTATTTCATAAAGGTATAAATTATGTTTTCCATACGGTGAAAACAGTTTGCAAAATCATCACTATAAAAATAGAAGGGCAAAACTGTCTTTTTCCACCGTAAAACACATATGCACGCTTTCCCGTGCTTTTTTATCCAAAACATGGTTTTCAAAGAAATCGGGATTCGAATCAAATATTTTCATAATTTATGTAAAAATAAATTATTTACTTTACAAATTCAAAATCCCTTAACCATGTTTTTCTTCTAGAAACACGTGTAGAGACCTCTAGTCTCGAAATCATGGTTTCCAATCATTTCTTAACCTTTATGGAATTTTCATAATTAATTATTTTCATAATTAATTATTTTCATAATTAAAACCATAAAGGTTTTATGTAAAATCAAGTGAATATTTAAGAATATTTATAAAAATATTCACTTCAATCTCTTTTTCATTTTCATCTCGTTTCACGTGAAATATCATCTACCGGGTGAATTTTCAGTGATTTCCTTTTCACCATTCTCGAAAACATGAATATTTTAAAATTAAATATCATTATATTCATGTTTTATGAAATTTACTTAATTTCTCGATTTTCGTACCCGAAAATCGATTCACGTGAAATCAAAATCTTTTATTTTGGTTTTCGATGATTTTCAGTAAATTTTAATAATTTTTCAATAATTTTTTGGCAGTATAACGGCTGCCGATTTGGCTAGCCTCCTGCACAAAAAATACAGTTTATATTTTTCAACTGGTATTTCACAACAATTTGAAACCGATAAATCACCATAAATTTCAAAACTAATCATTATAAATTGCATTTATAAATTAAATGCATAATTTAAAACATGTGACTGAATATCCTTACAGGCGGCACATGTCTCCTTTACCTGTTTCGGGTCGGCGACTGACTCTCGAAGGTCGCGCTCGTGTTCACCTCGCCCGATTCCATCGGCTCGGTCATCGAGGGAATTTTCTGGAATTTAAATTCTAAAATTTAGAATTTTTCCATAATTATTTAAATAAATAAATTATTTAAATAATTTACTATTTTTTGGGATTTCTTACCGATTCCCGTATTTCCCGGGATTTCCCGTAATTTTCGAATTCTCGGGAATTTTCCAAATTCCCGGGATTCCTTTCCCCTTTTCTTTTTCTTCTTTTTCTTCCTTCTTTCTTTTTTTCTTTTCTCTTTCTCTTTTTTTTCTTTTTCTTTTTCCTTTTTCCTTTTTCTTTTCTTTTTCTTTTCCTTTTTCCTTGGCTCAAACTGGTTCCAGACTGGTCTCCTCCCCTCGTCGCCGGTTCTCCTCCAGTGGCCGGTTCTCCGGCGGTTCGGCAGCTCCTCAACTGGCCGACGTCAAGGCGAACTCGTCGGTGGTCTCAGCTTGGCCTGAATCGGCGGCACGACGGCGGATCGAGGCGGAATAGGTTTGGTTTCATCTTCCTCTTCGCCGGCCCTCCTCCGCCGTTCACCGCGCCTCGGGTGGCCTCCATCGTCTTCCTCTCCCTCCGGCGGTGCTTCGGTGGCAGTGGCAGTGCTTGGATCGGCCGGCACTGCAGTCTGCCATTTTTCCTTTTCTTTCCGGCTTCGTCGGTTTTTCCTTCGATTTTCCGTTCCTTTTCAGGCCGTCGCCGGTGGCCTTCACCCTTCCTCGTCGACCGACGACACCCTCTACCTCTTTCTGGACTCCTTTCGCCGGCGGCGGCACTAGTTGCTGCCGTCGGTCCTCTCTGTTTCGGGAAGAATCGGGATTTCCCGATTCTTCTCCTTTCCTTTCTTTTTTTTGTATTTTATTTTAATTATAATTATATTTATAATTATATTATAAATATAATTACATTATTTTATTATATAGTACTTTGAACTATATATTATATAAATATATATTATATATTAATAATATATATTTTCACATAAAAATATATATTTTCATGTACTTTAAAAATTTAACATTTATATAAATATTAATATAAATGTAATAATTCCATATATATTGTATTTACAATATATATATATATTTTCTTCCTCATTTTCTTATTTAATTTGGATTTCCATTTATCCAAATTAAATTTCCTCTATTCCTTATTTTATTTCCAACTTAATTTCCTTCACTTCCTCAATTCTCGAGATTTTCACTAGTATCCCATTCTCATAATTTATTTATTTATTTCCAATATTTATTTGCTCCAATATTTATAATTTCCAATAAATGAAAAATTTACGGTTATCACACACTCTCTCTCATTCTATAGGAGCTGTTGGTGTTGGAGTCAATGCCGGAAGTACTGGGGCTAAGGTAATAGATGCAGCTGCCTTTTTGAGCAGGGGGCAGTCTCTCACCAAATGTCCTGCTCGCCCTCATCTAAAACAAGCCCTGGATGACATGTGGCACGGTCAGATACCATGCGACCACCCACACCGATCTCATCTGGCCGTGGTGCTTGTCGACACAGAAGCAGGACTAGTAGTAGTAGGGGCTGCAACAGCTGATCTCGTGGATCGCCCCTATGATCTCTGAATACCAGAAGATCTAGCTCTCTTATGCTGCTCTCTACCATATCTTTCATCCGTGCCCCTCTTCACTTTACCTTTACCTTTACCTTTACCCGCGTACTCTATATAATACTGCTCAATATCTTGCTCATAGAGCTGAGCACGCCGGACACCTCATCATATGTTCGAATATCACATGGGGTTAACTTTGATCGAATAAACGGTCTCAACCCAACCTTAAATGTATCAATCTTATGCCACTTGTCAATCTTAGTCAATAGGTTAAATCTACTAAGTGTACTATATCAAGACTTATACTGGTCCACTGACATATTCCCCTGAATCAAATCCATAAACTCCTGTTAAAGCTTCTTTTGTGCAGTATCGAGGATATACTAACGGCAAAAAGCCTTAATAAATTATCCCATGCAATCACTGGGTGCTGGCAAAGAGTACCGTCTGAATGGACTTCCACCAATGTTCCTCGTCATCATTCATCTAAAACACTACTAGTCCGACTCGCTCTATATCAGAATATCTCATTTACTTAAACAGTTTCTCCATAGTTATAATCCACTGCTCCACCACCAATGAATCTCTCTATCCCTTAAACCTTGGTGGATTTAACTTAGTGAACTGCCGCGCTAAAGTCACATTTCAGTAAGATTCAACATTCCATGGCGGCTATGCTGGTGGCAGTGGAACGGTTAAGCCTGTGGTATTGACTGTACTAAAGGTAGTGGAGGTGGTGCAACAGATGGAATCACTGGAGCTGCATGCTCCATTTCAGCTGAATCGGTAACTCTATCAGCATGATATATGGCGATAAAATTAGCCAACAAGCACTCCATCTTGAACATCCGGGTATCTGGACTCTCGGGTTGCGGAAGGTGAGCCGGTCTTGGGGCAAGCTTCGGTCTCGTTTCTAGCATCTGAGGCTTTGGAATCTGCTCCGCCCTATCTCGGCCTCTACCCCTGTACACACGAGTCACCCGTCGTCCATTAATATCTGCACCACAACCACGATTTCTCTAATTTCGGTTAGTGACCATTGTCATAACGTATTAAGTTTTGGAGGAAACCTAATAGCTAGACACAAAACTACGGAGTCGCCACCAACCATTCTAACCTAGGTGTGATTAGTCACCTATTCAAACTAAGGATAAAGCTTGGTCAACGTTAAAAATTCTAAGTTCAGGAGTACGGTTACGTGTGAGGAAGGATTAGCACTCTCACAACGCCCATCCTAAAATGGTACCAAATAATCTAAGGTTATCTTAATTTTGCCTTTTACTTTAATTTCGATATAATTAAATATTGAAAAATCTTTTAAGTCTCCTCCATCGAGCTGGTTGGATAACCTAAAAGTTTTTTCTCACCTCAAGAGTATTCAAGTAGGACCAATCGCCTTTCTTGAAGAGGCTCCGTCGTCGGATAATTTTTAAGTACATTATGTAAACCCTATTTTGACCTCTACCCATATTTATTATTTTATCTTATTTTATTCCATTGTTATTATTTTTTTTATAAATTATTAATTCACATATTTTATATATTTAAATAAACATGAATTATTTGATATTGAAAATTCTCTTAAAGACCTTCCATCAAGCTGGTAAGACCTTAAAGAAACTTTCTCACCTTAGGAATTTTTAAAGAAACTACTCAAGCGCAATTCCTTTTAAATTCCATCCTCGGAATAATTCACATCTATTAAAATATTTAATTTAATTTAATTTCTATTTATTTTAATTCTTTTCTAATTTTAATTAATTTGATTTTATTATTTATTATAATGAACTTAACTTAATTTTATTTTACTAATTTAAATTTTTTATCGATTTATTAAATATTGGAAATATCCCCTTAGATCTTCCATCAAGCTGGTAAGACCTAAAAGAAACATCCTCACCTCAAGATATCTAAAAGCACTACTCGAGCGCAGTCCCTTTAGAATTCCATCGTCGGAATATTTGTAGTTGTATTATTTTATTCTACATTAAAATTTTTATGACTTTTAATTCCTAATTTGATTACTAATTCTTTTGTTTGTAATTAACTTTAATTAATTCTTATTTCAATTTTTTTTAATAAATTTGAGTTTTAAATATCGGAAATGACTTTTTAAATCTTCCATCAAGCTGGTAAGACTTAAAAAGGACCTTCTCACCTCAAGATCTCCGAGATTATTACTCGATCGCAATCCCCTCAGAGTTCCATCGTCGGATTAAGTCATTTTCTATTTATCTTCTATTATGATTTTATTTTACTTATTTATTTTTTAATTTAAAGATTTAATTATATCTTCCTAAAGGATCTTATTTCCCCAAAATTTAATTTCTAAAATTTTATCATATAAATCATACAAACTACATTTTTTAACTAAATCCTAATTACACATGCAAAATATAACACACCAATCAAATAAATCTAAGTATATGAATTTACAAACCATATTTCCATGCAAAATTAATGGTTCATGAAACAAATTACTAATTTAATTATCATGGGAAAATACAAATATATAAATCATAATATCTTATCAACTTATTAAATTAAATCACATGCAAATTATTAAATTAGTTAAATCAATCAACATGCAACATGATTATAAGTTATATCACATCCTACCATGCTAATTATTAATCATCAATCAACCTTACCTTTCTAATTTTCTTTCTTCTTCCACGTTGCTAACCACTTTCCTCTCCTCTCCACCTGTGCTCTTCTGTTTTTGTTCACTTAGCAACCTTTTATCTTTTTAATTTCATATACATATCTTCCTCCTTTCAAGGATAGTTGACATGAGCAAGGCTATTGGCTGGGTGCAAGAGCGGCAGCAACTTTGCAAGGAAACAGTGATCGGACTGCAGCTGCACTTGTCTTTCTTTCCTTCTCTTTTCTTTGTTGTAGCAGTCCACGTTCCTTTCTTTTCTGTTAGTCTCACGTGGCTTATGAAGGTGACGCTAAGAACAAGCAGCAATGGTGATGAAGCCGAACAAAAACGCAGCATCAGGGGAGCATAGCAAGATAAGCAGCCAAGGTAGAGCAATTGATGAAGATGATGAGTGGAGCGACGGCAAAGGCAATGGCATTCCAGGGCTGCAGGACAAGGCAAGAGTGGCGGGAATGGATGGCACGGATGCAGCAGCTGTTGGCAGCAATGAGGAATGGTGCAGTGATGAAGAAGACGACCAAAACAAAGGCACGGTGTAGTGATGAAGAAGACGACCAAAACAAAGGCACGGTGCAACAGTGAGACAGAACCGAATGGTGATTGGCTCGGTTGAATGAATGGCAGAACAGAAACGCCTGAAGAAGCAGTGGGGATGCTGACAAAGCGACAATGATGATATGTTGGTCTTAGTGGCAGCCGCTAGTGCAGCAAAATGGACAAGGCAGCGACGTTGGTGGTGTAGCTTCGTGGTCAGCTGCTAAATGCATTGCTAAAAGGCGGCTATATACTTCTTCCAAATCCTCCTCTCTGTCACGCCACCTCCCCCCCCCCCCCCTTTTTCTTTTTGTCGTTTGCTTTATATCTTTCTTTTTCAAGGTTTTCTAGGGTTTTTTATTTTCTTGTGTGTTGTCCTCCTTTAACCCTCGTTCTCTCTCTTTAATATGTGTTTGTCTCTTTTTATTTAATTTTCTTTCCTTTCCTTGATACGGGTAATAAAACCCATTTTATTTCCTTTCCATCCATGCACAAATTTGAGTTTGACTTGTATCTTTATTGATTCTCACTTGATTCACTCGTTGATTTTGATTTTTTAAATTTTTGGCTTTGCTTTTGTTTTAAGATTCTGATTTTTTATTTTTTTTATTTTGTCAAGTTTTCCTTCTTTGATCCTTTTATTTCTTGTTATTTTTGTTCTATTTTTTCATTTTTATTTTTTGTTATTATTATTTTTTATTTTTTTAATATTTTAATAATAAACAAGATAGTAATACAAAAAATTAAATTCATCTTCTAACTATCAAACCCAATAGGCCCAATAACATTAAAAGACCCCGGACAAAATGGGGTGTCTACAGTTAACCCTCTTTGTACATTTGCTATGAAATAGTAATTGTGCAAAGACATAGACATCCATTTTGTCCGCATCCATTTTATTATTTTTTTTCCTTTTTTTTTCAAAAATTTTTTTCTTTTTTTTCTTTTTCTTTTTGGATATTTACTTATTCTAAAAGAAATTGGTTTTCATCATGAAAATGCTCCTCCGACCAGGGAGGCCCTGAAACTTTAAAATTTCCCATCTCTAAAATGCTCCTTCGACTAGGAAGGCCCTGAAACTTTAAAATTTTCTCTTCTCTAAAACGCTCCTTCGACTAGGAGGGCCCTGAAACTTTAAAACTTTTCTCATCTCTAAAATGCTCCTTCGACTAGGAAGGCCCTGAAACTTTAAAACTTTTCTCATCTGAAAGTGCTCCTTCGACTAGGAAGGCCCTGAAACTTTAAATTTTCTCTTCTCTTAAATGCTCCTTCGACTAGGAAGGCCTTGAAACTTTAAAATTTTCTCATATCTAAAATGCTCCTTCGACTAGGAAGGCCCTGAAACTTTAAATTTCTCATCTCCAAAATGCTCCTTCGACTAGGAAGGCCTTGAAACTTTAAATTTTCTCATCTTCAAAATGCTCCTTCGACTAGGAAGGCCCTGAAACTTTAAATTTTCTCATCTCTTAAATGCTCCTTCGACTAGGAAGGCCCTGAAACTTTAAATTTTCTCATCTCTTAAATGCTCCTTCGACTAGGAAGGCCCTGAAACTTTAAATTTCTCATCTCTAAAATGCTCCTTCGACTAGGAAGGCCCTGAAACTTTAAATTTTCTCATCTCTTAAATGCTCCTTCGACTAGGAAGGCCCTGAAACTTTAAAATTTTCTCATATCTAAAATGCTCCTTCGACTAGGAAGGCCCTGAAACTTTAAATTTCTCATCTCCAAAATGCTACTTCGACTAGGAAGGCCTTGAAACTTTAAATTTTCCCATCTTCAAAATGCTCCTTCGACTAGGAAGGCCCTGAAACTTCAAATTTTCTCATCTCTTAAATGCTCCTTCGACTAGGAAGGCCCTGAAACTTTAAATTTTCTCATCTCTTAAATGCTCCTTCGACTAGGAAGGCCCTGAAACTTTAAAATTTCTCATCTTTTGAGGAAACATGCTCGGAAGTCTTACAGCTTGTACCTGGAGGTTTTAATGAATCATGCCCGGAGGTCTTACAGATTGTACCCGGAGGTTCTGATCTTATCTCATCATTTCAATTCTATCTTCTAGATCATCTTATCATTCCAGTTTCTTCTTTTTGTTATTTTCTGTCACATTTTTTCATCTCATCACATCTTTCAATCCCTTTTTCATTATCCCATCATATCCATACCTTTTTAGTTTCCACTTCCTTTCCAAATTTTTAACATTTTTGTTTCAAAACTTCATACCTTCTTTGTCACATGTTATTCCTAATCCTTCTCACATTTTCTGATTTTCTTTTTCTTCTCTTTTTTTTTTAATTTTTCAAAATTTTAGTCATCTAATCTTTCAAAACTTTTTATCCTATTATCTTAACAAACAGTTCAAATTTGTTTTTTTTTTGTGTAAAAATGCATATAATGAAATGTCATGCATGTCATGAATGCAATGCAAATGATAAATAATGCCTTACCAAGTCACATCATCAATCTACCATATTCCTTTCAAAAATTTGTCATCCTTTAATCTTCTCTCTGCCTTATCATTCAATCTTTTTAATGCCTCATCATTCTTCTTTCTTCAAATTTAGCAATCCTAAAATCATTTGCCCCATCATCATCGTTCATTCAGTCTTCTTCTTGCCCCACAATTCTTCTTTCTTTAAATTTAGCAATCATCACTCATTTAGTCTTCCCATTGCCCCATCATCATCATTCATTTAGTTTTCTTCCTACCCGACCATTCTTATCAACTTAAAATTCATCAATCCAAATCATAACAACAAAATCATCCCAAACTATTCACAAGAACACTTCACCATTTCTCATATCTTCAAGAAAATTCATGCTCTTAAATCAACCAAAGATTGCCCCAAGAATAGTCTTGATAAAATCATAAAACTCTCTTTTTTCACTTCTTCAAGTTTCTTTTTTGAAAATAGAAAATTGCCCCACATAATAATTTTCCAAGATAAAAACATTTGACATTTAGATCTCTTAAAATTGGTGATTACTATTGAGAACAAATAGAATGAGTCATAACTTGGTCTAGCTGAATAAATGTACTGATTTGGTGCATCAAGGATATTTGGTTATCAAGAAAGGTTTTATTTATCAATGTCTCTTCATCTAGGCTCACAAATGAAACAAATTCCTTGAAAATCAAAATTCCTCTTGTAAAAATAACTTTCACAGAACACAATCCATTTTAGCACTCTCTTAATTTCTTGATACGTGGACTTTAACAAATGTCAAGACTAGCTGTGATGGCTGAAATTTCGGGGTAAGGAAACCAAAGATACAAATCTCAAGTCAAAATTTCAAGGTGATGGTTTTTGAATTTCTCAAAAGGTCTTGACTAAAAGCATCACTCCTCTTGTTTTTCTTCTTTCTTATTATTACCTTAGCATAGTCATAAACAAATAGCCTTGAGTTGTTTCAAATTTGCTCTAGACTGCCCTTTCATGGGTTTTCACCCTAGAGCTTCATTCTCTTTTTTTCTTCTTTTTTTTATTGATTATTCTACCATGCATTTAAGAATTCAAATTTCAGTCCAAACTAAATAATAATGATGGTTTCTCAAAGACAAGCTTTTCAATACAAGCATCTTTATTTGATCAAAATGGACTTTTAAGCACGTACCATAGGCCAGGGTTTAGGGTTTTCAAAGAATGGATAAATAGGCCCAAAATAAGTGTTTTCAAGGTTTATCGAACCAAGGATCATTTCTTCGATTGTGAACATCTGTCCTTCCCACTTTTCGAAGCATTTTTCTTTTCTTTTCTAACCTTTTATTCTCATTCATTTCTTTTTTCCCTTTTTTTCACATCTACGTTCTTCATTTTTTTCAATTTCTTGTTTTTTTTTTCATATTGATTTCCATCTTCACATATCCTTCTTCTCACATTTGTCCCTCAACATAGGGCATCATTTTCTTGCATTTGACATAAGACCAATCACCAATGCTTCTAAAACTCCTCTTATGTATTTGCCTCTCCAATGTGGAGGGTGATCCTTGGTCAAGGTTCATTTAGAAAGAAATCAATAGGCTCAAAAGGGGTAACAAAGGGATGATTTCATTTCAGTAATAGGAATATGAAAGATGGCCATTTGTCATATCAAATTGACACTTCTCTTGAAAACCAATCCTCAAGATGAAAATTTGGCTTTTGAAGTCAGTTGAATATCCCTTATGCATGGTTTCACAATCAATTTTTCTTCTTTTCTCTCTTTTTTTTTTACTTCCTTTTTCTTCACCCTTTTTTTTTGCAACTCATGCCCAGAATGTATCAACTCAACTTTATGAAGGCCATATGTAACAATTTTCATTATCATGGTTTAAAATAGGAAAAAGGATATCAATCAAATTAAGAATGGTCATTAAAAGATGTTGAGGTTATTAAAAGCTTGGCTCTTTCAATCATTTTGCCCCAAGGTGTAGCGAAGGATGATTTGAGTTAGAAAGTTCAAGTTATGAGAAAGAATTTTGGGTTGATGTGTTTGGGACTCTTAGCTTGGTCTTAACATCTATCAAATTTCCAAATACAAAGTCCTTAAGAGAATGCTTCATGAATTGGTCCTTC
This sequence comes from Heritiera littoralis, assembly GCA_031772115.1. Taxonomy (NCBI): domain Eukaryota; kingdom Viridiplantae; phylum Streptophyta; class Magnoliopsida; order Malvales; family Malvaceae; genus Heritiera; species Heritiera littoralis. Next base: position 3,919,175 of record JAPDPK010000061.1, on the reverse strand, counting down.
AAAACAGTTCAAAAACGTTTTGCAAATTCATCATTCATTTCATTGGTCATTACCTTAAAGAAGATCATTGACTTCAAAAGTTTACCAGGGTAGGCAAAAATGAATGAATTTCAAGCTTGTGTTTCTTTATGGATTCCAAGTTTTCATTGAATTGGAAAGTATATTGGAAATGTAATGGCTAGATTTATTCATTCTCAATAACAATCACCAATGTTTTCAAAATTATTTTATTTCATCAACTTGGAAAAAAATATGGAAAGCTTTCAAAACAACTTGATGCAAATTTTAAGAATCCTAAGAACATCTCACATCCACAAACTACACATAGGAAACTTAGCCTATGGAGAAGCAAACTTACATTGCTCAATAAGCTCTTGAGTTAAGGCACCACTACTGATGAGTTCTTCAACCTTTTCCCTCAATTGCCTACACTTTTCTGTTGAATGCCCAATTGCCTTCGATGCAGGCCAAGTTTTCTCACAGAATTCTTTTATTGGGACTGTACTGAGATAAGCTTCTTGAAACTTTTCTTCGTTACCTCCAAGGTGACTTTTCATCCAAATGTATAACAATGTTGTACATCCGATGAAACGTCCTTCTCGCCTGCGACGACAAAAATTTAAAGACCTAAAAGTCTTAGACACGATAACTGGGGCGACGTTCACCTCATGATCAAGCTGCTCAACAAAATCCACCATTGTAATCTCAATGTGTCCTAAGAATTTAGGGAACACAGCCATATCATACACAGCTAATGCCATTATGCTCATATGTTGTTCTTTCGTTAGCTGCTTCTGAAGACAACTTCGTAGAAAACTCCATGGTACATAAGTGGTCTCTCCTTTCTGCCTTGTGTGATGATCAATTTCTTGAATACTATAGCCAGTCATGGAGGACAATTTCTTACGATATCCCAATTTCCTTTTCTTCCAATAGATTTTGGTGGGATTTTCTAACTCACAACGGAGCAAGAGTGAATACTCCTCTATGGTTGGCATCAAATCGGCCTCATTGAAGACAAAGCATTGTAGGACGGGTCCCAAAATTGCACCATGGCCTTTATCAAATCCAAGTCCACTTCCACTGACAATAATAGCATCAAGTCCCCATATTTTTTCTAAAATTCTATCTTCTTTTCTTCACCCCATGCCTTCCAAATTCCTAGCAACTCAGTGTAGTCATTTTGTCTTAGGTCCAAATGAATTCTTTCTGGCAGAGCAGAAACAAAACCAACAGGTAGGCAATCACCATTCTCAAGTTAGGCCTTTTTGGATCGTTCTTTCACTATGTGGGCTGGTTCCTCTTGCAATAATTTCTCTATGGATGCAAATGAATCTTAACTTATTCAATTGTTATGAGACAGAGAAAGAAAAAAAAAGAAAAATGCAAGGAATGAGAATATGCATTATGTTTTTTTTCTTTTTTTTTCTCTTTGGTTTATTATTTTTGTATTTATTTATTTTTCATATTTTTCTTGTATGAGATGATGGTAATTCTTTGTGTCCTAATATAGGCTTCAATTCTAAAGCTCTAGCTTACGAGTAGGCATCATAAGTTCACTATATGCTTGGCTTGGATAGATGGATTACTAAAGGTTCCCAAACTGTTCCCCACTATCGTCCACGTGGACTAGTAAGGCACCCCAATCCTCACCCATTATAGGCTTCAAATGGAAAGGGTTCAACCTGAGTGGGAGTATTTCACTGGCCTATGTGGAGGTTACCACCTCACGAAGGCAAAGCCACTTTACTTCCTCTTAAAAAGGTAAGCCCGGGTCGAGGGCAAATGCATGCACATGTAAGTGGAGTGTGTGTATTTAAATGTCTTATGAAACTTAAAGTTTTTAGGCAAGATTTTGATAACCTTAAACTTCCTAATGGCCTGACTCTCTAAGTCCCCAGCGGAGTCGCCAAACTGTCATAACGTATTAAGTTTTGGAGGAAACCTAATAGCTAGACACAAAACTACGGAGTCGCCACCAACCATTCTAACCTAGGTGTGATTGGTCACCTATTCAAACTAAGGATAAGGCTTGGTCTACGTTAAAAATTCTAAGTTCGGGAGTACGGTTACGTGTGAGAAAGGATTAGCACCCTCACAACGTCCATCCTAAAATGGTACAAAATAATTTAAGGTTATCTTAATTTTGCCTTTTACTTTAATTTCGATATAATTAAATATTGAAAAATCTTTTAAGTCTCCTCCATCGAGCTGGTTGGATAACCTAAAAGTTTTTTCTCACCTCAAGAGTATTCAAGTAGGACCAATCGCCTTTCTTGAAGAGGCTCCGTCGTCGGATAATTTTTAAGTACATTATGTAAACCCTATTTTGACCTCTACCCATATTTATTATTTTATCTTATTTTATTCCATTGTTATTATTTTTTTTATAAATTATTAATTCACATATTTTATATATTTAAATAAACATGAATTATTTGATATTGAAAATTCTCTTAAAGACCTTCCATCAAGCTGGTAAGACCTTAAAGAAACTTTCTCACCTTAGGAATTTTTAAAGAAACTACTCAAGCGCAATTCCTTTTAAATTCCATCCTCGGAATAATTCACATCTATTAAAATATTTAATTTAATTTAATTTCTATTTATTTTAATTCTTTTCTAATTTTAATTAATTTGATTTTATTATTTATTATAATGAACTTAACTTAATTTTATTTTACTAATTTAAATTTTTTATCGATTTATTAAATATTGGAAATATCCCCTTAGATCTTCCATCAAGCTGGTAAGACCTAAAAGAAACATCCTCACCTCAAGATATCTAAAAGCACTACTCGAGTGCAGTCCCTTTAGAATTCCATCGTCGGAATATTTGTAGTTGTATTATTTTATTCTACATTAAAATTTTTATGACTTTTAATTCCTAATTTGATTACTAATTCTTTTGTTTGTAATTAACTTTAATTAATTCTTATTTCAATTTTTTTAATAAATTTGAGTTTTAAATATCGGAAATGACTTTTTAAATCTTCCATCAAGCTGGTAAGACTTAAAAAGGACCTTCTCACCTCAAGATCTCCGAGATTATTACTCGATCGCAATCCCCTCAGAGTTCCATCGTCGGATTAAGTCATTTTCTATTTATCTTCTATTATGATTTTATTTTACTTATTTATTTTTTAATTTAAAGATTTAATTATATCTTCCTAAAGGATCTTATTTCCCAAAAATTTAATTTCTAAAATTTTATCATATAAATCATACAAACTACATTTTTTAACTAAATCCTAATTACACATGCAAAATATAACACACCGATCAAATAAATCTAAGTATATGAATTTACAAACCATATTTCCATGCAAAATTAATGGTTCATGAAACAAATTACTAATTTAATTATCATGGGAAAATACAAATATATAAATCATAATACCTTATCAACTTATTAAATTAAATCACATGCAAATTATTAAATTAGTTAAATCAATCAACATGCAACATGATTATAAGTTATATCACATCCTACCATGCTAATTATTAATCATCAATCAACCTTACCTTTCTAATTTTCTTTCTTCTTCCACGTTGCTAACCAATTTCCTCTCCACCTGTGCTCTTCTGTTTTTGTTCACTCAGCAACCTTTTATCTTTTTAATTTCATATACATATCTTCCTCCTTTCAAGGATAGTTGACATGAGCAAGGCTATTGGCTGGGTGTAAGAGCGGCAGCAACTTTGCAAGGAAACAGTGATCGGACTGCAGCTGCACTTGTCTTTCTTTCCTTCTCTTTTCTTTGTTGTAGCAGTCCATGTTCCTTTCTTTTCTGTTAGTCTCACGTGGCTTATGAAGGTAACGCTAAGAACAAGCAGCAATGGTGATGAAGCCGAACAGAAACGCAGCAGTAAGGGAGCGTAGCAAGATGAGCAGCCGAGGTAAAGCAATTGATGAAGATGATGAGTGGAGCGACGGCAAAGGCAATGGCGTTCCAGGGCTGCAGGACAAGGCAGGAGTGGCGGGAATGGATGGCACGGATGCAGCAGCTGTTGGCAGCAATGAGGAATGGTGCAGTGATGAAGAAGACGACAAAAACAAAGGCACCGTGCAGTGATGAAGAAGACGACCAAAACAAAGGCATGGTGCAACAGTGAGACAGAACCGAATGGTGATTGGCTCGGTTGAATGAATGGCAGAACAGAAACGCCTGAAGAAGCAGTGGGGATGCTGACAAAGCGACAATGATGATATGTTGGTCTTAGTGGCAGCCGCTAATGCAGCAAAATGGACAAGGCAGCGACGTTGGTGGTGTAGCTTCGTGGTCAGCCGCTAGATGCATTGCTAAGAGGCGGCCATATACTTCTTCCAAATCCTCCTCTCTGTCACGCCGCCTCCCCCCCTTTTTTCTTTTTGCCGTCTGCTTTATATCTTTCTTTTTCATGGTTTTCTAGGGTTTTTTATTTTCCTGTGTGTTGTCCTCCTTTAACCCTCGTTCTCTCTCTTTAATATATGTGTTTGTCTTTTTTTATTTAATTTTCTTTCCTTTCCTTGATATGGGTAATAAAACCCATTTTATTTCCTTTCCATCCATGCACAAATTTGAGTTTGACTTGTATATTTATTGATTCTCACTTGATTCACTCATTGATTTTGATTTTTAAATTTTTGGCTTTGCTTTTGTTTTAAGATTCTGATTTTTTATTTTTTTTATTTTTTTTATTTTATCAAGTTTTCCTTCTTTGGGCCCTTTATTTCTTGTTATTTTTGTTCTATTTTTTCATTTTTATTTTTTATTATTATTATTTTTTATTTTTTTTAATTTTTTAATAATAAACAAGATAGTAATACAAAAAATTAAATTCATCTTCTAATTATCAAACCCAATAGGCCCAATAACATTAAAAGACCTCGGACAAAATGGGGTGTCTACAACCATCTATATATCCAGACTCTACAGTACTACGGGGATGTAATCACTTTACTTTTCAACTTTACTTTATTAATAAGATATCGACAGACATCAAGCCAACCTCGCTCTGATACTATTAAATCTGTCACATCCCAATTACACAGTATTTTTCTCTTTTTACACATTTCCACAATATATAGTTTGGTTGGGCTGTCTGCGATATCTTATTTCCCACATTTCATTCCCTGAACCCATAATATCCGTAACTTAATATAGTTAATGGAAATAAATATTTACAATTTGTATTTATAAGCAATACTTACATCCCCTTATTTAATACACTATCGTAGTATTGTAAATCAAAAGTCTGAACATATAATATAAATTAATTATACCTCCGAGATTTATAAGCGCTATCTCGGGGTGCTAAATATGCAACCTTGAATCCTCGGATAATATACTTCAGATGGTCACTGCAAAATATCTGGGGAGATGAAATATTAGAGTGAGCAAAACCCCAGCTCAGTAAGAGATTTGTATGTAAATCTTGATACCTCGAAGACTACATGCAGTAAAACCTTTTATTTCCTATTTATAAATTGGCACTCTATAAATGAGTGATACTATAGTCGGCCGAAAAATCTAGATGGAGTGTGGTAGGTATTTTGGAATACCTGTCTTGTCCCGGAAACCCAGAGCGACTATAAGTAGTAAAAACCGTTGTTGATATAACGCATCTTTCGTATTATTTCATATCCTTCTCTTCATATCCTTCTCAAAGTAATGCTTTTATAAAATAAAGCATTTAAGCAAAGTAAATTAATATTCATATATTCTTTAAAAAGAATATTAATTTAAATAAATCATATTTCTCATTTAAAATGTCATATCACGAATCACATATACATTGTAAATAGTACAGTACTTTGTGTAGCACAGAAAAACTGTTTAAAAATCATTCTTCTTCCTTATAAAACATATTCATGTTCATTTTCCATCTAATCACATCTTTTCATATCACATATCATTTCATATTTTATAAAAGTGGAGACTAAAGCATCACCCAGAATATCATGCTATAGAGAGAGTACCCCGTAGGGCAATAATAATCATGTCAGATATATGGCCATAGTCTATATTGTCCTCGACGGATCACTGTTCAAGTGTCGACTAGGACTATCTGTCACACCCCGGAAACGTGGAAGTCTTGGGTTAACTTTTTCATTTTTTTATCTTAATTTCTTACTTAGGTTGCATTCCTGCCAGTGTAGGTTACTTATATTTTTTTTATAGAAATTTCGGCAGCATAACAGCTGTAACTATCCTAACCCCCTGCATGAAAACGCAATTTATATTTCCCAATACAGTTCATTTCAAACTATATATTTATAATTCCACAGCAGTTCATTTTATTTATGCTTTCTTAACCGTAATCATAAGATCCCACAAAACTTATACAACATTCATAATATCCCAATTTTCATAATATCCATCACATCATATTGACCTATTCCTCGGAATAACGTTTACGTTCATACGATATCGACTACATCCCAAAAGTATCGTTTATATATAAATATCTGTGCTGTACAGGATGTCTGGTATCAAAAATAAGAGTATACCTTACGTGTGTACAAAAAGTAGCTTGAAGAGAGACGTGTCCCTCAGCCTACGTCATATACGCAGCAGGCAAAAGGATGATCACTGCAAATAATCTGGAAGGATAGAGGGGGGTGAGCTTTTGGAAAGCCCCATAAGAAATGCATTTAAAATAGTAACAGTATCGAAATATGCAGAAAAACAAGATGCCATAATAATGCGTTTCATACTTTAAATCATCGTATGAAATCTTTAATACATATATCTAAAATTCATACTTGTTTCAAACATACATCATACTTTAGAAACTTAACATCATAATTAATAAAACTTATCATAGAGTTCATGGAGACTAGGCGAGATCATATAGCCAGTATGCGGGTCATGACTAATCGTCCTCCGAAGAGGGAACTGAGTACCTATGGCCATGGTAGGGGGCCGTAGACCTGATCAGGGTCGTACAACAAACATGCACCACGAAGGACCAACATACCCACAAGGGACGGAAGCATGCACAATGTGGGCGAGAACATGCACGACGTGGGCTAAACATATGCCACAAGGGATGGGAACATGCACAATGTGGCAAGCATGACAGGCAATAACATAAACTATAGGAGGGCCTTAGTCTCAAATTTTACTTACTTTTACAACTTCTTAATCATAAATTTGGTACAAAATAGTAAGGACCGGAAGTGCCTGGGTCGTGTTAGCCAGGGATTTACCACCCCAATCGCGGTTTCGGAAAACATACTTATTTACCTTCATACTTAATACATTATTGAAAAATCATGCATAAAAATCATAAGGTTCGTTTTCTTAGGCATCTTTAGTTAACATAAAACATGAACTTCAGTTTTAAAGCGATAAACTCTTCTTTCAGAAATCGGTTGGTACGTCTAGCTAGTTTTCAAAAGACTTTGGAAATTAACTTTGGAACGTAATTCATGCTTCAAACATTTCCTTATAAATTGAGATGAAAGTAAGGGACACCATCACAACTTTAAATAACATCCCTTACCTATCAGATCTTAGGGCAGCAACTTTCCTCAAGTCTCGGACGTGCCTCAATTTGCGTGCCTACACTACTTGCTGCCCAAAACAATTTCGAAACCATCAATACATACTTATACTTATCTTAACATACCTTAATATATCTTAAGTAACCATAAACATCATTAGAGTTGGCCTTATTCACTAACTTTTCTACTTGCTCGGTTTTTACCGATAAATGTGCCATCTCGATATATTTATATTCCTTAGACTTAAGCTCACCAAAATAATGTTTTACATGTTCTTTTAAACACTTTACATAATACTTCAAGACTTGTGAAATTGCCAAATCCCACCATTTCATCGTTTTCGAATAAATTGAACCTTAAACTGAACTTTTCGGTATTAAACTAACACCATACAATCATCAACCAAGCAAACTTCACCATTTTTATAAAGAACCTAGGCTGTCCAAAACATAGCCTAACCCTAGAAAATCTATTTCAAAATTCTACTTTAGCCAAAATCATGCAAATTTAACATATATCAATCATATTTCAACTTTATATTCTTCCAACAATTTTACCTTATGTTGACCAACTTTGACCAAAGATTTATCCACCAACAATCACTCTTAGCTGTAGATCAACATGTATACAACTTAGAAACACCATAAACAAGATTAAAAATCCATCAAAGAAGTAAGGAATTAACTTTCTCTCACCTTGCAAAACCGGGCAACTCTGTCCAGATTTCTTCTCTCTAACTTTTCACTAACCAAATGATTTTTGTTTTGGCTGAGGTATTTTTTTTTTGTGCAGGGGACTTATGGATGAACAATCGGTCCTTCTTGGCCGAACTCCAATTCAGCTTGGAACGTGGTCGAAAAAATTTCACAAGATGAAGCAGATGAGGACGCTTACGGGAGATTGACAGGGGGATTTCTTTCTGGTCCCGTCGACTTACAGAGTCTATAATACCATTCTGGCGACTGAATTAAGTCTACTATCATAGGATAAAATTCAGGCCCAAACTCCACTCGTATGTCGTTTAATTTGACCTAAAACCAAAGCCTAGCAGTGAGCAGAAAATCTGGTTGCTGGCTGGCCTGCACCAATAAATCCATAAAATATTTTTCCAACCCATTCTTTGTGATTTAGCCATTTCTCAAGTGTTTTGCTATGTGTCTAGTATATTTTTATTTTAGCCCTACATAAATACCAAATTCATACATTGAACTTCTTTCTAGTCTTCAATTTAATAATAATATGAAAATTTTGGGTTTCACATTCTCCCCACCTTTTAGGAATTTGTTCCTCCAAATTCAGGCTGGTCCATTAAACAAGTGCGGGTACTTTTCTCTCATGAGGCTCTCTAGCTCCCACTTAGCTTCCTCTGTTGTGTGGTGCTGCCAAAGAATCTTAACCAATGGAACAGTTTTAGTTCGAAGTACCCTTTCCTTTCTGTCAAGGATCCGGACTGGCTGCTCAACATAGCTCATATCTCCCTGAATATCCAATGGTTTGTACTCGATAACATGGGAGGGATCTGGATAATACTTCCTCAACATAGAGACATGGAAGACGTTATGTATCCTAGAAGGCTGTGGTGGCAAAGCTAATCGGTAAGCAACATCCCCAACTCTCTCCAATATCTCAAACAGACCAATGAAACGAGGACTCAACTTTCCTTTCTTTCCGAAGCGCATGATACCCTTGCTCGGAGATACTTTCACAAATACAGAGTCCCCAACCTGAAACTCAAGTGGCCATCTACGTACATCGGCATAACTCTTTTGTCTACTTTGGGCAACCTTAAGTCTATCACAAATAATCCAAACACCCTTAGCTGCTTCTCCAACAAGATCAGAGGCTAAAATCTTACGATCACCCACTTCTTCCCAAGCCATTGGGGATCTACATCTCCTGCCATATAGAGCCTCGTATGGTGGCATTCCGATACTGGTATGATAACTATTATTTTAGGCAAACTCTACGAGGGGCAAGTGGTCATCCTATGAACCCTTAAAGTCTAGTGCACAGGCCCTCAACATGTCCTCTAAGGTCTGAATAGTCCGCTCGAACTGACCGTCTATCTGAGGATGGTAGGCTGTGCTCAAATGCAATTGAGATCCCATGGCTTCCTGAAAATGAGTCCAAAATCGAGAGGTGAACCTGGAATCTCTATCAGAAATGATGCTCACGGGAGCCCCATGTAATCGAGCACTCTCTCTAACATACAAGTCTGCCAATGTACTCAGGGAATCTGTGCTCTTAATGGCAAGGAAATGAGCACTCTTAGTCAATCTATCAACAATAACCCAGATTGTATCATGACCTCTCCGGGTCCTCGGTAAGCCCATAATAAAATCCATCGTAATGTGCTCCCATTTCCATGTAGGCACCGGTAAAGACTTAAGTAGTCCTGCTAGCTTCTGGTGCTCAACCTTAATCTACTGACAAATCAAACATTTGGCCACAAACTCTGCAATGTCTCGTTTCATACCAATCCACCAATACACCTTACGCAGGTCATGGTAAATCTTAGTGCTGCCTGGGTGCATAGTGTAGCGAGAATAATGGGACTCTCTCAAAATCCTTTGTCTCAGGGTATCATCGCTCGGAACACATATACGGACCTTGAACCTCAATAACCCATCATCACTGACCGTAAAATCTGACTACAAGCCTTGCTCTGCTTGGCTAACCATGTCCAATAATCTCTGATCATTTCTCTGCCCTGACCTGATCTGATCTAAGATACTTGGTTCAATCTGAAGGCTAGCCATAAACCCGACATCTACTGTTTCAACACTAACACTGAGCTCGGTGAACTGCTCAAACAATTCCCATTCTTTAACCATCACAACAAAAACCATACTCTTCCTGCTCAGAGCATTTGCAACTACGTTCGCCTTGCCCAGGTGGTACAGAATCTCCCAGTCATAATCCTTAAGAAGCTCTAACCAACGTCTCTGCCTCATATTAAGTTCCTTCTGATCAAATATATACTTCAAACTCTTATGATCAGTGAAGATCTGGAACTTCTCACCATACAGATAATGCCGCCATATCTTTAGAGCAAAAACCACGGCGACTAACTCTAAATCATGCGTAGGGTAGTTACGTTCAAGGTCTTTAAGCTAGCGTGAACCATATGAGACTACTCTACCATGTTGCATCAGCATACAACCTAGACCCTGATTGGAAGCATCACTGTATATAGCGAAGCCTCCGGATCCACTCGGAATGGTCAGGACTGGTGCTGTAGTTAATCTTTGCTTAAGCTCTTGAAAACTCTGCTCACACTGATTTGACCATTCAAACGGAACCCCTTTGCATGTAAGCTTAGTCAACAAAGCTGCAATCCGAGAAAAACCCTCAACAAACCTCCGGTAGTACGTTGCCAATCCCAGGAAACTCCGAATGTCAGTCACTGTCTTCGATCGCTCCCACTGGAGTATTGCCTCAACCTTGGACGGATCAACTGACACCCCGTCCTTAGATACTACATGGCCAAGAAAAGCTATCCGATCTAACCAAAATTCACACTTACTAAACTTCCCATAAAGCTGCTTATCTTGAAGAGTCTGGAGCACAATCCTCAGATGCTATTCGTGCTCCTCCCGGGACTTAGAATATATTAGAATATCATCTATAAAGACAATCACAAATTTATCCAAATACTCCCGAAACACATCATTCATCAAAGTCATGAATGCGGCAGGGGCATTGGTCAAGCCGAAATGCATCACCAGAAACTCGAAATGGCCATATCGGGTTCTAAAGGCCGTCTTCGGTACATCTTCCTTCCTAATCCTCAACTGATGATAACCTGATCTCAAATCAATCTTAGAAAACATTGAAGCCCCTTTCAATTGATCAAACAAATCTTCTATTCTTGGCAAGGGATACTTATTCTTAATTGTAGCTTTATTTAGTAACCTATAGTCGATACATAACCGGAGACTACCATCTTTCTTTCTCACAAATAGTACCGGAGCACCCCATGGAGACACACTTGGTCTAATAAAACCCTTATCAAGCAACTCTTGCAACTGTTTCTTTAATTCTTCTAATTCAACTAGTGCCATCTGGTAGGGAGGTTTAGAGATAGGCTGGGTATCCGGCACTAAATCAATAGTGAACTCCAGCTCTCTCTCTAATGGTAATCCTGGCAACTCATCCGGAAACACATCAGGAAACTCACATACCACTGGTATATTTGATATACGTGGAGATTCCCGACTCGTATCAGAGACAAAGGCAATATAACCTTCACACGAATAAATTTATTTGAAATTTCAAACATATAAACAATATACAACTTCATCGAACATAACATCATATATTCTATTTCTTAATAGCAAAACATACATCAAATTTGTCAAGTAAAAAAAAGGTATAGTCTTAGTGTAGCAATCTAGACTTGCACGATTGGTGGATAACCAAACCATGCCTAAGATTACATCGAAGCTATACATGTTTAACAAAACTAGATCTGCTAACATTACCTTGTCTCCAACCTTAATTTCACAATTCCTACACACCATATCTGTCATTTGAGATTCATACATAGGTGTGCTAATATGCAATAGGTGACCTAGAGGCTCAGGTTTTAAATGGAGATTGTGTGCAAACTGTGGTGATATAAATGAGTGCATGGACCCTGGGTCAAATAAAACATGTGCCTCATGATTACAGACAAGAAGATTACCTCTAATAGTTTCGAAGGAGTTATCGGCAGTCTCCCTGTCTAAAGCAAATACACGCCCCTGAGTAACAGGCTTCTTACCCTTCTCAGCTATGGTAACCTGTTTCTGTGGGGCCTGTCTTTGTGGAGCCCGTGTCTCTGGCTGCTGTCGTGGTGGCTCTTGAGGCTGTGGGGTCTTATCTTGCATTTGTGGGCAATCCTTGATCAAATGACCCTTTTCCTCACACTTAAAACAATTGCCAATGACCCAGTGGCATGGCCCACCATATGTCCTACCACAATCTCTACACCTTCTAATAACCCTCTGAGAGCCTCTGGTGATCTCTACTGTATCAGTAGGAGTCTTGGGCTAATAAGCCCTTGCCCAAGACTCATCTGTCCTCGATCTCTTAAGTGAACTCCACTTTTGCTCTAATCGGGAACTTTTTGTCCTCTTGTCTTTACCCTTACTCTTACTTCTGGACCCATACTGTGCTTGTGTAACATCTAGACCCCTCTCTATATCCTGAGCCCGTCCAAGAGCATCCTCAAACTCAGTAATACGAAACCCTAATAATCTATCTCGGATGGCTGGTCTCAGTCCAGACAAAAACCTCTCGGTACGACACTCCTGATCTCTGACTGTCTCGGGGTCATATCTCATCAGGATCATAAATTGGTTCTCATACTCATCAACCGACATACTGCCTTGTACTAAATTCAAAAACTCTATCTGCATCTTCTTCTAGGCAGTACGAGGAACATATTGGGTCTTCAAGGCTAACAAAAAGGTATCCCAACTAATCACTGTGTGTCGGGTAGTCAACTGTCTCTTAGTGGCTCTCCACCAGCGTCCTGCCTGACCCTTCAACATATAAGAACCCATACTGACTTTCTCAGCATCTGTGCACCCCAAGTAATCAAAAGCTATCTCTAACTCTAATAACCACTCCTCGGCCTTAACTGGATCGTTAATCCCCTTAAATTCTGGGGGATTCATCTTAAGAAAGTCCCGTAATCTGCCCGTATCTCTGTTATCTCTGGGCTGTCAGACTAGAGGCTGAGGAGCGGGGGGTGCCTGAGGAGCCTGTGGAGGAGGAGGTGGTGAAGTAGGTGTGGGCACTGTGGCACTTATAGTTGAGGTGTTGGCCCCGAAATATTGAGCAAACATAGCAGTAATGTTGCCAAACCCCTCTTTCATATTGTGTTCGAGCCTATTTATTCTGGTATTTGGGCTCTCTGGTTGGAGAGCAGGTGGTAGAGGTGGCTGAGCCTGCCTCCGAGGGCGACCTCGTCTCCCACTCATAGTGCGTGATCAAATACCTGCGCATAAACCATGTGTTTTAATCAAAACTTTAACAGATATACTCAATTTTATAACCAAACAAGTACAGATACTTGGGATGTAATCTTATTCTGACTACCGACACTGACAGTACTAGACAACCTTTGCTCTGATACCAAGAAACACTGTCATACCTCAGAAACGTGCAAGTCTTGGGCTAACTTTTTCATTTCTTTTATCTTAATTTCTTACTTAGGTTGCATTCCTGCCAGTGTAGGTTACTTATATTTTCTTTTATAAAAATTTCGGCAGCATAACAGCTGTAACTATCCTAACCCCCTGCATGAAAATGTAATTTATATTTCCCAATACAGTTCATTTCAAACTATATATTTATAATTCCACAGCAATTGATTTTATTTATGCTTTCTTAGCCGTAACCATAAGATCCTACAAAACTTATACAACATTCATAATATCCCAATTTTCATAATATCCATCACATCATATTGACCTATTCCTCGGAATAACGTTTACGTTCATACAATATCAACTACATCCCAAAAGCATCGTTTATATACAAATATCTGTGCTGTACAGGATGTCTGATATCAAAAATAAGAATATACCTTACGTGTGTACAAAAAGTAGCCTGAGGAGAGATGTGTCCCTTAGCCTACGTCGTATACGCAGCAGGCAAAGGGATGATCACTGCAAATAATCTAGAAGGATAGAGAGGGTGAGCTTCTGGAAAGCCCCGTAAGAAATGCATTTAAAATAGTAACAGTATCGACATATGTAGAAAAACAAGATGCCATAATAATGCGTTTCATACTTTAAATCATCGTATGAAATCTTTAATACATATATCTAAAATTCATACTTGTTTCAAGCATACATCATACTTTAGAAACTTAACATCATAATTAATAAAACTTATCATAAAGTTCATGGAGACTAGGCGGGATCATATAGCCAATATGCAGGTCATGACTAATCATCCTCCGAAGAGGGAACTGAGTACCTACGACCATGGTAGGGGGCCGTAGACCTGATCAGGATCGTACAGCAAACATGCACCACGAAAGACCAACATACCCACAAGGGACGGAAGCATGCACAATGTGGGTGAGAATATGCACAATGTGGGCTAAACATATGCCACAAGGGACGGGAACATGCACAATGTGGCAAGCATGACAGGCAATAACATAAACTATAAGACGGCCTTAGTCTCAAATTTTACTTACTTTTACAACTTCTTAATCATAAATTTGGTACAAAATAGTAAGGACCGGGAGTGCCTAGGTCGTGTTAGACAGGGATTTACCATCCCAATCGCGGTTTCGAAAAACATACTTATTTACTTTCATACTTAAAAGATTATTGAAAAATCATGCATAGAAATCATAAGGTTCATTTTCTTAGGCATCTTTAGTTAACATAAAACATGAACTTCGATTTTAAAGCGATAAACTCTTCTTTCAGAAATCGGTTGGTACGTCTAGCTAATTTTCAAAAGACTTTGGAAATTAACTTCGGAACGTAATTCATGCTTTAAACATTTCTTTATAAATTGAGATGAAAGTAAGGGACACCATCACAACTTTAAATTACATCCCTTACCTATCAGATCTCAGGGTATCAACTTTCCTCAAGTCTCGAACGTGCCTCGATTTGCGTGCCTACACTACTTGCTGCCCAAAACAATTTCGAAACCATCAATACATACTCATACTTATCTTAACATACCTTAATATATATTAAGTAACCATAAACATCATTAGAGTTGGCCTTATTCACTAACTTTTCTACTTGCTCGGTTTTTACCGATAAATGTGCCATTTCGATATATTTATATTCCTTAGACTTAAACTCACCAAAATAATGTTTTACGTGTTCTTTTTAACACTTTACATAATACTTCAAGACTTGTTAAATTGCCAAATCCCACCATTTCATCGTTTTCGATTAAATTGAACCTTAAACCGAACTTTTCGGTATTAAACTAACACCATACAATCATCAACCAAGCAAACTTCACCATTTTTATAAAGAACCTAGGCTATCCAAAACATAGCCTAACCCTAGAAAATCCATTTCAAAATTCTACTTTAGCCAAAATCATGCAAATTCAACATATATCAATCATATTTCAACTTCATATTCTTCCAACAATTTTACCTTACGTTGACCAACTTTGACCAAAGATTTATCCACCAACAATCACCCTCAGCTGTAGATCAACATGTATACAACTTAGAAACACCATAAACAAGCTTAAAAATCCATCAAAGAAGTAAGGAATTAACTTTCTCTCACCTTACAAAACCGGGCAGCTCTGTCCAGATTTCTTCTCTCTAACTTTTCACTAACCAAATGATCTTTGCTTTGGCTGAGGTATTTTTTTTTTGTGTAGGGGACTTATGGATGAACAATCGGTCCTTCTTGGCCGAACTCCAATTCAGCTTGGAAGGTGATCGAAAAAATTCCACAACGTGAAGCAGATGAGGACGCTTACGGGAGATTGACGGGGATTTCTTTCTGGTCCCGTCGACTTACAGAGTCTATAATACCATTCTGGAGACTGAATTAAGTCTACTGTCATGAGCTAAAATTTCAGGCCCAAACTCCACTCGTATCTCGTTCAATTTGACCCAAAACCAAAGCCTAGCAATGAGCAGAAAATCTGGTTGCTGGCTGGCCTGCACCAATAAATCCATAAAATTTTTTTCCAGCCCATTCTTTGTGATTTAGCCATTTCTCAAGTGGTTTACTATGTGTCTAGTATATTTTTATTTTATCCCTACACAAATACCAAATTCTTACATTGAACTTCTTTCTAGTCTTCAATTTAATAATAATATGAAAATTTTGGGTTTCACACTATCACATATCACATGTCACATGTCACATGTCACATATCACGTATCACATATCACATATCGGCATGATATGGGGCCTCCTAGTCTCAAAACAGTATATGTGAAATCTTATCACCTTTATGGGATTCATTAAAATCATTAACATCTTTCCAAGGATCCATAAAGGTGTAAATCACATTTCCTTACATGGTGAAAACAGTTTATAAGAAAACCACACTGTAAAAATAAAATTTTATAATTGTTTCTTTTTCACTGTAAAACACATAAATACTTATCTCCATGTTTTCTTTCCAAAACATGAATTTCAAAGTTATTGAAAACCCATGCCAACATTTTCATGATTTATGGAAAAATAAAATAAAATATTTTATTTTCCAACTTCAATAATTCTATCACCATAATTTCCACTATAAACCCGTGTAGAGACAATTAAGTCTCAAAATAATATTTACACAGTGATTATACCTTTATGGAAATCACTTTATGTGATTAAAATCTTATTTATGCCATAAAGGAAAATCATGATTAAATAGTGAATATCGTACTGAAAATAATTATCAAATATTCACTATTCACCATTCCATTTCACCAATTACACCTTTCACTGTAAAACACGGGGGATGAATTTTCAGAAATGACACCTTCACTGAAATCGGTGTCAAAAATATTTTATAAATATTTTTCGCTATAAAAACCTTTTATGAAAAATATTTAATCCATCCATTTCGGGGCTAGGAAAAATATCAATAATGCACCAATGTATTTTCTAATAATTTTAGAAATATTCTGAATAATTTTCGACAGCATAATGGCTGCCTGGATCCTAACCTCTCTGCACCTTAAAACACAGTTCATCAACCAAGTCACATATTTTCATGCAATTTCAATACCAAACCATATTTCCAAAATTCATATAAAATTCATAGCCTTTAATTCATGCATTCGGGTATCCTTACAAATCTACACACGTATCTCTTACCTGTGTATCGAGATCACGTTATCTCGTGCTCCACTCAAATGCTGAGCTTCCGACTGCAATTAAATTCATCGCAATCATTAGTTAAATTTTCATTTTATTTTAAGTTATGATCTACATCAACATGTAGATGTAAGTCTATGCTTATAGCTAAATTGGCTATTTTTCATGCTCTTCTTTCTCGCTCATTCTATTATGGCCAAATGACCTTTAAATAAATAAATTTATTGTTTTAAATTTTTGTTAATATAATAAATGCATGAGCTGCCCTTTACTTGTATATTTCTATCCATTAAGAAATAAAATAGCATATTTTTATTTCTTTCATTTCTTCTCCATTCGGCAGCTACATGTATTGACTATATTCATTCTTTTATAAATTTTATTTTCTGCGCTAACAGCCTTCATTTCAGCCCCTTTTATTGACTTTTATGCTTGACTATTTAGCACAAATTTCAGCCCTCATTCTTCTCTCTTTTCACGTTACAATCAGCATTTTCCTTTCCTCGTTTCACGTCACACACAACACATCATCTTTACCTCTTATTTTCAGACCACCTTAACCACTATTGTTGACCATTTGCTTCCTAGGTCAATTTCTCATAAACTTAGTCTTTATTCTTTCTCATTTACACGCCACAACATTCCACAACAGCTCCCCCTTTTTTGACTTTTAATCCAGCTTTTTATCATCTTCGGTCAACACCATCGGATCAAACCCCCCCCCCCCCCATTTGCTTCGGTTTCCAGCCCCTCTTTTCTGTCCTATTTTTATTCTATCAAAACACTACGTTGAAGTCCTCCATATTTCTACCATATTTATACCTCTTAAAATTGTCATGGTCCACCGGCAGTAAAGTTTCCTATGTATCCACATATATATAATTTTTGTTTCCATTTGTTCATGCCATACACGCACATAACAACCAATTTCCTGGCTTTCATTTCAGCCTTCAAACATTCGGTCCTTCAAGCCTTTAATGCGCCAGGTTTTTATTTCTCAAAATTATTATTATCCATTAACTCAAAATTATTATTATCCATTAACAGCATGTCCCCTGTATAAACATAGTTCCTTTCCATGTTTAACTCAAGGTTTCATGTCAGCCATGCTATTGTACACACCTACACAACCTAAGCTTTTATTTTCTGCTGTTCACGCCATATTCATGCAGTTTTATTTTCAGTTTTTCCATTCCTTTTCTTCAGAAATTTACTTCACAATCAACGTCCAAAATACACTATAACAATTATTCCTCAAGACAAATAATTATATACATCATTTCCTTAACCAATCATCACCCTAAACACACAACTCAAGAGCATGGAACGTGGCCAGAATTATTTTACCTGAATAAACGCCACTGTCAGTTGCAGGGGAGCCTCCTTTTGATGGTTTTTGGCTGAGCTTTTTAAAGAATATTGGAGCCATGGTGCTGAGGATGAAGTTTTCTGAGGAAGTCTTAATGATTTGGTGATGGGAGGATGGTGATTTCGGAGCTAAAGCATGAAATCGGTGGAGGAGAAAGCAGAACGGTGAGCTGAAGCCAGAAAAATGGTGAGGCGGTGCAACAAGCTGCAGGAAATAAATGAAGGCTGCTTGTTGGCTTATTCTAATTGGTCATCATATGCATTTTAACTAATAAAATTCTAACATGATTTATTTAAAGTCTAAAATGTCTTCTAAGGTCTTCATATTTACTCATGTTGCCACTACACCTTCTCTTTTCTGTTCCAGCCCATTTTCCATTTAAAATTTCATTTATTTAATTTATTTCTTAAGCTAAATTATGACTTATTTGATTTACTTTGACCACTTCATAAGAAAATAAATTTTGCTCTTGTACAATATCGAAGTTTTCGATTTTATTTCACCTTAGTTTCGATATTTAGAAAGTATCAAATTTTTATTTATTTTGTTACTTAAAATATTTTTATTATTATGTACATGTACAATACAATTTAACGAGTTCTCGCATAGAAAACCTGCTAAATCGAAGCCAATAAGTTTGCCACCTGGGATGATGGGTGTAGCGCAGGAATTGGTAGTGAGAGTTAGGCAAGATCTTAGGGGTTGGAACCGGATGTGTACATAGTAGCGCTCATGATGAAGGTAAGATCTTAGGGGTTTGGCTATTGAATTTAGAGAAAAGGAGAAGGGGCGTGCTGCCGCTAGTGAGAGAAAGAAAATATTTTTTTTTTTTGAAAAATCATCAATCATAAATTATTAGGAATTATTCATAGCATCTGGATTACAGAAAGGTAGTGAGGATTGATGATCCCACTCCTTGAGCTCTCCTGTAGCACAATAGGAGTGTGCCAACATATGGGCAAATTTATTCGCATCCCTACGTACATGACTCAAAGTAACAGAGGTAAACCCCTGAACTAAATGAAGAATATCAGATACGATGTTTGCTCCCTGCCAGAAAGAGACATCTTGCTTGGTAATCTCACGCGGTCACTAAACAGTCAGTCTCCAAAATGACTTGAGAGTAACCCTGCAAGTGCGCACGCCATAACCCAAACCAAACTACCTTAACCTCCACATGAAGAGAATCAGGCATGTGGTCCGCTTTTGTCATAGCAGCATACAACATAAAACCTGTAGAGTCCCGCACTACAAGACCCAAAGTTGCTTGACACGAGGCAAAGGCTGCATCAACATTTATCTTGAGAACATTACTTGGTGGCACTTTCTAGGATTCACAACATGTTAGTTCTCTACTGGATGATCGTACTCGACAATTTAATCGAATATTGTCCAAAACATGATGCTCAACCTGTGTCTGAGGCACTGACAACATTTTACATCGTCCGTGATGTAAACACCGATTGCGATTCTGCCATAGGACCCAGCACACAACCACAAGAACTTGTTCTACGCCCCTATTCTTAGCCTCTGTAAGGAGGAAATCCTAGAAATCCAAACCCCTTAGTGGAGAGTTAATAGTACTGAGTACCCAACTAGAACACCGCTCCCAAAAACAATGGAACCAATTTTCCTCATCAATTCCACACACTGGGCACATTGTTTCCATACGGATGCATCTATTCTTTGATAAAGCAAGAGTTGGCAGAATGTTGTGAAGTATCCGCCACATTAAATATTGCATCCGAGGCTGAACCTACATTTGCCAAATGTACTTCCATACATCTACTCTATCATCGATAGCATGCACAAGTTTCCCAAGGAATAGCCGAGCCGAAAATTATGCTGACTTTACTGTGAAATACCCCATCTGTGTTCCATTCCATACCAACTTGTCTTGAGACTGATAAGAACTAAGAGGAATTTGCAAAATAGCCTTTTGATCATCAACCCCAAAAAGCTCTTGTAGCATCTCCCTATTCCAGGAGCAAGTTTCCACATCAATAAGCGATTGAACTCTCATATTTGTTAGTTCACCTGTAACCAGAGGGGTTGGTCTGTAGGTTAGAGGACGGTTAACCCATTTATCCTTCCACACATCAATCAGCAAGCCATTACCCATCCGCCATCTAGATCCAAGCATTACCACCTCCTTCCCTTGAAGCAAGCTTCTCCACAAATAGGAAGAGCCAAAACAATTAGTAGCTGTCATCATTGTTGAATAAAGAAAGTAACGCCCTTTCAAGACCCTATAACACCACGTAGATCCTGAGTGCAATAATCTCCACCACTACTTTGAAAGTAAGGCCAAATTAAACAATTCTAAATCCTTAAAACCTAAAACCCCATCCTGCTTAGAGCAACATAAAGAATCAAAACGTAGCCAATGAATACTCCTATTATCAGAGTTACTCCCCCACCAAAACTTTGCAACAATAGAATTGATCTTTGACAGCAGATATTGCGGCAATCTGAAGCAACTCATATAGTAAACTAGAATGGACATGGCCACAGCTTTATTGAGCAACCCTTTACCTGCATAAGATAGAAGCCATCCTTGCCAACCTTGAACTTTACGCCAGATACGGTCTGTAATAGATTGGAATTCTCTCCGTTTGGCTCGTCCTAATAGTAGAGGCAGTCCCAGATATCTTTCCCGTTCCAAATATTTATGTACCCCAAGCACAGAACATATGGAAACTCTAGTATCATTATCCACATTAGCACTAAAATATAAGGCAGATTTTTGGAGATTAACCTGTTGCCCAGACTCTGTCTCATAGACCTACAGAAGATGCATAATCGACCGACAATCTTCATCTCGAGCTTTAAACAAAATTAAGCTATCGTCTGCAAAAAATAAATGTGAAACAGTAGGGGCTTGTCTTGCAATGCGAATGCCCTTTAGTTGGTTCTGCAGAGTAGCTTTGTGAATTAAATAGGACAACCCTTCAACACAAATCAAAAATAGATATGGAGACAACAGATCTCCCTGCCTGAGTCTTCTAGTCGGAATGATCTTCCTACTCAACTTCCCATTGATTTTAACGGAATAGGTGACTGTACGAACACATTTCTGCACCAATGAGATCCAAGACTCGGCAAAACCCATTGCTCTCACCATACCCTCCAGGTAGTCCCACTCAACCCGATCGTAAGCTTTGCTCATATCCAACTTTAAGGCCACTTCTCTTGCCAACCTCGTATGTTTCAACTTCATGTGATAGAAAGTCTCAAAAGCCACCATTGCATTGTCAAAAATCTGCCTCCCAAGAACAAAAGCACTATGCTCTTCTCCAATGATTTTTGGTAGCAAGAGTTTTAATATGTTAACAAGGATTTTAGAAATTAGTTTGTAAACAACATTACACAAACTAATAGGGCGAAAATCCTCGACAGATTGAGGAGCATCGCTTTTAGGGATAAGGGCTATAATTGTATGGTTAATGCTATCAACATTTAAACCTCCATGCAAGAATTTTAGCACCAAATGCTGAAGATCCCTCCTAATTAAATGCCAATATGTTTGGTAAAAGCATGCTGTCATGCCATCAGGACCTGGGGACTTCCCTGGATCCATTTGCCTTAACGCTTCAAGGACCTCCACTTGAGTGAAATCAGCATATAACATCCTATTATCCTCATCTGAGATTCTCCGCGATATCCCCGAACAAATCTGACCCGTTAAACCAGCAGTGGTGGCTGAGTATATCTCAGAAAAGTAATCCACTATCTCGGTATGAATGCTATCATAATCAACATGAACAGTACCATCATCCCTTACCAGCCTTGTAATTGTATTATTCCTTGGACGACCAGACGCAACAGCATGGAAGTATTTAGTGTTGCGATCTCCCTCCTTAAGCCACAACACTTCCGATCTTTGTCGCCAGTGGATTTCCTCACATCGGAGAAGTTCCGATAAACATTGCTGTTGAAGTTGGCATTGTGGATCATCAGTTTTATAGGATGATTTGCTCAAGGTATCTTGTAGATACTTGATCTGTCGAGACAAGTTACCATACTCCTCCCTATCCTATTTTATCAAACTTTGACCACATGACCTCAACTTAGCCACCAACTCGGGAAAAGTTTCAGACAAACCTGAGTCCCAACCCGTCGAGACCACCTTCTCACAGTCAGTATGCCGAACCCACATATTCTCGAACATGAAAAGTTTCGGACCCCTCCTCCAGACTTGACCTTCAGTTAGATTATAAAGGAGAAAAAAATGGTCTGATGTAGAAGAGAAAATATGGTGCTCGACAGTGTCCGAAAAAGCATCCCACCATTCTTTATTGCCAAAACCTCTGTCCAGTCTTTCTTCCACTTTATTACAGCCGCTACCCCTACGCCATGTAAATCGTGAACCATTGAAAGGGCACTCGATGAAATTACAGACATCCACTGCATGTCTGAAAGCCTCCATTTGTGATGATGGTCTGGGAGCACCCCCAATTTTGTCCTCAGAGCATAATAGTTCATTGAAATCACTGGCACACGGCCATGGATGGTCATTTCCCCGATTTAAGCACTCTAACAATTCCCAGGATTCATTCCTTCTGTTTGTGATTGGATTGTCGTAGAAACCAGTAAATCTCCATTTGGGTAGCCAATTTACACCATTCACAAAAACATCAACATGAGTTTGGGAATATGTACGGACCTCCACATCAACTGTTTCCTCCCATAGAAGCGCTAACCCACCTGATCGACCAATACTTTCCACCACAAACGATCCTTGAAAACCCCATCGCACACGAAGCCAATCCATTTCACTACTCTTCCTTTTTGTCTCAATAAGGAAGAGTAGTTGGGGTCGATGTTGTCTGACCAATTTGGTAAGTTCATGAACTGATCGAGGGGACCCCAACCCTTGACAGTTCCAAACCAAGAGCCTCATGTTGGACGGCAGGGCTGGTGGGTCACACCAGCCTCTGCCGATAAATCAGTAGTTTTGCCTTCAACATGGCTGACAAAGAACACATCACGGACCCTCTTAGTTTCAATCTCTACTTCCTGAAGAGAAGCTTGGACAAACCCATGTTTCTTCATAGTAACTCCCTGCTTCTGCGTACACACAGGCGCACACTTATATGGGCGTCCCCTCCCAATCCTTTAACCAACAAGTGGGGCAGGAGGTTTGCAAGATGATGCAAGTGTCTTGACCTCCTCTACTAATGGTACCACTGAAGGCAAAGACATGTCAACAACATCCATGACTGACTTGCCTTTTTGATTCTTTAGCACAATTGGAGAAAGACATCCAGTCTCCACAAGTGGAATATCATTCTTATGGACAACAGTATCCATAAGAAAAGAAGGTGCTGAACTCGGTAGCAAATGAGTGGAGTAACTCTTTGGCATATTGGCTCGCAACCAACTCCCATAATCCCTATGCACAGAGCCCACACTCTTCCGCTGTTTGATATTTGTAATGCAATCAGACTCATGATGATCCAGTCAGCCAAAGACATAACAGAAATCAGGGATCCTTTCATAGTGAAAGGATATCAACTGAAGACCTCCATTGTCGGGTAACAATATTCGAGTGCCCCTTTTCAGAGGTTGGCGTACATCAAGGACCACACGAACACGTAACCATCTTCCCCATGCTTCAGAATCTTCGTCCAAATCCACTTCTTCAACAGTACCAATGATATCACCCAGTACAGCGCCTATCTTGTTATTCATCATTCCCAAAGGCAACCCATGGAATTGCACCCAAAAAGGACAGTAGAACAGATCAATCTGAGAAGGAACCACAAGTCCATCAAAATCTGACAACACCATCAAAGACTTGTTAAAAGACCATGGTTGTGAAAGAAGAACCCTCTCTTTTTCCATAATACTTCCAAATTGGAATAGAAACAATTTGTCTCCCACTTCCCGAATTAGCAGACTTTCGAAAAGTCTCCTGTAATAATCGAAAATTTTCTTATTTTTGATATTAACTACCCGAAAATAAATAAATAAAGTTATTTAGGAGGATCAGAATATATTGAATTTCGGAAATTGATGAAGCGATGAATTGAGGAAAATTATTTTGGATATTAAGAGATCCAAAATAATAAGAAATAAAATGGGTATATTTATATCCATTTAAATATAATTAGTGTATTTATATATATTTATATAAATAAAAATATATAAATTAAAACAAAAAAAAGGAAAAGAAAACACGAGAATAAGGAATACAACCCGATTCCCTCATTTCTTCTCTGTTGTAAACAGAGAAGGAATGTGTAAGATCTGATTTTTACCCTACTGTAGACCTTAATCTCATAAAATTGAAAATGGAAATTAAATAAATAATGAATGTTAATTTCCAAAAAGATGAAAGCTCCTTCGGCGGGCGCGTACCATAAAGAAACGGCTCGCCGATTGGCGAGTAAGGTATGTGTGATCATCAATGCTGATGGCGAGTTGGACGAGAGTGTGGTCGCACAGGCGTGTTCGCCAACTTGTGAGATGAATCAGGGCATGGTTGGCGAGTTGAGCCATGCCAGGTGATGGCCCGAAAAGGGCGAGAAATTGTGATCGCCACACAGAGGACAAGGAGTAGCCCCATGGCTGGCGAACTGATTTAGTGTGGCGAGTCGATTGTTTTCCTTATTTGTTTGGCGAGTAGTTTAGTTCGCCAACTTCGTGGATAAGTGATGGCCGCTTGTGGCGAGGACTTGGAAACGCCAATGCATTTGGCGAGTAAAGTGGTCGTCCAGATAGATGGGAAAATGAAAACAGAATTCAACCTAACAGCCAAAATTGACTTGCAAGTGATACGGTTGAAGACAATTAATGGTGAAGAGGTTGAAGTCAGTAAGGAATTTACCTGATTGGTTGAGGAAGTAAACAAAGGCTGCAGTAGAAGAAAAAGCCGTGTGAAAGGGAGACTTCCACGCCACTTTGTGCTTCAGTTTTCTTCATGCATTAAAGGCATGAAGGACGTGAACAATGATGAAGGAAACAGGATAAGGGCCAGGCGGTGGCTATTGATTGGCTGAGAATGTTTATATAAGCAGAGACAATTGATGAAAAACGAGTTAGCCAATTTCAGTTTCTTCACGAGAGCTATTTCTCTGTTTCTTCCATTTCTCTGCCATGTTTGATCTACTGAGTTTCACTCTTCAGTTGGCTAAACCAGTAAACATGCTTATAAAACCTTTCTTTCTTAGCCTGGTGAGCTGAAGGAATAAGCAAATAGAGGCCAACATGAGACAGAAAAACAACGTGTTTTGGAAGTGCAGTTGGTTGAGGTGAGTTTCATATTTTCTGAGGTGTTCTTGATGTTCACTGATAGATTTCTATGATTTATGCAGTAATAAACATAGATACAGTCTTTGTTTTAGTTAGATCCTTGGAAAATTGGAAAACAAGGAAAATTATGGAATAGGTGACGACAAGGGCGACTACAGTGATCGCCCAAGTTGAAAATAGTAATCGCCAATGATGCGAATAGATATTAAGTACTCGCCAAGGTAATTTTGTGGGCGAGAACGCCCAATTCTAGTGAAGTGAATGACGGGCGAGCTCTAATGCGAAGGCATTGGGCGAGAAGGATTGTGGGTGAACTTCCACAGTTAGCCAATGAAGGCTTCGTGAGTAATGGCGGGCGAACTAATTGGGAATCTGATTGGGCGAGTAGTTATTTGATTTATTCTCGCCAAGTGATATATAAAGAAAATATTAATGAAATTTATATATAATTTGCAGCCGATAATTGGGAATAGCTATGGGCGAACAGAGTGCCGGGCGAAGCAAGACTTCGTTGAACAAGGTAAGGGAAGTGTGTGTGAAGTGATGCTTGTCCTGTGGAGTAAATTTTATGAAAACATTAAGTTAAATGTTTTGTTTTCTGACATGCATGATTTTAAGAAGTTAATTGATAATTGTTTGATCGCGGGCGAGCTGATAGCCGCCTTTTGCTGTTTTGTTGGGTGAAATGATACAGGGCGGGCGAGCGCTTTGTATGTTTTATGTTGGGCACGCCCTTTGTGATTTATGTTGGGTGAATTGGTATTGGCGGGCGAACCAATCCCTTTTATACGTTTTAAACTCATTTCTATTTTTAAAGGGCGGGCGAACTTTCTTAATAGAAAGCTATAAGTTAAGCCAAATGGCGAGCTCTGTTTTATGAGAACTGGGCGAGTGCCCTTGTTTTAAAGAGAAATCCGGGTAAAGCCGTAGTCGGGCGGACCCTTTTTTTAAGATGTTGGGCGGGCGAACTGATATCAACGAGATTTCTGTTTTGAAAAGCTAAGTGGCGGGCGAATACTAATTCACCGTCTTATCGAGTTGATTTCTGGGCGAGCCACAGAGGGCAAGCCAGTTTTGCTTCAGATTTTAAAAGCAAAGAGGGCGGGCGAACACATGTTCTCCGCCACAGCGAGCTGCTTCCATGGGCAAGCCATGTCGGGCGAGTTGATCATGGGCGAGCAGGTTTTAAAAGTTGAGATTATCGGTTTTTGGTGTTTTATTGTTTTATAAGAAATCAAATCATTTTGTGGAAATGATATATGAGATATAAAAGTTGATTTTGAGACTTTAGGCCCTGAGTTCATGCGTTGCTAGTGCGTGACCTACCTGGGGCGGTGGCTCAGTCAATGGACCAATGAGTGCACCTCAGGGCGTCACAGGGCTGATGGACCTGCCAAGTCATCAGCGGTCTCGAGGTCACTTGGCAAGTGGACCCGAGGACCCCTTTAGATTATGGCCATAGATCTGAGATAGCCGTGAGGGGCGATGGCCTACGGGTGCACCCCAAAAGCGGCAGGTTTCGTTCTCCCAAGGTGGAGGGAGAAACGATGATAGCATGATTTATTTGTTGCCTAGTCTCAACTTATCAGTTTCTATTTACTATGAGGATTATTGAAATCCTCGATAGTGTTTACTACATTTTAAAGTAAACTGTTAGTCGGTGTTTTGAATGGTGTTTTAAGAGAGTTGTTTACTATATATCCATTTTCTTTTCTACTGGGTTATTGTTAAGAAAAGAACAAATGAATAGTGATATATAGTTTTGCTTTATTTAAAGCAGCATATGTTTCCTTTACTGAGCGTATGAATCGCTCACCCTTTTGTTTTAACTCCACAGATAAGAAGTACGCGGAGTTGAGAGAATTAGCTCTCAGATGAGTATAGCTATGCTTAAAGCACTAAGGCATGGCACATTAAACGTGACAGGTACAGTCTTTTCTCTTTTACATTTCAGACATATGTATACAGTACTACCTTAATGAAATAAAAGATTATAGGGGATGTCAGATGTAAGGAATAATGAAAAAGAAATTTCATATTCCATAATAAATAGATAAATGTTTATCATTTGTCATTGTTACTGTTGAATGTTAATGGCATCGCAGACAGCCCAACCGGTAAAGTTGTATGAAAATACGTGAAAAATGTGGTAACGGGATGTTACAGAATGCCCCGTAGCCGACCCCCTGTCGGCGGCGAGAGGAGGAGAAACGAAGAGGAGGACGTCGCCAGCGAGGGAGAAAGAAGAGGAAGATGAATCCGACGACGAAAGAAGGAATCGGTGATGCGTAACAGAGCCGAAAATCGAAGGAAAAAGAAAGGAAAAGAGAAGAAGGAACACGACGGTGCCGGCCGATCCGGGCACCTCCACTCCCCCACGAGACCGACGGAGACCAGGGGAAGGTGAGAGGAGCCACCGACGGTGAAGGAAACGGCGGAGAAAGGAGAAAAGAGGAGGAGAAAGGCCGAAAGTTTTTGTTCCAGATCTGGCGCCGTCGCCGTCGCCGGTGATGGGGCGAAATGGAAGCCAGATCCGGCATCCTCGCAACGTCGACCAGCTGTGGGAAACGCGAACCTACGGAATGGGTGACCGTCGGTGGCTGAATCGGCCCGAACCCGATCTGAACCGACCCGACCCGGTTCAGAAAAGAAAAAGAAAAGAAAAAGAAGAAAAGAAAAGAAAGAGAAAGAGAAAGAAGGAGAAAGAAAAAGAAGAAAAGAAAAAAAAAGGAAAAGGAAAAGAAAGAAGAAGAAGAAGAAGAAGAAGAAATGGGTAAGGAAAATTAAAAGATTTCGCTATATTTCTATGAAATTTATTAAAAATTGTTAGACTATTTTCTAAATGAAAATATGTGTCAATTATTGAAATTATAGCAAAACGAAAATGAGACAAATGGTGGAGTTTGGCAAGGCTCGAAAATCGAAAAGTGCGCTAAGCTTTAGCAAATAGGTAAGATACTTTTATAAAGCATTAGTAGCATTATATTGTATATGGGATTATGATTTTATATAATGCATTGATGGAACGATTTTTAATGGAATTGTGATTTTTTTTAAAATGATGCATTGATGAATCGATATTAAAAGGCTAAGAGGACCCACAACTGATGGTGGGGGTCTTAGTAAAAGATAAATAAATTGTGAGAATCAACTGCTGGGCTATAAATTGTGTTTTCCTTGCAGGAGGTTTAGTGAAAATTAAGCCGTTATGCTGCCGAAATTCTTAGAAAAACGTTGAGGAAAAAGATTTAAGTTTCTCACGTAAATGGAATCTTGGAAATAATTATTGAAAAATATACATTGAAAGGACTTTATGATATTACCGAAAAAGTTTGATATTGAAATCGATGAGAAGATAGATCGTTGAAACACGATAATGTGATGAATTATATGGTTTAAACCTTATAGAATCGATAAATCAAGTAATTTTAATATTACAAATGTTATCAAGTTGAGATTGAGGTGGAATTATTTATTAAACGGATCACGGATAAAAGTGACGATAATTATATGATACAACTTAAAAGATAAAAACCGAAGTTGTGATTTAGATGGTCGAATGATAGAATTGCAGAATTATCAATCGAGTGATGATTATAGAATTGATAGATTCAAATAAATGGACCGTCTTAGTGGTATGATTGAGATAATGATAATAAGAAAGTAGATTGTGATATCTTATGGACATTTGATAGAACACACGTTTACATAAAAATGTACTTGTACATATCGATGTTAAATAGATGTGAACTGAGATTTTTGCAATAATATGGATAGTCGCAAGGCGACTTAAATGATTGAAAATACTGTTGATAGTGGAAATTAGCAAATTCTTTTAAGTGGTAAATTACCAATCAAAAATTGAATTGATGATGTTTTATAGATAATTCTAGCATGATATTACATTCTACAGGCCATATGAAAGGTGAATTGATGATTGTGATCTGATTTTATGATAGTGAATAAAATTGAACCGCAAGTCGAAAATTCTGAATATGTACCAATAGGTCAAACCATAAATGGATTTGATAAGCGATTATTGATCTTGTGGTTCTATGATCCTCGATGTCGACTCTGGAATAGATATCGAATGAGGATATTAGTATTTCATAATTTCAGTATCATGATGGCTATATGGAAACATGGTATTTAAATGCTCATAGATACTAAGAGGATTCACACTGATGATGTGGTTCTAGTATCGATGATGAAATGTACAAATGATTATTATAGTCGATAATTATCGAAAAAGGATATTGAATACCGAATGGTTTGAATACTAAGTGATCTGATTATTGAACAATTAGAGTACTGAACAATTTGAATACTGAATGATTTGAATAGTGATTTACTGATTGGACAGAAAGAAAGTCTTGAAATCGAATAATTGATGGTGATAAAGTTAAATGAATCACTTCACTGTATTTGATGAAAATATTACCGAAGTTGCATACTGAAATGTTTTATAGCATCGCTTTTAAGTATAACTTATTACAACTTGAGATGTTATACTAACACTTATATGAATGCTATAAAGTATAGATTAGCTTTAAAAAGAAAGTATATGGTATATACGTATTTTTATATACGAAACCTCTTAAAGAACTTCTCCATACGCTTTACATGATTTTAAAAAGAAAAGCTAAAATTTAAATGTTTTATGAGACTGTAGGCACCCTAAAAGAATTAAATTCAATAAAGCATAGTGAAAACCGCCTAATTGGAGCTTTGCTCATTAGGCAAAGATGCTTGTCCGACAATAGTCGTGGACAAGTCTCAGTCACGCCTGATTAGTCAAGCTGAGAGAGATAAGGTCTATGGCCATAGATAGCACCATAGTTGGTTTCCAGGGGACGATGACATGATTTTCATTGCTAACTACAGTGATTTAAGTCTTTATTGATAGAAATGATAGGGATCTAGCCTAGTCTCTAACCGATATGATATGAAGTCTAGAGTATGATTTTATTGATATGAACTTTAGACTTGACATGATTTATACAGTACATGAAACATACTTGAGATGGATATGAAATATGTTTTGAAATTGTACATGTTTTAAACATGTTATAAAAGTACATGATATATGCGGTCTAGAGTATAGTTTGATTTGACATGAACTCTAGACCTGATATGACTTATAGTATATGTTTTAAAAGTACATGATATATTATTTCGACACCTATATGATTTGTATATGATTTTGTGTCGAACATGACATGATATGCGGTCTAGAGTATAGTTTGATTTGATATGAACTCTAGACCTGATATGACTTAAAGTATATGAAAAATGTTTTAAAAACACATGTTTCAAACATGCTCTAAAAACGAATACATGATTTGCAATTTTACATGCATCGATCATGTTTTGAAAGTAATTATGAAATGAATTCAAAGTTATATGTGAAGCATGTTCTGAAGTATATATGATATGATTTGAAATGATAGCAGTTTATACAGTGAAGTTACATAAGCTACTTACTAAATCATTAGTGTATAGTACAAAAACATGAAGAGTATATGAGGAGTATCATGACTTGGTGGTAACGATATTTCGTCTACATGATGTCATGATATGATATGATACATGAATATAGAATTTATACGAAGAGGATTATGACTTCGTACCACTGTGTTCATGATTTCTCTATATGGAAAGTGATATGAGATGATAGAATACAGTAGTACGATTATGAAACATAAAGTGATTTGATACGATATTTCAATTGGACATGATGTACTCCGAGATTGAGGAAAGTATAGACTAATAGTATATGACATTCAAATTGGACATGACATATTGTTGTGCGATGCACTATAGTATAAGGATGAGAAGACTAAAAAAGTTATTATGATGATTTATTTAAAAGTATAAGTGATAGACAGATGACAAGAAATGAGATAATGATATGTTATCGATGAGAAAGGATTAACTGTAATTGCAAACTTGCAAGCTTTAAGCATTGCAGTTTAAGACAGTATAATCCTACTCTTGTATTTATATTAGTATCTTACTGAGCCGTGGTTTTGCTCAGCCCACTAAATTTCATCTCTTTCAGACTATTGAAGTTAACATCTGTCATGTGAGTTGCTAAGTGGGCATCGGAGACGGTTTATGGACTTGGTACTAGTCTTCTGAGGTATATGTTCCTTATAAAATACTTGTTTACATGTAAGACTTAAATTGATGCATAGTACATATTCTGTTTAACAAGTCGGGATTTAACTAAGAACCGTTTCCTTGGTAGTTTAATATTTAAATGAAATGACTATAGGTCACCTAGATAGTATAGTAACTACATTGACACCGAATACAAACTTTAAAATGAAAAAGAAAAATTTAGTCCATAAATTTGTAGACTAAGAAAAGTATAAGTATTAAAGGAAAGTCAAGGCCTTCGGGTCATGACAAATTTAATGGTATCAGAGCACGGTTTGTCTAGTACGTGTCTGTGTAGTTGAGATCATGACAGTGTTACATCCCATGTACTGTGTAGTGTCTACATGTAAACTTGTTGATTTTCGATCTATAACAAGATTAGTCAGCTATTGGTACGGGTGATACCAGTTGATGGCCTATTGAAACAGGTTGGGCTTTGACATAAGATGCCAATCGATGGCCCATTGAAACGGACTGGAAACCGTTAATGAATGGTATCGATACGGTATAGAAGAATTGTGTATCACTTTAAAGGAATAGAATATGAATGATCGTGAATGATTGATTGAGGCAATTTATATTTTGAAGATAATGAAATGATCGTATAAGAGATGATCGATATGTAAATTGAGAAGGATTGAAAGAGGTAAAAGAATCGTCAAGGGAATGACCTAATAGTTGACCTAAGATAGGTCATGTGATGACTTGGAACTCGAGCTATATAACGAGCTTAATCTAAGGATTTTGTCTTGTAAAGTCACCCGAACTTGTGGCATTACGCCAATGAAATTAAT
The DNA here is from genome assembly GCA_031772115.1 of Heritiera littoralis. Classification (NCBI taxonomy): domain Eukaryota; kingdom Viridiplantae; phylum Streptophyta; class Magnoliopsida; order Malvales; family Malvaceae; genus Heritiera; species Heritiera littoralis. The sequence continues at coordinate 3,886,289 of JAPDPK010000061.1, read as the reverse complement.
CGAACAAAAGTGTATGGCTCGATTGAAAGTACAATCTCACCTTAATTATGAAGACTATTGAGAATTGAAATTATGATTTCGAATTATAAGGGAACACAAATATGAAGCAGTTCCCGAATTTAAGACTGAAAGTGATTTCACTTCGGTTATCACATGATCATGGTTCGATGAAATATCGAGTCAAACTCGACAGATGAAATATAATGATTCTCAAAGGAGTAAATAGATGAATTATATGATTTACTACCAAAAAAAATGAAAATAATATATATATACACACACCTCGAAATGGTGAAATTGTATGGATAACATAATGACAAAATTGATGATTTTATTAGTCATCTATGGAGTCTAAATTAAGAAAAGATTTCATGTTCAGGTATACTTTAAAACCTAGCTGATATCGAGTGTACCAAAAGAATAGGAGATGTAATAAGAATACTACATGAAAAGAGATATAGAGAGAAAATGATTGATAAATGTTGCATTTATGGCAAGAAATGATTTAAGTAAAGTCTGCAATGAGGTACAGCCTTGATGAAATAAATGTGAAAATGAGTATTTGGGATGACAATGAAGAGTCTATAAGAGATATGAAGATATGGAAGTGATTATAGACTGGTTGATCAAATTGAATCACTTTTCTATTATCAGGCTCCTAAATTTTCTCTAGTGCCATAGTCAAAATATAATTATGAAACGGTGAGAAGGTATGGGAAGTTCCAGTGAGCATTACATGTAATGGAATCTCTGATTTGCCATATGCTTATAGAAAATAGCAAAGGCTTTGAAATTCCAAAATTACAGACAGCACCGTTCTGTACTGATATGAATATTCGAGCGTAAAATGAGAACGCTTAAAGATATATTGAGAGCGGTTGCACTGAATTTAAAAGCTATTGGGACAATTACATACTACTGATTAAATTGTTTAAATGATAGCTACCAAGCTATATCGACTTAGCACTAAAGGAGAAAAACGGATGATAAATAGTGTGAATCATGTATGGTGCGAAAGGAATGGAAAGTGAGAACTCTCGATTTGATAAAGTAATTCCTTGAAAGTATAAATGTATTGTAAAAGACAATATGTTGTGGTCTAAAAGAAAAATTATGATTTTGGAAGTATACGGGCAGTATTATCTAAAAGACTATTTGGAAGTCCGGGAACGATAAGCATATAGAATGGTACCACCTTGTACTTAAGTTCAATTTGGAGGATCAAATTTCTTAAGGTGGGAAGAATGTGATAACCGAAAATTTTCCTATTTTTGGTATTAATTACCCGAAAATAAATAAATAAAGTTATTTAGGAGGATCAGAATATATTGAATTTCGAAAATTGATGAAGCGATGAATTGAGGGAAATTATTTTGGATATTAAGAGATCCAAAATAATAAGAAATAAAATGGGTATATTTATATCCATATAAATATAATTAGTGTATTTATATATATTTACATAAATAAATATATATAAATTTTTAAAAAAAGGAAAAGAAAACACGGGAATCGGGAATACAACCCGATTCCCTCATTTCTTCTCTGTTGTAAATAGAGAAGGAATGCCCCGTAGCCGACCCCCTGTCGGCGGCGAGAGGAGGAGAAACGAAGAGGAGGACGTCGCTGGCGAAGGAGAAAGAAGAGGAAGATGAATCCGGCGACGGAAAAAGGAATCGGCGAAGCGAAACAGAGGCAAAAATCGAAGGAAAAAGAGAGGAAAAGAGAAGAAGGGACACGGCGGTGCCCACTGATCCGAGCACCGCCACTCCCCAACAAGACCGGCGGAGACCAGGGAAGGTGAGAGGAGCCATCGATGGTGAAGGAAACGGCGGAGGAAGGAGAAAAGAGGAGGAGAAAGGCCGAAAGTTTTCGTTCCAAATCTGGCGCCATCGTCGGTGATGGGGTGAAATGGAGGCCAGATCCGGCAGCCTCGCAACGTCGGCCAGCTGTGGGAAGTGCGAACCGACAGAATGGGTGGCCGCCGGTGGGTGAACCGGCCAAGCCAAGCTGAACCAGCCCGAACCCGATCCGACCCGACCCGACCCGGTTCAGAAAAGAAAAAGAAAAGAAAAAGAAGAAAAGAAAAGAAAGAGAAAGAAGGAGAAAGAAAAAGAAAAGAAAAGGAAGAAAAGAAAAGAAAAAAAAAAAGGAAAAGAAAGAAGAAGAAGAAGAAGAAGAAATGGGTAAGGAAAATTAAAAGATTTCGCTACATTTCTATGAAATTTATTAGAAATTGTTGGATTATTTTCTAAATGAAAATATGTGTCAATTATTGAAATTGTAGCAAAACGAAAATGAGACAAATGGTGGAGTTTGGCAAGGCTCGAAAATCGAAAAGTGCGCTAAGCTTTGGCAAATAGGTAAGATACTTTTATAAAGCATTAGTAGCATTATATTGTATGTGGGATTATGATTTTATATAATGCATTGATGGAACGATTTTTAATGGAATTGTGATTTTTTTAAAATGATGCATTGATGAATCGATATTAAAAGGCTAAGAGGACCCACAAATGATGGTGGGGGTCTTACTAAAAGATAAATAAATTGTGAGAATCAACTGTTGGGCTATAAATTGTGTTTTCCTTGCAGGAGGCTTAGTGAAAATTAAGCCGTTATGCTGCCGAAATTCTTAGAAAAACGTTGAGGAAAAAGATTTAAGTTTCTCACGTAAATGGAATCTTGGAAATAATTATTGAAAAATATACATTGAAAAGACTTTATGATATTACCGAAAATGTTTGATATTGAAATCGATGAGAAGATAGATCGTTGAAACACGATAATGTGATGAATTATATGGTTTAAACCTTATAGAATCGATAAATCAAGTAATTTTAATATCAAAAATGGTATCAAGTTGAGATTGAGGTGGAATTATTAGACGGATCACAGATAAAAGTGACGATGATTATATGATGCAACTTAAAAGAGAAAAATCGAAGTTGTGATTTAGATGGTCGAATGATAGAATTGCAGAATTATCAATCGAGTGATGATTATAGAATTGATAGATTCAAATAAATGGACCGTCTTAGTGGTATGATTGAGATAATGATAATAAGAAAGTAGATTGTGATATCTTATGGACATTTGATAGAACACACGTTTACATAAAAATGTACTTGTACATATCGATGTTAAATAGATGTGAACTAAGATTTTTGCAATAATATGGATAGTCGCAAGGCGACTTAAATGATTGAAAACACTGTTGATAGTGGAAATTGGCAAATTCTTTTAAGTGGTAAATTACCAATCAAAAATTGAATTGATTATGTTTTATAGATAATTCTAGCATGATATTACATTCTACAGGCCATATGAAAGTGAATTGAGGATTGTGATCTGATTTTATGATAGTGAATAAAATTGAACTGCAAGTCAAAAATTCTGAATATGTACCAATAGGTCAAACCATAAATGGATTTGATAAGCGATTATTGATCTTATGGTTCTATGATTCTCGATGTCAACTCTGGAATAGATATCGAATGAGGATATTAGTATTTCATAATTTCAGTATCATGATGGCTATATGGAAACATGGTATTTAAATGCTCATAGATACTAAGAGGATTCACACTGATGATGTGGTTCTAGTATCGATAATGAAATGTACAAATGATTATTATAGTCGATAATTATCGAAAAAGGATATTGAATACCGAATGGTTTGAATACCAAGTGATCTGATTATTGAACAATTAGAGTACTGAACAATTTGAATACTGAATGTAATGAATATTGATTGATTTGAATAGTGATTTACTGATTGGACAGAAAGAAAGTCTTGAAATTGAATAATTGATGGTGATAAAGTTAAATGAATCGCTTCACTGTATTTGATGAAAATATTACCGAAATTGCATACTATAATGTTTTATAGCATCGCTTTTAAGTATAACTTATTACAACTGGAGATGTTATACTAACACTTATATGAATGCTATAAAGTATAGATTAGCTTTAAAAAGAAAGTATATGGTATATACGTATTTTTATATACGAAACCTCTTAAAGAACTTCACCATATGCTTTACATGATTTTAAAAAGAAAAGCTAAAGATTTAAATGTTTTATGAGACTGTAGGTACCCTAAAAGAATTAAATTCAATAAAGCATAATGGAAACCGCCTAATTAGAGCTTTGCTCATTAGGCAGAGATGCTTGTCCGACAATAGTCGTGGACAGGTCTCAGTCACGCCTGATCAGTGGGGCTGAGAGAGATGAGGTCTATGGCCATAGATAGCGCCCTAGTTGGTTTCTAGGGAACGATGACATGATTTTCACTGCTAGCTACAGTGATTTAAGTCTTTATTGATAGAGATGATAGGGATCTAGCCTAGTCTCTAACCGATATGATATGAAGTCTAGAGTATGATTTTATTGATATGAACTCTAGACTTGACATGATTTATACAGTACATGAAACATACTTGAGATGGATATGAAATATGTTTTGAAAATGTACATGTTTTAAACATGTTATAAAAGTACATGATATATGCGGTCTAAAGTATAGTTTGATTTGACATGAACTCTAGACCTGATATGACTTACAGTATATGTTTTAAAAGTACATGATATATGATTTCGACACCTATATGATTTGTATATGATTTCGTGTCGAACATGACATGGTATGCTGTCTAGAGTATAGTTTGATTTGATATGAACTCTAGACCTGATATGACTTAAAGTATATGAAAAATGTTTTGAAAACACATGTTTCAGACATGCTCTAAAAACGAATACATGATTTGCAATTTTCCATGCATCGATCATGTTTTAAAGTAATTATGAAATGAATTGAAAGTTATATGTGGAGCATGTTCTGAACTATATATGATTTGATTTGAAATGATAGCAGTTTATACAGTGAAGTTACATAAGCTGCTTGCTAAATCATTAGTGTATTGTACAAAAACATGAAAAGTATATGAGGAGTATCATGGCTTGGTGGTAACGATATTTCGTCTACATGATGTCATGATATGATATGATACATGAATATAGAATTTATACGAAGAGGATTATGACTTCGTACCACTGTGATCATGATTTCTTTATATGGAAAGTGATATGAGATGATAGAATACAGGAGTACGATTATGAAATATAAAGTGATTTGATACGATATTTCAGTTGGACATGATGTACTCTGAGATTGAGGAAAGTATAGACTAATAGTATATGACATCCAAATTGGACATGACATATTGTTGTATGATGCACTATAGTATAAGGATGAGAAGACTGAAAAAGTGAATATGATGATTTGTTTAAAAGTATAAGTGATAGACAGATGACAAGAAATGAGATAATGATATGTTGTCGATGAGAAAGGATTAACTGTAATTGCAAACTTGCAAGTTTTAAGCATTGTAGTTTAAAACAGTATAATCGTTCTCTTGTATTTATATTAGTATCTTACTGAGCCGAGGTTTTGGTCACCCCACTAAATTTCATCTCTTTCAGACTATTGAAGTTAACATCTGTCATGTGAGTTGCTAAGTGGGCATCGGAGACGGTGTATGGACTTGGTACTAGTCTTTTGAGGTATATGTTCCTTATAAAATACTTGTTTACATGTAAGACTTAAATTGATGCACAGTACATATTCTGTTTAACAAGTCGGGATGTAACTAAGAACCGTTTCCTTGTTAGTTTAATATTTAAATGAAATTACTATAGTATTGGCAATCCATTCCTTTTCAATGACCACTGGACGGGGCTCCGCCTCTATTAGTGAAAGATTAGCCCACAATTCCTGCAAACTATCAGCCATAATGAAAACTCAAAAACACGAAACTGAACACTAGAAGAGAAACAGAGTGTAAGGACAGAAAGATGGAGAAGAAGACATATCCTTGAATTTCTCAAGACAAACTCTCAGGAAAACGGTTGGGGGACATGTAACTGTCAGAGAGAAAAAAAAGAAAGATTTTATTGAACAGTTAGGATTTATAGGAAAATAAGATTTTATTTCTTAGAAAGCCTAAACGGTGAGTATCAATTGTTTTTAAGCCAAAAAAAAAGGTAATTTGAATAATTAAAGTGCCATGAAATTTGAATAAAAATATGGTTAGGATTTTAATTTTAATTTGTAATCGAGGAGTTTTTGTTAGGACGTTAAAATTACCTCTTTTTTTCCTAATTATAATTATTTTTAAGTTGACTTTTGGTTCGTTTCTTAAATTTGATTTTTATTTTAAATATATCATTAATTAAAATATGAAAAAATTACTTTTCAAATATCTTGAATGAAAAATTTTTTAAATATATTTTATAAATTTTAATTACGTAGTGTTTTTAACTTCAAATGTATAACATCTTATCATATAATTTAAAATCAAGTACATAAAATAGAACATTAATATGTATTATCATAATAATTAGTATAACTAAAATCTTATCATTTGTTTTAAAACAAAGCATATAAAATAATTAATAAATAGTGTCTTACTATAGTAGTCAATTATATGATACCCACTGTCATATGATACATGTATCTTACTATCTTATAATGATAATTTGTATATTACATTATAATAATCTATCATGTGATCTAGTATAAATTATGTAAATATAATCCCTTGGTGTAGGTCTTATCATGTGTTATAAAATAAAGTACATAGAATAATTAATAAATAGTGATTTATATTATAACTATTTGTATATTATTGTTATCTCAAAATAACCTCTTATCAACAGATTTAAAATCAAATACATAAATAAATCATTGATATTTGTAGCTTATCATAAAGATTTGTATGCTATATTACAATAATCTCTTATCATATGCTATAGGATAAATTATACAATTTCTCAAAGCATACTATTGTTTTTAATTTAAAATTTTTTCATTGTAATCTCTTACGATCTTATCATAGGTTTAGAATATATTATTATTTTTAATTTTAAAATGTTTAATTTCTTATAATATGTACATGTAATTTAGATTAGCATGATGAATGTCCATATTTAGAATCTCTTATAATAGAACAATATACAAATAAATATTTATGTGTGTGTATAAAGATTTATACATTATAATAAAGTAGTAAATATGTTTATACATTATACTTAAATATCATATATGTTAAGAATTTTATCTAAACTTACCATATAAATTTTTCATAATTTAAATTTATCATTAGAGTCTAAAAATCTAATTATTTTAAGCATAATTAATTAATTTAATTTCATATTTCATAAATAATAATATTATTATTATTTATTGCCAACAATATTTCATTAAATTGGATCATTAAACTTTTGAGTATAATTTGTTCTAAGTATAAATTAATTTTTATAGCAAATTATATTGATGGTTGACATTGGTTCACTTGGTAAAGAGCATGTAAAATAATCTTTTTGGCCGAGGTTCAAATCTCAAGCATGATATTACTTGTACACATAAATGAGTAACGAGTTCAAGTACCCTATACTACCTGGTAAAATTATAATAAGGTTTAGATTTAAGGTACCCAAAAGGTGCTACCCAAACCCTATTTGAACTTGATAGGGTAGCGATAATTACTAGTTTATAGGATACCTGAACCCTATACAATCAAGTTGGATATGCTCAGGTACTCGATTATAAAGCATCCGTTGCCATTCCAAAATGCTATTACTTTCTTTCCTTACTACTAAGCTTTGAAAAAGAACGATTGACCTTTTTTTTACTTTGTTCGAGATTGTCATTAGATACATTAGATATGAATTATCTAATAATTTGTATATGAAATTTGTGTTCATGTGATATAAATCGTGGTCATACCATATAAAACACAAAAATTTTGTATTGATTCGTCAAACATAAAATCTTTTTTTTTTTACTTTTATTATATTAATACAATTTTTATTACTTTTTAACTTGTGCCACCTTCATATCATCATATCATGTCTACTATTGTTAGGTCTAATTGTCACTTTCTGTAAAATCCGAATTTTATTATACTGTATGCTATATGTGTACATTATTGATAGTGGAAATAAAAATTTTGTGAAATTAAATCGAATGTGAATTCTACTTTTCAATCTAAGAGACGATTTATAGTGTAGTGTATAAAGAAAGAGAAACAAATATTAAAGAGTAACAAAAAATTGTTGGAATTAATTTGGGAAAAAGGTGTGAAAGCATTAATTGAGATGAGATAAAATTATTCAATATGGCTAACATTGGCGTGGAGAAAAGAAGAAGAAGGACAAGAGAATTAAGGGCTAGAAGACAAAACAAGGAAAAGGATGGGGAGTTAGCCAATCAACGTTGGCTGGAGGAGACAGGGCGAAGAGAAGTGCAAAAAAGGAAATAGAAAAGTCCAGGAAAGGGGCGCTGAGGATTTCTCGCCGGTTGATTTATTTGACAAAGGAGACTAAGCATTTAATAGCAAGAGGAGCAAGCCAATAAGAGTGACTGACAGAGGCGTGGACTAGGAGAAGAAGAGGAAAAAGAAACAAAATTTTCAACACATTGCAGGGAATTTTCCTCTTACCGTAGTCCACTAGCTGCAGTTTTTCCACAAAATTTAATGCATGAAATGATGAGGAAAACAGGATAAGGAAACAGGTGTTGGAATTAAGTGAAACGGAACGGCTATATAAGAGGGGTTCATGAGGAAAAATTGATGGATGCAACTTCATCTTCCTCAAAATTATTCTCGCCCATTCTGTTTGCTACAAAGATCACCTTGTTCTTCCGTTCCTTTCATAGTCATAGAGTTTTATCCTTCTATCAGTTAAACATTTTCCTCACCGTTGAAGAGCTAAGGAACAAGCAAACTAAAGCTAAGAAAGACAAGAAAGCATTCTGTTGTTGGAGGAGTAACTTGGTAAAGGTGAGTTTCATAGTTTTACAGTTCTCTTGATATTTAATCATAGATATAGCCTGGTTATAATTGAATATGGTTTTAAATATATAAGAATAGATGGAAAAATAACCAAGAATGAGTAAGGAAACACGACGGGCGAGTAGAAAGTTGCTAGTAAAAATGGGTGAGTATTCGCCCAAAGGATGGGACGAGTTTGGGAAATTGTTACGTGAGTTCGCCAGCATTATGGTCCAGGCGGGCGAGGACCAATGATCGCCAATAGGCGAGAATGGCGATAATAGTAATCGCCCATGTGAAATATTGATGATCACCAGTAGGGCGAGTAGGAGAAAAAGAAGTCGCCAACGTATTCCATTACATGGGCGAACTCCCATGAATAAGCCGCTAATGGACAGCGAGCTATGTTGGGCGAATGGCGAACTGAGTCTCGCCAAATTTCCATATTATTAGGAAAAATATAAATCCTTTTTGGAAAATATTTATAGTTTAAATAATGCTTTTGCAGACGGAATTGAGGAAGGCGGGCGAGAAGCAAAGCTGTATCAGACGAGGTAAGGAAGTAGTATGTGATGCAAATGCATGTCCTGTGGAGTAAAAACGTTAAGAAAATATCAGAAATTGTTTTATTTTCTGACATGCATCGTTTGATAAACTGTTTTGGTTTCGGGCGAGCTACAAGCCGCCATAAGTTCTTTTGTTGGGCGAATGGATTAAGGCGGGCGATTAGTTTGTTCTAGGCAGAAACTCGGGCGAGCCAATGGCGAGCTCTCTGTTTTGAGAACTGGGCGAGTGCCCTTGTTTTAAAGAGAAATCCGGTAAGCCATAGTCGGGCGAACCCTTTTTAATGTGTTTGGGCGGGCGACCCTTGTTTTAAGTAAAAGGCGGGAGAACTGTTATCAGTCAGCCGTACTTGTGTTTTGAAAACTATGAGGCGGGCGACTATTATTCGCCGTCTTGTCGAGTTAGTCAGGGCGAGCTGTGAAGGGCGAGTAGACTCTGGCGAACGGTTTTAAAATGTAATTTCTTAAACGAAAAATGAAGTATTTTAATTATTTTTGAAAATAGAAAAAATCGAATTTTTGGGCGAGTAGACTCTCGGGCGAGTAGTCCCTTGGGCGAATTGACTCTCGGGCGAGTAGTCCCTTGGGCGAATTGGCTAATGGGCGAGCTGACCCTGGGCGAACTAGCCGTGGGCGAACCAGCTCCCAACGTGCCTTTCTTTCATAGAAAATGTTGAAAATGGAGGGTTGTTTTACTAGTTATAAACCCTTTTGGAAAATCAAATCATTTTATGAAAATGGTACATATGATAACTTGATTTTGAGACATAAGGCCATGAGTTCATGCATTATCACTCATGTACTTTGCGTGACCGAACTAGGGCGAAAGCTCGGGTCAAATAGACCAGCGAGTGCACCCTAGGGCGTCACAGGGCTGATGGACCTGCCAAGTCTTCAGCGGTCTCGAGGTCACTTGGCAAGTGGACCCGAGGACCACCTACAGATTATGGCCATACATCTAGATGAGATAGCCGTGAGGGGCGATGGCCTACGGGTGCACCCCAAAAGCGGATGACTTGTGTTCTTTGCATGATTTAAATTGTTGCCTAGTCTCAATTAAAAGATTTATGAAAGGATCTGGTGAATCCTGTTTCATGTTAACTGTATTTATTATTTCCTAATGAGTGTGATCGTTAGGATGATTAAATGTTTTCAAGATTATAGCTTTTATTTCTAAAGCAGCATACACCTTCCTTACTGAGCACATTTTTGCTCACTCCTTATTTTTCTACTCCACAGATAACTGATTTGAACTAAGAGACTTACCTTCCGGAGATTTGATATCGAAGGTATGTTATATTCTTTTATATATTCAGCAAAGTTGTACAGTACTACTTTAAATACGAAGGGAATGTATATACATCTTAAGGAAGAGACTTTATTAATTCATAATGTAGTAAAAGTTGTTAAGCATCACAGACAGCCCAACCGGTAATTAAGTGTAAGATGTAAGTGAGTAACATGTTATATAGTGGAAATTGGGATGTTACACTTTCTTGGTAGTAATTTAGAGGATTGAATTAATTAGAAGTGTTGTATTTTTGTCGTGTTTGTTTTGTATCCAATCATATAAAATACAAAAATTATAATTTTACAATTTATATCTACACATCAAACATCAATTCAGTTTTTTATTTTTTTTAATTCATATAAAATTTTGGGTAAACTTTTAGGCCTATTATTTTTTATCTGTTTTCATACCATTTTTATGTCAAATCACAATTACAAGATCTGGGTCGACATATTTATATCTTTAAAAATTTATCTAAGATTTGTTTACTTTATTTTCATTTAATTTAAATTTATTAATAAAATAAAAATATACTTATATTAATATTTTAAAATTAGATATGGTAAACTTTTGCTTCAAGAGATGATAATTGATTTGTTATTATTATTTTGCAGTTGGTGGAACCAATAATAAAGGCATTTTTGTCCATCGGTGAAGAGCAATCAAAGGCAGCTAAATCCGCTATCCAGGGCTTATAGAAATTAGAAGAGGAGATTCGTTGAAAAAGGTTCTTCGAAGGAGAAGAGATTGGGTTTCTTGATATAGTAGCAGGGTGGATGGCATATTGGCTTCTGATTGTGGAGGAAATCGATGGTTTCAAGGTGATGGATTCAACCAAATTCCCATCCTTCCATTTATGGACTAAAGAGTTTCTACAAAATCCAACCATTTAGCAGAACCTTCCACCATCTGATCAGTTGTAGAATGCCTACGATGCGTTCCAAAGGGCTATGTTAGGAAAACAATGAAAATAATCTATTGGCAAAGCTTTTGATGTAATTTGATTTGTTTATGATAGGTTCTTTTTTTATAATAAAAAATGCTCTGATCAATTTTATGTAAATTTGATAATTTTACACCCACGATAATAATATAAATTAAAAATTTTAATAAAATTGTATAAGAATTTGATAAAAATTAAAAATATTCATTTTTATTTGATATATTCACACGTATTACGATACAATTACAAGAATTATTAGATTTAACTATATGCATTTTTTTATATATTGTTTATCTTATATATTAGTAAAATTTAAAAATTTTGTCAATAAATTTAATCACTTTGATTTAAATTTACTTAAATAATTTAATAATTTGATTTTAATTTCATTATTTATAATTAAATGGACTCGTATTTAAGTGTTTGGGTACCTGTTTGGGAGCTTCATTGCCGAAATGACAATTTTTTTTTGTTTGGTTTTCATTTTTTTTAAATATATTCGTGATGACAATTATGATTTTTTTTACTAGTACTTTTTTATTAGAAGTTATAATCACAATCAGCATATTACATTTCATGAACAGGTAACTATGAAAATCACATTACTCAAACTAGATAAACTAGTAAATAACTATAATAAACTAAACAAACTAGTAAATAACTAGACTAACTCAAGCTCACACTTGGTGAGACTCGAACCTGAGACCTCAAAGTCTCAGGGCCTCCTCCTTAACAATTATAATTTTTAATAAAGACTTGTCTTTTTTTTAAATGAGATATAATAACAAAATAGGGAACTGAATTTTTGATCTATTCCTTCTTAAGAAAAAATAATAATCACTAGATCAAGTCTTGATAGTTAATAACGACTTGTCTCAACTGCTCTCCATTCTCTCTTTTATTGCCGATTTTCGTTGCAGTCAATTATTGGCAACAAAATTGGCCCCCCAAGAAAAAATATTGGCGACAAAAGCTTGTGGAAGACTGTCACAAAAGAGGAGAAATCGAGAAACAAAAAAAAGTGATATTTGGAAATTCGGTCTGCTTTACTTTGTGCTACGATTAATTTACCAATATCTATAAACTTGGGTCTTCTTCTTCTTACCACCAAAATTTCAGTACTTGTTCTTCTTAGTAGCATTTAGAAAAAAAAATCATGGTAGAAGGAGAAAATTTGAAGCTTTTGGGGACAAGACCCAGCATGTTCACTCAAAGAGTTGTATGGGCACTGCAGTTGAAGGGCATAGAATATGAGTTCATTGCTTATGGCTGTGAACCCAGTTCATAAAAAAATTCCAGTGCTTATTCATGGCGGAAAACTGATAATCAAATCGAAAATCATCCTGGAATATATTGATGAAACATGGAAGGAAAGATCTCCGTTGCCTCAGCATCCTCAAGAGAGAGCTTATGTACGTTTCTGGGCTGCCTTCATTGATGACAAGGTGAGTACCCTAACTAATTAATTTCATTGCTTAACTTTGAAACTCTGAGCTACCATGGTTAGATTCTGTTTCTTTAATTGTTTTTTATTTTAATTTCTGAAGCACAAACTCAAGTACTGATTCAAATAGTTATATACTCACCTTTGAAGTGTAAAAATTCCGTATATGAGAGTCGAATCTCAACTTTTGCCTTTTTTTTATCATAGATCTCAATTATAAAAAAAAAAAAAAACACATGAATCATAATTATATAATTTAGAATAAATTCCACTTAAAGTTTTACTTTAATTTAATTCTAATACATTAGTTTTGAAAATAGACACTTCGATCCAAAATCACAAATAATTTTAATATGTATCAGTTAATTACTAAACTTGAATTAATAATATCATATTCTCCCATGTCAACAATTAACTTATTATTATTATTATTTTTAAGTATTTTTTAAAAATTTTATTTTATGGAGGGTTTTTATTTTTTAATACCAAAAAAAGCATTAGGATATGTACGAAAAAAAAGGGCATTAGGATATTCTATGAGTAACAAATGTTTAGGTTAATAAATTTTTGACTTAATAGAACTTTTTTTGTATGGTTAAATTGAAAATTTTGGATCAAAATGTCTGTTTTTCAAATTAATGAATTAGTCTTGAATTAAGGTTTAAAATGAATGACCTAAATAAAATTTACCCTATAATTTATTTTTTCGAAAAACATATATCTATTGATTGTTTATTTGAGCATTTGATCAAACACTTAAAGCATGATTGAGCAAGATCAACGTTAAGTGAAAAAATTAAAACTTCTGATGTAGTTGATGGACGCAACAAAGAAAGCATTTGCTTCAATAGGAGATGATCAAGTGAAGGCAACCGAATCTACAGTGGAGGCCTTACAATTACTAGAACAAGAGCTTCATGGGAGGAAATTTTTTAGTGGAGATGAAGAAATAGGGTTTCTTGATATAGTTGCAGGATGGATTGCATATTTGTTCCAGTTTATTGAGGAAGTTGGTGGCTTCAAGGCCATGGATTCTTCAAGATTTCCTTGTTTAGATTCATGGAACAAAAATTTCCTACAAGTTCCAATCATTGCGCGAAACCTTCCCCCACCTGATGAATCGCGCGAATGGCTATGCGCTCCAAATAATCGTAAAAACTATAAATAAATCAATTTCGTAATAAATCGAATTGCATCATTCGGTAGTTATGTTATGTGTTTCAAATAGTTGTAAAAAACATATTAGGTCTAAGTTATAATAAATCGAATTGTATCATTCAATACATATTGAATGGTTCATTCGATATGTTTTTTATATGTTGTGAATTGTGACGATGGTTTTTTTGTATTTATAATTTTTAATTCATTTTCGTATCATATTTATCAATTTTTAGCTTGATCTCCTTTTATAAAATGTTTTCAGCATAATCTAAAATAATTATATTGTCAGAGATGAAAGGGTGGTCTGCAGTCTTCATCAAAGCTAATTGAAAGATATCACTATAAACCAAAAAAATTTGACATTGTTTCATCCGATTTTAAGTAGCCAGGACTAAAACCCACAGACAAATTAATTTTTCAGATATATTGTAGATTAAACTTAATTAATTTTTATGCTTGTTTCTTTTATTATAAGAATGGATATATTTAGAATAACAAAAAAATGTCGATTAAGCTCGGAAAATTTTTGAATCGAGCATTTCAATTCTATCTTTTATTCAAATTTGATTTGGCAAAAAAAAAATGCATTAAACTCGATTAATTTCCCTAAGAGGGTAGGTTGCCTGTTTGAATTGAAAATTTTATAGATTTGTTGCATAAGAATCGATGAAACGTGCAAGCAATGTTTGATTCTTCCAAATCTTGTATAGGGCCCGCAACATAAGATATAGCTTATTTCTAATTAGAATAAAAATATTTGTTACAAGGAAAATTATTATTATTATTATTATTATTATTATTATTATTATTATTATAGATAAGGAAAATTATATTCAAATCTAAGATTTATAATATATCACAGCAGCTATCCTTAATCACTCAATCAATATGCTGTTGACAAGAAAATTGTATTTCGTGGATTGACTTTGATAATTATTTTTTGCAATAATATATGATTTGAATTAATTGCTAACCTTTATTTTATGTTTTTCTATTGGACCATTTTAGGTCTAATTTAGTATTGAAATCGAAAATAACTTTTGCTTTCAAAGGTTGCTTTTAAGTCTTTGGTCTAATCTACCAACAAGTGGTTGAAAAGAAGTGAAAATAAAATCTTTTTTAGGCATTTAGACATGCACCACATGGTTCGAATCTTGAGTTACTGTTGTTAGAAAAATTTTATCATTTATCACTCTTAGTTCGAATAAAATTAAAACTTAGATCATAAAACGAATGAAAATATTTATGGTAAAAAAAATCTTAATCTAATCGAAATGCGAAACAATTAAAACATGCAAATTTTGAAAGGACTACAAATGGGTCACTGGCCTTACCTAGTGGGTCATGGATCAGATTAAAAGTTTCACCGCATTCTGATGATGGTCCTTACTTTCCTGATGTCTCAGCTCCTGTCATGTAGAAATGAAATGGATTTCTCGGCCTATGGTAGTTTGCAAAACCAAACTTAAAAGCTCTTGCCTCAAGTGTTTTTACTGTTCAATTGTAATTTTTACGAGTAATATAATCTTATTATTATTCTTAAATCTATAAATTTTTACTATTTTATGTAAATCTTTTTAAACATTTCAATTTACTATGTCTTTTTTTTTTGCAACCAAACACTTAAATCTTTTAATCATATTTTTCTCATCGCACTTTTAAACACACTTTGTCAACTTAAATTTTTTGTTTGTAACAGCAATATTAACTAGTCCTTGGTTTTCTCATTTATCAAATATTATTTAATGACAAGTTTCATAAAAAAAAGGTATTCATAAGTTGGACAAATGAAAATGAATTAATTAGATATGTGCGTATAAGGTTTTGGGCACAAGGCTGTAAAGAAAGAGATTATAAAAGAAAGAGATAAATTATGAAAGAAAGAGAAAAGAAAGAATGAAAGAAGGAATTGTATTTCTAAAGATACATTACAAGAAGGTTAAAGGCCTTTATATAGGCAATAGAACATGACAATAAAGGAAATACAATCAGGAAACAAAATCGTAATTAAGTCCTAAAATCAATCATAATCAATTAGTCAACTATAATCAATTAGTCTAAGGTAACTATAATATTACAATTGATTGTAACATTAATTGTAATATTACGTTTACATTATCGTAATCAATTAGTCAACTGTAATCAATTAATCTAAGTCAACTGTAATATTACAATTGATTGTAACATTAATTGTAATATTACGTTAACATCCCCCCGCAAACTCAAGGTGGTAATGTGGAAGCCAACTTCAGTTTGGAAACTTGTGCAAGAAATTGTCCAGGTGGATGTGCTTTAGTGAAGATATCTACTTTCTGATCTGCGGTAGTGACAGGAACAAGCCATAGAGTTTGGCTGAGCAAATGATGAAGAACAAAGTGACAATCAACCTCGATATGTTTAGTACGCTCATGAAAGACATTATTATGAGCTATTTGAATAGCACTTTGATTATCACAATGGATTGGAGTACCGAAACGATGAGAAACACCCATGTCTTGAAGAAGCCATCGTAACCATAGGAGTTCAGATGTTGCATCTGCAAGAGCTCGATACTCAGCCTCAGTACTGGAGCGGGAGACAACAGTTTGTTTCTTACTACGCCAAGAGATAAGTGACGAACCAAGAAAGAAACAATAATCAGTGGTAGAACGACGATCAGTAGGATCCCCTGCCCAATCAGCATCACAATAACATTGCAAATCCAATGATGAGCTAGAAGGAAAATGCAGTCCATGAAACATAGTACCCTTTACATATCTCAGGATATGAAGAACAGCAGCAAAATGAGTAGAACGTGGAGCTGAAAGAAACTGACTGACCAAGTGAACAACATAAGCAATATTTGGGCGAGTAATCGTCAGATAAACAAGACTACCCACCAAAGTACGATACAAAGTCGAGTCTGGGAGAAGACTACCATCAGAAGGAGAAAGCTTGATGTTCTGTTCTAGTGGTGAAGAGGAAATCTTACTATCTGTCAATCCTGCTTTGGCAATAAGATCAGAAGCATACTTTGTTTGTGATAAGTGTAAGCCCGTAGAATCAGAAGTAACCTCAATACCCAAAAAGTAACTCAAAGGACCAAGATCCTTCATCTCAAACTGGGAATGGAGAAAAGTCTTGAGATCTTGAATACCATCACTATCATCACCTGTAATAATCATGTCATCCACATAAAGTAAAAGAAGGGTAGTACTTTGGCTAGTGTTCCGAGTAAAAAGAGCAGAATCATAGGCACTGGATGTAAAACCCAACTGAGCAATAGTAGTACTAAATTTTGAAAACCAAGCTCTAGGGGCTTGCTTAAGACCATACAATGCTCGCCGAAGACGACAAACCTTGTTAGACGGTACAAAAGAACCAGGAGGTGGCTTCATGTAAACTTCCTTAATATGATCACCATTTAGAAATGCATTCTTAACATCCATTTGATATGTTGGCCATTTTCTAGATGTAGCAACAGCTAAAAGGGAGCGAACAGATGTGAAACGAGCGACTGAGCAAAAGTCTCTTCATAATCAATGCCATATTCTTGAGTAAATCCTCGAGCAACAAGGCGTGCTTTTTAACGTTCCACTGAGCCATCGGACCGAGTCTTGATCTTGTAAGCCCACTTACAATCAATGACTGACTTATCAGGTTGTCGATCAACAATGTCCCAAGTATGTGTTTTCTCAAGAGCTTGTAACTCTTCTGCCATTGCTTGCTGCCACATAGGATTAGAAGCTGCCTCACAAAAATTACGAGGTTCATGTAATGTGGCTAAGGCATAATAACAATGAAAATCATGAAGTTGAGTATTTGGTTCCCTTACTCTAGTGAAGCGACGAAAAGGAGGAGGTACATATAAGTAAGGCACGGATGTATCAGCAAGAGCCTTGATCAAATCAAAAGTTGAGGGAGACAAGGAAGATTGGTCACTGTTTGAGCTAAAAATACTTGCAAGATTCTTGTCAGCTGGTGAAATATCAAAAGATAGGTCTGTGAAAACTTGTGGAGAAGAAGATTGGGATGGCAATGCAAAAACACTAGTAAATGGCTTATGCTCCCAAAAGACCACATGACGCGAGACACGAAGACGCTTAGAAATTGGATCATAACACCTATAGCCTTTATGTTCTATACCGTATCCTAGAAAACAACATAAACGAGCTCGAGGTTCAAGTTTAGTTCTTTCATGATCAGGAAGTAGAACAAAACAAGCACATCCAAAAACTTTAAGAGAATGATAGTCAAGGGCCTTATTGTATAGACACTCAAAAGGAGTTCGCATGCCTAGCACTGGTGTAGGAACTCTGTTAATAGTGTAAACAGCAGTAAGAGCAGCTTCACCCCAGAATTGTTCAGGAAGAGAGGATGAAACAAGAAGGGCACGAACAGTGTCTAGTATATAACGGTGTTTCCTTCCAGCTCTACCATTTTGTTGTGAAGTGTGTGCACAAGATCAATGAGAAAGAGTTCCATCATTTTTTAACAATTTACTGAACTCAATTGATGTATATTCACCAGCATTGTCAGACCTAAAAACTTTTATCTTGTGAGAAAACTGAGTTTGTATCATATTATTGAATTCATTGAAAATTGACAAGAGTTCATATCGTTGTTTGAATAAATAAATTCAAGTATATCATGAAAAGTCATCAATAAAAATAACAAAATAACATGAACCTGCCATAGTTAATGTTGCAGCTGGACCCCAAATGTCAGAATGGTCTAAATCAAATGGTGAAGAAGAAGAAGATTCACTTTTATTGAATGGTAATGCACTTTGTTTTCCAAGTTGACAAGATAAACAATCAAAAATGTAATGAGAAACTTTACCTAAAACACCAGTAGAAGATAGTGATTTTATTCGAGAAATAGATGCATGACCTAACCTAAAGTAACTCTAAAGAAGCTGGAATAGGCGTTTGAGATGTAGCAGCGGTGATCAAGTTTTGTGGAACTTTCAGGCTTTCAAGTTCAAATAGTGTTCCAACCTTACGCCTTGTCCCAACTTTCTGACCTGTTCGAGGATCCTACACAATACAACCATATTGTTTTGAAAAATGTAAGTCAAGACCGAGATCACAAAGTTGACCAACAGAAAGCAAGTTAAAGGCAAGGTTATGAACAAGATAAGTATTAGGTATACAAAGAGTGGAAGTTTCAACGTTACCAATGTGGGTGGCTTTCAAGGTGGAACCATTAGCAGTTGTAATGATGGAATTATTAGAAATAGGCATTGTATTCTTAAATAAAGAAGGATCAGCAGTCATATGGTTTCCACAAGCAGTATCTAACAACCAAGTGTTACCTGATGTAGCAGCAGACATGGCAGTAGTGTGATTTTGAGACATTACTTGATTGATCAAAGCCTGAAGGTCATCAGTCGAGATTGTAAATTTGTTAGAAGAAGATTCAGAGGTAATAGACTCAGTGTTGGTTGCTGCAGCAGCCTTGGTGCTTGGAGAACCATCAAGACGTGTTCCATTGGTATGAAATGTAGCCTTGCATTTTTCAACAAGATGATTAGTCCTACCACATTGCGAACAAGGCATTGCCGAAGAAGATTTGGAGTCAGAAATCCGTGCTCCATTAGAATGAAATATTGCTTTACAATGGGCAACAAGATGATTGCTTCGTCCGCATCGAAAACAAGGCGGAGTGCGTTGTTTAGGAGTTGCAGCAACAACAGTGTCTGTTTGATGAGTTCGAGTCATAGCGACCGAGTTTCTTCAGAAATCAACTCTGTAATTGCATTATCCATGGTCGGTAAATGGTGTCGACGTAAAAGTGAAGACTTGGTATTCTCCAAATCATCTCGAAGAGCCATGAGAAATTGAATAAGTCGAAGTTGATTCCGATAATCAATAAAAATATCTCGATCATTTTTGAATTCTGGCTCAGAATTCTCAAGCATATCCCATAAATGTTGCATTTTGGAATGAAATTCATCAATTGACTGACCTGATTCTTGGCGAAGATGAGACAAAGTGATCATAAGATGGTATTGATGAGAAAGAGTAGTAGAACTGTACCGTGTTGCAATGAAATCCCAAGCTTCCTTAGCAAGATCAAAGCGTCCAAAATGTACATTGATAGAGGGAACAGTAGTGTTGGTGAACCATGTAAGGATCCGATGGTTCTTACTTTCCCATTCTTCAAGTCGATCTGCGTACTTCTCATCAGATTCTTCTATTTGTTTGACCGGTACCTTACGTTCTCCAGTGACAACAAGTCATAGTTTCATCCCCTTTAAATAACTGCGCATAGCTAAAGCCCATCGATTGTAGTTATGCCCATCAAGAATGACTGAGATTGGTGGCACGGTTTCTCTTTGAGTACTTATCATCTTTTCTAGATGATTGGGTTTTGAAAAAGAAAATGGAAAGAAACGAGTTATCCCAAGATGATTCACCTTCGGGATGGACAAAAAATTTGCTCTGATACCATGTAAAGAAAGAAATTATAAAAGAAAGAGATAAATTATAAAAGAAAGAGAAAAAAAAGAATGAAAGAAGGAATTTTATTTCTGATGATACATTACAAGAAGGTTAAAGGCCTTTATATAAGCAATAGAACATGACAATAAAGGAAATACAATCAGGAAATAAAATCGTAATTAAGTCCTAAAATCAATCATAATCAATTAGTCAACTATAATCAATTAGTCTAAGGTAACTATAATATTACAATTGATTCTAACATTAATTGTAATATTACGTTTACATTATCGTAATCAATTAGTCAACTGTAATCAATTAATCTAAGTCAACTGTAATATTACAATTGATTGTAACATTAATTGTAATATTACGTTAACAAAGGCAAAGCATATTCGTGCGAAGAGTAGTATGGGCAATGAAGCTAAAGGGGATTGAGCATGAATTCATTGAAGAAGACTTTTTAATAACACTTCATTGCTTCTCAAATCAAACTCAATTCAGAAAACAGTTCCTATTCTCATTTTGAAGATTTGCTTCTCCTTTTGAGAACAGGAACTGTTTTTAGCCCACAACTCTCCATTGCCAGTCAAGCCCTCTTTCATTTTTGTTTTGCTATCTATTCAACACCACAAAAAAAATTAATCCAACAACCAAAAACACAAACTCAGATTCAATGCGAATGGCAGGAAACTTTCAAAATAAATAAAAGAAAATGGAAAAACAAAAAACGGTGGCTGAAAGGGTGGAGTCCAAAGGCTGGCTGAGTGATTATTAAGGAAATGGAGCACCAACGATTGGTGTCTTTGAAAGGCAACCTCAACAAACGGTGTTGGAGCGGTACCAAGAAAGAGGCTGACCAGTAGACCTTCTTGAGAGTTGGATTATTCGTTCAAGTCCGGAGGTTTGATATTTGATCAAACTTAGGTAAAAATATGATATGAATTTAATGAATTTGAATAAAATTTTTAAGTCCGATAAAAAACAAGTTGAACTCAGATTTAACTTTTCAAAGTTTGAGGTCGACATGAATATAAAATAAAATAAAATAAAATTTTTTTAAATATATTTATTAAGTATATTATAATTATGTGTACATAAAATATTATTGATTAATAAACATGATTGTATATATTTAATATAGTAATTGAAATGCAAATTTTGTTGAATTAATTGAGAAGAGAATCAAAAGCTTGCTTTTCTGTATTGATTCATCTGAGATTTATACAAAGAAGGCTATAACAACCGAGAGAAAAATTAGGGTGCTAACTGTCTTAATTAGTAAAATAAAACTAACTACTGTGATTAGTTACAGTCAACACCAAAACAGCATAAAACATGATGCAGCACACACATATGACATGAATTAGCCCCCCTTAAGCTGGATCATAAAGGTTGTGGATATCGAGTTTGGGAAGGAATGAAGAAAGGCTAGCAGTAGAGTGAGGCTTAGTGAATATATCAGCAAGTTGAGAAGATGAAGAAACAAGAAGCAACTGTATGATTCCAGCTTGTAATTTTTGGCGAATGAGGTGACAGTTGATTTCTATGTGCTTTGTTCTTTTGTGGAAAACAGGGTTTTTAGCAATAGCAATGGCGGATTTACTATCACAAAACAATAAAGCAGGTGATGAGTGAGATATTTAAAGATCCTGTAAAAGGTATAACAGCCACTGTATTTTACAAGCAACAAAAGCAAGGGCTCTATATTCTGCTTCAGAGGAACTTCTAGAAATGGTGTTCTGCTTCTTGGATTTCCAAGAAATTAGAGCATCACCAAGGAAAACACAATAACAAGTGAGGGACTTGTGAGTGTCAATGCAAGCTGCCCAATCAGAATCACTAAATGCCTTGAGTTGCAGAGCAGAAGAAGCAGGGAAAAATAAACATTGACTTGGAGTGCCCTTGAGATATCAAAGAACTCGATGAGCTGCTTGAAGATGAGCTGAGGTATTTTGGGCTATGTATTAAGAGAGTTGTTGAACAGGGTATGATAAGTCTGGACATGTAGAAGTAAGATACAAAAGTCGCCCAATGAGTCTTCTATAGCTAGAAGGATCATCAGAGGTTGTCCTGAAATTTGTGAGAGCTTTAAGGAGGTTGTCATGGGTGTAGAAGTAGATTTGCAACCACGAAATCTCGTGTCCTGCAAGATATCTAACACATATTTCCTTTGGGAGAGATTAATACCAGCTTTGAATCTAGCCACCTTAAATCGAAGAAAATACTTTAAAATTCCAAGATCTTTGATTCTAAAAGCTGAATTCAGGTAATCCTTGGTATGCTGAATCAGTGCTTCATCATTGCTAGCCAAAACCATATCATCAACATAAATCAATAAAGCAATAAAGGAGGAAGCAGAGGTTTTGACAAACAAAGAGTGATCTGAGCTAGCCTGAGTGAAGTCTTGAGCAAGTAAGGCTGTTGTGAGTTTGTGATACCACTGACGACTAGCTTGCATGAGGCCATAAAGGGACTTCAGCAGCTTACACACTTGGCCTGACTTTACACCAGTGTATCCCAGTGGTAAATCCATGTAGACATCTTCAGATAGGTCGCCATGAAGAAAAGCACTATGAATGTCAAGCCGATGAAGAGTCCCATGTTTAGCTACTGCAACAGCTAACAGAACACGAATAGTTGTGATCTTCGTAATTAGGGAGAATGTATCATTATAATAAACTCTAAGTTGCTAAGTGAAACCCTTTGCAACCAACCAAGCCTTGAAGCAATCAATCTCACTTGTAGATTTATACTTGACTCTATAAACCCATTTGCAACCAATAGTGTTTTTCCCATGAGGCAGCTCAGTCAACACCCAAGTTTTGTTCAACTACAAAGCATCCAATTCAGCCTACGTTGCTTGTTTCCAACACTCTTGTGTGGCTGTCTGACTATAAGAGGTAGGTTCAACAATAGAAGAAATGTTAAGTGCAAAAGTTTTATGAGAAGCAGAACATCGATCATACATAAGTACTGAAGATAGAGGATATCGACAATTGGAGTGCAAGGACGAAGTCTGATTGGTAGTAGCTAAGTAGCAGTGATACTTTTGAAGATAGGAAGGAGGAACTCTAGATCATGTTGATCTTCTTAAAGAAACAATTGGTGAAAAAGAAGTAGGAGAAATAGTATGATTAATGGAACTAATATCAGAAGAAGACTGATCAGAAATGGATGTAATAGGTGTTGTGTCTAAGGCTGGAGTAGAGCTGGTGTTGTGAAAAGCTAAGATAATATCAGAAAGGGACTGATTAGTAACAGAGGAAGATTCAAATGGAAAAATGGGTTCATAAAACATAACATCCCTAGATATGCATACTTGGTGAGTTTGAAGATTATAAAGTTTATATCCTTTAGTCCCTGCAACATATCGAAGAAAAATGCATTTAACAGCTCTGGGTTAGAATTTGGTTCTAGGGTGCGCTAAGGTGGATGCAAAACAAAGGCATCCAAAGACTCGAAGATGGGAGAGATTTGGTGGTTTGGCATACAGTAGTTCATAAGGAGTTTTGTTATGCAAGATGGGTGATAGTGTCCTATTTATCAAATGAACAACATGGCATATGCAGTCAGACCAGAATGGATTTGAAAGGTGGGCTTGGAATTTCAAAGCTCGAGTAACAGAGTAACATTAAAGATATATTGGTGCTTGTGCTCGACCACACTATTTTGCTGTGGTGTCTGTACATAAGACATTTGATGGAGTATGCCATTAGAAGAATAAAAGGAAGAGACATTTAATTCCTATCCATGATCAATGCGAATGGTTTTAATTTTTGTTTGGAAGTGAGTCTCTACAAAGGAGCAAAAACTTTTAAGTAATTGTCTAGCTTTAGATTTGAATTTCATGAGGTAGACCCAAGTGTATCTACTAAAGTCATCTACGACAGTTAGGAAATAGGAATGGCCATACAAAGAAACAATAGGATTGGGACTCGAAATATCAAAATGAACAAGATAAAAACATGCTTTAGAAGAAGATTTACTAGCTGCAAATGGTAATCTCCTCTGTTTAGCAAAGTGACAAATCTCACATATAATTTGTTTGGATACAACTATGGAAGGATCAATAGAATGTAAAGATCTTATTCTATGATTAGAGGCATACCTTAGCCTATAACGCCATAAGTCTACTGTAGGATTTGAAGATAACAAGGCATTTATAGTAGGTGTTGTGGTATGACGTTGAGGAAATGAGCTATGAAGGTAATATAAGCCATCACACTGCTTAGCTATACCAATCATCCTCCATGTCTTGACATCCTGGATGACACAAAAAGAAGGTTGAAAAATTAATAAACAATTCAGTGCTTTTGACAATTTACTAACTGAGATCAGATTAAAAGAAAAGTTAGGCACGTAAAGAACATTATGAAGAATAATGTCAAATGACAAATGAACATTGCCAGTGTGAGTTGCTGTAACTTGGTGGCCATTTGGAAGCTTCACAACAGAGTTTATCACTGGTCTGGGATCTTGAAAACAGGATAAGGTACAAATGATGTGGTCAGTGGCTCCAGTATAAAGGATAAAGGATGAAAAACAGATGAGGAATTTAGACTTGAAGAAGAGATTGGGTTGGTGATAGCATTAACACTGGAGATGTTGGATTAAGCAATGTCAGTTGAAGGAAGCAAAGCAATCAAACGATTGTATTGATCTTGAGTGAGTGCCACTAGTGAGGCTAGTCTTGCATTAACCATATTACTGTCTGTCACTGTGACCACTTGGTTGACGGTTCCTGCATTCTTGCTCTTAAATCTGTATCCTGGTAGAAAACCATGCTTACGGTAGCATTTATCAACCGTATGACCACTGTAGCCGCAAAATGAACAAATGGGACATTTAGGAGAAGAAAAATTCCTTTTAATAGAGAGTGTTATTCCAAGAGATTCAACAGCTACTTTACTGGCAAATGCTGAGGAATTCAGATTTGATGGAGCTAATGTTGAAGTCATTTGTCTTTCCTATTGAATAACAAGAGCAAAGACCTTATTGATGGTAGGTAAAGGATCCATGAGCATGATCTGAGACTTCACGGTGGAGAAGCTGGGATTGAGGCTTGTTAGAAAATGGATAACACAATCATTCTCGTAGTACTGCTTTGCTGCAAGAGTAGCTATACATTTGCATGTAGGATCACAAATGCATTTGGGAATAGGTCGCAAGTTCATCAGCTCATCCTAAAGAACCTTCAAATTGGTGTAATAATCGGTCATGGAAAGAGATCCTTGCTAAAATGAATAAATCTTGCCTTGTAATTCTGCTATTCGAAAAGCATCACCATGCGAGAATCGGTCCTTGAGATCTTTCCAAACGTCAGCTGCCACATCAAACCAAATTACGCTTTGTACGATGGATGGTGAAAGTGAGCGTAAGATCCAGGATAACACCATTGTGTTACAACGTTCTCATGCCGAAAAAAGAGCATCGGTGTTAGCTAGGACTGAGATTGAACCGTCCACGAATCCAAGCTTGTTTTTGGAGAGCAGCGCCATTTCCATGGATCGGAACCAAGATGAATAGTTGGAGCCAATAAGCACAGATGATACCAGCACTAACGCCGGATTTTCATTTGGATGGAGGAAAAACGATGAGGAAGGAGTTTCCTCTGGTTTTGTCACAACAGTTGAAGTAGCTATAAGAAGGGGCTACTGTTTGGAAGGCCGGAAAAACTTAAGAAAGTTTGAAAAGGAAATGTAAAGAAACCTCTGATACCATGTTGAATTAATTGAGAAGAGAATCAAAAGCTTGCTTTTCTATATTGATTCATCTGAGATTTATACAAAGAAGGCTATAACAACCGAGAGAAAAATTAGGGTGCTAACATTCTTAATTAGTAAAATAAAACTAACTACTGTGATTAGTTATAGTTAACACCAAAACAGCATAAAACATGACGCAGCACACACATATGACGTGTATTAAATTTTGACAAATAAAATTAAATTTCAAAAAAACTTAAAAATAAAAAAATAAATAAACAAAAATTAAAATATCAAAAAATAAATAAAATAATATTCAAACTAATCGGATCGGATTCAAGTTTGTAATATAAAATAAAAAACAAGTTTGCATTAAAAATCAAACCTAAATTTTTGGATCAAATCAAACTTAACTTTCATGTAAACTGTTATTATTTGCGTTAAACCTGGTTCGAACCTAGTCAAGTCCGCCTATGATCAGGTCTACTGATCAAAACAGTGATCAAACAACTTAAACGACGACACGTGGTGGTCGTGGCTCAATATTCGATGGAGAGAGACGGAAGGTGTTGCTAACTAGTAACCAATCTGCTATACCGCAAAGAGACAAAAACCTTAGTTGAAAGAAGGCTCGGATTTGAAAAAAGAAAAGGAAAAAAATAAGAGAAGCAAATCGTGTCTGCACTATGATGATCACTTCTTTTCATTCAGCTTTGTTTTTTTAAAAATATTTATTCTCTTTGCTTTTATTTTCTTGATACAATTAAATGTCAGTCAGTGCTTAGTTTGGTTCTTTCTATCGTTGTTTTCTTGTCATTAGTCTATTAGATACTCTATTAGTTTGTTCCTGTGAGAGTGATTTAACCCATGCTTTTGACTTGTTGACCTAAAACTGTATGATAAGCATGGCTATGATGATCTGAGTTGGCCCAGAACCTTTGTGTTATTTTATTAGTTTATTTTTGTGCCATGATTTGACTTGATTTTTAACTTGCAAACCATGACTTATAGATTTCTTCATATGTGTTTATAATTATATGAGGAATGTAAAATTAAGATAAAAATTGTAAAATGGATTTTTTTAATTATTTGTTAGGTTTGAAAAGTAAGATTTGACGCTATAAAAGTTTTAATCATGAAAAGATATACTATAAGTTTAAGTGTGCAGACTTCATTTATGAATTTCTATATTTGGATAAGATTTGTCATTATAAAAATTATAAAATTAAGTTTCCAAATAAAAATAAAAAAACAAGTTTATAATTTTTCACATTTTTACAAAATATATAAATAGATGAAATATAATAGTTTAGATTTAAGAGACATCCCCTTTTGATGATGTCAAGGCTCTACCTGTATCATCAGGTCATCGGCTGGCATCTCTTAGGCCCTCTAGCCCCAGGTTTACCTCGACTCAACTGTACTGTCTGCTTTAGAAGCTCTACAGGCCCCTTACGGCTTTATCGGGGAATAACACCCCAATTCACTTCCCATGTCTCAAATCCTTGACCTCTTACAAGTGTTGAGACATACTAACCATTAGGCCTATGTGATATGTACATGCTATGTGAAGCTGTTAACATTGATCCTGTCTTCAGCGTCCCAGTTGATACCTGAATAGTGTATGACCGAGGATACCTATAGAATATGGCCATAGATCTCACGTGTTTACTAATACTATTCCCTATGGGATTATAGCATAATATATTGAGGGTGTTGCCTTAGTCTCCACTATTTTTATGAGACGAAAAGTGATGGTTTTACATGAATAACGATATGAAAAGATAAAAAGTTATTTATATGTTTTAAATGAAAAGAGAGATGGTTTTCTAAACGGTTTACTGTACTAAATTAAGTACAATACTATTTACAATATTTTCAGTGATATACGTAACATGTGTTTAAAAAGGGAAATGGAGATTTATAAATCTAATATTCTTTTATGATTCAAAATTGAATATTAGACTTTGTGAATAAAAGTTTTATATGTTGAAAAGATGGTTTTGAGATGAATATGAAAGTAATGGAAAAGTGATTTATTTTCAAAATTCATAGTGGTTCAATAAATACATTTTTCACTATGGAACACACGTAAAAACATTTTAGTCTCGAAAACAACATTCACACGATGATATCACCTTTATGGAAATCAGTAAAGTGAGTTAAATTTTCAGTCAGTCCATAAAGGTTTTATTAAATTATATGGTGAATATTTAGGAAAAATAATTTATAAAATATTCACCTTTCCACTTTTCACTTTATAAACCACTTCATATATTGTAAAACATATAGGAGGAATTTTCAGTAACCTCACTTTCATTAAACTCGGTAACATGAATATTTAAATAATATTTTTTGAAATATTCATGTTTTATGAAAAACATTAAATTCATCATTTTCAAGGCTAGGGAACCACTCAAATATGCACCAAATATTTCATGATATTTTCACAGAATTTTTTAAGAAATTTTAGTAGTGTAACGATTACTTATACCTTAGCCTTCCTGCAATTCAAACATAGTAGATTTCCAGCCAACAGCCACATATTTCACATTTTCCAAGGCAATTCACTTCAAAACATTTTCATAAAGTTATTTGTAGTAAGATCGTGCATTCGAAATATCCTTACAGTTCACATACACATCCCTTACCTGTTTGTCATATTCGACTTTTTCGAGCGTACCACACGTAAACCGTTACTCTCGGGCTGCAAATAATTTCACCAAAATTTTTAGCTCATAAATACTTATTTTTGAGCTATTATTCATGTCTATATGCAGCCATATTGTATACTGCAAATATTTTTACAGTATAAATTCTACTGGTAGTAAAATATAACTTATTCGTTTTGCATTGGATTTTAAATCCGATCGCACCATTGGACTCCTCTTAATTTTTACATTATTTTGACATATTAAAATCATAAAATGCAACTTGATATCACCTCCAAACATCCTTGGCCGAATGATCATCCATGAATTTTATCTATTATTTCCTTTAATCCCAAAATTACTTCCTACCAACACTCTTATAAATTTTACCTTGTTACTTCTTACTTGTTTAAAATTCAATATTACACATAGAAAATATGATTAGCCAAATATTCCAATTGGCCCCAAAATCCATATTTGCCCAATTTTAACTGTACAATAAATCTTAATTTATCATTAGATAAATTTTATATTTACCTATTATTAAAAATAATCACATTAACATTTTTTCTTTTCCTTTCTTTTCTTTTCTTCTCTGTTTTATTTTATTTTCTTTCTTGGTTTCCTTGTCACTGTCGATTGCTTCACCTCTTTCCCCCCTTTCATGGCCGGCAGCTAATCAAGAAATCTTCCCTTTGTTTTTCGCTTATTCCTTTCTCACTTCTTGTCTTATAATTACTTACTCTTTTAGTATTTTCATCAAACATCTACAATTCATAAAAGCATCATCACCATCGTGAAACCCATGGTATACGGCCGACAATACACCATTCATGCCACTTCCATAGTTCCACAAATTATCATTAAATCAAAGTTTCAACCATGTTTTGTTCATCATTTACAACAAGTTCCCATTCAACCAACATCAAAATCATAACAATTTACTTGCTTCTACTTCATGACCGGATACACCAAAATTTTCTGTTCATGAATTAAATTCAATCCAAGGCTGTAAATAGACTTTATCAACCTCATAAAATCACAAATACAAGTTAAAATTGAATGAAAATATTTCTTTCTTTACCTTCCTATGTAGCCGAACAGAGCAAGACCCAAAATCAGTCCTCTAATCACTGATTCTTCTCTTGAATTGCTGGGTTTATATATTCTTTAAGGTGAAAAAAGCTTAGGGAGTTAAATAAAGAAATTTGATCAATTTTCTAGGTAGAAGGTTTGAGACGTGGGAAGAAAGAGGAGAATTGTAGCAGTAGAACACGATAACACAAACAGGGGATGGAGTCGGTTTTGGCAGCCATAAATATCAGGCTGTAAGCCGATGAAGATGACTGAATTGGCTGAGTTTTTAGTCCTCTTTTATTAATATTCATCTAATAAAATTATGCCATGTGGTCCTTTCATTTAATTTTCCTCTTGTTTCTCTGCTCTTTTTTTTTTTTTTTAATTGGGTCTGCTATACAAACCTCAATTTATGTAGCAAGCTTCCACGTGAAGCTTGCTGCATTTTCTTCCTTTTTTCTTATAATATAAATATATTAAAAATATATATTTTCTATTAACATATATTTATAAATATATATTTACAATTTTATATCTATAAACATATCTTTGACATATACTATATTTTATATACATATATATATCATCCTTAAAATATATATTTATCATTTTAATATATATATATATACATACTTTAACTAAAAAAAATATTTATTGTTTATTTATATACTTATTTATTTGTACATATATAATCATACACATATTTTTATATCCTTAAATTTTTTATTCCTTAATACCAAAATAAATTTCGTAATTATAAATTTTCCAACTCATCAATGGATCAAATATCATAATTCAAATATTTGATCTCATAACAAATTTATTTATTTATTCCTCTTTATCTATTAAACTTAGAAATTAAATTTACAGAATCCATAATTCCAAAAATGAAAAAACTCTCGGTTATCACATTCTCCCCACCTTTAAAGAATTTGGTCCTCCAAATTCAATGCCCCTACTTCAACAATTCACTATTTCCATTCATTCACATCCCTACTATCATATATGTTTCCATCCCAATCTTAATGTGAAAACATTAGTATAAATTAAGAAGCCCTTATATCCACTGAAATAGCAAAATAGGAACAGTAATTTGTCTCAGTTTCAACTTCCAAAATTTGCACTCACACATACCCATCCACCGACCTTAACTTCTTTACTTATGAGTCATATCAGTAGAGCAGCTAGTCCCATAAACTCTTCAATAGGCCAACAGTAGTATCTAGCTAAACCCTATAAATTTTGTATCTCAATCACTATCTGTCAATCATAGACGGATCCACAGTTGCTCCATCATTCGAGACCATATATCTCAGAAAGGAACACAGTCTAGCCAGCTTCCCTATTTGCCTAACTTAACATATAGTTCTCAATCTTTAAGAGTCTATAGAGCTATACAAAGGTGCTGCTCATGTTCCACTGGTGCCTTGGACTATATCGATATATCATCAGTGAACACTATTTACAAATTATCCAAGTATGGTTCAAATACCTCATTCATTAAGCTTACAAGTACTGCAAGGCACTTGCAAATCTAAGAAGCGATATAAATAACTCATGTTTGCTGAACTTAGCAATAAAATTTTCAGTCTTTGACAGTCTGTGGGGTTTTTTTTTTAAGGATGCTGCTTATATTCCTTAATTGAGGTGAAATATATTCTCATAACATGGTTACATACCATTATAACTTATCTGAATATGCTTGATATATCTCACTTATTAAATCCACATATATCACAGGGTATTTCATTCAAAGAACTCGTAAAAATTATATCGAGTTTTAAATGTTATCTTTTGAACATTAGTCTCCAAGCTTTTTATCTGATGACACTCTGTTCGAAGATTGATCTTAGAAATTCTTTATACATCACTGTGTAGATCAAGTAAAACGTCAATCCAAAACAAGTGAATACTCATTCTTAGTAGTAATTCTATTAAGAAATCAAAAATTCATGCACAATCATAAGCTATCTTTATTCTCTCAAATAAGATTATCTGTGTTTCCTCCAAACACATTAATACAAATGAATCCTTTATCCACTAATTTTCCAGAGTGATTTATTAAGCTCTTCAGACTCCTTCTATATTCTCCGATAAGAGCTTAGAAATATATTCTGTATTGGGAGTCGAATCAATGATCTCTTGAATCTATATTACTTCAAAAATTTTTTGAGATTACATCCAATAAATTTTAAATCATAATTCTCTTACCAATTTGGACGTTTCGTCTCCACGTCTTTCACACACACCATATATCTTCAAACACATGCACATAACATTCAAATCATGTTAACACATATCCCACATTGATTCACTTATTTATTTTTGTTTCATAGTATACCATTCAATATGGTAAAAAGAATAATGTACTAAGTGTAACAATTTAAGCTAATCCACTTCACAGCTAACCTATTCATTTTTGTAATTTACTTCAAAATCATACTCATGTAATAAACTTAGGTTAGCTGTCATTCTCCTTTTTTCTTACTGTCACTTTACAATTTCTATACACAATTTCGAAATTTTGTAATACTCTGAACAATGTATTTATCCGTAGGGTATACCTAAAAAATTTACGGTTTTACAAGTATCTGCTTAGTACACACAGGAGATATAATAAATGTGTAGAACCAAAATCAACAGTACAAGTACTAAATTATCATTCATACATATCTCATCCTCAATCACATCAATAAATACATCCACTTATCATAACATAAAACCATTTCTAGCCAGATGCCCCGTCTGTCCACATTTAATTCAGGCCCTAAAGATTATATATCAGGGCCAACTATCACGCGACCTTCCACAATGTATACTTCAGGTCGCATCACTCATTTGAGTTTAAGTGGGGCTAGTAGTAAGGACCGTTATACCTATATTACATTCTTGACACTATCAGTTGCTCTATCACAATTAGTGAGTTCAAGATCAATTTAGTTTACCTTTATTCAAAAGAATTATTTCAATATAGGGACATGTTCGTTATTTCCAAATTTACGTCTCTCTCTTCAAAATAATTTTTAAATCCGTGATCTTAAGAGTTATACACTGATGATATCCCCATTCACTCCAATATCATCATTTTTAGGGTCTTATTTCGATTTCGAATAGAGAAAGTCCTGGTGGGGCCCTCACCGAGTTCCCCTTGTACCTAATTGAACAGACCTTTAATTATGATTGTAAGATCACCCATTTCATGTAAAACTCTTGGCTTACCATCCCTTTTGATAATCTTTAATTCACTAAGTTCTGCACAATTTCGACACTAAATTCCAAATTTTCAGTCACTTGAATTATTTATACATTCAGACTATACAGTACTAAAAGAGATATTAACACTTTCGACACTTTCAATGCTAAAGACATCAACAGACATTAGGCTAACCTTATAAATATGTGGAAAAATGTGTAATACTGTATACACAGGATGTGACAAATGGGATATAGTGAAAATCACAAGTAGTGATTTTTTAAAATTTCTTAAGTGAGAAGAGTTCATTAAATATTATCACAATATTGAAATATTTAAAATAATTTTTCAATATACGAATTCTCTCATATTTTATTAAAAAAATAAATATGCATAATTTTTAAAGAACAATAAAATATAAAAATTGCATGTGTCATGTTTTATATGCATGCATCTTAATTATGAAAAATGAATATGAATTTTCCGATA
Source organism: Heritiera littoralis (assembly GCA_031772115.1). Classification (NCBI taxonomy): domain Eukaryota; kingdom Viridiplantae; phylum Streptophyta; class Magnoliopsida; order Malvales; family Malvaceae; genus Heritiera; species Heritiera littoralis. The sequence continues at coordinate 3,852,507 of JAPDPK010000061.1, read as the reverse complement.
ATGAGATGTTATGAAATTTACAAGTAATGATTTCTAATTTATCTCTAGGTGAGAGAAGTCTGTTAAATATTATCAGAGTATTAGAATATTTAGTGTAACTCTTCAATAATATTGATTTTTTTTATATGCAATAATATTGATTTTTAAAAATATAAATAAATAAATAATTTTTTATAAAAAATGCACGTACATCATTCATTACAAGTTTGTAATATATGCACCCATGTAATTTCAAAGTGTAAATGTTCCAACGATGAGATATTACGAGAATCACAAGTAGTGATTTCTAATTACTTTTTAGGTGAGAGAAGTCGATTAAATATTATTAGAGTATTAGAATATTTAGTGTGATTTTTCAACAATGCAAATTCTTATTTAAAATAAATAAAGTCTTTTTTTATATAAAAAAAGAATAATAAAAATACATGTGTGTCATATATAATATGTTTGCATTACGTGCATCTATGTTTAATTATAAAAATAAATATGAATTTTTCTGATGATGAGATTATGAAAATCGCAAATAGCGATGTTTAAGAAATCTCTATAGATAAGAATATTATTTCAAATATAACTAAAAGTATTGGAGCATTTGATTTAATATTTCAAAACAAAAAGGTTCACACTCATTTTCAAAAAATAAAATTTAACTTTTTAAAATAAAAAAAATGATTTTGGCAAATAATAAAAATGCTTTGAAAAAAAGTAGAATAAAAAGGAAATTATTTTTAAATATTAATTTAAGACCACTTTATTAAAACTAAAAGATAACATTTGATTAAGATGGTATCATTTTATAACCCACGCCATGAGAGTGTTAATTTTTCTCCACGCATAACCGTACTGCCAAACCCAAATCTTGTTTTCGTATACCAAAATTGTCTTTTTAATAAAACTTAATCAATTTTAAAGTTTTGTTAAAATGACAAAGTTTTTTTAAGTGGCCAATCATAGTTAGTCAAAAACATTGGTGGTGATTCCTTGTTTTTATTGTTTCAAAATTGTCAAGTGCTTGAGTCTTCGAATAACTTCGTTACGCACGTATCATGTCTAGCATTGCTAGGACTAATTGTCACTTTCTTAGTAGTAATTTAAAGGTCTGAATTAATTAGAAGTATTATATTTTTATTGTGTTTGTTTTGAATTAACACATATAAAATACAAAAATTATAGTTTTACAATTCAGATATACACATCAAATATCACATCAATTTTTTATTTTTTAAAAAAATTCGAATATAGTTTTTGGTAAAATTGTAGCCCTTTATTTTTTTTATCTGATTTCATACTATTTTTATGTCATATCACAATTATAAGGTCTTGGTTGACATATTGATATCATTAAAAATTTATCTAAGATTTATTTAATTTATTAATAAAATGAAAATATACTTGTTTTAATATTTCAAAATTAGATATGGTAAACTTTGGCTTCAAGAAATGATAATTGATTTGTTATTCCTATTTTTGGGTAGTTGGTGGAACCAACTATAAAGGCATTTTTATCCACCGGATAAGATCAGGCGAAGGCGGTTGAATCCGCCGTCAAGGCCTTACAGAAATTAGAAGAAGTGATTCATGGAAAAAGGTTCTTTGAAGGAGAAGAGATTGGGTTTCTTGATACTGTAGCAGGGTAGATGGCGCATTGGCTTCTAATTGTGGAGGAAATCGGTGGCTTTTAGGTGATGGATTCAACCAAATTTCCTTCCTTCCATTTATGAACTAAAGAGTTTCTGCAAATTCCAACCATTCAGCAAAACCTTCCCCCATCTGATCAGTTGTACAATGCCTTAGATGCATTCCAAAGGGCTATGTTACTGTTAAGGGAACAATGAAAATAATCCATTGGTAAACCGTTTGATGTAATTTGATTTGTCTAAAGAGTTAGACTTTTTTTTAAATAAGAAATGCTTTGGTCAATTTTACGTAAATTTAATAATTTTAAAAACGACGTGAAAATAATATAAATTAAAAGTTTTGGTAAAATTGTATAAGAACTTGGTAAAAATTAAAATATTCATTTTTTGTTTGATATGTCGATATGAATTATGATACATTGATTTTCCTATTTCACACATGTTTGATATGAAATAAAAACGACATAAATACAAGAATTATTAGATCTAACTTCATGCATTTTTTTTATATATTATTTATCTTATATTAAAAAATTTAAAAATTTTGTAAATAAATTCAATCACTTATCATTTAAAATTATTTAAATAATTTTAATAATTTGATTTTAGTTTCATATTTTATAATTAAATGGACTCGTATTAGTGTTTGGATCCTTTTTGAGAGCTGCATTGCAGAAATGACATTTTGTCAGCCGAGCAAAAAAAAAAGACAGCTTCTTTTGTTGGTTTTGATTTTTGACATGTGTTTGTGATGGGAATTATGATTTTAGAGTTGCTAAACACAATAACATTTTCGCTGTTGTATAAATAAAATGGTTGCATTTACAATTTTTCTCTCTAATAAAGCCTTGTTTATGCATTCTCTCTCTTTTAACGCCGATTTTTTGTCTTAGTAAGGATATTTTAATCTCTCTCCAAATGATCTTAAAATCTCATCCCCCGTCAAAATGGTGCATTCAAATAAAGGACAGTTTACATTCAATTACTGGTGACAAAAGCTTATGAAAGACTGTCAGAAAAGACGAGAAAATGGACAAATAAAAAAGTACCAGTAGCCTTTTTTTATAATAACCTTTTGCTAATGGATCATAATGATGTTTGGAATTTGGAAGTCTACTTTACTTGGTGCTACAATTAATTTATCAATTTTCATAAACTTGGGTCTTCTTCTTACCAACAAAATTTCAACACTTGTTCTTTCAAAAAAAAATCAGTACTTGTTCTTCTTAGTAGCATTTAGAAAAAAAAATCATGATAGATGGACAAAATTTGAAGCTTTTAGGGACAAGGCACGGCATGTTCACTCAAAGAGTTGTATGGTTACTGAAGTTGAAGGGCATAGATTATGACTTCATAGAAGAAGACCTTCTTAATAACAGTTCATTGCTGCTGGCAGTGAACCCAGTTCACAAAAAAGTCCCAATGCTTATTCATGGTGGAAATCCGATAATCAAATCGAAAATCATCCTGGAATACATTAATGAAACATGGAAGGAAAGATCTCTGTTGCCTCAGCATCCTCAGGAGAGAGCTTATGTTTGTTTCTGGGCTGCGCTCATTGATGACAAGGTGATTACCCCAACTAATTAATTTCATTGCTTAACTTTGAAAAACTATGCAACCACAGTTAGATTCTGTTTCTTTAATTGATTTTTACTTTAATTTCTAAAGTAAAATCTCAAATATTAATTCAAATAATCACTTATTTACTTTAAAAGTGTAAAAATTCTATATATGTGATGTGGGGCCCAATACCAGCAGGGGTACTTCAGTCTTTTGGCTCATGGGACCCCTGTAGTAACGACAAAGTACGCGTGAACATGACAGCGTTGACCTCGATCATTTCGCCCTTTATGCTTAAGTCAGCGGTGACAGCGGTGTCATCGTTCACCTCGAGACCAAAGGTGACCTCAGAACCAAGCACGCATGAACGTTTTGGCGGGAAAACGACCCGAGGCATCTACGCTAACCTGTTGTACAGATCAGCTCGTCCTACATCTCCTATTTGACCACGTGTCCATCAACCATAGGGTCTTGTGGCCGGACCTTCTCTATAAATACCTCTCTTCATTAAGAAGAAGGGGAATCCACTTTTGAGCCTCCGAACCACCTTGAGTTACAACATTTTTGGCATGCCAGGTAGGGGCTCTTCGTCATCTTCACATGTTGTGGCTCAGGATGGCTCCCAAGATGAGACTAATAGAAGAAGAAGAATCTGTAGCACTTTTAAGCCCAAAGACCACCCTTGATAATCGCCCAGACAAACACCCTCCAACCATGGAACAATTCGAGCAGCTTTCCCAACAGCTGAGAAACCTGACCGAATTAATCCAACATGCCCTTACCCTTTCTCCCGTTCAACGCCAACCTTTTAGAAATGACACTGAACAACCCCTCATTTCCCCAATCCACCCTCCCCTGGAGGAAGCCAACGCTAGTTCCTCTTCAACCCCAGAGGCAGTCAGAAGGTCCAAACCCATAACTAACTAAACTCCAAAAGAGCCTAGAAATGCCTTTTCCTCAGCTCCAGCAACAGAAGACCGTGAACGTAATCAGCTGGAAGCAAAAGTAGAGGCAATAGAAAAGCAGATGCAGGAGAAAGAGCAAATCCTAATGGAGGAGTTGAAGTTGCTTGAAACTTCACTTTTTATTGAAGAGATTAACCGAGCTCAACCGCCCCAAGGCTTCAGAATGCCCACTATTGAGCCGTATGACGGTACTACTGATCCTTTAGATCATTTAGAACTTTTCTGAGCTAACATGTCAATACAGGGGGTGGACGACCCTTTATTATGCAAAGCGTTCCTAGCCACATTAAAAGGAGTAGCACAGTCACAAACCTTACACCACGGTCGATCCATTCATTCATAGAGCTCGGACACTCTTTCTTCACACACTTCGTCAGGAGCAGACGAGCGAAGAAGACCACTCTCAGCTTAATGTCTATCAAACAAAGGCTCAGGGAATCGTTGAGAGAATATGTAAGGAGGTTTAATGCTGAAGCTCTATAGGTCAAAGACCTAGAGCAGTCCGTGGCTGTAGTTGGACTAATGAATGGCCTTACAGATGAAGAGTTCAATTTTAAGTTCTCCCTCTCCTTGGAACCCCTTAAAACTCTACCCGAGCTTTTGCACAAAGCCGAGAAATATACAAATGACGAGGAAACTATGGCTACAAAGTTGGATAGAGATGAAAACAAAGATGACCACATGAATTATAGAAAATGGGGGAGAGAGGTCGAGAAAGGCATGGGGGGTAAAAGGTTCAATAAGATGTACGGGTACCCGTCGAGGAGGAGTCCAAAAAAAAGATACGAGTACTATACTCCCCTGAACACCACCAGGGAGAAAATACTAATGCAATCGAAAGGGACCTACAGCTAAAATGGCCTAAGTCGATGAGACAAAACCCCCTAAGGCCAAGGAACAAGAGGTGCGTGTTCCATCGCGAACTCGGCCACTCAACAGAAGAATGCACGACCTGGTGAACGAAATTGAAGACCTAGTGAGAAGAGGTCAACTGCGAAAATTTGTATAGATGAGTCCGGCAAAGGAGGCTGAAAGAAGGTACCATTAAAGAAACACAACTGCGTACAACGGCCGAACTCGAGGAAGATATACCGCTCCTCGGTCACGCTATAATAGAACCAATTGAGACGATCAACATGGTGAAGTAAGAAGGGACGAGGTGAACAACCGACCTACGGCCGGAGTAATTAATGTCATCATGGTAGTTGTTCCGAGCTCAGCCAGAAGGAAGATTGACCAAGCCGTAGTGATGACCGTGGGTTCATTGGCCAAGAAGCCGAAGTCATGGAAAGATGAGCCTTTATCATTCTTGATCGAGGACTTCGAGGGAATCGAATTTCCTCATGATGACGCCATAGTAATCAGCGCTATCAACTACAATCACATAGTAAAAAGAATTTATTTTGATAATGGAAATGCCTGCGATGTGCTCCATTATAAGGTGATGAGAAACATGGGAATAACAGAGGACAAGCTGAAGCCGTTCTCAACACCATTGGTGGGATTTGGAAACGATCAAGTTCCCGTGGTAGGAACCATCTGCCTCCCAGTCACTTTGGGCACTAAGCCGAGGACAGTAACGACAATGGTGGATTTTATGGTGGTCAAAATCCCTTCAGTGTATAATGCCATACTGGGGAGACCCAGTCAGACAACCATGATAATAGTCGGATCAGCCCTGCACTTAAAAATAAAGTTCCCAACACCCAACGGGATCGGAGAAGTCAAAGGAGACCAATCAACAGCCCGAAGATGTTACTCGATAGCACTGAGAGTAAAAGGAAAAGTTAAGAAACCTTCACCATTGAAGTACCTGTCCAGTGGCCCGAACTCGATTCCACCCGACCAAAACCAGTGGATGAGCTTGTTGATGTCCCCTTTGTTGTATCGAACCCCTCCAAGTACATGAGAATTAGTCAAAGATTGGAAAGAAAGGATGAGTTCGTACAACTGATCTGGTAAAATACCGACCTCTTTGCATGGACACCTAGAGATATTCTCGGGATAGACATTGCTGACATGGTCCATTGCTTAAATGTGGATCTGGATGCCAAGCCGGTACGGCAGAAAAAAAGATGTTTCACCCCAGAAAGGCAGGAAGTAATCAATGAAGAAGTATCCAAACTACTGGACATCGATTTCATCAGAGAATGCTACTTTCTGGACTGGTTAGCAAATGTGGTAATGGTGAAAAAGTAGAATGGTAAATGGAGAATGTGCGTAGATTTTACGAACCTGAATAAAGCTTGCCCAAGGACAACTTTCCTTTACCTAACATTGACAGGCTAGTAGACAACAGTGCAGAGCACGAATTGCTCAGCTTCATAGACGCCTACTCTGGCTACAACCAAATTAAAATGCTTGAGGAAGACAAAGAGAAGACGCCCTTCATAACAGAAAAAGGCATATATTGCTACAAGGTCATGCCATTTGGCCTGAAAAATGCCGAAGCCACGTATCAAAGACTAGTTAACAAAATTTTCAAAGATCAAATAGGGAGGAGTATGGAAGTATACGTGGATGATATGATAGTCCGAAGTCCGACGTTAGAAGAACACTTGGAAGACCTGAGAGTGGCCTTCAAAACTTTGAGGAAGCACAAAATGAGGCTCAATCCGGCAAAATGCTCCTTTGGCGTTACCTTAGGAAAGTTCTTGGGCTTCATGGTGAGCCAAAGAGGAATAGAAGCTAACCCGAAGAAAATCCGAGCCATTTTGGAAATGAGGGCACCAACCTCGGTCAAGGATGTACAAAGGCTCACAGGAAGGATTACGGCTCTGAGTAGATTCATGTCCAGATCGGTAGAAAATTGCCTACCCTTTTTCAAAACTTTAAAGAACGCTCATCGATGGGAATGGACTGAGTAGTGCGAGAGAGCCTTTGACGAACTCAAGACTTTTTTGTCCTCCCCACCGGTCTTGTCAAAACCCCGTATGGGAGAACCCTTGTACGTGTACTTGGCCATAACTGACCAGGCAGTCAGTTCGATTCTGATAAGAGAGGATGACAGGATTCAGAGGCCTGTGTATTTTACCAGTAAAGTACTACAATGAGCTAAGCTGCGTTATCCGGACATAGAAAAGCTAGCCTATGCACTCGTAACATCAGCTAGAAAGCTCAGACCCTATTTCCAAGAACAATTCATCACCGTGCTGACCAACCAACCACTAAGGCAAGTCCTTTAAAAGCCTGAACTGTCTAGGAGTCTAATCAAATGAACCATGGAACTCAATGAATTCGACCTCTTTATCAAGCCTAGAGCAGCCCTGAAGTCCTAGGTTATAGCTGATTTCCTAGTGGAATGCATGACTCCTACTAAAGAAAATAAAGAAGAGTCAAAGGATGAAACCAAAGCCCATGAGGACGTGTGGAAACTATACGTTGATGGCTCTTCAAACGGTAAAAAAAGCGGTGCAGGACTCATTCTAATTAGCCCAAAAGATGAAAAATTTCAATACGCCCTTAGATTTAAATTTAGGGCATCTAATAACGAAGCCGAGTACAAGGCTCTCATAACAGGGCTAAAGTTAGAAAAGGAACTGAAGGTCGACAATTTGCTAGTATTCAGTGATTCTCAGTTAGTTGTGAATCAGATTAGTGGGGAGTTTGAAGCCAAAGACGCAACCATGACGAAGTACCCGAAGAAGGTAAAGCTGCTCCTACAGAACTTTAAGCAGCATAATATCGTAAGAATTCCAAGGGTGGAAAATACAATGGCTGACTCCTTGTCAAAGTTGGCAACGGGATCTAGCCCAAACCTCATCTTTGGAGTCTTAGTGGAAGAAGTAGAGCAGAAAAGTATAGAAGCAGAGAAAGACATTGCTTATATTGATGAGGAGGAAGAAACATGGATGAGCCCCATTATCATATACTTAAAGACAGGAGAGGTGCCAGAAGATAAAAATGAAGCACGGGCTTTGAGGAGAAAGGCACCTAGGTAGACCATCATTGACAACAAGCTGTATAGGAGGTCATTCAATTTACCGTACCAGAGGTGTCTAAATCCAATGGAGGCCGAGTATGCACTAAAAGAAGTCCATGAGGAAATTTGCGGTAATCACCTCGACCCAAGGGCCCTATCCTACAAGATACTAAGGCAGGGGTATTATTGGCCCACGATGATTAAAGACGCCACCGAACTGCTAAAGAAGTGTGATAAATGCCAAAGTTTTGCTCCCATCCAACATGTCCCATCCACAGACCTGACCCCAGTTCTTAGCCCTTGCCCTTTCATGCAATGAAGGATGGATGTACTGGGATCATTCCCTACAGCCCCAAGCAGAAAAGGTTTGTCCTCGTCACCATTAACTACTTCACTAAGTGGATAGAAGCCGAAGCCCAAGTAACCACTACAGAAAAACAAGTGGAAAACTTTTGTTGGAAAAATGTAGTATACAAGTATGGGCTCTTAAAAGCAATTATAATAGACAACGACGGGCAGTTTGACAACCCAAGGTTAAAAAACTGGTGTGAGAATCTGGGCATAACCTTACGATTCACCTCGGTAGCCCATCCTCAAGCGAATGGCCAAGCCGAATCCGCAAATCGACTGATCCTGGACATACTAAAGAAAAGACTCCATGAGGCCAAATGAGCATGGGCGGAAGAACTACCCGGAGTTCTATGGGCATTAAGGACAAGCACTAAGGTTCTGATTGGGGAAACACCTTTTAATCTGGCCTTTGGAACTGAGGCCGTGATCCCCATGGAGATTGGCATTCCAAGCCCAAGGACAAAGTTCAACGCCGAGGAAGAAAACAAGGAAAGGCTGAGGAACAACCTCGACTTAGTGGAGGAACGAAGAGATCATGCCTCAATCAAGGTGGCAGCCTACCAAAGAGGGATTTCCAAATACTTTAACAAGAAGGTCCGAAGAAAAATGATCGGGAAAGGAGACTTGGTACTCAGAAAAGTTGAAGCATTAGGAAGAGGAAGAGAAAGAGGGAAGCTGGCCTCGAATTGGGAATGTCCTTACGTGGTTAAGGAAGTCGTCAAAAAAGGCACTTTCAGACTACAGGACTTGAATGGAAAAAAAATCCCTCGAACTCAAAATGTTGACAATTTGAAAAGATATTATCAGTAGCTCGGCAAGAAAATCTATTAGCTTGGTCAAGTTGACACTTTTGTAGACCAATTAAGGTCATTTTTGCCTAACGTTTATGTTAAGGCCGACGTGTAGACCATTTACGGTCATTTTTTGTCGAAAGATGAATATGTAAGACTGAGGTTAATTCCAATTGCATATAAATTTCACAAACACTAGAACTTTTCCAAACTCAAAAAAGCGCAAAATATCTTTCATAACATAAGAGTACAAAATAACTAACAGCAATGTTTAGATTAAAAGAAAAAAATTCTAAACAGCAGCATCATCTTCGATTTCAGGGTTGCCATCCTTGGGTTCTCCCTGAGTAGCAGCAGTAGAAGCCTCTATGTTAACATCGGCTTCAGTATCCCGAGCATTAGCCTTCTCGGCAACCTCGGCCTCGTACTGGACCGTCTTGAGGTAACCCAAAGAAATCATCGATAGGTCCAAGTCAGGATAAACATGGGCAACCTCATCAACAGCCAACTGAAAAGCCCCTTAACTCCCTTAGCATTGGCTCTTTTAGCAGCAGCTGCAAAATCCGAAGTATCTTGGAATTTGGAAATCGCTTCTTGCGCTACTGCACGACAATCCCCCTATCTTCTCTGCTCAGCACGATCCAACTCTCCTTTCAACTTCTCCACCTCGGACCTAAGCTGGGCTGCAAGATGCTCGGCCTCACGCTCTCTGGCCTCAGATTGCTCCAATTTCTTTTTGAATGCATGCCTTTTTTCACGATAGGATCTATACTCTTTATGAAGCTTTTTAGCTTGCTCCTCTGCTTTTGTTGCATGAGCCAAAGCAATCCAAGCATGGTGAAGGCTCGCGTTGATGTTCACCGAGCAAGGAGAATTGACTATGCTTTCATCTGAAATCAACCACAAACCACATGGTTAAGTGCCCAACAAATAAATAAAATGGGTATAAAAAAAAACCTGCAGGAGGAGCGTAGACTTTGCAATTTTCAACGCAACAGATGAACTATCAAATGCACTTTCAGTTGGGGACAACTTCACTAACAACAGCACTTTTTGGGAGGCCTTAGTGGTTGTTTAAATCGAATCTGGGACCTGCTCCACTTCCCAGGTTCTCTTCGGTGAAGGCTCGCGGGTCTCAAAAACTGGAGCCTTCCTCTTAGATTTCCCGGACTGACCACGAGTCATACGAGGCTGAGCTACTGGAGACTGACTAAACTCGGCAACAAGAGTAGACTGATCTTCCGATTGAATATAATCGAAAATGTTGAATCTACTTGCCATGCCTGTATCACGACATAGCCTCAGTAAGGAAGAAAATTACAAAACCAACAAAAGAAAAAAAACCGTGCAGATTACTAGGTCTTTCGAAGGACCCGAGCTAGTTTAGGACCTTAGGTGAAGTTAAGAGCTTAGCGTCTAAAAGGACCTTTCCATAATCCCTTATTTTATTTATTTCCTGATAAGCTTTATAGTCCTCCCTAACAACCTCAACCATCTCATCTACACCCTCCATCATACGACCTCGATTATTACTGACCTCCCACTCCACATGTGATAATCGTAAAAATCTCCACTATTTAATATTAGAAAATAAATATTAAAGAAAATAGGTAAGTGGAAATAAATAGATATAATATGAGAACGAAATGTTGGTGAAAATCCCGAGAATTGAGGAACTGACGGATTGTGGAAATCCGAGTGAAGGAAATTAAATTGGAAATAAAAATAAAAATAAAATCAAAGTTATGAAAAATAAGGAAAGGAGGAAATTTAATTTGGATAAATGAAAATCCAAATCAAATAAGAAAATGAAGAAGAAATATGAAATACATTTATATAATTATATATTATATAAATGTATTTTTATACAAATACATATGTATTTAAATGTGATGTATAGTATATATTATTATGCCGTGGTATATATATACTATTTTACAAATTTAAATAATACATATGTATATAAATATAACATCATATGTATATATAAGTATATACATATTTGAAAAAGATAAATATAAATTTACATTGAAGTTATACATATATATTGTAAATACAATATATATTGTATTATTATATCATTTATATAAATATATATATATATATAAATGTTATGTAACTTTACAGTATATAAATATACATATACTAAAAAATATGTAACTTTAATACATATAAATATATGAGATATATATATATATATTTGTTAATACACAATATATATTTTTATATATATAATATATATAGTACAATCATATATATAATATATTATATGTATAATATATAGTGTATATATATATTTATATGTAAATAAAATAAATAAAGAAAAAAATAAAAAGAGAATGGAAGGAAAGAATCGGGAAGCCTCCCGATTCTTCCCCCCAATGTGCAGCCGACCACCGTCGCTGGAGAAAGAAAGAGAGACGAGGGAGGTAGTCGCCGGCGAGGGAAGAGGAGAAGGAAGCTCGACCGATGACGGAAGGAAAAACGGAAAGAAGAAGGAAAGAAGTCGGCGGAAGCCGAGAAAAGAAAAAGAAAAATGGGAAAGTGGCAGTGCCGGCCGATTCGGCCACCGCCACTGCAACCGAAGTTTCAGCGGAGGAAGAGGAGGAGGCAGGAGGCCACCGGAGAGGCGGAGAAAGGCGAAAGAGGAAGGGCGAAGAGGCGGAAGGAACCGAACCAAAATCGAGTGGATCCGACACCGTGCAGCTGATCCAGGCCGAACAGAGGCCACCAACAGCTTCGCCTTGACATCAGCCAACTGAGGAGCCGCCAAACCGCCAGAGAACCGGCCGTCGGTGAAGAACCGGTAATGAAGGGGTTGACTGGTCTGAACCGGTCTGACTGGAAAAGAAAGGAAAAAAAGGAAGAAAAGAAAAAGGAAAAGAAAAGAAAAAAGGAAAAAGAAAAAGAAAGAGAAAGAAAAGAGGAAAAGAAGAAAAGAGAGAGAAAAGGAATTTTCAGGAATTCGGGAAATCCTGAGAAATTCGAAAACCAGAAAAAATCCGAGAAATTCTGTAAGAATTTCGTAAATTAATTCTGAGTATTTAATTTAAATAAATTATGAAAAAATTCTAAATTTTAGAATTTTAATTTCCAAAAAATTTCCTCGATGACTTAGCCGATGAAATCGGGCAAGGTGAACACGGGCGCGATGAACGAGGCGATCGCCGACTTGAGACAGGTAAGGGAGACATGTGCCGCCTATAAGGATATTCGACCACATGTTTTAAAATTGCATTTAATTTTATAAATGCCGTTGAAATTAATTGGTTGAAATTATGGTGATTTATTGTCACAGCCCGTGACCCTATTTTTCATCTTATTCTTTACATCTTATATGGTTGGGCTGTCTGCGATACTTTACTTTTCTTTTACATATACACAATTTCATATTAAATTATAATATGAATTACATCCCCTATCTTAATTCATATGGAAGTAGTACTATAGGTAAGTCTAAATACAGAAAATAACTGATCATACCTTATTAAATAAATCAAGCTGTCGCATCGTCCCCAAATGTGCAGCCAAAATCCCTTAGGTGTCAGACTCTTAGTCTTCAAAAACCTGAAATGTTAAAATTAAGGGGTGAGCAAACCACGACTCAGTAAGAGAATTATATGCATACTTGATATTCAGCTTCTTATATGCTGAAAATCTTTTTCATTTTTCCTATTGGCTCTAGGCTCGCATGTAGGAAAGATACTACAGTCGGCTAGGGATCCAGATGGAGTAAGGTAGGTATTTTGAAATACCTATCTTGTCCCGGAGCCTAGAAGCAACTGTAGAGAGTAATAAATTTCTTTTCATTTGAAATTTATATCATTTTACCTTTTCATTTCATATTATTTTCATATTCTCTTCAAAATAATGCTTTTATAAAATAAAGCATTTAAATAAAGTAACTAATATTCATATATCCTTTGAAAAGAATATTAGTTAAATTTTTATCATTCTCATTTAAATCTCATTTCATGTTTTACTGTACAACCATAATTAGTACAGTACTTTAAATAGCAAAATCCGCTATTAAATCCTTTTTGTATAACATATATATCTTTTAAATCTAATATTCAATTTAAAAGCTAAAATAAGAATATTAGATTTATTTTCCTCCTCTTTTCCTTTTTGGAAAACATATCACATATTCATGTCACATATAGTCTAATATTCAATTGAAAATCATAGTAAGAATATTAGACTTATAACCTCTTTTTCCTTTTGAAAACATATTACATATTCGTATCACATATCATATGAAATCATCTCGTAGTACTAAATTCAGTAGTAAAATAAGCATTTTGTAAAATGCTGTAAATCTCTTTCATTTAACTTGTCACATATCATGTAAAACATTTACATTTCACATATCACATATCATATAAAACATTTTTCAATATGGAGACTTAGGCACACACGCCCAGCCCGTCCACTGGGTCGTTACTCAGATCATGCTATAGACCTCGTAGGGTATAAATAATCATGTCAGATCTATGGCCATAGTCTATAATTGTCCTTGGCGGATCACTGATCAGGTGTCGGCCGGGACTACATATCACATATCACATATTACATATCACATGTCACATATCACATATCAGCATGATAAGGTTGCCATCTAGTCTCAAAACCATATTTTTCATCATCAGAAAACCTTTATGGAATTTATAAAAATATATATTTTCATCATTTAAAACCATAAAGGTTATAAAACCATTTAGTGAATATTTAAGAATTATATAAAAATATTCACTTTATTTCCTTCCATTTTCCATCTCGTATTACGTGTAACTTACATATCAAGAGAATTTTCGGTGATTTCATTATCACTATTCTCGAAGAGATTTTTCGGTGATTTCATTATCACCATTCTCGAAGAGATTTTTCGGTGATTTCATTATCACCATTCTCGAAAACATGAATATTTTAAAATCACTCTCATTTTATTCATGTTTTTATGGAAAATACTCATTTTCTCGATTTTCGTGATTGAAAATCATTTCTCGTGAAATAAAATCATTTATTATGATTTTATAAAATTATCTAAAAATATTCAATAATTTTCGATAATTTTTCAGCAGTATAACGGCTGTCGATTGGCTAGCCTCCTGCACGAAAAATACAGTTTATAATTTCAACCGGTACTTCACCACAATTTTCCAACCAATCATTCATCGCAATATTTTCATAAATATTTTCATAAAATATTTCATAATTAAAATCATGCAGACTGAATATCCTTACAGTGCTGCACATGCATCCCTTACCTGTTTCGGGTCGGCGACCGCCTCGTTCGTCTCGCCCGTGTTCACCTCGCCCGATTCCATCGGCTCGGTCATCGAGGAAATTTTCTGGAATTAAAATTCTAAAATTTAGAATTTTTCCAAAATTATTTAAATAAATAAATTATTTAAATAATTTATCACTTTTCGGGATTTCTTACCGATTCCCGTAATTCCTGGGTTTTCGAATTCTCGGGATTTCCCGTAATTTCCAAAATTTTCCTTTTTTCCTCTCTTTTTCTTCTTTTCCTCTTTTTCTTCCTTTTTTCTCTTTTCTTTCCTTTCTCTTTCTTTTCTTTTTCTTTTTCTTTTTCTTTTTCCTTTTTCTTTTCTTTTTTCCTCTTCCTTTCCCGTCAGACCGGTCTGCCTCCTTCCTAGCCGGTTCCTTGCCGGTTCCTCGCCGGTGGCCGGTTCTCCGGCGGTTCAGGCGCCCTTCAGCTGGCCGACGGCACGACGAAGCTACCGGTGCCCTCCGTTTGCCCTGGATCGGCGGCTCGTCGGCGGATCGAGGTGGAATAGGTTCGGTTTCTTCTCCTCCTCCGTCGGCCTTCCTCCGCCGTTCCCCGCCTCAACCGTGGCCTCCCACGTCTTCCTCTTCCTCTTCCTCCGGCGGTGTTGTGGTTGCAGTGGCGGTGGCCGGTTTGGCCGGCACCGCCAGATCCTCTTTCTCTTCTCTTCCGTTTTCCTCCGGTTTCTCCCTCTGTTTTCTTTCCGGTTTTGTTCCTTTCGACGCCGGCAACCACTTCCCTTTTCTGGCCGGAGGCGTTCTCTACCTCTCTCTGGCCTCCTCTCGCCGGCGACGGCAATGGTTGCTGCCGACGGTCTTGTTAAAATGGAACGGGGTCGGGTTCTCCCGATCCCGTTTCCTCTCTTTTTTTTTGTTTTGTTTTGTATTATAATTATATTATATATAATATATATCAATATAATTATAACAATATATATATATATATTCTATACACAATATACATATATATACACTCTTTAATTAGAATTAACATATATATATTTCATATATATATTTTTATTTATATACAAAATTGTATAAAAATATACACATGTATTTATTTAATAAAAAAATATATTTATATATTTAAATATATAAATATATGAATATACTCATTTTATTCCTTATAATTTGGATCTCTTAATATCCAAATAATTTTTCATTTTCCTTTCTTATCTAATTTGGATTTCCATTTATCCAAATTAAATTTCCTCTTTCATTATTTTCCATAATTTCCAATTTATCTATTTTCTTCAATATTTATTTCCAATATTTGTAATTTCCAATAAATGGAAAATTTACGGTTATCACATTCTCCCCACCTTAAGAAATTCGGTCCTCCGAATTTAACTTAAATCCAAATGCGGTACATGCCGTATACTTAGGACTTTATCTTTTAGATCATCCCCCAAGTAATATTGCAAGTACACTTTCGACATCAAAAGTACTTTAGACCACTAGATGTCTTTCATCATTTAGTATATATTTATACTCCTATAAATTCATTTCTCAATTCGGGAGTTATTCATTTCCTTCCTCTTTTCACATAAGAGTCCATGCACGCTATTTTTCATATCACAGCTGCTCTGTGCTGTTCATCATCCATTTTTCTCACTTAGTGCCAAGTCGATATAGTTTCGATAATTATCATTTATCGATTTTAATCAATAGTATGTAATTGTCCAGTAGCTTTCACATCTCGTACATCCGCTCACTCAACATATCATCGAGCATTTCCATATTACGCTCAACATTTTTACATCATGTACGGAGCGGTGCTGTCTATAAATTTGGATCTCAGAGCCTTTTGCTATTTCCCATAACATATAGCTACTCAGAGATTCCCATCACATATAGAGCTCACTGGAACTTCACATACATTCTCGTCATTTTATAATCAAATCTCGACTATAGCACTAAAGAATCTAAGAGTTTGATAATGGAGGAGTGATTTCATTAGACTATCAGTCTATAATCACTTCCATATTATCATATTTCTTTTAGATTCTTCATTATTATCTCCAATACTCATTTCATATTTATTTCATCAAATGCTGCAGCTCATTTGCAGACTTTGCTATTTACTCATCATTTTCTTTCCATATCGTCTTTCCATGTAATCTCATCATTACATCTCTTATTCTTATGGTATACTCTATATCACTTAAGTTTTAGAATATACTTGAGCTTATACTCTTCATAATTTAAATTTCATAGGTGACAAATCAATCATCATTTTCGTCACCACATTATCCATGTAATTCCACCATTTCCAAGGTGGTTGTATATATATTTATCATTTTTTCATTTACATTACTGGCAGTAAAATGTAGATCATTTCTTTACTCCTTGGAGTATGATTACCTTTCCTTTATCGAGTTTGGCTCGATCTTATATCCAACCATAATCATGTGATAACCACAAAATCACTGTTAGCTTTTAACTTCGGGAACTACTTCATATTCGTGTTCCCTCTTCATCATGTACTTTCCTCTTATGACATATTCATCCTTTCCTTTATCATCATTTCAGTCACTTTTCTTTAGTGATAACATATTCCACTATTACCTCTTTTAACATCTTGTATGCCATCTTTATATTTACTCATCCACTTTAACTTCTTTAATTAGCAGTCACATCTATAGAGCAGCTAACCCAAAACTCTTCTATAGATTGGCAATAATATTTAGCTAGACTCATTACTTTCGTATCTCAATCATTATCTCTATATCATCGACAGGTTTACTGTCATCTATCATTTCGAGATTATCTATCTCAGAAAGAGACACTGTCTAGCCACATCTCTTAGTTGCCAATCTTAACTTATAAATTACAGTCTTTAAGAGTTTAAAGGTTATACCATAATGCTGCTCATTTTCCATTTGTACTTTAGACTCTATCAGTATTTCATCAATTTACTCATGTATGGATGCCTCATTCTGTATGCTTATATACCTCACAAGGTAAATCATTAACCTCGTAACCTCAATAGGAACTCGTAAAAATTATATTGAGGTTCTAATATTATCATCTTATGACCATCAATTTCCAACTTTTCATCTAGCGATGCCTTATGCAGAGATTGATCTTATAGACTCCTTATACATCTCCGATTAATTCAACTTAAGGCATCAATTCCATATAGATGATTATTTGTTATTAATAAGAACTTATAAATTAATAGGAATTTAATACACTATTTAATTCATCCTCAAATCATATCATCTGTATTTCTATCAATTATCCTTATATAAGTGAATTTCATTATTCACTAATTTTTATCAGAATTATTTCTTAAGCTTTTCGGATTCCTTTACGTTCTCCGATATAGGCTTATAATAGATTTCATCTTAATAATCGAGTCAATATTAACCCGATCTTTCCCATCTATATTACTCTGAAAATTTATCGGGAATCTCATTCGATGCTTTCTTTAACCACACATCTCTTATCATTTTGGACATTCATCCTCATGTCCTATCATTTAGACTGTATATTCTCAAGGCAGAGACATTTACTATTCGATTCATTTCGACTCATACTCTACCTTGATTTCATTGTTTACTCATACTTTACAGCCTTACAAATCTCATTCCAGTAAGCTGTAGTAAGTACAACAGTTATCAACACATGTTACAGCTAACCAATTTATTACCACTGTAATTTACTTTGGAATCAAGTTCATTTAATAAATTCAGGTTTAACTCCCTTGAGCATATTATCCATGAGGTTTAAACCCTGGTACCCGTACGTACCTAGTTCCTTACACTCGTATTACCACTGAGCTAATTGTAAGAGTCTCGCCCGTTCGAATGGGCCGTCGGCGAGCATCCCCTAGGCGATCCTTTCGCCCCAGGTTTACCCTTACAAGTGAGTCAGCGATAACATAGTTCGCCTGCATCTCACACATATGATTCATTACGGGTCGCCTATCATTGGGTCGCCCATCACAGTTCTGTCTCAAGGGTCCTGAAGAACTTAAGTTAGCTGTCATCTTCTTTTATCACTTTACTATTCTTATGCATATTCTCCAATTCACAATACTCCATACAGTACATCAATTTGCAAGGCATATCTCATAATGTTCCGGTTCTATAATTAATTATTCATTTAATACCTCAAAAATAGTATATATGTATAGAACCTCAATCAACCGTACTGCTATGGATTTCATTACCTATACTATTCACTTTCTCAATCAGTTTCTGTATTCATTTCACTTTCATAAATCCAACAATCCCGTAATAATATCCAATTCAGTACCTCATAATTAAGGCCCTTATCATCAATAACCGGGCCAATCATCTTATGACCTTCCACTATACACTCTTATTGGATCGCATCATATAAGGCCTCGGCCCGTCCGCCGTCCACCTATACACATGTGTACTAACCTCTTTGAGACTGTCCAGCCCTTTCACTGGGTCACCCCTCGAGGTTTCGTCATGAGGCCTAGCCCGTTCACTAGGTCACTCGCAATTCGCGTCCATAATCAAAGTGTAAGTGGAATCAGTAATAGGGATCGGTATATCCTTATGACATCCTCTATGCCATTAATAATTCCATTATCATCAAGGAATTTGAAATCATTTGGTTTCATCACTATTCAGCACATCGCCCAACATAGGGGCGTTTTCGTCATTTCAACATTTATTTCTTTCTCCTCAGTATACCTTTAAACCAAAGGCCTTATCCTCCATATGCTAATAGTATCCTTTCCGATACTTATACCAGGAATTTAGGTCTTATTCGATTTCAACAGAGAAGTTCATTAAAATCCACAATTGGATTATTTTACTTGTAATTCAGCTTTACATCATCAATTTCTCTGTTAGATGAATCAATTCCAATTTCTGTTGGTTTATTTAAACTCCCGGTAAAATTTTGAAGGCAGGGGTATTTTGGTCATTTTTGGCCAAAAATTTTCTCTCTTCAAAATACCTTCAATCGGTGATCTTAAGGTCTATTTAATGATGATATTTTATTCCTCTCCTTTATATCATCACTTTTAGGTCTCAGTTCGATCCGGACAGAAAAGTACTGGTGGGGCCCTCACCGAGTCCATTTCTGTTCCTTACCGAACCGACCTTCATTTAAATCATAAGATCACCATTTCAAGTAACATTCCTGAGCCGTTTTCCCTTTTTAGCATTCCTTATTTCATAATTGCTCACTCCCTTCTAAACACTTAATTAAATTTGTAATCATTTATTTTCTCTATGTATCCAGACTACACAATACTACAGGGGATGTTAATCTTTTTCGACACATTTCCTTTTTAAAGTATCGATAGACATCAGGCCAACCCTGCTCTGATACCATTAAATCTATCACAGCCCGTGACCCTATTTTTCATCTTATTCTTTACATCTTATATGGTTGGGCTGTCTGCGATACTTTACTTTTCTTTTACATATACACAATTTCATATTAAATTATAATATGAATTACATCCCCTATCTTAATTCATAAGGAAGTAGTACTATAGGTAAGTCTAAATACAGAAAATAAATGATCATACCTTATTAAATAAATCAAGCTGTCGCATTGTCCCCAAATGCGTAACCGAAATCCCTTAAGTGTCAGACTCTTAGTCTTCAAAAACCTGAAATGTTAAAATTAAGGGGTGAGCAAACCACGACTCAGTAAGAGAATTATATGCATACTTGATATTCAGCTTCCTATATGCTGAAAATCTTTTTCATTTTTCCTATGGGCTCTAGGCTCGCATGTAGGAAAGATACTACAGTCGGTTAGGGATCCGGATGGAGTAAGGTAGGTATTTTGAAATACCTATCTTGTCCCGGAGCCTAGAAGCAACTGTAGAGAGTAATAAATTTCTTTTCATTTGAAATTTATATCCTTTTACCTTTTCATTTCATATCATTTTCATATTCTCTTCAAAATAATGCTTTTATAAAATAAAGCATTTAAATAAAGTAACTAATATTCATATATCCTTTGAAAAGAATATTAGTTAAATTTTCATCATTCTCATTTAAATCTCATTTCATGTTTTACTGTACAACCATAATTAGTACAGTACTTTAAATAGCAAAATCTGCTATTAAATCCTTTTTGTATAACATATATATCATTTAAATCTAATATTCAATTTAAAAGCTAAAATAAGAATATTAGATTTATTTTCCTCCTCTTTTCCTTTTGGAAAACATATCACATATTCATGTCACATATAGTCTAATATTCAATTGAAAATCATAGTAAGAATATTAGACTTATAACCTCTTTTTCCTTTTGAAAACATATTACATATTCGTATCACATATCATATGAAATCATCTCGTAATACTAAATTCAGTACTGAAATAAGCATTTTGTAAAATGCTGTAAATCTCTTTCATTTAACTTGTCACATATCATGTAAAACATTTACATTTCACATATCACATATCATATAAAACATTTTTACATATGGAGACTTAGGCACACACGCCCAGCCCGTCCACTGGGTCGTTACTCAGATCATGCTATAGACCTCGCAGGGTATAAATAATCATGTCAGATCTATGGCCATAGTCTATAATTGTCCTTGGCGGATCACTGATCAGGTGTCGGCCGGGACTACATATCACATATCACATATCACATATTACATATCACATGTCACATATCACATATCAGCATGATAAGGTTGCCATCTAGTCTCAAAACCATATTTTTCATCATCAGAAAACCTTTATGGAATTTATAAAAATATATATTTTCATCATTTAAAACCATAAAGGTTATAAAACCATTTAGTGAATATTTAAGAATTATATAAAAATATTCACTTTATTTCCTTTCATTTTCCATCTCTTATTACGTGTAACTTACATATCAAGAGAATTTTCGGTGATTTCATTATCACCATTCTCGAAGAAATTTTTCGGTGATTTCATTATCACCATTCTCGAAAACATGAATATTTTAAAATCACTCTCATTTTATTCATGTTTTTATGGAGAATACTCATTTTCTCGATTTTCGTGATTGAAAATCATTTCTCGTGAAATAAAATCATTTATTATGATTTTATAAAATTATCTAAAAATATTCGATAATTTTCGATAATTTTTCGGCAGTATAACGGCTGTCGATTGGCTAGCCTCCTGCATGAAAAATACAGTTTATAATTTTAACCGGTACTTCACCACAATTTTCCAACCAATCATTCATCGTAATATTTTCATAAATATTTTCATAAAATATTTCATAATTAAAATCATGCAGACTGAATATCCTTACAGTGCTGCACATGCATCCCTTACCTGTTTCGGGTCGGCGACCGCCTCGTTCGTCTCGCCCGTGTTCACCTCGCCCGATTCCATCGGCTCGGTCATCGAGGAAATTTTTTGGAATTAAAATTCTAAAATTTAGAATTTTTTCAAAATTATTTAAATAAATAAATTATTTAAATAATTTATCACTTTTCGGGATTTCTTACCAATTCCCGTAATTCCTGGGTTTCTGAATTCTTGGGATTTCCCGCGATTTCCAAAATTTTCCTTTTTTCCTCTCTTTTTCTTCTTTTCCTCTTTTTCTTCCTTTTTTCTCTTTTCTTTCCTTTCTCTTTCTTTTCTTTTTCTTTTTCTTTTTCTTTTTCCTTTTTCTTTTCTTTTTCTTTTCTTTTTTCCTCTTCCTTTCCCATTAGACCGGTTTGCCTCCTTCCTAGCTGGTTCCTCAGCGGCGGACGATTCTCCGGCGGTTCAGGCACCCTTCAGCTGGCCGACGGCACGGTGAAGCTACCGGTGCCCTTCGTTTGCCCTGGATCGGCGGCACGGCGGCGGATCGAGGCGGAATAGGTTCGGTTTCTTCTCCTCCTCCGTCGGCCTTCCTCCGCCGTTCCCCGCCTCAACCGTGGCCTCCCACGTCTTCCTCTTCCTCTGGCGGTGTTGTGGTTGCAGTGGCGGTGGCCGGTTTGGCCGGCACCGCCAGATCCTCTTTCTCTTCTCTTCCGTTTTCCGCCGGTTTCTCCCTCTGTTTTCTTTTCGATTTTGTTCCTTTCGACGCCGGCAACCACTTCCCTTTTCTGGCCGAAGGCGTTCTCTACTTCTCTCTGGCCTCCTCTCGCTGGCGACGGCAGTGGTTGCTGCCGGCGGTCTTGTTAAAATGGAACGGGGTCGGGTTCTCCCGATCCCGTTTCCTCTCTTTTTTTTTTGTTTTGTTTTATATTATAATTATATTTATATAATATATATCAATATAATTATAACAATATATATATTCTATACACAATATACATATATATATACACTCTTTAATTAGAATTAACATATATATATATTTCATATATATATTTTTATTTATATACAAAATTGTATAAAAATATACACATGTATTTATTTAATAAAAAAAATATATTTATATATTTAAATATATAAATATATGAATATACTCATTTTATTCCTTATAATTTGGATCTCTTAATATCCAAATAATTTCCCATTTTCATTTCTTATTTAATTTGGATTTCCATTTATCCAAATTAAATTTCCTCTTTCATTATTTTCCATAATTTCCAATTTATCTATTTTCTTCAATATTTATTTCCAATATTTGTAATTTCCAATAAATGGAAAATTTACGGTTATCACATTTATTGGTTGGAAATTTGTGATGAAGTACCGGTTGAGTTATAAACTGTATTTTTTGTGCCGGAGGCTAGCCAATCGGCAGCCGTTATACTGCCAAAAATTACCGAAAATTACTAAAAAATCATAATAAATAATTTGATTTCACGAGAAATGATTTCTAGTCACAAAATCGAGAAATCGATTATTTTTCATAAAACATGAATATACGGAAGATTAATTTTAAAATATTCATATTTTTGAGAATGGTGAAAATGAAATCACCGAAAATTCACTCGGTAGGTGATATCTCACGTGAAACGAGATAAAAAATAAAAAGGACCGAAGTGAATATTTTATAAATATTTCTTAAATATTAACTTGATTTTATATAAAACCTTTATGGTTTTAATTATAAAAATAATTAATTACATAAATTCCATAAAGGTTAAGAAATGATGGAAAACTATGCTTTCGAGACTAGAGGTCTCTACATGTATTTTAAAAGGAAAACATGGTGATGGAATTGTTGAGTTGGAAAATAAATATTTTATTTTTCCATAAATCATAAAAATAATTGTTTTGAATTCCGATGATTTTGAAAACCATGTTTTCGATAGAAAGCACGAAAAAGCGTGCGTATATGTTTTTCGGTGAAAAAGACAATTATGACATTTTATATTTTACAGTGATGATTTATAAACTGTTTTCACCATATGGAAAATATGATATATACCTTTATGAAATATTTTAAGAAATGTTATTTAATTTAATTATTTCATAAAGGTGATTATATTACATGTGAGCCTTATGGATACTTGTGAAATATTTTGATTTACTGTGTTTAAAATCCATAAAGGCTATGGTACGGTTTACACTGTTTTGAGACTTAGGCCCTGAGCTTCATGCATCATACCATACTATTACTATCACGTGGCTGATTGACCAACTAATCATCAGCGTCCCGAATTGTCACCTAGCAAGTGTACACCGAGGACATATCATAGATCATGGCCATAGATCTCATTACTGTTACTGTGTCCCTTAGTGGACGATGATAGCATGATTTACTTGTAGGGTGTTGCCTAGTCTCACTTACTGCTTACTGTTTACTGAAAGGATTTACGGAA
The DNA here is from genome assembly GCA_031772115.1 of Heritiera littoralis. Lineage (NCBI taxonomy): Eukaryota > Viridiplantae > Streptophyta > Magnoliopsida > Malvales > Malvaceae > Heritiera > Heritiera littoralis. Next base: position 3,828,283 of record JAPDPK010000061.1, on the reverse strand, counting down.
TCCTATTTACTGTACTGTACTGTTCATTATTTACTATTTATTGAGCAAAATCGTACCAAAATACTGTTTATGAAACTGTACTATTTACTGAAATGGTAGCCACTGATTACTGTTTTACTGGATTGAAAGCTACCATTTATTGTTTACTAAACTGAAAGCTATCGTATACTATTTTCTGAATTGGTAGCTATTATTTACTGTTTTCTAACTAAACCGTATTGAAATACTGTTTTACTAAATATTACTGTTTTACTGAGCTATAAGATACAGTTTTACTGAGTTGTAAGGTACTGAATTAATAAATAGTACCAAAAACTACTGTTTACTGATCCAACGGTTTTGGATATTTATAAACCACTGTACTGTCACGTGTTTTAACTGTACTGACGAGAACAGAAGTAAACCATTATTTTACTACTGAACTGTCACGTGTTTTAAAATATACTGAAGTGAAGAAAAATAAATGGTTTACTTTACAGAAACGAATATTATATCGTTTTGAGAACAATTGATATAGTACTCTCTACAGTTGCTTCTAGATTCTGGGACAAGACAGGTATTCTAAAATACCTACCTTATTCCATTCAGATCCCTAGCCAATTGTAGTATCCTTCCTACATGTGAGCCTAGAGCCCATCTAGGAAATTTTAAAGAAAGTGAAAAAGTTTTTCAGCATATAGGTAGCTGAATATCAAGTGTGACATATAACTCTCTTACTGAGCCGTGGTTTGCTCATTCCCCAATTTTAACATTTCAGGTTTCGATGATTGTAAGATCCGATATTTGTGGATCACGGCTGCACATAATGGACAATGCGACAGACCGACTGAGATATATGAGGTATGATCATTTATTTTCTGTATTTAGACATGTATACAGTACTACTTGCTTATTAAGTAAGATAGGGGATGTATATAATATTAACAATGTTACATAAAATTGTTGAACATAAGAAATCAAGTGAAGTATCACAGACATCCCAACCGGATAAGTTGTATAGAAATACGTGAAAAATGTGGTCACAGACTGTTACACCACAGGATTGACCAAACTGAAAAAATTAACTTTCCACATTTTATTTGAAGAAGGGATATTGCTGAACCACTTTTTACGAGGCCGAGCTGTGACATAGTGCTAGCTTTTATCTACAGGGCTGACCTTTATTGAGAAAAAACACTTAAACAATGCAATGGAAAGAGGAAGTTTTAAACCCTGACAAAGAACTATGAATCCAATGACATGACGCCAACTGTCGGGAAGGAGCTGAAAGGGAGCTAACCTATAAAAATTTAAAAATTCAATGACAAAAGGATGGAGAGGGAACCTCAAACCCGAAAGAACGACGTCTCGATAAACCCACAACCTTTTTTTACCACGGTCTTGAGTAACCCTATTAATCTGACGAGGAGGATCTATCTGAAGCTCGGGGGAAATGTATTGAGCATCTTGCAGCTCGCAAAATCTTTTCTGGTAAACAAGTTGTGAGACCCATTTTTATTACACTGTACACCATATTGTAAATGATTGATAACTGAAATAAATTATTTAGTGGAATTAAATAGATATTGAATATAAAATTCCACTTTCAATTATGAAATTTTTGGAATTATAATTTATAATATGGTGTATATGAATTGAAATGAAAATTAAAAAGATTAATAAAAAGTAAGGCATGGAGTGAAGGAAGGAAAAAAAAACTTAGAATGAAAGTGATTGTTTCATGACATAAAATACTAGTAAATATAATTATAAGAGAAAGAAATTATTTATTATACAGGTGATTTATTTTGATTGGAGGAATATATAAAAGAGAGAAGAAAATAAAGTCCAAAACCATATGGAAACTTGGACTGCACTTGAGTTTTCTTTTTATGACGATACACGGCTGGACAACAGTGTTTGTGAGATGAATTTTGGTGTAAAAATAGGATAAATAACAGAGATAAAGGTGAGCTTATTGATAAGATATAAGGCTGGAAAATCATTGGCTGAATTATATATCAAAGAGGCCAAAAAGAAGGCAAGTAAGTGCAGCCAAACTAGTGGACGGTATGCCACTCTCCTTGATTTGGCATGGTACGTTGTAGGTGGACAAAGTGCTGAGATTTTAGCCATAGTTTTATACAATATAATGCAATATAAATAATATAAAAGGAAGAAGAGTCAACAAAATTAGATAAGGTAGTATTTTATTGGATGAAGTCTACAATAGGAAGAGAAGGAAGTCAAGAAACGGTGCAGCAAAGTGGACATCCATGCCACTTTTGTGCTGCTATTGTACCGTTCCTGTTCAGCCATTTAAAGGCTGTTGAAATACAAATGGTCATAGTATAAAATATAATGGAAATGATGCTTACAAGATAAAGCATTCAAAGTTACTAAGGAAGAAAATTTTATTGGCTGAAATAAAGCAAAAAGGGGTAGAAGATAGGTCAAAACCGATCAGCCATGTACTCCACACCACTTTTGTTGTTCGGTACATGCATCAAAAGGAATTTTTAAGGCAAATTTTTATGAGATAAAAGGTCATATAATTCATAAAAAAAATAGAAAAAGTTTAAAATTGACATGTGACAATTTTTATTGGTTAAAACTTACCAAAAAGAAGGAGAGACTTGGTCAAAAAAACAGGATAGCAAAAGGAACCATTTCAGCCGTTCCTTTATGCTGCCAAATTCTTCAACAATTTAATGCAATTTAGACCTAAAATGACGTGGAAAATAGGATAAGAAGCTAGGTGGCCATTTCCTATCGGATACTTTGAATATAATGGAGACTAATTGAAGAAGAATTGCAACAAATTTCCATTTTCATTACCAATTTTCTCCTGCCAACGAGAACCAGAATTTGCGTTTTGTTTGGTGTTTTGTTTGACCTTCATTCATCCAAGAAAATTCAGCAAGATAACATACTTTGATAGCTAACCCCTTAACCTTCACCATCAATCTTTCCTTCCTCATTTAAATAGTCAAGAACCAAGAGAAGAAGGTTGAAATTGAAGCAGAAAACTTGCTCTGTTTTGAGCAGTATCATTTGGTCAAGGTAAGTAAATTAGATTTTCATGGCTCCTTGATAATAAATGATAGATTTCTATGTTTCTTTATATGAGAAGCATGATTATAATGTTGTGTTAGTTAAATCTTGTTAGAATGTAGAAATTTAAACAAGAAGAGAATTTGGCATAAATGAGAACAATAAAGAGATTAGGCTAGAAATTGTAGAAAGATGATGTAAAATGGTTAAAGGAAATTAGATGAAATAAATGGGAAGCTTGAAAACTTGAAAGGATGAAGAATAAAATTTGGCAATTTATGGAGGGTTCAGTTGGCATGAAAGGATAAAGGAAAATTATGGTTTCATGCAAGTATAGGTCATGGGATGCTCACGTGGACTATAAAGAACCAAATGGAAACAAGAATTTGAAGAAAAGAGACAAAATCGGGAAATGGCCATAAGAAAAGGGTTCAGCCTTGACATGTTGAAGGCATGAAAATGTGCTGTAAATTAGGGCTTTTGGTAGAAAATAGTTATAGAAATTAAAAGAGAGGGATTGGTGAAATTAAAATTGAAAAAGGAACTAAATTGAAGAAGTTGAGATTTGGCACCAGTATAAATTAAACTGGTTACTAGAGGCTTAAAAATAAGAAAAAAAATATTAATAATTTTTTATAAAATTATTTTGCAGCCCGAGTTGACGGAATTCGGTAAAAGTAACCAGGAAGCTCGACTTCATAAGACTAGTAAGGGGGGGAGTGTGTGAGTTGTAGTGATATAGTGAAATGCATGTTTTATTCAACCAAATTTTATGGGAATATTGGAAGCATGAATTCGTTTAAACATGCAAAATCTGTGGTTAAAAAGCTGGTTTGTAAACTGTGATTTGTATGCAGGAGGTTAGGAATCCGCAGCCGTTATGCTGTTGGAAAATTCCTAAAAACATTCTAAAATGTTATAAAATATTTTAGAAGCATGAAATGATTTAAATGGGAAATTTTGAATATAATTTCCACTAATTTTCCATAAGTTGGAATTTATGAGAAAGTTATAAAAAATTTAAATATTCTTGTTTTATATTTTATTAAAGTGAGAATTTGATTTATTTTATATGATATCAAATATTCAAATGAATATTTATTTATTTTCTCACTTGATATATGAATATTTACTGATGGATTTACTGTATGAGAAAATGGAGAATAAAATACCTTTTTGAAAAATAATTATTTAAATAAATGACGAAATTTATGAAATATTCCTTAAAGGTATTTTTGAAAGATCAATTGATTTTGAGACTTTAGGCCCCGTGATTCATGCTTTACTGATATACTATTATTGTTCACGTGGCTGATGACCCACCAAGTCATCAGCAGTCCCGATGACACCTGGCAAGTATACCCCAGGATGCTCCTTAGACTATGGCTATAGCTCTAGACTATTTACTGTGCTGTGTCCCTAGTGGACGATTATAGCATGATACCATATAGGGTGATGCCTAGTCTCAACTTATTGTTTACCGAACTGAATGGATTTATTGAACACTGTCTACTGTACTATACTGAAATTTACTGATTGCTGAATTGAAAAAGTACTGGTTTCCTACAGTGTTACATTTACTAAACTATGCTGTTTACTACTGAACTGTCATGTGTTTGGAAATGAGTACTGAAAGAATAAATATTTAAATGGTTTATACCATTTTATTTTTATGAGAATTAAAAGAGGAATTAATTGTTTTAAGAGAAACAATTTTGATTATGACTCCCTATAGTCGTTTTGGGTTTTCGAGACAAGACAAGTATTTCAAAATACCTTTCATGCTCCATCTGGATTTCCTGACCAACTATAGTGTCCTTCCTTTTGTACTTAATGCACTATTAGGAAATTCAATGTTTTATGGCATATAGATTGATTATATCAAGCAGCATACAACTTTTTTATTGAGCACGTGGTTCGCTCACCCCTTCATTTCCACTTCACAGGTATCGATTTGGATTAAGAGAAGTACCATCCGGAGTTATCGGCTACTAGTTCGGTTACCCGAGTCAGCAGATTCTCAATATAGGAGGTATATTATTTTTTTTTTATATATTCAAAAAATTTGTACAGTACTACTTTAATTATGAATATAATACAGGGAATGTAAATATGATGCGAAATAATGTAATATTCACCCAAGAGCACGTAGATCAGCTGGCAAGGGGCTGTTCTAGCTTAACCAGAGGTCTCGAGTTCGAGTCCCTGGGTATGCAGCTGTGTTAAAACTCTTGAGGGAGAGCTTTGCCACCCTTTGGGTCCTGCCCGGCTCGAATTCGGATTAGTCCTATACCAAAGGTATGGGGATACCGGATGGTCTAGACCAAAAAAAAAATAATGTAATATTCATATTTCGAAAATTATACTGTGAATGGAAGTACTATTTAGTACTATAATTGTTATTTTACAGTAAGCATCACGAACAGCCCAACCGGTAAAAGTGTGTGAAATATGAGTAAATATAGTGTAAAAAGGTACACTCAGACTGTTACACAAGTTCGGACAAGCCTCAAGAAGAGTCCCTCCTTTCAAGGCCCTTATCACATCTAGAGAAGCCTTACGAGATGAGGCCGCCCTGTGAGATCTCATTATCTTATACTATAGTTGTACATTTACATGAATTAATTATCAATAAAGAAATTATTGATAATATTTTGAGGAATTAAATATAAAAGAATAGTGTCTCTTACATAGAAAATTTTAATTTTTGATGAAAAATATAGATATGGAAAATACTACATATAAGATGGAATAAATAATTAAATGAATGTTGGAAAATTCTGATTTGGATAAATCAGAAAAAATGGTGCGGCATAAAGAAACAAAGAATATACAAAATAAAGTCTACCTCATGTGTTTTATAAGTTGACAGAAATTAACACTGATTTTTGTTAGTTTCTTGCTGCACCAAAGACCAACATAATAACAAGATAAGAAACGTAAAAGCAAGGAAAAGATAGGAAATTATTAGCTGCAAAATGTTGGCATGGAAAGTCAAGGTGGGGACGGCATGAAGAAATGAAAGAGTAGAAGAAATGAAATGAAATTTCGGTTGAGCAAATGACTAGTAGGAAAACAAGAGAATAAAATATGAAGTAACTAATAAAGGAAGACAAGGAAAGTCTTCCCACGTTTTTACTTGATTGACAAAAGCATTGATTTGTGTTGATTTCTTTGTTCCACCGAAGACCAATAAAAATAGATAAGAAGGGAACAAAAACAAGGAAAAGGATAGAAAAATTATGAGATTGCAAGACTTTAACTAGGAAGTCAAAAAACGTGGGCTGCATGAAGAAAAAGAAGTGTAGCCGGTTGGAGAAGAAGAAGCATTAAACAAAAGAAAAGATATAGACAATAAAGAAGGGTTTTAAATGAAGTTGGCAAAAAGTCCAACAAATATATATTTTTGGGCTATATAATTCTCTTCCCACCGTGATCTTCATCTCCGACCAACATCATCACCGAAAGTTGTTCTGTTTCTTACAACCATGTAACTGCCCCTCCATAGCAGAAACCATGCTTAACCTTTAGTAAATAAATAAAGCTTTTGGAAGGAAAATAAACTTTGGATATTAAGCTTCCAAAACCTCAAAGAAACCAACCAAAAACCTCAACAGAAGCTGAATAACGTGGTTGAATTTCTGTTCTGTACAGGTAATGTTCAACCTCAGTTCGTTTTATTTATTGTTCTTTAAGTTTGCTGGTAATAATTAGATATAAGTTGTTTATATGTTTAGTTACAAAATAAAAATAATGTAGATGAAACCCTAGAACTGGTTGTGAAAGTTTAGAAAGAAGAAGAGGAAGGTTTGAGGAGATGACTGGCGTAGAAGAGGAATAGAAACAAGGCATGGTCAAAAAAAAAACGTGACTGAATAGAAGAAAACAAACTGAGTTGCATGATCGGTTAAGGAGGGTTTTGAGTGAAAACTAGGTAAGGCTTACGTGAACCATGAAGGAGAAAAGAAATGTTTTAATGTAGTCAAAAGGTGGCTGGATGGAAAGAAATCTGGGCTGTTGTACAGCCGTATGTGGAAAAAAAATTTGTGGCTGGTGAAGACAATCGGAATAGGGAAATAAAGGAGAGAAGAAGAGGCTAACCTTGACTGATTTTATGGGTGTGAATACTAGACTTTTTGGCAACCTAAGACATACTAGATATGACCATGATATGGAGACAAAAGGAAGCCAACGTGAGCTGCAGAAACAGAAAAGAAAGAAGTAAGCTGTCGGTTTGGACAGCATGTAGCAGGAAAATAAATAAAAATGAAAGAAAATGGTAAAAGTTGACTGACTTTTGTGTGCGAAGGGTAGAAGATTTTGGCAGCCTAAAATGTACTAGGTACAAACATATTTAAGAGACATAAACTGAAGTTTGTGTGGGCTATAAAACAGAAAAGAAGGGGAGTCTCGGTTTGGATATTATGTACCGGTAATAAAAGGAAAGAAAGGTGAAGAAAAGGTTAGGTTTCGGTTGACCAAATGGTATGAGATAGGTTAAAAATATATATATATATATATATATATATATATATATATATTTATGGAGGAAAACACCTACATTTAACCAAGGCCATTCGGCCACAATAATGGACTAAGAGGAATGGCATGTTTTAGAGTAGAAAATGGAAGAAATTGGTGGAAATGTTGACTTAGTAAAAAGGCTAATGATGCCAAAACAAGAAAGGAAAAGTAAATAAAATATTTGCCTATGAGAAAATCATAGGAAATATTAATATTATAAGTAATGATGAGATAAATAGGAGCTAGATAAGCAAAGGAAATTTTCATAAGTTATACTGAAAATTAATTACAGTAAAACGGTTACTTTGCAGTTTATAATTCGGAGAGATAGGAAGCACATGGGTGCAACGTAAGGCATTGCTACAGTGTACTGAGGTAAGGGATGTAATTTAAAGTTGTGATGGTGTCCCTTACTTTCATCGCAAATTTTAAAGAAATGCCTGAAGCATGAATTTTATTCCGAAGTTAATTTTCATGATCTTTTAATTTGTTAAATGAACTTTATAACTTCTATGTATATTTTTCCATAATGTTTTAAGTATGATATGAAATAAATATGTTTTCCGAAAAGGTATCGGAGTGGCAAACCCCAGGCTAACTTAGACCCTGGCACGTCCAGTCCTTACTATTTTATATCAATTGTATGATTTAAGATGTTACATAAGTAAGTAAGTTTTGAGACTAAGGCTTTCCTATAGTTTATGTTACTGCCTGTCATGCTTGCCACCTTGTGGCATAAGTTTAGCCACGTCGTGCATGTCCTCGCCCACATTGTGTATGTTTCCATCCTTTGTGGGTATGTTGGTCCTTCGTGGTGTATGTTTGCTGTACGACTCTGATCAGGTCTACAGCCCATACCATGGCCATAGGTATTCCGTTCCCTCTTCGGAGGAAGAAGTATGTTCCTTCTTCGGAGGATGAAGTAAGTGTCATGACCGCATACTGGCTATATGATTCTGCCTAGTCTCCATGAACTGTATGATAAGTTTTATTAATTATGATGTTAAGTTTCTAAAGTATGATGCATGTTTGAAACAAGTATGAATTTTAGATATATGCATTAAAGAATTCATACAATGATTTAAAGTATGAAATGCATTATTATGGCATTTGTTTTCTGCATATATCGATACTATGACTATTTTAAATGCATTTCTTACGGGGCTTTCCAAAAAGCTCACCCCCCTACTCTACCAGATTATTTGCAGTGATCATCTCCTTGCCTGTTGCGCATATGATGTAGACTGAGGGATACATCTCTCCTCCGACAACTTTTTGTACTTACGTAAGGTATACTCATATTTTAATACCAGACATCCTATATGGCACAGATATTTGTATATAAATAATACTTTTGGGATGCAATCGATATCGTATGAATGTAAACGTTACTTTAAGGAATTAGTCAATATAATGTGAATGAAAATATTATGATATCTCTGTGGTTAGAAAAGTGTGATGAGACGCTGGCAGGAATGCAACCCAAGTAAGAAAGTAAAAAAAAAAAAATTTAGCCCAAAACTTCCACATTTCCGGGGTGTGACACGCCCTAACCTGAACCTGACCGAGGTCTTCGACCTAAACCCCGGTGGCCCTAAGGCTTTCATCCAAAGCTTGCTTCTCCTCAGCTGACATTGGTTGGAACTAACACAGTGCTTTAGGTAAAGGCTCTAAAGGAACCTCGGCCGGACTAGTCGAGGCAATAGACGCTAAGTCCTCTGACTCCCTGGCTAGTTCGGTCGAATCACCCCCGCTAACGAGACCAAAGCTAGCCTCTAGCTCTCACATGCTACAGGAACTATCCTCGGAGGGGGAGAAACTATCTCTATTGAAGGGGAAGACATGGGAAAGAGGACTTACATAAAAACTCAAATGACAGGATAGCCCGAGGAAGCAGAAGCAGAAAACAATGATGAAACCAAAAAGAAACTTTGAAGGCTAAAGCAAGAATGAGAAGTATCGCCACTCACCACCTCCTTTTATAGCCAAGCCATTAAAGGCTAACCCATCTCGAGAAGCCCAAACGTCTGCTAAAGCCTATTTAATAGGCTGCCTAGGTCTACAAATCTGTACCTGCCCTCGAATACAACCTGGTAAAACAATATACCACATTGAGAAACGGTCTGGATGAGGCCACGACAACGAACAAAGATCGAGGATAGCAAAATTAAATGCTCATCAACCACTTCATAGAAAACCTCCTAAACCCTCAAACTTCTCTCCTAGTAGCCAAAACTGAGCTCTTAGGTTGAAGTTAACTCCAAGGTTAACCAGGGTCGAGCTCCAAATTTCCTAAAAACAAAAGAACGTCATCAAAGTAACGAAACAAGCAGCAAAGGCAAAGTCCACCTTGAAAGAGAAAGACGAACAACTCATAAAAATCTGAACTCTGAGGATCCCTATGTGTGAAATATGGCCCGTTAGCACCAGCCCGGCTTAACCCCGAACACCAAACAAGAATTTTACACTTGGGTCTGATCAGCCCATACTTACTGTGCGCTATTAGAATCAGCTCGATCCCTATGAGTTTCAAGTCAAAATTAGCTCAGCACCAATCGAAACGAATAGAGATGTCTCAAACCGAGCCTCAAGACTGACTGAAGGGGGGACAAACTGATGTGGGGTCCAATACCAGCGGGGATACTTCAGTCTTTTGGCTCGTGGCACCCCCGCAATAACGACAAAGTACGCGTGAACATGACAGTGTTGACCTTGATCAATTCGCCCTTTATGCTTAAGTCAGTGGTGACAGCGGTGTCATCGTTCACCTCGAGACCGAGCAAGCGTGAACGGTTTGGCTGGAAAACGACCCGAGGCAACTACGTTGACCTGTTGTATAGATCAACTTGTCCTACATCTCCTATTTGACCATGTGTCCATCAACCATAAGGTCTTGTGGCTGGACCTTCTCTATAAATACCTCTCCTCATTAAGAAGAAGGGGAATCCACTTCTGATCGTCCGAACCACCCTAAGTTACAACAATATGTAAGTTGAATATCAACATCAGCATTTTTTTTATTTTCTAACCATAGATCTCAATTATATAAAAAAATATGAATCATAATTAAATAATTTATTTTTTTGGAAAGCAAATATGGATTGATTGTTTACTTGAGCATTTGATCAAACACTTATTAGAACCTCTGATGTAGTTGATGGAAGCATCAAAGGAAGCATTTGCTTCAACAAGAGATGACCAAGTGAAGGCGATCGAATCTACAGTGGAGGCCTTACAATTACTAGAACAAGAGCTTCATGGAAAGAAATTTTTTGGTGGAGATGAAGAAATAGCGTATCTTGATATAGTAGCAGGATGGATTGCATATTGGTTCCAGTTTATTCAGGAAGTTGGTGATTTCAAGGCGATGGATTCTACGAGATTTCCTTGTTTAGATTCATGGACCAAAAATTTCCTACAAGTTCCAATCATTGCACAAAACCTTCCCCCACCTAATGAATTGCGCAGTGTCTTTGGTGCGATCAGAATGGCCATGTGCTCCAAATAATTATCGAAATACAAAATTATATTGATTTTGTAATAAATTGAAGTGTATCATTTGGTGGTTATGTGCTTCAAATAGTTATAAAAAACATATTAAATCAATGTTGTAATAAATCGAATCGTACCATTTAATACATAATATTGAATGGTTTATTTCATTGGATATATATTTAATATGTTGTGAATTGTGATGATGATTATCTGTATTTGTTATTTTTAATCCATGTCGTATTGTATTTGTCAATTTTTATTTTGATCTCTTTTTGTAAAATGTTTTCCGCATAATCTAAGATAATTATAATGTCAAAGATGAAAGGGTGGTCTGCAGTCTTCATCTAAGCTAACTGAAAGATATTCCTATAAACAAAAAAAAAACATATCATCAGCAAAGAAGGAAAAATTGACATTGTTTCATTGGATTTTATGCGGTTATAACAAAAAAAAAATCGGATTTTATGCAGCCAGGACTAAAACCCTAAGACAAATTAATTTTTCAGATATATTGTAGATTGATCTCAATAAGGGAAGAATTTGAATGTGAAACAATTAATTGTCAAACAATTTTCTAATCATTGCTTAGTCTGCTTAAATGGTAAATGTTGAAATTTAAGATGAATAAATGTGGTTTTAGTTTGTAAACTTTTCCAGATGTACCTAGAAAATATCAACATTCATTTTTCTTTACTTCCTAGTCTTGCGATTTTTTACTGACATGAATCATAAATATCATTTAAATTTTAAGTTCAACATTAAATATCTAATAGAAATTTTAGTTGATTTTCGTTTATATTGAAAATAAAATTTAAAATTTTTAAGAAATAAAAAAAAAAATCTAGCATTAATTTCCCTGTCTCACATGGGGTTAATATTTGATCTGAACTGATTATATTTTATGAGCATAAAAATATGATCAAATTAAGTCGCACCATGAATTATAATAAATTCATGAGATCAAAATTTTGTATAAAAAATTTAGAAATTAATTGCATAAAACCAACTTTTTTTTAATGATTTTGCATCAAAATATTAAGTGTAAGAACCAAGTTCACAGAACCTAAACAATGTAGTATATGTCAGCACATTAAAATAATAAGAAAACCCTTTTCACAACAAATTTACAGCTTCCATGACATCATCCAAAAACAAAATAAACATCAAATCATAAATAGAATTTATATTTAGCCTAATAATGATTGCGAGTTTATTATTTTAATGATCACGAGTTTATCATTTTACTTTTAGTTGTTCTGCGTATTGAAAATTAATATTGGATACATTTTGAAAAACACTATCAACCAAAAACAGAGACATGCCATTGCAATATCTATTAGATAAATATTGAAAGACACGAGCAATGCAGTGTTCACGTGATATCTTTTTCATTTTTTTTCTTTAGTTAATTTTTTTTTTTCAATGGGATGTTGATGTGATTTTAAATTAATTGACGGAATATAAACGAATTTTGTTGTGTTTGTAAACTATTCGTTTATTTTCAGGGTTGTTCATATTCGATAAAGAATTTTTACTCTAAGTTCGAGTTCTATTCATTTAGATATATATTAGGATATTCAAGATGGGTACAAAATCAATTCATTTAAGTTAAATAAATTTGTTCATAAACATTAAACGAGCATGTTATAAAAAATTAAAAATGTGTTCAATAAACAAATCATAACTAAATAAATTTAAACAAGTAATTATACATGCATAACATATATTTACTATCAAATTGAGAAATCTACATAAAAATCAAAATAAAAAACATATAATATTTCTTGTTATTATAGAACAATAAACAAAATTTAAACAATTTATAAATGTACAAATTTTTATGAATTTATTCATAAATATAAATGAATTAAACAGCTCCTTGTTTGTGTGCGTTCCTTTAATAGAAGAATTCTAAAATATTTAATAAACCAATTTTTATTCGTGGAATAAAGTTTATAATTACCTCAAGACAAAAAAAAAAAAGATATAAACTACCTCTGCTGTAGAGGTGATTATTGGGCCGGGTTGGCCCGACCCGGTTCGCAACCGGATCGGGTCAATCCGGCCCAAAATCCGAACCGGTACTGTACCGGTTCGAAACCGGCCCAGCCCGGTAACCGGTTTTAAAATTTAAAAATCGGGCCCGGTAAGGGCTCGGCCCATTAAGGACCGGGCCCTTATCGGGCCCGGACCAAACCGGACCGGTTCGAACCGGTCCGGTTAAAAAAAATTAAAAAAATATATATAAAACTTTTTGACTGCAGTTGCACTGTTGCACTGCAGTGCAACTGCAGTCATTTTGATGGGCAACGGCATTTGGCTGTTGCCCAACTTTTTTTTTTAATTTTTAATTTTAATTAAATAAAAAAAAAACCTTTGCTGCCACTGCGCAGCAACCTAGGCTCCCTGCATTGCAGTGCAACTGCAGTATGTGCAGAGCAGAGGCAACCTCTGCTCTGTGTTTGAACTTTGATGGGCAACGGCCAAATATCAATCTTTTTTTTTAATTTTTTTAATTTTTTTATTCTAATTTTTTTCCTATAAATACCTCTATAATCTTCTATTTTCATTTACATTTCTTCTATATTCATCTACTCTTATTCTCTTCACTCACATACTCTCTCAATATTCACTCAACCTCTCTCAAATTCACTTAAATTCCCTTATTCCAAATTTATAATATCATCATTTCCTTTCTAAATTTCATTTTTCTTTTTATTTTATAATTTTACAAATTTTACTTTTAATTTTCAAATTCTAATATATTATATATATTCCTTATTCCAATTTATAATATCATCATTTTCTTTATAAATTTCATTTTTCTTTTTATTTTATAATTTTGCAAATTTTACTTTTAATTTTCAAGTTTCAATTTTCAAATTCCAATATATTATATATATCATACATCTATTTTTTTAATTTTTAACATATATTTATTTTCAAAAAAAATATAAAAATGTCAAATTTCTTTCGTCGTTCATGCTCTGTTTCTCGACCTTTTGGTTCTACTGAAATTCCTAATTTGGGTGACGAATCATTTAATGAAATCGAACCCGATATTCATCCGGAGGAGGAGCTTCCTTTGGCACCATCGTTTGGTCGTGGTCGTGGTCGTGGAGGAAGTCATGCTCAAACACAATCATCAGCTGCCACCACTGCTGCTACATCATCAAGACCGAAGTTTAGTCGAAAAAAAACAAGCAGGGTATGGGAGTATTTCGACATTGTAGCAAAAGAAGGTGAGACGAATAAATATTGTGCCATCTGTAAATTGTGCAAAGGCGTTTACTCTTATAACTCCGGTGGAGGTGGTGGCGGTACAGGTACGTATAAAAGGCATTTAATTACTATACATAAAATTAATCCTGATGCCGAAGAAAATGAAATTTTAGAAGGTAAACAATCTCAAATTAATACGCATGATGGTGGAAAAAATTTTAATTTTGATAATGTTCAAGCTAGACGTGGTTTAGTTAGATTTGTAGTTAGGACTGAACAACCATTCACAATTTGTGAAAAAACAGGATATTTAGAATTTGTTTGTAAATATTTACAACCCGTATATAAATCTATTTCTAAACATACATTAAAAAGAGATTGCATGGATATGTTTAAAGAATATAGACAAGCTTTAATTGATAAACTTAGTAATATTTCATCTAGGGTTAGTTTAACTAGTGATATATGGACTAGTACTAATGGTATAAGTTATCTTGTTATAACTTGTCATTAGATAGATGAAGATTGGTCTATGCAAAAACGAATTTTATCTTTAGATGTAATAGAAGAAGCACATAATTCATATACTATTCATAAATATATTACTAAAGTTTGTAAATTATATGGACTAGAAAATAATAAAGTTTTTGCTATTACTTTTGATAATGCTTCAAGTAATACTGCAGCTATTCCTCATTTAATTAAAAGTTTAAACCCTGTTATGTAAGGCATATTTTTTCATGCAAGATGTGCATGTCATATTATAAATTTATGTGTTCAAAGTGGTTTTAGTTCTAGTGGTACTGGTACTGGCATAGGTCCAATTGATAAAATTAAAATTTTAGCAAAATGGATTCGCACACCAAGTAATAAACGTGAATGGAAGCAAATTTGTATAACAAATAATATACCTGTTAAAGCATTTCCACTTCCCGTGGAAACAAGATGGAATTCACTTCATCGTTTGCTTTCTTCTATTTTACCTTATAAAGAACTTGTTACTCCTTTTTATAACAATTATACAAGTAGCACACATTTAGTACTTTTTGAAGAAGATTGGACTTTTATTGAATATTGTGTTGATTTATTATCTACTTTTAAAGATGCAACCGAAAGATTTTCAACTCAATTTTATCCAACTACACCGTATTTTGTTCCTATTATCTACACAATGTTTGACAAATCTGTAAAATTTAGGAATCATGAAACTTTAAGTTCTTTTGTATATGATATGGAGGAAAAATTTATAAAATATTGGGAAATAATTTCTCCTATTTATTGTATTGCAACTTTACTAGATCCTAGTCAAGGTGAGGTAAATATAGAAATTTTTTTTGATTGTTATAAAGAATTTCTTGGTCTTGATTCTATTGAGGATCAAAAGTCCTCAATTAACAATCTTTTTCAAGAATTGTTTAATGTTTATGAAACAGAAAGGGAGCAATTCAACTTTAATCGAGAAGAAGAAGATTCATACGAAGAAACCGAAAGTAGCAAAAAAGGAAAAGGAATTTTAAACGCAATTAAGGAAGCAGCAAAGAAGAGAATGAAGCTAAAAGGAAAAGCGAGCGGATCGAGATCGAGATCAACAACTCGACGAAGTTCTAGCTTTAATGAGCTAGGATTTTGCTTAAGTCAAGATTTTTCTGTAGATGATAACTTTGATCTTCTCCAATGGTGGAAAGAAAACCAAAAACAATTTCCAGTTTTAGCTTCCATGGCCCGAGATGTTTTTGCGGTGCAAGTTTCTTCTGTTGCTTCGGAATCCGCATTCTCGACGTTTGGAAGAATTATTGGAGACTATCGAACCACTCTTAATCCGGATTCATTGTGCATGTTAACATGCCTTAAAAATTGGTTTGATGCGGAATCGCGCAATGTCGAACTTGGAATGGCCAATGAATTTGCTAATAATAATTCAGAAGAGGAGGAAGAAATTTCCAAGGCAATCCATATAAATTATGAAGAGTAGAGAATAATTTTTTTTTTTGTAAATTGTATGTAAAATTGTAAATAAGTTTAGTCATAGTGAATATTTTTATGGACTACGGTCCCGTGCTTTTTACCCTTCTAACTTTTGAAGGGGTTTTCCACGTAAAAAATCTTTGGTCTCCTACTCTCTCCTTTGTTGTTGTTGTTGTTGTTGTTGTTATTATTATTATTATTATTATTATTATTATTATTATTATTATTATTATTATTACATACCAAATTAATTAATGTTATACTTATATTTGTTTAAAATAAATAAATATTTAAAATACAAAATGAATTAATATTTTAAAAACATATTAAATAAATGAATAAATAAATAAATGAATAAATATTAAGTAAATGATATTTCAAATATAATAAATTATTTTAAATGCAAAATGAATATAATAAATGAATATAAATAAAGATATGCAAAATGAATATAATAATAATATTCATATATCATTATTTGTATTTTGAATCAAATATCATTTTATCATAATACTATATTCATAATATAACTTTAATTTATTATAACAATAATTTTATTAGATAATTTTATAATAGTTTATTTTTACATTATTGTTACATTAATTAAATAAATTATAATATAACTTTATAATAAATTATTGTTAAATTAAACTATTAACATTATTTATTATAAAAATAAATTTACTACATTAAATTATTAAAATATATTAATATATATTAAAATAAATTAATATAAATTTTTTAAAAATAAAAATTTTAAAAAGAAAAAAAAATGGACCGAACCGGTTTAAACCTGTTCGGTCCGGTTTTGAGGCGAACCGGTCCAACGAACCGGGCCGGTTCACCTCTTATAGTTAACAGAACCGGTCCGAACCGGACCGGTTTTCTACCGGTTCGAACCGGTTTTCTACCGGTTCGAACCGGTTTCAATTTGGTTAGGGTCGGAACCGGTGAAAATCGGCCCGGAACCGACCCGGTCCGGCCCGTAACCAGATCTACTCTGCTGGGTAAAAACTCAATAATTATGCCACGTGTATTTCCGCTTGTCAATAAATTAGAAACCTAAATCGACAAATAACAGTTGAGCTTATCAAACCCAAAAATCATTATAGGTGTTAATGCTATGGAAGTTAAAGATGTAATCAATCATTATGCCTATCCGAACATATCTAATATCTTAAAATAAATTTTGAGTATTTAATTTAATAATTCATGTTTATACTCTTATATTTAAAGAATCGGATTCACTTTTTTTTTTTCAAAATTATAATTAAAAAAAAAACTATAAACTCCAACACAAATTTAACATCACCATACTCTCACTGATCTTTATATTGCCATGCAACTCCTGTAAATGCATTAGACAAACTGACAAAGACTTAAGATACTTTTCTTAAGAAAATCAAACCCACCCAATTATATATTTTCCCTCCTCAGTATATAATTGTCACTTGCCTCAACGAATCTGAGAGAGCCTGCCACTTAAAAAAAAAAAAAAAAACTGCCCAACACAACAGTTATGGAACCCATAGGCCCTAACTGTACAATAATTGCTACATTCCAACTTTCTTCCCCTCTCTTTCTCACTTCTCTCTG
Source organism: Heritiera littoralis (assembly GCA_031772115.1). Taxonomy (NCBI): domain Eukaryota; kingdom Viridiplantae; phylum Streptophyta; class Magnoliopsida; order Malvales; family Malvaceae; genus Heritiera; species Heritiera littoralis. The sequence goes on along the minus strand of JAPDPK010000061.1, from coordinate 3,810,448 downwards.
TCTCTGATCTCTAATTATTTCCTTTTTCTTCCTAGAAAAGTGAAGTTTAGGCAATGGCGGCACAATCAAGAAAATGGATGATACTAGTTGCAACAACATGGATACAGGCTTGTACAGGGACAAACTTCGACTTCTCATCCTACTCTTCAACATTGAAATCAGTTCTTGGGATATCTCAGGTTCAACTCAATTATTTGTCTGTTGCTTCAGATATGGGGAAGGCATTTGATTGGTGATCTGGGGTGTCTCTCATGTATTTGCCATTGTGGGTAGTCATGTTCATGGCTGCCTTCTTCGGGCTTTTTGGCTATGGTGTTCAATGGCTTGTAATCAAACAAGTCATTACCCTGCCTTATTTCCTGGTAAGCTCCCAATCTTTAAAAACTATGATTTTGCCAAGGATTGGAATAACATTATATGAGAAGGAAAATGCTTCTTGTTTCCTTTGTTTTAACTTGAATCTATACTTGTCTAAATTTCCTGGTTTCTGCTTTCTGGGATCGTTGAATTGTTTCTAGTGAATTTTGCAGTTGTATTTCTTCCTTTGCTTTCAATTTTTCTTCTTTATTCAGGATCTCCTGCTTTCCTTCAATTTTTTTCTCTTGTTCCCAGGGTAGCAGGAGGTTTTTTTTGTAATTAAAGTTACCAAAGATCAAGCAATCTACCAATACACCATCACATGGCTGTGGGCAAATAGGAGGGGTATACTATCTTTGACTCCACACAGAACAAAACATAGCCAGAACCTGAAGTTTGCTCCTAGTAAATCTAACAATGCAAGTTAGTTTGGAAAATGGAAAGTGAAATGACCGCATCTTATTCAAGTAGGTGGGGGGTTGTAGTTGATTGTTGAAGTAACAGGGATGATTTTCAAAACCTGTAGAGTCCTTTGAAAGCCCACTCCCACATTAGTTATTATGAGGAAGCAAGTCCAATGCCAAGATGATGATCACCACTTTTGCTTTGGGACCAGCCTTTTAGTGTTCAATTGCTTTCCCAACCAATTTCTGTCAGAATCCCATATTTTAGTTAATAACGGTTAGACAAATAGTAGGAGAGCAGTGCAATTCTTTCTGCTGGAATTAACCACATATAAGTGCAGTACTTGATTACTTAATTAAGCTGAATCTTTGTTAATTAGATCATTCTAAAAGCAATTATCACAGACTTCACCTAATACTTTTAGTGCATATTTTGGTCAGAAATGAATGTTTGCATGATTTGTTTATTCAAAGTTAGCTTTTTGGGTAAAATTCTCTTGAAGAATATCTCAAACAAGGATAATTTTCATTTTTGAAGACATTTTCTCATTGAAAGAAAGTTAGGATATTTACTTTAATGTGACAAAGATCAGAAAAGAACTTGTTTCTGATAAAGGTTATATGGGATTTTATATTGAATTACTCTGTTTAATTCAGATCAACAAATGCTTGGTATCTAAGGATCAGTTAGTCCTTAAATGATGCGATTGAAAACCACCAGTAAATTTTATTTGGACAGTCTGCCAGGCAAGCAGGCAACTTTCCATTCTAACATACCTACCTTTCTTGCATTGGCAGCGTGGGCTTATCTCCTGTACTGCAGGAATCACCCTTAACTTGATAAAATTTATTCAAAAATTAACATCGCAATATGCCAGACAGCACAGCTTATGCTAGAAAAATGCTGCAATACGTTTTTATTAAAGAGAAATAACTAAACATTCTTCGTATTTAACATGACAAGGAAAATTTGCACGGCATAAATAGGAAATGAATGAAATAGAATGATAACAGTTCCCTTGTTTGCGGTCTATGAATAAAATTACTTCATTTATTGTATCTGTATTCCACCATAAAAGATGCCTCAGGAATTGAGGTTGTTTCCATGCTACATCCTCTCTATTTGCAGAAACAACCAGGAGAGAAGGACCAAAGAGGTCTAATTCCACTCTGCAAAAGCCTTTGATCCTTAATTAAGTGAAGATACTTGACCATTGAGCCAAAATTTACAATTCTACAGTCTACACTGACATTACTGAGTGCATCACTTTATTTCTTTGATAGAAATTCTACTGAATCTATTACTTGCACTGTATGGTACCTATCTGTGCATGGTACATTATTCTATGACTCTTTTCGATCCTGTAAATCCATCATCCATGGCTACTTCACAATTTGTTCTAATATAGTTAACAGAATCTAAACATAGGACTTCCTCATAATCAATTATTAAAAGTTTAGCACTCCCACATCTGTCCCTGTCACCGCCTCTTTATCTCCATGCCTGCACCCAAACAAATTTGATAAAAGAGTTGATGAAAAATACACCGGCGGGAAAGGAGGGAAACAGTTACATTAGTAAAAGCTTTTGATTAGTACTGAGATACCATTCCACTGCAAACTAATTGTGTTTTGACGTGAATTCATGGCAGGTGTTTTTCCTGTGTTTGGTAGCTGGTTGTAGCATCTGTTGGTTCAACACAGTATGCTTTGTTTTATGCATCAGAAATTTCCCAACCAATAGGGCACTTGCTTTGTCCCTCTCCATCGGTTTCAATGGTGTAAGTGCTGCAGTCTACACTTTAATTGCCAATGCAATAAACCCTGATGATGACACCCTCTATCTCTTCTTAAATGCACTTGTGCCTCTTCTTGCATCCAGCTTAGCTTTCCTCCCAATCCTCCGCCAACCACCTTTGCAGCTTCTGTCCACTGATGCTACTAGTTGGGATAACTTCATTTTCATTATCCTCAATGTTTTAGCTGTTATCATTGGCCTATATCTTCTCCTTTTAAATTCACTTTCATCTGAAGCATTAAGGGCACGCATTCTCCTGGTGGGTGCGTTAATCCTACTGCTCCTACCTATGTGTTTACCTGGCATTGTCTGTGGTAGGAACTGGGCTCATCGTACTATCCAGACGAGCTTTTTTCTTTATGGTTCAACCTTTTGCTTGGTTGACCTTGATGACCTTGAGCTTGATAAGGAATTGATTGGAAGTGATGAAGATAAAACCTTGAGTGTTGATCCATTGTGTGTAACAAACAAGGAGAAGGGATTTTTGGGAAGGTAATGGAGAAGGGCAGGATAACAATGCTAGGTAAAGAACACCCTGCAAGATTGCTAGTGCGCCAATGGCATTTCTGGCTATATTATGCGGCCTATTTCTGTGGAGGGACAATAGGGCTGGTTCATAGCAATAATCTAGGACAGATTGCACAATCACTCGGATACTACTCCAAGATTAGCACAGTTGTGACTCTCTACTCCTCTTTCTCATTCTTTGGTCGTTTGCTTTCTGCTGCCCCAGATTTCATGCATGAGTATGTATTTACTGCAAATAGTATATATACATATATGCTGCTTAGAAGAATGCATCAACATCAAAGAATAAGCATCACTTTATTATCTTCAGAATTCATTAAGTAGAGGAAAGGCATCTCCAGCAAATTTGCAACCCTTTCCATGGAAAATGCCCTAACTCTTTTAGTTGAACCTAAGGCCATTATTAGAGTTTTATAGTTATTGAATATACAGTCGTAGAACTCAGAGGCAAATTCTCTTAAAGTTGCTTCATAATTGAAGAGTGAATTCTAGTGTAAATGTGGAATTTCAGAATATTTTATTTCTGAATCTTACTTGAATAATACAACTTCTAAGGATTATATATACAGCTACTGTTAAGCAGTAAAATAAGAAACTAAATCAGTCTAAATCTAATCCCCATAATTGAGGAATTGTCTAACCTTAATTCTAGGGATATAGATATTTACACATTTAATATAGTTGACTTTTCCACACTCCCCCTCAAGCTGGCTTGAAGATATCTTCCATGGCAAGCTTGCTCACTAGATTTTCAAACTGCTTCCTGTGCAATCCCTTTGTAAGAACATCAGCAACTTGGTCACTTGTTGGTATATATGGCATGCAAATTATTCCATTGTCAAGCTTCTCTTTGATAAAATGCTTATCTACTTCTACATGCTTCGTTCTATCATGGAGCACTGGATTGTGAGAAATAGAGATTGCAGCTTTATTATCACAATAGAGCTTTATCGGTGAGGGATTAGAAACCTTCAAGTCTTCAAGTAGTCTTTTAATCCACATTACCTCACAAATCCCATGGGCTATTGAACGAAACTCAGCCTCAGCACTACTTCTGGCTACTACATTCTGTTTCTTGCTTCTCCAAGTGACAAGGTTTCCTCCCACAAATGTGCAATAGCCTGAAGTTGACCTCCTATCTGTAATGCTTCCTGCCCAGTCTGCGTCGGTATAGGCTTCTACTTGTAGGTGTCCATGGTTTTTGAAGAGCAATCCCTTTCCAGGCGTTCCCTTTAGGTACCTTAGGATTCTGTAGGCAGCTTCAAAGTGTTCTGAGCTGGGTGAATGCATAAACTAACTTACCACACTTACTGCAAAAGCTATATTAGGTCGTGTATGTGCTAAATAGATGAGTCTACCCACAAGTCTTTGGTATTTCTCTCTATCCACTACATCTTTGGTTTCAGCAGGCTGAAGTTTCAAGTTGGGCTCTATTGGGGTTTCAGCTATCTTGCAACCAAGCATTCTTGTCTCACTAAGCAAGTCTAGGACATACTTACGTTGGCTAACAAAGATACCCTCCTTTGATCTTGCAAATTCCATGCCAAGGAAGTACTTTAAGGTTCCCAAATCCTTTATCTCAAAGTCATGTGCAAGCCTTCTCTTAAGTTCTCCAATTTCTGCACTATCATCACCAGTTATTATTATATCATCCACATACACAATTAAAATAGCTAGTTTACCATTTCTAGAGTGCTTGAAGAACATTGTGTGGTCAGCTTGACTCTGAATATAACCATAGCTCTTCACTACATTTCCAAACCTTTCAAACCATGCTCTTGGTGATTGTTTAAGACCATACAAGGATTTTTTCAATTTGCACACCTTGTTGGTTCCGAGGTTTTTCTCAAATCCAGGTGGGAGGTCCATAAACACTTCTTCCTCTAAATCTCCATTAAGAAAGGCATTTTTTACATCAAGTTGCTGTAGAGACCAATTGAAATTAACTGCTAAAGAGAGAAGTACCCGGATTGAGTTTATTTTCGCAACTGGAGCGAAGGTCTCTTGGTAGTCAATGCCATAAGTTTGAGTGAACCCCTTGGCAACAAGTCTTGCCTTGTACCTCTCTATGCTCCCATCTGCCTTACACTTCACAGTGAAGACCCATTTACATCCTACAGTCGTCTTGCCTCTTGGTAGCTCCACAATCTCCCAAGTCCCATTCTTTTCAAGAGCGTCCATCTCTTCCTTCACCGCTAACTTCCAATCCGGATCACCTAGGGCATCCTGAATAGATCTTGGTACATGCAAGTTAGAAATATTTGAAAGGAATGCTTTGTGGTTATTAGACAACTTTTGATACGACAAATATTTTGCAATAGGGTGATTGGTACATGATCTTACTTCTTTTCTGTTAGCAATTGGGACATCTAGATCAGAAAAATCAATATTTGGAGACTTAAGGGAAGAAACTAAAGGAGCAATTTTAGGATTAACCTGAGTTTGAGGAGGAGGACCATCCCTCAAAGATTCCGGCTGAACAGGTGCTAGAGAAATAATTGGATCAGTAATATTTTTATGAGTTTTTCTCCTGGTATAAACCTGACGCTCAATATTTGGATTATGTGAATCCGTTTGAAGTAATTCTCCCCCTGTTTCAGATTCTTCAATACTTGGCACCTGTTGATTAAGAGAGTCTTTGTTTTCATTATTTTTAACGTCCATTTCCTTAAATTGTTTAATAGACTGAATTGGTGACTCAATGAGGCTTGGTAGTGGTGTAGAGAATTTCCAAAAATTATCTTCTTCTTCTTTATTCTCCCTCTGAAGAAGATTTTTGCTGAAATAGGGTTGATTTTCTAGAAAAGTGACATCCATAGTTATGTGAATTTTCTTTGTCAAAGGATTAAAACACTTACCCTTTTTTATTTGGAGCATAGCCAATGAAAACACATTTTTCAGCTTTAGGATCCAATTTGGATCGAAAAATTTGGGGAATATAAACAAAGCAAGTGCATCCAAAAATTTTTAAAGGTAACTCAGAGTATAAACGAAATGTTGGGAAGTATTTTTTGAGAGTATTCAAAGGTGTTTCAAAATGTAAGACACGAGTTGGCATCCTATTGATTAAGTAAGATACAGTCAACACAGCATCTCCCCAGAGGTATTTTGGAATGTTCATAGAAAACATGATAGCTCTAGCTACCTCAAGTAAATGCCTATTTTTCCTTTCAGCTATTCCATTTTGCTGGGGTGTGTCTCGACATGTAGATTGGTGTAAAATACCTTTTTCTTTTAAAAAATTTCCCAAACATTCATTAAAGTACTCAGTTCCATTATCTGTTCGAAGGATGAAAATTTTTGTTTTGAATTGGGTTTCAATCATGCAATAAAAATCTTTGAAAAGTTTTTCTACATCAGATTTTTTGCTTAGTAAGTAAACCCAACACAATCTAGTGTGATCATCGATAAAAGTTACGAACCACCTTTTTCCAGACAAGGTGGTAACCTTTGAAGGTCCCCAAACATCAATATGAAACAAGTAAAATGGTTTTGATGGACTATAAGGTTTTGAAATATATGTAACTCGATGATCTTTAGATAAAAGACAACTTTCACATTGAAAATTAGAGCAATCCACTCCTTTAAACAAATTAGGAAATAAATGTTTTAAATAAGGGAAACTAGGATGTCCTAACCTAAGATGTCATTGCATTATTTTATCAAAAACAGAATTTGAACTAGTACTACTAAGCCCTTGAGCTTTTTTATTACCTAGGAAATCCTCACTGAAATAGTAGAGCCCATTTATTTCTCTAGCACTGCCAATCATCTTCCCTGAGTTTTGGTCTTGAAATTGACAAAGAGAGTCAAGAAAGATAACACGACAGTTGGAATCCTTTGAAAGTTTACTGACAGATAAAAGATTACAAGCAAGTTTAGGAACATGAAGTACAGATTTAAGATCAATACTTTCAGAAAGTTTAATAGAACCCTTGCCTGCAATAGGTGAAAAACTACCATCTGCTATTCTTATTTTTTCATTACCAGAACAGGGAGTGTATGAACTAAATAGATTCGACAGGTTAGTCATATGATCAGATGCTCCTGAATCAATGATCCATGGAGCAGAATTAAAGACACTAGATAGGGCTAATGGATTTCTACCTGAATGAGCCAATGAACTATTAGATGTACCAGATGTCGGGTTGGACTTTAGTAGTTTCAGGAGTTGTTCGAACTGCTCTTTGCTGAAGGAACCCATATTTGCTTCATTGGCAGAGGGTTGTGACAGCTTCTGCTTCGGCTTCCAATTTGTTGGTTTTCCATGGATATGCCAACAAGTTTCTCGAGTATGGCGTGGTTTGTTGCAATGGTCACACCACACTCGAGGCTTGTCATCAATCTTACGCAAATCAGGGACATTTTGTCCACCAACATTAGCTTCTGCAGTGACCAATGCAGAGTTCTTGATCAAACTATTGGTACGAGGAGTAGAATTTACAACTGAAGTAGAACCTGACATGGTGGTAAAAAAACAGCAGCGGCTCTTGGAAAAATATGGTGATTTAGGGTTTGGCAAGAAAGAAAAGTTCTTGATGAGAAAGTGGCTATGAAGGCCTAAGGTAAAAAAAATCAGCAATGAAGGCTGAAGAAGAAACTGTAGAAAAATCAGCAATGAAGGTTGAAAAAGTGACTGATTTCCAAGAAAAAACCTAAAGCTCTTGATACCATGTGGAATTTCAGAATATTTTATTTCTGAATCTTACTTGAATAATACAACTTCTAAGGATTATATATACAGCTACTGTTAAGCAGTAAAATAAGAAACTAAATCAGTCTAAATCTAATCCCCATAATTGAGGAATTGTCTAACCTTAATTCTAGGGATATAGATATTTACACATTTAATATAGTTGACTTTTCCACAGTAAAACTAATCTTGCAATTGACCACTAGGCCTTATTAGAATTCATCTTTGAAGAATTTTTGAGTATAAAATTTTCAACTTGACTTCCATTGTTCCATGTAGGCTTTTAACTCAAAATAATGAAAGTTTAAATATCTTACGAATGCAGCAAGGTGAACTTTGCAAGGATTGGGTGGCTAGCAGTTGCTCTGGTGCCCACACCAATAGCCTTCTTTTTGCTGGCTGCATCAGGAAGTGAGGCAGCAATGCATGCTAGCACATGCATGATTGGAATAAGCTCCGGTTTCATATTTTCAGCAGCAGTATCCATTACATCAGAGCTATTCGAGCCTAACAGTGCCGGCGTGAACCACAACATCCTCATCACCAACATTCCCATCGGATCACTCCTCTACGGTCTCCTTGCAGCTTTAGTATATGATTCTAATGTGAAGAGTTCCATTGAGGAAAACATTTTGGAGGAAGCAATGGTGTGCATGGGCAGGGAGTGCTATCTGCAGACATTCATATGCTGGGGATGCATTTCCCTGTTAGGCCTAATCTCAAGTGTTCTGCTTTTCTTAAGGACTAGGCCTGCTTATGACCACGGCGAAAGGAACAGAAGTCAAGCACAGTTTTCATGGACTATGAAGTAAAGCCTCCCCTCCCTCCTCTTCACTTTCCTTTCATGGGATCTTATACTGGTAATGCACTTAAAAGGGTACAAGGATTTCCAAGAAAATTGGGAAAAATCATATATTCAACTAACAAAATGTCTATCTCCCCTCAGACCAGGCAGGGTAAATGTTTCTAACGAACAATAGAATCAAGAAAATTAGTTAAATTATGAATCGTGGAATGCACTATTGTAAATTTCAAGACATACATACTACATTTTATCTAGTTTTGACCAATCTTGGTTGAAGCATTGTCTATTCTCACAGTTTCGCTTTCTTCTTTTGGCCAAATATTTTCACGGCTTACTGTTGTTTTATAGCTCAAATCACGCAATTAATTTACAGAAGTTGGTAAAATTTTAATTTTTTAAATTTATTATTTTATTTAAGTTTTAAAAGTTTTAGATCATGAATAGTCTTATTTTAAATTTGTTATTAAATAGTTGATTTAATTCTCTTGCATTTTGTTTAATAATGGAAATTTAATAAATTTTTAGGATAGATAAAAAAACTTTCTGGTGATGAAATTTTATAGAAATCGCAAATAGCAATTCTTCAAAAATCTCTAGGTAAGAGAAATCATCAATTCTTCAAAAATTTCTAGGTAAGAGAAATCATCAAAATGCTACCAAAAGTATTAGAATATTTAATATGATTATTCAATATACAAATATTTATTTATTTTAAAATAAATGTGAATAATTTAAAAAAAAAGGATAAAAAAATAAAAATTGCATGTGCATCATGTATTAAATGCTTGCACCATATGCATTTATCTTAATTATAAAAATAAACGCAAATATTTTGATTATGAGATGTTACAAAATCAACAAGTAGTGATTTATAACTAATTTTTAGGTGAGAAGAATCCATTAAATATTACCAGAGTATTAAAATATTTAATGTGATTTTTTTTAGATATACGGGTTCTTATTTATTTTATTAAAAAGGTAAATATGGATAAATTTTAAAGAACAATAAAAAATAAAAATTGCACGTGCATCATGTATTGAATGCTTTCACCATATGCATTCATCTTATTAATAAACATGAATTTTCCAATGATGGGACTTTATGGAAATCACAAAGAAGTGATTCCCAACTAATCTTTGGGTGAGAGAAATCCACTATATATTAACAGAGTACTAGAATACTTAGTGCAATTTTTCAATAATGCAAATTTTTGTTTTATAATAAATGAATGATTATTCTTTTAAAAAAGAGAAAATAAAACTAAAAATTGCATGAGCATCATTTGTTAAATGTTTGCATCATATGCATCCATATTTAATTACAAAATAATTTTGAATTTTTTGGAGGATGAGAATCTATAGAAATCACAAGTAGCGATTATTAAAAAATTTTTAGGTGAGAATATTATTTCAAATATTACCAAAAGTATTAAAGTATTTGATATAATTTTTCAATAAAAAAAGGGTTCACATTTATTTAAAAAAGTTAGTTTTTAATATAAAAATAAAAAAAGATTTTGAGAAATAAATAAAATTTGTGGCAATAAAAAGAAAATTATTTTTAAGACAATTTTATTAAAAATTAAAGGTGATTAAGATGGTACTGTTTTTAATAGGCTCCATAGGGATGTTAATCCTTCCCTACATGTAATCATACTTCTGCCAACAACCTCTTGACCTAGTGGTTAAGGATGAGTTGTGGCATATTGTAAGTCTTAGGTTCAAATCCAAGCACCCCCATCCCCAGTTATTTAATATTCCTCTTGTAACAAAAAAAAATGTAATCATACTTCCGAACTTGACTTGGTTTTTGTTAACCCTAAAATTGTCTTTTAATAAAGCTTAATTAATTTTAAGATTTTATTAAAAAGATAAATGTTTTTGGCTGGTCAATCACATCTAATAAAAGAGACTAGTGGTGACCTCTTATTTTTTATGTTTTCAAAATCATCAAGTGGTCGAGTCCGTGGACGAAATCGTTACGATACATATTTTGAAGAAAAGAAAAATTACATTGTGCAAGCCATTTAGTTGTTATAATAAAAAGAAAATATATGAGGAATAAATTGTATGTAAACCTATTCATGGGTTGGCTCTAAATAAGTTATTAACATATTACATTCAAGTCCAAACTTGATTGGAACAAAATGTTTGGGCTTGTTTTTCAGCCTAAGTCAGTTATATATGGAAAGAAAGGAGGGATCAAATTACATAAATGTAAAATAATTTGTTTTACATTATTTTTATAACTTTATGTAAAATTAATAGTTTTACAATACAACTGTTTAGATTAACAACTTACTCGTACCATCATGCACGTAAAATTTTCTAGTTGATTTAATACCCTTAGCATTTCGATCAAGAATAGCATGTTTTTTTAATATATTTTAACGGTTGAAAATTTATTATTATCAAATTAATAGTTAAACATTTTCAATTAACTTGAAATTTTGTATGCATAATCTACTTGAATAGAGTATAATATTCAACAATAAGATTAAAAAAATATAATTTATATAAAAAAATGATGTAAAAAAAATTTAATTTTACGTTGATATAATGAATCCCTTCTAGTTTGTGTGTATATATATAAATATATATATATATATATATATTTATATATGTTGTTGCACAAAACAACAATAAAGGTATGCTGACGTCGATGTTCGTACTTAGTCTCCACGTGTCTCCAAGAAGCTTCTGTAAAACAAGAAAAGTGAGAGAGACGCAGGGATGGTTCCCTGCGTAGACACTCCGATGCTTAAGTCAGCAGAAAGTTCTTCAGTATTGGGAAGCGTAAAAGCCAATAGTCAAAAATTAGAGTGTAAGATTGTACCTGGGGCCTATTTATAGGCGAATACTCTAGGTTAATTACCTGAGGGTAAGTACGTCAAATAGCCAAGAGTTTGTGTCCGGATATAACACAAGTTCCTCGAAAACCGGGAGCATTCGGAGTCTGTCGCCGGCAAAAAACCCATGCCGCGTGGTGAATTATGGCGTCAGGGGTCTGTCACTAGCGAGAGCCGGGATGTGCGCCACGTGTCGCATCATGACTAAGGCGATAAACTGTGAGTCTGTCGCCCAGCGACAGGTGTGATGACGCACTTTGCCTCTGTCGCCGAAGGCCACGTGGACCAGTGAACCTTTGCCACGTGGTGATCTCTGACGCTATTGGGCCTGGCCCAACATGGGTAGACTTTGTCATATCAATTGCTCCCCACTCTCTAGTTGGATTTCTCCAACCAAGAGAGTATAAATATGTGTTTTTGGGCCTTAGCCCACTGTGAATAGTCTTCTTTGTTTTTTTGTGATTTCTTTTGGTATTTTTTGCAGGTGAAAAAGGTCTATTCTGGGAGAGACTTGATCAGGCGCGACATTTGGCATTCCCTGTCGCGGCTATATAAACCGCTAGGACTTGACGAGAGACCGCACGAAAACCTCTGAGCAGCCGTCTGTCGCCCATTTCTAGCTCTCTCGCCAAAAGAGTCTGTCGCTCTCCCACCAGAAGTCTCTCGCTTACCTCCGTGACAGTAAGTATACATCTGTCGCATATTTATTACCTCTCGCAACTAGATTTAGGTCTCCTGCAGGTGTCGTGGTCTACCGCGTAGAGTTGTAGGTCTCTCGCAAGTGTCTCACCCAGTAGGTCTATCGCCTAATTGGTCGTCGCCCAACAGGTCTGTCGTCTGTCGTCTGCCGGGTCTGTCGCCTGAAAGGTTTCTCCTTGCTTCTTTGCCATGTCTTCACAATGCCCGGGTAAAACACTTAAAACGGGTGGTCTCGTGTGTTCTTTGACAAATGCTGACTTAGAGGATATCAGGACTCGTTTCCCTCTTCCCTCGGGTTATAGCTATAGACTTCCAGTGCAAGGGGAGGTTATGCCCGACTTGGTTAGAAACGGTGTAGCCGTTCATAAGGCTTCTTTGTCTTTCAGTTTTTACTTCCCTCTTCCGGAGTTTGGCGAAGCATTTCTTAGATATAAGGACATCGTCCCGTGTCAACTCCATCCCCATGCGTGGGCTCAGCTTGTAGCGTTTTCCATAATGTGTTATAACCTGGGTATTATTCCAACAGTTCCTCTCTTAAGCACCTTTTTCAGAGTTCGCAGGCTGAAAGGGTTAATAACGTTCTCTCTTCAACGTTTAACGGTCGACGAGTTTCCTAATAATAAAATCTTCTCGGATCTCCCCAAAAAACTGCATGGCTTTGAGAGCGAGTGGGTCGTTGTTGAGATTCCAAGCGACCTGCGGATTCACTCTAGATGGAATCGTGATACTTCCGACCACTCACGGCGCTCGGGAAGATTCAAAACATAAATTTTAAGAGACCAATTTGGTGAGCCTATTCGACAAATCTGTTCTACTAGGGAGCGTAATTTATTTTCCCTTCTAACCACGGAGAACATTGCCGCTGCCAGCTGGGGTGTAAGCAGGACCGTTCTCGAAGCTTCTGCTGCCCCATCTAACCTGCCTACAACTCCTCTTGTATTTGATGCTGGTCCTAGTCAGCCATCCACGGTACTAGTAGCCGAAGCATCCACCCTCGTAGGCCGCCTTGTAGATGAGTCCTCTTCAGATTCGGAGGACGGGACCCCTGAGGCTGCGGGTACTAGTGATCATTCAAAGGAGAACCCTGAGTAGGCTCAGGCCGATGCCTTTAGGAGTCCTTTCGTCGATTTTCCCTTGGATTCGAACTTGAATAGTTTAGAGGACTTTGGTGGTTTTTTAGGTTTCTTATCCCTTTTCACTCCTCGTATGCGTGTGCGTGGTGTTTTTTACTTGGTCAGCTAATACTTTCTTTTTATATTGTGCAGGCATGAATTCCGAGATTTGATGTGTAGGAGGGATGCCAGTGTTGCTGCTCAAGCAGCTCCTCCTCCTCAGTCGCAAGTTAGAGCCCCGTCTGGACCGGCTCGTGCTCCTACTCCTCCTCCACCTTCTACTGGTGAATCCAGCCGTCCTACGCAAGAGGCCGGGAGAAATAAGCGGAAGAGGCCTCTTGTCCATGATGGAGGTTCAGGCGATCGCGAGAGCTCCGAGTCTCAAAGGAGTGATTCAGCCCTTCAAGAAGGTGGCTCTCGTGTTGCTGAGGGTAGGTCAGCTCCTCGCTAGCCTAGGCGCAAATACAGGAAGAGGCTGATTATTGAAGCCTCAATGCCCACAAGACCAGTCTTACCCAAGGTGGTCAACCCTACTTTGAAGCACTATACGGTTGATAGCAAGGTCGTTGTCGGTGGGGAAGATTTCCAGACCTATCCCGGAGTGAACGACAATGACAGTATCGAGGATGCCGGGATAGCGTCTCGTCTGGCCTGGAGCACCATTCTCCCTCGTGACGAGGCGGGGCTTTTCACAAACATCCCATAAGTGGAGGATAATTCTGATTATCTCGCTATGAAGGTAAGAGTTTTGTGCTCGTTTGGTAATTAATTTCCCCGTTTTAACTTTTTCCGTCAAATTTTTTGAGTTACTTCTGTTTTTCGTCTTATCAGTCGGCTCAACAAATTGCGACTGTCAATGCCCGACACAGGGCTCTTAGGGAGCAAGCCGACAAAGACATTCGCGAGCTTCGAGAGCAAAAAATGGAGCTTTCAAACGAGGTTAGCTAGCTTCGTCCTTACGTCAAAAGGGTGGAGGAGTTGGGTAAAAAGAATGCTGATCTCGAGCAAAGGCTCCGAGAAGAGCAGGCGAAGGTGGCTTCCCTTCAAGGGTACCAAGAAGCTTACAATAAGGCCGTCGATGATCGGGGAGCTATGGAGAGGCAGCGGGATGAGGCCATTGAAGAGCTGCACAATGTACTGGATCGTCAAAGAGAAGCTCGAATCGAGGCCATTCATGAATACCACTTGTCCCAGCATTGTTTTGATAAGAAAACAGAGTTCGCGACGGGATTCATTAAGTACGGCTTCTACTTGGCTCGTGCTTGGCTGGAGAAGCATCGACTTAGTGAGGCTTTCCTTGAATTGCTCTTTACTAAGGAGGCCAAGTACTACGAAGCTCCTTCTTGGACCAAGTATGAGCCCGACTCGTAAGGTCCGGAGGCCTATTTAGCGGAGGGAGCTGCGGATGAACTGGACAATCTTGAGGGTCCGTGGCCTCCTCGACAGCCACAACGTCAGCCTGAGTCTTCTGAGGCACTTGATCGATCTGAGCCTCCAGCAGCACGTAACACTTTTGAATCTATCGAGGCAGGCGAGCAGCCTGAGTCTATCGAGGCACTGCTGGGGTTAGATGGCGATGATTTCCAAATTTCTGATTCTGCGGCCGTTGATCCCATGCTAGACTCTGCGGCTGTGGTTGGGCCTTCAGGCGATGTTCCTTCTTCCGGGATGGTTTCTTCGGCTCCCCAGGATCTTGATTCTTCGACTCCTCTAGTTCCTGAGCCTCAAGCTTCTCAAGACGCTAGTGCTGATGCAGCGCCTTCTCAACCGGCTAACTCGGTCATTGCCGTAGATTAGAATTTTGTATTTTTTTTTGTTTGTTAACTCCAATGTACATATTCATTTTTAATGAAAAGTACCGTTTCATTCTGTAGCTTTTTCTTCTGCTTATGTGAATTCAGTATAATACTTTGTATACCTGTTACATCACAAAGTTCTGAAGCGATATAAAATAATTCTATTTTTACCTTTACCTTTACCTTTATACCATGTTGCTCCCCAAGTTCTACTTTGAGACAGCGTTTTTATTCCTATGCAAAAATGAACTTTTCTCGAGCATTGTGCCTATCTTGCGCTTTTTTCTCTTAAGGACTTTATTGAATAACGACTAAAATATCAAGGTGTTAACCATAATTTGCTAACTTATTTCAACATATTAGTCTGAAAATTTCAACGTACCTCGTAACATGCTATATATTTTGTACCTTTTGTGTTACCTGGATATCGCGTTTGTTTGTGGCTGGATGATTTCGCGGTTTTGCCTTTCTCACGTACTTTTCGTGTTTAAGGACTGGTCTTTGCCCGTCTCGCACTTTTTCGTGCTTAGAGACTTTTAGATGTGCCCGTCTCGCGCATTTTTCGCTTAGGAACTTTTGTGTTTGCCTGTCTTGTGCATTTTTCGCTTAGGGACTTTTGTGTTTTCCCGTCTCACGTATTTTTCGCTTAGGGACTTTTGTTTGCTCGTCTCGCGCATTTTTCGCTTAGGGACTTTTTTGTTTGCCCGTCTCGCGTATTTTTCCCTTATGGACTTTTTTGTTTGCCCGTCTTGCGCATTTTTCGCTTAGGGACTTTTTCGTTTGCCAGCTGTTGCTCATTTCAATTCCTGTAACACATAATCTGCCTCACACATTGCATTAGAGAATTATAGGAAATGATGGGCAGGCCTTTATTCATGAATCAGATAATTGCAAAACAATAATATCTGTAAAGTAACGGAGCAATAGATGGAAAAGTAAAGACAAGAATAACCATAATCAGAAAAAAAGTACAACTTTTACTGCCAGTACAACTTAAGATGGTTGGCATTCCAAGTCTTTGATATCTTCTTTCCTTGCAAGATTTCTAAGGTACATGTGCTAGGTCCGACCATCCTTCTGATTCTGTATGGTCCTTTCCAATTAGCCCGGAGCTTTCCATCTTCCTTATAGGCGTTTGTAATTGCCGACTTTCTTAATACCAAGTCTCCTTCTTGCAACTCTCTGTTCTTAACCCGTGCATTGTAATAAGTAGCTACCCTCTGTTGGTAAGCAGCCAATCTCATTTTTGCCCTATCTCTCAGCTCATCTATTAGGTTTAGATTCTCCCTTAGTCCCTGAGAATTAAGTTCCTCAATATAAGGGACCAATCTGGGTGACTCAGCTCCAACTTCTACTAGGATGAGGGCTTCAGTCCCATACACCAAATTGAACGGTGTTTCACCTGTTGACACTTTGCTTGTCGTTCTGTAAGCCCATAGGACACTCGGGAGCTCATCTACCCATGCTCCTTTTGTCTTGTCCAGTCTGGTCTTCAACCCGTGCAGTATAGTTCGATTACTCACCTCTGCCTGCCCATTGGCCTGTGGGTAAGACACCAAAGAAATTCTTAGGAGAATATTCAGGCTTTTACAAAAATCTCGGAAAGCATCACAGTCGAACTGCTTCCCATGATCTGCATTTATCACACGGGGAATCCCAAATCGGCAAATTATATCCTTCCACCTTCTTCTCAGAAATTGCTTCCACCTTCTTCTCAGAAATTGTAGCCAAAGGCTCGGCCTTTATCCACTTCGTGAAGTAATCCGTAACCACAATTAAGTACTTCCTTTGTCCTGAGCCAAGGGGAAAAGGTCCCAAGATATCTAATCCCCATTGTGCGAATGGAGTTGGTTGGAGAGTGTTCTGAAGGGCCGAGACAGGCGCGGTAGTTATAGGAGCGAATTTCTGACACTTTTCGCATCTTTTTACTTTGTCTGTGGCATCCTTCCTCAGTGTAGGCCAGTAAAACCCCGCTCGCAGTATTTTCGAGGCCAAGGCACGAGCCCCCAAGTGCTCACTGCATATTCCCTCATGAACTTCGGCTAAGGTGTATTTAGCTTGTTGGGGCCCTAGACACTTCAGCAAGGGCATTGTGAATCCCCACTTGTAGAGTTCTCCATTTACCACGGTAAACCTGGCGCTTTTCAATTTCAACCTTCGAGCTTCGTCTCTGTTAGTTGGGAGTGTGTTTCCCAATATATAATCTTTGATCGAGACTCTCCAATCATCTCCGATCTCGATATCGCAGACACCTTCTTCTTCTATACTTGGCTTAGCGAGTGATTCCACTTTGACCATACCCCCTTTGACCCCTCTAGAAGAAGCCAACTTTGAAAGAGCATCTGCATGGTTGTTCTTTGACTGATTTATCTGAGTCAGCTGGAAGTGCTTAAACGACTATGCCAACAATTGTACCTTCTTCAGATAAGAGACTAAAGTGGGTTCTCGTGCTTCATACTCACCCGAGAACTGGTTGACCACCAATTGTGAATCGCTATGGGTCATTAAGTTGCTGACTCCTAGTTTCTCAGCAAGTTTCATCCCAGCTATCAAGGCCTCGTACTTGACTGTATTATTCGAACTTGGAAAATCGAAACGTAGGGAATACTCATAGGTTTCCCCTTCAGGCGAAGTTAGCACTATTCCAGCTCCACCGCCATCCATGTTACGAGCTCCATCTACAAATAATTTCCACCAGACTAACTCTGTTTCCTCTAGGACTTCTCGGCCAGTGCATTCTACAATGAAATCTGCTAACGCTTGCCCTTTTATTGCTAGGCGAGGCTGGAAGTGTATGTCATATTCACTTAATTCAATAGCCCATTTAATTAGACGCCTGGAGTGTTCTGGTTTCTGCAGTATTTGCCTCAAAGGTTGATCTGTTAAGACAGTCACTGAGTGAACTTGGAAGTACGGTCGCAACTTCAGTATTGCCATCACCAGGGATAAAGCTATCCTTTCAACTAAGGGGTACCTTGTCTCGGCATCTAGCAGGACTTTGCTTACATAATAGATCGGGCAATCCCTGTCCCACTTATAGCTTTCTCTCCTACACCGAGGTACATGAGGAGGTGGTCTCCGGGCTGTGGTCGATATAATAGAGGCAACTCTTTCAGGTAGTAGTTCAACCTTTCAAAGGTGTCGTTGCACTCTTCCGTCCACTTGAAGTTCTTTCCTGCCTTTATCGCCTTGAAAAATGATAGACTTCTTTCAGCTGATTTGGACAAGAAACGACTCAAGGTTGCTATCCTCCCTGTCAGCCTTTGAACTTCTCTTACAGTATTTGGTGGCCTCATGTCCAAAATAGCTTGAACTTTCTCAAGATTAGCCTCTATCCCTCGATTAGTAATCATGAACCCCAAGAACTTTCCAGATCTTACCCCGAATGAGCATTTATTGGGATTCAACTTCATCTCGTACTGTCGCAGCACATTGAATACCCTAGTCATTTTCTCAGCATGTGATTCTCCCTGTCGGCTTTTGATGATCATATCATCAACATACGCTTCCATGGTGTTGCCCAACAAGTCTTGGAACACCTTATTTACCATGCGCTGGTAGGTTGCCCCCGCGTTTTTCAAACCGAATGGCATTACTCGATAGCAATATGTCCCACTATCGGTAATGAACGAGGTCTTCTCCCATCATCTGGATGCATCATGATTTGGTGGTACCCTGAAAAGGCATCCAAGAAACTAAGCAATTCATACCCACAGGTTTCATCTACCAACTTGTCAATTCGGGGTAGTGGATACGAATCCTTAGGGCAAGCTTTGTTCAGATCCGTGAAGTCCACACACATTCTCCATTTCCCGTTGGCTTTCTTCACCATCACAACGTTAGCCAACCACTCTAGGTAGTTAACTTCTCTAATGAATTTCGCTTGCAACAACTTCGAAATTTCTTCGTTTATTGCCTATTGCCTCTCTAGAGCAAAATTCTTCTTCTTTTGTTTTATCAACCTTACCCCCGAGACTACGTTCAATCGATGACAAACAACTCCAGGGTTAATTCTGGGCATATCGGCTGGGGTCCATGCGAACACATCACTATTCTCTTTTAGGCATCGGATTATTTCCCCTTTCACTTCTTCAGGCAACTGGCTCCCCACATACACTATTCTTTCTCCATCTTTCTCATCCAACCGGATTGCCTCCATCTCCTCATCAGGTTTTGGCTTAGGCTTTTCTTCAATTGTAAGGGTTTCCTTCCTCTGAATCCCCTTACATGTGGTAGATGCGACATTACACGTCCTGGCTTTCCTTTGATCTCCCCTCACTTGTCCAACACCATGGGGAGTTGGAAACTTCATTAACAAATAGTAGGGATGCATTATTGCTCTTATGTCATTTAACAATGGCCGCCCGAAGATCATATTGTAAGCCAAAGATGCTGATCTCACCACCATAAACAACGCTTGTTAGATGACATCTTTTGGGCTCTCCCCCAATGTAACAGGTAGCTAAATGGCGCCTGCTACCTTTACCTTCTCTCCAGAGAAACCGTATAAGGGTGTAGGTACTGGCTTCATCCTGTCCTCCGTGATATTCATTCTTTTGAAGCAGTTCCAGTAGATTAAGTTCACCGAACTCCCATTGTCGACCAAGATTCGACTCACTGGGTGCTTTGCTACCACGGCTGTAATTACCATCGGGTCATCATGAGGAACCACTACATCTCCTCTATCGGCTGGAGTAAAAGTAATGGGTTCCTTATCCTGCTTTTCCTCCATTACTGAGTTGATTTGGTGGGCCTGTCGAGCGTAAGATTTTCGAGATGAGGAAGAAGTACCAGCTAATGATTCAACTCCGGATATTACGTTAATAGCTGGCCTTGTGGGTTCATTATCTTCCTCTCGATTCCTTCCTTATGTTCTTCTATCATTATCTCTCCTGTCACCTTCATTTCGTCTCACAGGTCCCCTGTTTTCACCTCTTCTGTCTCTAAATTGGTTTCCTCTGTTCCACGTAGGATAATTGTTTCTGTCACCTCTCCACACGAAACGGTTTATTTTTCCCTCTCGCGCTAGCTTTTCTAACTGATTCATCAACTCCCTACACTTTTCGATCGTGTGCCCATGCGCTGAGTGATAATCGCAATACGACCTTATATCACGGCCCAGATTCCCTGACGCTTTCTTTGGAGTCTGTATAAGCCCTGATCCTTCAATAGCTACCAACACTGAAGCCCGAGATTCGGTGAGTGGGGTATAGGAATTGTATTTCAGTGTGGGAGCTTTCTCAAACTTTCTCGGTTGGCTAGAAGATGCTTCAGTGACCTCTCTTCCTCGTTTCCTTCCATCCTTGGATTCTCCTATCGCCACCATTTTCATTACTTCCTCCTGGGTTACATACTTATGTGTGCAGGAAAGCAGGTCTAAGATGGTAGTTAGCTGTTCTAGCGACAAGGATTCTTGCAATTTCTCAGACCTTGTCCCATGAAACATGGCTGCCACGGCTATAACGACTTGCAGATCTCGCACTTCTAAAGTAGCATCTCTGAACCGATCCACATAACTCTTCAATGACTCCTTAGCTCCCTGCTTAATAGTGAGCAAATAGGTCGGTTCCTTCCTTCTCTGACTATTCACCGCAAACGCTTTGAGAAACTCTCTTCGCAGTTGGTCAAAAGAGACAATGGACCCTTCAGGCAGGTTATTAAACCATTTCATCGTATGTCCGGACAGAGTTAAGGAAAAGACCCTGCATATTATCTCGTCTTCCCATCCATGTAGCAACATTAGGGCCTCATAGTTTTGCATACGGTCGTAGGGGTCCATCTTTCCTGTGTATGCGGCCATCTACGGTATTTTGAACTTTGGGGGCAAAGGTTTTTGCATGATGGTTGTGCAGAACGGTACTCTTCTCCTCTGGCTCTCTTTTGTAGACACTAACTTTTTCTCTTCCAGTACCTGTTCTATCATCTTCTTCATGTCCACGGGGGGAGCGAGCTGATTTCGGGCATGAGACGAATCAGGTAGGTCTCTGACTACTTCCTTGCCCTTAGCTTGAGGTGCGTTTGTCCGTACCATTTGCGTGCACCAAGTGGGGTCAAACTCCGACCTGATTCCCCAAGTGCTTTGATCTTCGACACCGTTCTTTCCAGCACCTCCAATACCATGGTCTAAGTTAGTACCATCAAAATTTGACAAGTCGTGGTGGTGGGTGGTAGACCCTGTCGCCCGGTCAACGTCTGTCGCCCAGACATCTGCTACCCTACATGTGGAACCTGTCGCCTGACCCTTGTCGCAAGCTCTAAGCCTGCTGCTTCCTTAGTCTCTCCCTGGGTGCTTGCGACAGGCCTCCCGCTCCCCTGTCCTGCCGCAGGCTCTAAGCCTACTGCTTCCTCAATCTCTCCCTGGGTGCCTGCGACAGGCCTCCCGCTCCCCTGTCCTGCCGCAGGCTCTAAGCCTACTGCTTCCTCAATCTCTCCATGGGTGCCTGCGACAGGCCTCCCGCTCCCCTGTCCTGCCGCATCCTGATGAATGTCATGCTCTTCCACAGGGGGGACCTCTCGCCGACGAGAGGGGTCTCCTGCTGTCATGTCCTCCTGTCGCCCAAACACCTGCGGCGGGACACCTCTATTTGTTCCTCCTACCAAGTTCTGCACGGCAGGCGGTAGATCCAATGTCGGGAGAACTCCTTGGAACAGATCCACCATGGTTCGCAGCGCCTGGGTAGTTTCTTCACTTTGTCGCCTCAGAGCTTCGAATTCTACCGCCGACACAGTAATTCTTTCTTCCTCCCTGTTCACCAGGTTCGTCTGGCGAATCTGCTGTTCAGGGGAGCTCACAGAGTTTTCCTCACTTCTGGTCCTTACGTTTGTCGATCTTGTTCTCACCATCTTAGAAAATCTTGATTGGCTTTTTATACGTTTCCCACAGACGGCGCCAATTGTTGTTGCACAAAACAACAATAAAGGTTTGCTGATGTCGATGTTCGTACTTAGTCTCCACGTGTCTCCAAGAAGCTTCAGTAAAACAAGAAAAGTGAGAGAGACGTAGGGATGGTTCCCTGCGTAGACACTCCGATGCTTAAGTCAGTAGAAAGTTCTTCAGTATTGGGAAACGTAAAAGCCAGTAGTCAAAAATTAGAGAGTAAGATTGTACCTGGGGTCTATTTATGGCGAATACTCTAGGTTAATTACCTGAGGGTAAGTACGTCAAATAGTCAAGAGTTTGTGTCCGGATATAACACAAGTTCCTCGAAAACCGGGAGCATTCGGAGTCTGTCGCCGGCGAGAAACCCATGCTGCGTGGTGAATTATGGCGTCAGGGGTTTGTCGCTAGCGAGAGCCGGGATGTGCGCCACGTGTCGCATCATGACTAAGGCGATAGACTGTGAGTCTGTTGCCTAGCGACAGGTGTGATGACGCACTTTGCCTCTGTCACCGAAGGCCACGTGGACCAGTGAACCTTTGCCACGTGGTGATCTCTGACGCTATTGGGCCTGGCCCAACATGGGTAGACTTTGTCATATCAATATAAATAAACCCCAGGCCTGATCCGACTAGGTTTCATCTCGAAGTTGTATGTCTATATGGCTAATTCCAATAATCAATAAAATAAGCTAATTTAATTCATGTTTAACTTCATTTATTAATAGTTAACATATATTTTTTTTTGAAAGAAAAATTGAAATATATTATCATGGAACGTTGATTTTATATGTCTTTAAATTTTAATTATGATGATGATGATGATGATGAATGAGGTGATCATAGGCGGGTTCAGCCCGAGCGTAATCCACATAATAATGGCTTATGTGTAAGCCCAAGCTCGTTTGGCCCAGAACTTCGAGCATGACTTTTAGTTCAGGCTCTTTTTTTAATTTTATATTGCAAGTTTGAGCCTAATTCAGCTAGGCCGAATATTATTTTATTTATTTTTATTATTTTAATTTTTGTTTATTTATTTTTATTTTTTAGTCCTTTTTAAGTTTAATTTGATTTGTCAAAATTTACATGTATTGTTTTCATATTAAATATATAATTATGTTTATTAATCAATAATGTTTTATGTACATATAATTACAATATATTTAGTAAATATATTTTTTAAAAAGTTAATTTTATTTATATTTCAAGTCGGGCCAGATCGAAAATTGAGCTTCGAAGAGTTAAGCCCAAGCCTGGCTCGTTTAAAATTTTTGCTTAAGTCCATTAAATGCATTTCATTTTTTTGTTCAAACTCGATCAAATTTTAAAAGACTTTTAAGCCTGAGCGAATAACTAGACCTTTGTGTAGGTCTATTGATGATTGGACATATTGGTTTACATTTTTTTTTAATTCATTTTCATTTTCATTTTAGTGGCTTAATTGACTTCCCAGCCCAACTCACAGTTTGCCAACTGTAAGGATGTTATTACTTTACTGACAAAGTCAAGCCTTTTTTATTTTAAAATTTTAAAGCCACTAGAATGAAACCCGTGCTGCGCTGCGGGATCCATTAATAATTTGGCGTAGAAAATTTATATATTCAAAATAATAAGACAAATAACACAATGTTAATAGCAAAATATGTGTATATAATATCTACCAAAATTTTCATTAAGAAGATATATGAAATTTAATTATCCAAGCATAACAACATCAAAGTCTCGATGATCTCTGAAAAGTAAATATGCCATGATTTGAATCAAGTATGGATAATTTGTCTCTAGAGAAGCAACCCAAAGCAGAACATTGTTTGATAATTGAGAATGTCCAATAATGATAGGTTGACTTTCTATGACAGCTGCACATATGGTTATAGCCAGAACAGATCAATCTTATATTCTTCAAAACAACGATAATGCCTACACTTAGCAAATAACAATTTTGAAAATCAACAAAAATCAATTTAATCTAAAAGCACCTGCCAGGTGCACACACAAAAAACCCAATATGGTAGTCAATCTCAATAATATGATGCTTAGAAATATAAACAACTTGCCCTAATATATGCAGATGAAGGATTTGTAAACCACTAAAGTTTTGCAATTTGCAAGAAAGCAACATTTAATTAGATAGGGAAATGAGAATGTCATCATTTCTACTGAGAAGATAATTTATCATGAATTGCAAATGAAATATCTGAATCAAGTCAGCAAGGAAACATTAAAAAAAACTGTTTTAATTGCTATGAGCTTGTTTAAAAAGACCTTGTCCCATCTCAAAAATATTCTTGTGAAGCCAAAATGACCTTGTCCAATTAATAACCAACTTGTTTGCTAGAAATGTATCAAAAAGGTTTATTAGCATTTAGCAATAACTATAAAAAGTACCTATCCATTTTCCTCACCAACATGCATCTGGGCATTCTAAACAACTTTTCAGACATTTGAAAAGGAAGGAGCCTATGATAAGGAGGGAGCCTTCAGTTAACATTCACAAAAATAGGAAACCTTGTTATAGTCATTGACCAAAAATCATAGATGCATCTTGGAAAATGCTTTTAAAAAAACCAAAACTACCAAGTTTTCAAACAAATCAAGATAGCTTTATTCTAACATTTTAGCCATTTCTATATATCATAAATTTAAGCTATCCATGTGTTTAAAGGGCAATAAACTGGACAGGTTTGAAAATTTACCCTTGAATGCATAAAAATTGGACAAAAAAAATCACAAAAATTTTATGACAATCCAAGCAAAAGCAATATAGCTCTTCCATTAAATTATCTTTAACATTACAATTTAAACTATCCATTTACCTAAATGAGAAAGAACTAAGATAGTGCAAAAGTCTAGAAAGAACAGAAATAATTAATAAAGAAGAATGAAGAGCCTCACTCACCCTTTGAAGCAAATTTAACCAAACTTAACCAATAAATATTCTCCCAACATCAAGAAACAAAGAAACACGTCTTCAAAAGAAAAAAAAAACAGTAAACTTATAAGTTTCTTATTCAACAATCAAGCATAAATAGAAATAAAAGCCTACTCCCAAGATAAATTGCATGTAATTGAATATCTTAATAGTGGAATAAAAATATGCAATTAGAGCAAGTAACACAAAGCAAAGCAAGAATGTTTACCTCCATAGCTCTTGTTATCATGGCCTAAATAAGAATTTAGTAAAATTCATTTCAAGATAGGCAGGACTGAAAGCAACTAAAACAATTATGCATTACATTACAATCTTAAAAAAATAATTTGAAAAGGAAATAAAATAAAAAAAATTATTCTTAATTTTTAAAGTCAAATCTTTCACAATTTTGCAATCAGGTGCTTAATATTATTACTTAGTAAAAACATAGGATATAGAAATTTGAGCTTCCTTTTCATAGCTTATTAGTACAAAAATATAAACAAAAAAGCAGTAATAATAACCTATTTACTTTTCATGATCCTGTTAAAAATGATTAAAGCCAAGTACAAAAAACATGGATAAAATTAACGAAATGAACCTTCGAATATGGCAGATCTTAAGCTTGCGTGTGTATAGTGCATTAATTAATTTCCTTTAATCTTTGATAGAAAACATGGTTTGCTAGATCTAGAGGTGAGCCATGAGAAAAACAAAACATAATCGGTCAAGACATTTACTGAAAGAATATCCATATCATTAAATTTTAAACATCAGTCTGCAGCAGTTGGTTTAAGTGAATATCTTAACTAAACAGATAACATCATCAAACAATATCCACTGCATGAGTTCAAATTCCAATTGATAAAAACATTAATTCCATCTTAACAATTCTCATTCAAACATAAACATTTCTTGGGTATAGTAAGTAACTTTATACCTAATATACGTTAAAGAGGACAATTATTTTAAAACAAAAAAGAATGCTCGATCTGTAGTGAGTGTTCATGATTCAAAATGTTGTCACCAAAATGTATTTAACTCTAATATTAGGAACTAAAGTTAATATCCACCATTTAAGAAAAGGTTCCTAGTTAAAGTCAGGTTATGCCATCACCAGGACATGAAGCAGTAAAACCAAAAATGTTATGTCTATGCCTTAATTCAACCTAACGATGAGTTAATCAATGGTTGCAGTGGATGACATCATTAGAACATAGCATAGTCATCCTAGAATTACCAAAAGAGTCAAAACAGACATTGGCTAGCATGATATTCAAGGCTAAAAGAAATAGATATATGATAAGACAATTGTTCCCATAAGAAAGGTACTTCCTTAACGACAAAAAGAACAAAAGACCATAATAATATGCGAAACACACAAACTGCATCTTATATTTTCCATTCTTCTTGGTTAATAAAAAAAAAAGTAATGCTAAAAGGTCATACTAAGTTTCCCAGGCTTGGATTGGATGGGCGAGAGCAGAGTATCGACAGTTATTAGACATTCTTTTTAATCTGCTTACCCCTGCAACAGAATTAGAGACCAGTAAACAATAATTTCTAATTTTAAAACGTTTTTCAATGAGTGGACCATGGAGAGAAGTATAATCTTAAGGCAAATATCAAGAATACATATAAAAAGACTTGCTTCATTCAATGAAATAATATTGAAATAATAAAAGACACAACATTCTCTGCACCTTAACTTCAATCAAAGTAACAAAGAAATTCTTTATGAGTCAATTCTTTATGATTAAACACATTGTTTTATAATCACCATTTGCAAAAGTATTGAGTAAAAGAGGAAAATCAAGGATAGCTCAATAAAATTAACAAAGTAGGAGTTGAGTCTTTACATGAAGGGCACAACTTTAAAGCATTCGTTGACAAATCTTTACAAATCAAGGAAAACAATTACACAAATAGTTTAGAAAAGGTTCACAAAAATTTTTGTTAACAAAGTAGGAGTTGAGTCTTTACATGAAGGGCACAACTTTAAAGCATTCGTTGACAAATCTTTACAAATCAAGGAAAACAATTACACAAATAGTTTAGAAAAGGATCACAAAAATTTTTGTTACTTGTCGGATAGAAAGACAAGTATTTTGGATTTCTTGATCAAAATCATTGTTCTGTTTAGTGTTTTGTACACACTAAAATTAATATAAAAGCTAAACATAAGTCAGCTTTCTTCTTTCTATGGATGAATAATGTTCTATTTTACCAATTTTGAGCATTAGAATTGGAACTTCTTGCCTCTCAAAATCCATCTCATGTAAATAGTTGTTAATTAAATCAGGTATGCAACCAAGATAGGCCACATTTCAAAGCTTTAGTGATTGATCAAGCAGATAAAACTAATCCTGGAATGTCTAAAAGGCTATCATATATTAAAAGATATTCACCAAAGATCAAAAGAAAATAACTGAACTACAAATTAATTATCACCTAATGCAAAAAAAAAAAAACCAAAGCAACTTCAGCCCTAACATAGGAAATCCCGACTTTAGCATTTTTTATACAACCAAATGCAATAATAAGAAGATGGTGCAGGATATATATATATATATATATATATATGACATTATGAAGTACTTATTGAATATAAGCTTACCAAGTTTGTAGAGGTTGAGGAAGTGTTGCAGCAGCAGCAAGCAAAGGAAAAGTGAAGATGCCCTAAAACACATTAAGGAGTTATCACGTAAAAAATCATCTATCTTTAATAGGCTAAAAAACACAATTTTAGAAAAGAAGAGACTGCAATTGCAAGCAAACAATGATACTAAATATAATTTCATAAGCATTGCCTGCAAAGAATTACTTGGTAGAAGAGATCAAAGTTAGAGCAAAACTATATTATTGTTACATTTTTTTGCAAGAAAATGCCAATAACTAAAATAATGCTTAATTGTTACATTTTTTAAATTTTTTGTAGCTTAATAGTTAACAACACAAAGAATCAAAACTGAATTCTTTTAGTTTTAGTAGGCACTCCATTTCAACTGAAACTGCAAACAGAACCTTAAAATCTGACTCACCAGGCATCTAGCAAACTCGAGAATGAAGAATAAAAGTGGGAATGCAGTAGACTTTGGATAATTCTTATATGTAAAATCATTCCAAAATTGTGTGAACTTCAACTTGCAATACTAATACAATGTACAAAGGAAAAAAATTCAAAAGTTACCTATCAGAGCCATATAGTTGTGAAACAATATATCATACCTCATTGATTCATTCCCTTATTTTCTCGATTCTTCTCTCTGTTTTTTTTTCTTTTCAAGACTCTGTAAAATGTGTCAAGTACAGAAATGAGATGAGAAACAAAAGCCTAGAAAATTGAAAATAAGGAAGGAACAAAAGTAAACACAAATAACACAAAAAACCAAAAAAAAAGGTAAAGATAAAAAAAGACAGGCAAATAGACATAAAAATGGCAGGAAACATAGAAATGGGAAAATTTAAAATTTTGAAGATTCATGTATTAGAGAAAAGACAGAGTGCGAGAGGGAAGATGAACTCAAGGGCAAAAGAGAAGCCAAAAAGCCATCAGATAGGAGCCATGACATATTTCGACTGAGGGAAGTGAAATTTGGGATCAAAATGGAAACATTTGAAATTGGATTCCAGGAGGTTTTTGACTTAATTTATCTTATTTAAAGCGAAATCTGAACAATCAAGATGAAAGCATCTAAAATCAGAAGTAACAAAGCTATCCGATAAGAGCCATGACATATTTCGAGTAAGGGAAGGAAATGTAGAATCAAAATGGAAACATCTGAAATTGGATTCGAAGAGGTCTCTGATTTCATTTTTTTTATTTAAAGCGAAATCTGAAGGATCAAGATGAAAGCATCTAAAATCAAATTCCAAGAGGTTTTTTATTTTTTTTAATTTCAAGAGGAATCTTAAATTTGGGGGTTTTGCATGTCTTCAAATTTTCAGGAATCAGATAATAAAACTACTTGAAAGAGAAGTCTTCACTATGGAAGGGAAGAAAACCAACAAAAATAATAAAAAAAATTGTCGATCAAATAAAAGAAAACAAAGGAAAGTAAGGGAAGACGCCATGAGAAAGGGACGGCAAGCTAGAATCAATATTGGGAGTACAGTACGTAGAGAGAATAGCCTGGAGGACGTTGAAGGGAGTATTCATGATTGATCAGTTAGAGAAGAGATGCGCTACCTCCAGCGTGTTCACTTGATTTTTTTCAAAATTACATATTAATACACTATCTAACTGAAAAGAGGCAGACTAATGGAGGGCAAAAGACCGAAAAAATGGTCAAAAAACGTGGCACAAGGTGGGATCGAGTAGATCTAGAAGTTTTATATATAAGATGTTACTATAACAGGTAATAGCCTTCTACATAAATCTAACGAACGAAAACTGCTATGACAAATATATATTACATATGAAAACTGAATCAAAATAGTTGTATGCAAGCAAATCAGAAGTAATCTCTCAAGTTGCTCCACATCAGTAGCATGTATGGATTCGCATCGCCTACTCCATTAATAATATCTCACAGACACCTTAGAGCATAATTTACACCTATCATTTCTCTCAAAGCCACAACTAAATTGCAATAATTAATTTATTAGTCTACACAAACACTTCTTAAGAACAGCAACAAAATCTTAGTACTTACACTTCCCCACATGCTTGACAATTCTTCCAAAATGTAACATCAAAATCCCTTGTTTCAAATTCAAGTTCCCAAATGCAACCTAAGAAAAATATAAAACTTACCCGCCCTTTTTGAATATGGCATTCCTTAGGATTTTTGTAATTTTCACCGTTGTTTCGATCCAACTTGAGGTTCCATATAACTCTTTTGTGTTCAATGCCCAGGTAAATATATTTATCAAGCTATCTAAAGTCTAATTCAAAGAACTTGAAAATTGTTAATGCATCAACATATTCTAAGATGTTTCTTCCCAACACAAATGATATTTACTACCAAGCAATTTGTTACAGTACCATGCTTATATTGGTTCTATTTACTTTATTTTTTTGAGCCACAACAATTCCTTTTAATTATTAAGGAATAGATTTGGATATGTTAATCAAATTATGAACTCCAAGTATAAATTTAGAGATCAAAATTCCAACGGTTTTGAGGATTGGTATCAAATTTTAACAACTGCAACTTTTTCAATGAAGATAGCTTGTTTCGCAATACTTACAACATTCCTTTTATATAAGCCCTTTTATTCATGAAAGACCAATAACATACATTAAAACAAAAATTACAATTGTGTAACAATAAAAAAAAATGCATGAAAAGGAAATTTTAACAATAGAAGCACCAAGATGAAACTCATGCAAATAGATAACTGCCCAATAATTGTATTACCAATCAAATCTACTGCATGCTTGTTCAACTTCTCATAACCTCTTTGTAAAAAAGAAAGGCAAAATATACATGTAAGTCACATAAGGTTTAGCCAGGTAAAGCATATTCATTATTACCTTGTTCACTTTAAGGAAAACATCATTGAAAATATGCATTCACTAATTGCAAACAACACAATTCAGATTAAAATTTAAATTATTATAGAAGAAAGTACTAAATAGTTCCTAATGCATCAACAACCACCATTTGCTTAGAATGTTAGAAAAAAAGACCTAGAATTGCAATGAAAAAGTGGCATCATACCAAAACATGCAAATTTAACCGTAAGTTTGCAATCATTAAGTTGCTACTACATTAATGGATCCAAAAGACACATCCATTTTCCCATCTTGAAACTAAGAGAGCTATTGGAAAAGTAGTTGTATATCCAAGCTCTTGAGAATCATTTTCAATGTTATTCAGTCTTTGTCCTTCTTAATTATCCCCCACCACAATGTATTCTTGTTATTGATGCAGTTTAATGAGATTTTGTATAAGGTCTTCTGGAGACAAAGCAAAAGAAAACACAATCACAGAAGAATAATTTTTGAGTGTTTTTCATACTATCATGGGATATTAGTTGAATCCAAAAAGGCAAGACAGGAAAATCTTATATCTTTAAACTTAATCAATGAGGATTAAAATTACCAATCTCAAGACTTAACCTCAGCTTAAGTTTATCTCTTAACTCTTAAATTAAGCACTAAAAAGTTTTCGACTGAGTTGTTTCTTTCATCTACTACATTATTCTTTGCAATCCAATGACACCAAAATGCAAAAGTTGGAGGCTACTGCTTATTTAATAGTCCAATTTCACTATGTGGTCAGCTCGTCCAGACCATGATGTTCAATAAAAGAATTTGCCTTTTAGAGACATGAAAGATAGAATGTTTTTCATTTGGATTTGCTTAAGTGGTGCCATTTTGATAATCATATTTTTTGCCAGGAGGCTGGCAAGAAGTTTAGATGATGGTCTTCAAACATAGGAATGGTAATATGATGTGGATGCCTGCACAATGATAACTAAGTCTGTTTCTTTTTACTAATTAATAAATTAAGATACTGAACAACTTAATTTTAATAATCTAGTAGTGTTTCCTTTAGGGAAAACCTTTAAACTTATAACTCCATACAGTAATCAAATCTAAATTTCAATCAAGCAACCCATATAGAACTCCTTTAGAAGTTATCATATAAAAATCAGATGTAAAAGCTAAATTCAATGGTATATGTATTGTGTTTCAAGTATTTAAAAACTTAAAGGAAGAGAATTACAAATTCATGCCAAAATCATAACAGTCCATGTTTATGCTAGATTGATTAAAAATACCTTTCCATTGTCTTTGAGAAGATGAGGAATATGAGGAGTAGAGCTTTCTTTCTTTGCCACCATATTCCATCTTTCTTTGTCACCATTTAAATTTATTCGTTAAATAATTTTTTAAACATTATACCATGGTTTCCAAAAATCTTGGTTTCTTTAGGCTTTGGAACCCATCTAAAGGTTAGTTGCTACTTATGAATGCCAACATAATGCAAGGAGAAAATGGAAGAAATGAGCATTACTTAATTTTTTTGCATTTCTATTATTTCTTCCTACACCAACCAAAGTACAGCCAAGGAAGGCCATTCACCCAAAAGCACAAAGAATTTTACTCATAAAAAGTGCTTACCCACTAAACTTCCCATAAAACAAAACCAAGAAAAAGAATAAGTCTTAAGAAGCCAGTAAAACAATGGATGCCAGATTTAAATGGCTAAAGTCCATGGTTTCAAGTAAGCATGCTATTTTGCCTATTATGAAACCTCTATGATGAGTCCTTGCATAATAATAAATGATTTCTAAAATAACATGAAGTAAGATGGCTTGAGAAATCTGACTTCACCAAGAGAATTTTGCAGAAATTTTGAGAAAAGGCACATGTATATAATCTTGCTCAATCTCAAACAGAGAAAAGATGAATAGTTAACATATGAAACAAAAAAAGAAAATTTTAGAAATACAGACCTTGCCTGCTACTTCTTGAAGGAAACCGAAACAAACACGCAGCGGAATTTAAATCATTCGGCCTCCACCAGGATCGATTCGGAGAGTTGCCTGATTAGGGTTTCGAGATTTTACCTAACGTTTTCTCTGATTTTCTGTCGTTGGTCGAGTCACAAGCAACAACTTTTCGTTCCTGCCTCTATGGTATCCACACGAACGGATCTCACGACTCTTGAACGTCTCACGATCAGAAGCCTTAAAGAGTGTTTTGATTCCTTATAACCGAATTGCTACCTTCGATTAAAAGAATATTTTGTTTTCTGTTTTTGTGCGGCTCTGTTTTAGAAAAAACATCCTTTTATAGGCAGTAAATTTTACCCTAAAATTTACTGTCAAACAGAACTCTAATCCTACTTAGAATAGGATTAGTTATATCCTTAATCCAATTCAGAATAGGATTAATTAAGCTCCTCATTGATCCGTTCTAAGTGTGCGACCCAATAGGTTCTCAAAACAATGACAATGACAAAATTGTCACAGGCAATGAGCGGTATCTAGCAACACATCATTGCTACCCATGTAACGAGAATGTCAATGACTCGACATAACCTTACTCGTGATAGATGTTACCGTGTAGTCTAATCCCTTTATCCTTTGATGTCTTGATTAGACATAAGTCATGGAATGTGTCACACTTGTATAGTCTAATCAGCGTTTCTTGATTCCTGAGTAGACTAATTAAACAAATAAAATCAATATCTCATATTGACTTATTCGAGCACGGCCATGCATTTCTTAGTCTCACTCTATTAAAGGGCCCAAGACATCACTCTTGTTATATAAGAGGGATAAATCCTATCTTGATCATTCAACATCCCTCTACATAGATCAAGGCATACCCAATTACTACCTTTATAGTCCATCCTGTTACGAATGACATCTAGCAGCATTAAAGTATGCAATTCTCTATGTTAGGATCTCTGATGATCTCAAGTCAAAGGATCACATACACCATCATCACTATGAGAATCGCTTATGACACTCATATAACAATCCATGTAGCGTTCTCATTGAGGGTCGATCCAGTACATAGTTCTCTAACATGTACCTATGTGATGACTTGATATCCTATATCCATGACAATGGTCATCAGTCAACCACATACTAGTCTTATCGTATCATTGTTATCCTTGTTCACAATAATACTTAACTAGGGATATTTTAAGAATAGTGTGTTATTACTATTCTAAGGACATTATCATATAAGATTACATTACGCAGTTATAAGACAAATATAATAATGAACTATAATAAATAAAATGTCATGATACATAAAAAATGCCAAAGTCAATCATCTAATGAATGGTTCTAAGGGCATAATCCAACACTTCTGCCCTTTAGAGCCACCACTTATGGTTCAGTGAGCTCACTACTCAGTCCTGAGGGAACTTCACTGTTGTTGTGCTGGCTAGGAAAGGAAAGCGTGGTTCAAGAACTGCATGCAGCAGTGGAAATTCCATAATTTGTAAGACTTTTTCAAGCACAAACGAAAAACCAATATAATGATGAAAAATTAGTTAATATTTCAAGAAGCCAAAAAAGAAAAGAAAACAAAAGATTGTTGCAAAGAAATGTGAGTCTAAAGGTTTGGGTTAACATGACATTATACACCAAGTAAAAACAGAGATCTTAGTAAATTGAAATATATATATATATATATATATATGGTGGAAAATTGAAATATATTTACATGTCTAAAAGTTGTAAAATTGGAATTAGCATATAAGATTAAAAAAGTTCATAACTATAGAATAAAGAAGCAAGAATGATATATTTTACAATAAATTTTGTATGACAACATGATTATTTAAAGCCAAATACATACCTTATGCTCAAGCTTTCTTTTTTCCCCACCAACATAATTGAGATTTAATGCTCGTCTTTACTGTTAAAGTTTCTCTCTTTAAAGAAGATACAATAACACAATTTTCTTTGAAGAAAATGTAATGGCACAATAATAGTTAATTTCACTTGTTACTTAAAATGCATAATTAAAGCAAAAGATGAAAATAAAGTAAAATATTTGAATCAAAAAGTAAATCTAAGACCTTTCAAAAAGTGTCTGATAACAGAAAAAGCATACCTCAAGTTGAAGTAACAAATCCAAGAGGTTCCAAACTAAAAATCAAGAAAAGAAGAATATAAATCAATACTTTAATCAAGCAAAAACTTGGCAACAGATCATTACATTAATCAGATAAGAACTTCAAAATGCAACTTGAAATTTTGCACCAAAAAGAAGAAATAAATAACACAAAAAAATATATATTTATTACATTTAAGTTCTCTTATTAAAAAACCTCATAACAATAAATTTAACCTACCACCTATCATGTTATCAATTATTTTGCTTTATGATAATGTGCTTGGCTGCTTGCCAATCAAACAATAAAATTAGGCATCTGATGCATAAACAACAATTTTCATGTCTTAATTACAGAATTTAGGAACCATTCCCTTTATAAACATGTTTTTCCTTTTTCTTAAGTAACAACATTATTTGATTTTGAAAAAAGATTTGTTAATGATGCATGAATCTAACAAATTATCTGAGATTAACCAATTTCTTTGAATATCATCTACAATTTGTAGATTGTTCATTACATAGTATCATGGTCCTAAGGATTAATAAGGTACAATAAGTTTTTCAATTTTTTTGGAAGCTCTCTAGCCTCAAGCAACCTTGGATTTTGTATTTAATGAACATATAGTCTTTCATTTGCCTTTTTTTTGGCACAGCAAAGCTTTTTTAATCAAAACTTTATGAAAACAGCAACTGGAGAGTATAAATACCAAGAAAACAAAAAATAAAAAAAGTAGCACTTGAAATGTAACATAATAATTACGCACAAAGTAAAACAAAATGTGTATAGACCTCAAAGATGGCTCCAAAAAAGAGTTACAAATAGATTGCAGAAAATAAATACAAAAAGGTTAGCTTCTTATTGCAAATAAACTCTCTCAATATGGACACATAGATTTATGGCAACAAAATAGAATAATCTTAAAATTACTTGTTTTGAAAAAATTATGTAGTAAAATTTTGATTGACCTCCTCATGGTATGGAATGCAACACAGGGAAGCTACAAATTAATTAAAAAATTAGTCAAAATTCTCAAAGCAAATATGAAATAGTAAATTTATATGTAATCAATTAAAAATTAGATTAAAATCCAAATTAAACTGAAAACAAAAAGCAAATTTCCCTTCAGTGCTAATTTGTTGGTATAAGTTAAAAGCCCATGCCAATTCACATCGAAAATCATTACCTCTTAACGGTTAAAAAAATTAATCCCCATCAAATTCAATTCATTTCTCCCATACCTTCCCGTTCTTCTGCAATACCAAAATCATTAAACATGAAAATTCATAAAAAAAAATACCTAGGTTAAAAATCATAAAAAACAGGAAAATAAAGCTTCAAATTACAAAATAAAAATTTTGAAGGTTCAAGTATTAAAGAAAAGACAAAATGCAAGAGGAAAGATGGATTTAGCTTGAAATATATGCCTTTTGAAAGATAAAATCTTAAAGAACTCACCATCAGTGCTTTACAAATTGGACCTATAAGAGCTTCGATCAAATCCCAAGACTGGACCCATGAAAAGGCGAAGAAAAGAGGAATTGAATACCAAAAAGGACTGTAATCTTCCGTGCAAAGAGGAATAAGGCAAGAGCTACCAATGTTGTTGCTGAATCGCGCCGCTGCCATAGCCGAGCAACCAAACTCACAGGTAAAACAGAAACCACGCGCAAGGCTTAGATTAGTGGCATGAATTTTTTTTTTCGAGTGAGGGAAGTGAAAATTTGGGATCAAAATGGAAGCATCTGAAATTGGATTCAAGGAGGTTTTTTATTTCATATTTTTTTTATTTGAAGAGGAATCCAAAGGATCAAGATGGAAGCATCAGAATTCAAATTTCAAGAGATTTTTTATTTTTTTTGTATTTAAAGAGGAATCTCAAATTTGAGGCGTCTGGGTGTCATTGGGTTTGAAGAATCAGGAAGGATAACTTCCTAAGGGAGACATCTTTACAACATGGAAGGAAAGAAAACCAACAAAGAATATACGAAAACAGTACAAAAAATAAAAGAAAACAATGGAAAGAAAAGAAGGATGCCATGACGATAGAACAAAGAAAACCAGACGGGCGCATGGCATCGAGCTTAGGAGAAAATCTAGAATCGAAACTGGCAGAACAGTACGTAGAGAGAGGAATAATCTGGAAGGCACTAAAAAGAGAACAAATGCAAGTATATATTGAGCGAGAGGGAGCTTGGGCGAGAAATCTGGAGTGAATGGGAAAGTGCACCAGCAATGGTGATAGAATTGGTTGATGGGCTAGCAGAGAGCCACGCGCTATATCCAAGCGTGCATAGGTATTTTTCCCGAAAATACAGATGAATACACAGATAAAAACAAAAGTAGGCAGACATATAAAGGACAAAGGACGGAAAAATGGGCAAAAAAACGTGGCGCAAGGTGAAGTTGCGTGGCTTTCCAATTTTTATTATATAGATTAGGATGTCGACTGAAAGTGTAGTAGCCTTTTTTTTTAGATTAAAATTTTAATTTTTCTTATGGATTTTTTTGTCAAAATAATTTTATTATAGATTAATACTAAACTTCATTATCATAACTTTAATATTTCAATTGATGAGGGTCTCATTTGAATTTTAATTAACAAAATTAAGATCTAATCCGATTTTTTTCGAATTTCAATTTTTAAATTTAAGTTTATTAAATAAATTTAATATTTTATTGAAAGTTATTCAAAATTTGAATTCAACTTTGACTTTAATTGAATTGTACAACCCATTAATAGGTTTAAATATAAGGAACTCTTGCAATTTGGATACAGATGTACCAGTGGCTACTATCCGCACTCAAGTTGGGCAGAAAGGGTTGAAGTAGAACAACCACTCATTTTTAAAATCAGCATTCTTAAGATCAAAGGAAGGAGGATGAATCAAGATAATTTTGAATCAAAGTTCTAGATTTTTGTTCATCCCTCATTGAGATAATATCTCGGCGTTTGCAACAATAAATTGGTATATCTACTATACGATCAGTAACTAAAATATGTCTATGGTTAATTAATTGGTGGACTTGAGGAATAGTCGAAGCCATACCTAATCGAAAAAGGATGTTATCCATAGAGGGATATTTTAAAATTTTTATTCTTCAATAAATATAGTTTTAAACGTATTTTTCTAAATAAGATATTTTAAGCCACATCAACTTCTTCCTTTGAATCTTTTTCTTATTTTTTGTCCTATGATTAAAAAGATTAGACATACAGAAATTTTTGAAAATTGACTGAGCCTAATCCAATTTTTTCAGAGAATTTCATAGAAAAAGAGAGAGAACATTCTTGATTTTCTAAGTTAATATATTGCCCAGTGGCTGCTATGTTCTAATATTTGATGCCTGTTATTTCCATTTTAAATGGAAAGAGTTTTGTAAGAGCTTTATTAGTTTGCCTCAAGACTTGGATTGGTATAAATGCCATTTGGATGGGTTTTTATGTTTGGTCTGTTTATGGAAAAAAAAAACCATTAATATGGTTTTTACGTTTGGTCTGATTATACAAAACGTCATTTTAATATTAAATAATATTAAAATGTAAAAGTTTGTATTTTTTTCTTTGATGGCTGCAAAAGTCTGTATTTAAACTCGAAAGGTATTGGTTTTATACAAACAACAAAGTTCAGTACTTTCGAAATTGGAACCACACAACGTAATATAATTTTTTGAATAATCATAAAAAATCAAATTTGAACAAATTTAAAAAGAATTTGAATGCGTGTCCTGGTTTTATAATAGTTAAAAGAGTTTAACGTGTACTTTCTTGTTTAAACAATTTTGTATAGATTTTGAGTATTTTTTTATTTTAAAAATAAATTTTGAAAAACATATTTAATAATTGCTGAAAAATAAAAAAAAAAACTTAAAAGAAGATGATGCTATAACTTAAAACAAGAATTATGCCCCCACTTCGCTGGGGCTTTTTTTTAATAATTTAAATAATATTAAATAATCGTTTACTTAAATATTTTTGAATTTATTTTTAATATTATTTAATATTAAAATTATGTTTTATTAATTCTCAAAATTAAATTTATAAAAAATCAATCATTTACAAATTACATAATAATAATGCATTTGCAATTGTAAATATAATTTATATAGATTTTTTTAAAATGTATAATTTATATATATTTGCAAATATTATTCTAAGTATTAAGTTTTTGTCATTTGTCAATTAAACATTTCTTCTAGAATTATTTTATATTTTTAAAATTTATTATCATAATTGACAAATATTAATAAAAATATTTTAAAAAAATATAAAGTTGTAAGCGAAGAACTCATTATGTGGTAGTTCAACTATCCTTTTAAATTTTTTTTATATATAGTTATTAAAATTCTGACAATGATAAGCATCCAACCAATTGGAAAAACAAAGAGAAACACAAGAAAAGAAAAAAAAAGGAATAGAGCTGAGAGGAAGCGTAAGAAATGGAAGACTCTCAACAGGCAAGATCAATTGAAGAAGAGGATTTGCTAGTTCGTTCAACCAAAAGGGCTAAGTCAACTGATGCGACAAAGGAAGGAGGAGGAGGAGATACGCAGGGCGTAGGTCAGATATCCTTTAGAGATGTATTGAGGGGAAAGATGGTTTCTGATGAGACTTTTGTCAAGGAAAATACTTTTCATCCATGGGAGAATGACGACGAAAATGAGATAAACGTTTCAACGATGGAATTGTGGCCATGCATTACCGTATCAGGAATACATCCAAAGACCAAGGAAAAACTGTCTAAATGTTAAACTTCTAGGGAGATCAATTGGTTACAGAATTTTGGATGAAAAAATTAAGAAGTTATGGAACCCGAAAGGGAATATGACCTAGTTGATTTGGGAGAAGGGTTTTACTTAGTCAAATTTTCAAACATCAAGGATCTGCGTTTTGTTATTTATGATGGACCCTGGTCATTACTTGACAATTCGAAGGTGGAAGCCAGAATTTCGATCATGTTCTGCAACTATTGATTCAACTGCGATATGGCTGCGATTTCCTGGTTTGCCAATTGAGTACTATGACGAGAGGATCCTCAGATCATTTTTGGTCAAATTTTCAAACATCAAGGATCTGCGTTTTGTTATTGATGATAGACCCTGGATCATTTTGGTCATTACTTGACAATTCGAAGGTGGAAGCCAGAATTTCGATCATGTTCTGCAACTATTGATTCAACTGCGATATGGGTGCGATTTCCTGGTTTGCCAATTGAGTACTATGACGAGAGGATCCTCAGATCCATTGTGAATACAATAGGAAGAACCATAAAAGTAGATAAAAATACTGAGTATGTGTCACGAGGCCAATTTGCCAGAGTTTGTGTGAAGGTAGATTTGAACTACCCTTTGGTTCCGAAGATCTTTTTAGATGGGCACTGACAGAGAGTCGAGTACGAGGGTGCTTTAAGCGCGGTAGAATTGGCCATACGGGTCCATGTCCTTCTCAAATCAATGAAGTTAAGGGTGGAGATACTAGGGGAAATTGCCGACCTAAGACTGAGGAGGCAGGGAAAAAGACACAGCGAAGAGATGGAGCACCAAGCAGGTGATTTCGACCGTTGGATGATTGTGCAGAATAGGAAATTGAAGAAAGTGGGTAGACGTGATCCCTAAATTTCTAGAGCGAGGAATAAGGGATCTAGATTTGAGGCCTTCTCGGAACTTATCGAGAAGGCTGATAATACGGGAATGAATGAGAATAGAGCAAAATATGGGGAGAAAAATTAGCAGGTATTTAAAGGTAAGAGACATGATCTACATAGGGGACAGAACATGCAGGAAGAAAGAGGTCCCTTACGTGGAGTTGCTTCAAAGGGGGCCCATTTGGAGAGCATTTGGGAAAAGGCCTATAGTAGGCCAATGGAACCAAGGACTCTTTTATCTTCTGGCCATGGGTTAGTTGGCCCAAAGACTGATAAATTTAATTGTAGTTGTAAGATCTGATTCTACACTACTGTAGAGTCTGATTTCATAAATTAATAATGGAAATTAAATAAATAATGAACATTTATTTCCATTTGGTTGAAAAGCTCGTTATCATGAGATGAGAATGGAGCAATTTCGGTGAAATAATGTATGGGTCGAGAATGTTGGTCAGCTCGTTAGTGGGCGAGAAGGTAGTATGTTCGCCAATGGGCAAGCAGATCGCCAATGGATAATGGCAAGGGCGAGTATATTAGTTCGCCAAAATCTGCGAGGGCTCTTGATCGCCCATACAAATTGAAGAAAATAAAATACTAAATAAAAATTTCCAAATGTGGGTTAAAAGATAGCAAGTGGGCGAGTATGATAAATGGCCTTATTGGCCAATGAGTTCGCCAGCTAGTGGCTTATGATGATAGCCGAATGATGTCGGGGCGAATAGGTGTGTTCACCAACGTGTGAGGTGAATCAGAACAAGGCTGGCGAGTTGAGCATACTTGGTGATCGCCTAATTGGGCGAGAACTTATGATTGCCATACTGAGAGGCAAAGAATAGCCTAGTTGGCGAGAAAGGCAACTGTCACTTGCTAAATCTCAATTGCCGAGAAAAAGGAAATTCTTTTAATTGCCAAGATAAAACTGGCAAGCTGAATGGCTGGCGAACTGGTGTAGTGTGGCGAGCTGAGGTTTCAAGACGAGGTGGAGACCGGGAATCAGCTTGTGTGGACAAAGGAAAATGGCTTCAAAACAACAAACCGTGCAGCCAAAATTGACTTGGCAAGTCGGACGGTTGAAGATAATAAATGAAGAAAAGTTAAAGTCAATAAGGGAGTTAGCCTTATTGGTTGAGGAGTTAAGCAAAGTCTGCAGCAGAAGAAAAAGGTGTCTGAAAGGGAGACTTCCACGCCACTTTGAACTGCAGTTTTCTTCATGCATTAAATGCATGAAAGACGTGAACAATGATGAAAGAAACTGGATAAGGGACAGGCGGTAGCTATTGATTGGTTGAGCATGGTTATATAAGAAGAAAAAATTGAGGATAACAGGGTTAGCCAACTCCAGCTTCTTCACGAGAGCCATTTCTCTGTTTCTTCCATTTCTCTGCCATGTTTCATCTACTGAGTTTCACTCTTCAGTTGGCTAAACCAGTAAACATGCATATAAAACCTTTCCTCCGTAGTTGATGAGCTGAAGGAATAAGCAAATGGAGGCCAACATGAGACAGAAAATAATCTGTTCTGGAAGTGCAGTGGTTGAGGTGAGTTTCATATTTTCTGAGAAGTTCTTGATGCTCAATGATAGATTTCTATGTTTTATGAAGTAATAAACATAAATACAGTTTTGTTTTTAGTTAGATCTTTGGAGAATATGAAAACAAGGAAAATAATGGAATAAGTGACGACAATGACGATTACAGTGATCGCCCAGGTTGAAAAGTAAGTAATCGCCAATGAGGCGAGTAGAAGATAAGTAACTCGCCAATGTAAAGTGTGTGTCAAAGGGCGAGAACGCCCAACTTTAGTGAAGTAAATGAATGGGCGAGCTCAAATGCATAAGGCATTGGGCGAATAGGATTGTGGGCGAACTCCCACAATTAAGCCAATGCAGGCCTCGTGAGTTGAATGTTGGGCGAGCTCGCAAACCTAGGGTGAGTAATGGCGGGCGAGCTACCACGTGGAAGCCATTTGGTGAATGGCGAGCTCGTCTGGGCGAGCTAATTGGGGCTCTGTTGGGCGAGTATTCATTTGATTTATTTCAATCTTGCCAAGTAATATATAAAGAAAATATTAATGGAATTTATACATAATTTGCAGCCGATAATTGGGAATGGCTATGGGCGAACAGAGAGCAGGGCAAAGCAAGGCTTCGTTGGAACAGGTAAGGGAGATGTGTGTGAAGTGATGCATGTCCTGTGGAGTAAATTTTATGAAAACATTAAGTTAAATGTTTTGTTTTCTGACATGCATGGTTTGAAGAAGTTAATTGATAATTATTTTGATTCGGGCGAGCTAAAAGCCGACCCCTATGCTGTTTTCTGGGTGAACTGATACAGGGCGGGCGAGCTCTTGTATTTTTATGTTGGCGAGCCCTTGTATTTTTATGTTGGGCGAATTGGTATTGGTGGGCGAGCCAAACCATTTTATAATTTTATACACCCGTTTTAGACTTAAGGGCGGGCGATCTCTTGTGTTTTTATGTTGGGCGAATTCATATTGGCGGGCGAGCTAAGCCCTTTATAATTTTTATACACCCGTTTCTAGTTTTAAGGGCGGGTGAACCGTTTTTATAGGAAAGCTACAGGGCGAGCCAAGTGGCAAACTTTCTTTTAAGAGAACTGAGCGAGTACCCTTGTTTTAAAGAGAAATCCGGGTAAAGCCATAGTCGGGCGAACACTTTTTAATGTGTTTGGGCGGGCGGCCCTTGTTTTAAATATAAGGCGGGCGAATCGCTATCACCGAGAAATGCTTCCGTTTTGAAAAGCTAAGTGGCGGGCGAATACTAATTCACCGTCTTGTCGAGTTAGTCAGGGGC
The DNA here is from genome assembly GCA_031772115.1 of Heritiera littoralis. NCBI lineage: Eukaryota > Viridiplantae > Streptophyta > Magnoliopsida > Malvales > Malvaceae > Heritiera > Heritiera littoralis. The sequence continues at coordinate 3,767,630 of JAPDPK010000061.1, read as the reverse complement.
GAGCCGTGAAGGGCGAGCTGACTTTGGCAAACGGTTTTAAAGTGTAATTTGTTAAACGAAAAATGAATTATTTTTCGAAAATGGAAATATGAAACTTTTGGGGCGAGTTGGTTTTTGGGCGAGTTGCCTAATGGGCGAGCCACTGAGGGCGAGCCAGAGTTGCTTGTCGATTTAAAAGGCAATGTTGGGCGAGCAAACACATGTTCTCCGCCATGGGCGAGCTGCTGCCATGGGCAAGCCATATCGGGCGAGCTGACCATGGGCGAGCAGGTTTTAAAAGTTGAGATGACGGGCTGTTTTTGGTGTGTTGTTGCTTTATAAGAAATTAAATCATTTTGTGGAAATGATACATATGATATAACTTGATTTTGAGACATTAGGCATTGAATTCATGCGTTATTAATTATATACTTTGCGTGACCCATCTGGGGCGATGGCTCGGGTCATATAGACCAACGAGTGCACCCTAGGGCGTCACAGGGCTGATGGACCCGCCAAGTCATCAGCGGTCTCGAGGTCACTTGGCAAGTGGACCCGAGGACCACTATAGATTATGGCCATAGATCTGAGATAGCCGTGAGGGGCGATGGCCTACGGGTGCACCCCAAAAGCGGCAGATTCTGTTCTCGCAAGGGGGAGGGGGAACGATGATAGCATGATTTAATTGTTGCCTAGTCTCAACTTACCAATTTCTGTTTACTATGAGGATTTGTTGAAATCCTAAATAGTGTTTACTACATTTTTAAAGTAAACTGTTAGTCGGTGTTTTGAATGGTGTTTTAAGAGAGTTGTTTACTATATATCCATTGTCTTTTCTACTGGGTTATTGTTAAGAAAAGAATAAATGAGTTGTGATATATAGTTTTGCTTTACTTAAAGCAGCATATGTTTCCTTTACTGAGCGTATGAATCGCTCACCCCTTTGTTTTAACTCCACAGATAAGAAGTACACGGAGTTGAGAGAATTAGTTCTCAGATGGGTATAGCTATGCTTAAAGCACTGAGGCATGGCACGTTAAACGTGACAGGTACAGTCTTTTCTCTTTTACATTTCAGACATATGTATACAGTACTACCTTAGTGAAATAAAGGTTAATAGGGGATGTTAGATGTAAGGAATAATGAAAAGAAATTTCATATTACATAATTAATAGATAACTATTTATCATTTATCACTATTACTGTTGAATGTTAATGGCATTGCAGACAGCCCAACCAGTAAGTTGTATAGAAATACGTGTAAAATGTGGTAACGGGATATTATAGATTTAATGGTATCAGAGCTTGGGTTGGTCTGATGTCTGTTGATGCCTTTAGCATTAGGAAGTGTTGGAAAAGGTTAACATCCCTTGTAGTACTGTATAGTCTGAATGTATAGAGGAGTCGAATGACTGTGAAATGAGTTAAGTGGTGAAATATGGTGAAAGTTGATGAATTATGGGTTACAAATAGAGATGGTAATCCAGAAATTTTGCATGAGATAGGCGATCTTATCATCATAATATCAGATCTATTCGGTAAGGTGCAGTGAGGAACTCGGTGAGGGCCCCACCAGGACTTCTCTGTCCATATCGAACTAAGATCCTGAAAATGATGATATTGAGATAAAAAGGGGTAATATTAACATATAAGCCCTAAGATCGCGTGTTTGGAGTTATATTGATGAGAGAGAAAATTAAAGGGGAATTTATGAATATACCCCTATATTAATATGTTATCTTTCAAAGTCATAAGGAATTGAATGGATTTAGAATAGAAGTTGATGGTGAAATAGTATGAGTATTTGATGGTATAAAGGATGATTTCTACTGTAGACACCACTGATATATTGATAAGTAAGGCGACCCAGAGTACAAGCTATGAGAGGTCGCGAGATAGTCAGCCCCGTTGTGGATATTGGGGTCTGAATTAAAGTAAAGATATGAGATTATTGAATATCATGCAAAGTAAAATACTTACAGAGTGTGAACAAAAAGGTGAATTGTGTGAGAAATGATGTAAAATCGATTATGATAATACTGGTTATATATACTCCTTATGTTTTAGGACAATGGATATTAGTAGTGACTTGACATTTGAGGAAGTCAAGTGTTTGAGTCTGTGGATGAGAAAGAAAACCTTGAAATAGGCGAGCTCGAGCACGGTTGGAAAAATCGGGCATCGAGGTGATCGCAAAAGAAGACAGTATGGATGAGTAGCGTTGTCACAGCAATCGTTGTCGATGGGCCCAAAAAGGGGATTGCCATGGCCGGTTGGGCTGGTCCGTTATGATATCCATAGAACCATGGTATTATGAGATTTATGAGAAATACTCGATGGGCGAGAATTACATTGGGATAGCTCGCCAATGGGCGTGCAAATGTATGATCGCCAATGATGTGGGTGAGTTAGGTGATGGCGAGAACTAACATTAGTCCGCCAATATAACATGAATTGCTAAAGTGGGCAAGGATCCTGATCACCCAAATAATTTTAGTGATGATCGCCCAAAGAGTATGATGAGTAATCTGATCAACAAATTGTGGTGTAAATCATAACAATGTGGCGAGAAGAGCGATCGCTAATGATATGATATGAATCAAAGCAATGTGGCGAATAGAACAAAAGCTGTAATCGCCAAGACAATGAAATGTCTCGTATTTGCGAAATGATAAAGTTGGCATCGAGATTTGGTTGACAAGCTTAGAGGTTGATGAATTGAAATAGGAATTGTTTGTAAGCTCTTACCAGTGAATCAGTAGAGCTTGAGAAATTACTCGAGAGATTGATGAGTAAAGAATTAAACTAGTTTGTTATAACTGGTGAAAACGAAAAATTTTATCGTTTTGAAAAAAAATGGGATTAGTACTCTCTACAGTTGCTTCTAGGTTCCGGAACAAGTATGGTATTCTAAAATACCTATCATATTCTATCTGGATCCCTAGCCGACTGTAGTATCCTTCCTATTTGTGTGCCTAGAGCCAACTAGGATGATTTTAAAGAGATTAAATATGTATATTAATATAAACAATATTGATGTATAAGGTATGGAAAACCTTATTGTTAAGTCAGTGACCATGAGTCTTGATTGAACTATGTATATTAGAGACGTGAGGTCTCAACTGATTAAGTGGACATTAAAATTGTCTGAGTAAAAGATTTTACTACTTAAGTGAGGTTAAAGTGTGCTTATTGGGGTATAAAATTTATGAGTTTTACCCGTACAGCACAAATGAATTGTTGAAGAAGTTGTGGAATTTGCTACCTTATTGATCCAATACTTAATTGGGAGAAAGTAGAAGTGAATGGGTATGTATGAATATAGTATTCGAAATGGTTACGAGATAGTAACAGTAAAGTACTACATTAAGTAGGAAATTAATTGTGGTGATGAATGTAAAAAAAGATGAAATTGTCTTGAGAAGACAAGTCATATGATGACTAGGGAACACAAGTTATGAGGTAGTTCCCAAGTATATGAATAAATGTGATTTCCTCTGATCATTATGTAGTTATGGCTGGAATTAATGACAAGCCAGAATTAAAAAGATGAAATTGTCATACTCAGAGGAGCAGATACAAGAAGTACTGCTAATCCTGGAAAAGGATATACACATGTGTATATATGTACATATTGGGAATGAGAAATTGTATAAGTAAAGTTGTGATGAAATCTGAATAATAACAAATTTAAATTTCAGAAATTGATGTAAGGAAAAGTATATTCTCCAAGTAGTGACATTACATGTACTAGGAGAATAAGAGATAGAATGATCACTTGAGATAAGAGAAGTGATCGAGGGGAAAATGATTACCTGAGACGTGATCGGTGGCTAATAGTAAGGTCTGTAAAAGAAAAACAGTCCTAGATTAATCATGAAATAATTACGGTGAGGTGGTGAAGAATCTGAAAGAACCATGATGTTATAGAAGTGATTATGGGTTGAGTAACCAAATTATTTCACTTCTTCATCATCAGGTTTCGGGATGTAATAAGTGCCTTAGTCGATATACATTGGTAAAACAGAGAGGACGTATGTGAAGTTCCAGTGAGTGGGTACTTGTGATAGGGATCCCTGATTCGCCATATGCTTTGAGAGAATAACAAGAGGCTTTGGGATTCCAAAATTTTACTGTTAGCACCGCCTCAGATTGATATAGATATCCGAGCGCATTGTGTGGACGCTACGGGATATATTGAGAGCGAGTGCGTAGTACTTAAGAGACTACTGGGACAATTACATATGATTGATTTAAAACTATCTAAATGATAGTCACCAAACTAGTATCGACTTAGCACCGAATGAGATGATAAGTGATAAGTAGTATGAATGAGCTACTATATAAAGAAAATTTGGAATATAATTAGATGTTAGCAGTCTCATAATAGAAACGAGATTTGCTAGAAGTTAAAAATGTGATAAGGAAGAAAGATACCTATGTTGGTGGTACTTCCTATAGTAAATGAAAATTGAAAAGAGTAAAATACTATCTGAATAGTTGCGGATATATCAAGAGAGTCTGCTTATTCCTTGAGTATGGAATTTATTGGGCTAATTAATGCCTTGGCCGAGTGATATGTCAGGGAAGTGGTGAGGTTTACAGTATTCCAGGGAGCATTATATTTGATAGGGAGTCCCGCTTCGTATCTCAGTGTTGAGAGAGATTACGGGAAGCTAGGGAATCCCGATTGAGTTTTGCACCGCAGATTATCCACAGACTGAGAGACAGTCCGAGCGTATGATATGGACGCTCGAGGATATGGTGTGATCGTGTGTAGTTGATTTTATAGGCTCCTGGGATAATCCTCTACCCTGGCAGAGTTTGTTGATAATAATGGCCACAAGAGAATATAGGCATAACATTTGAAAGAAATTATTTAGCCGACGATATAATCCAAGATAGCATGCGAAATGGGAGACCGAAAATTATTTTCGACTTGGTCGAACAGACTTCTTGAGATATACAAGAGGTTATGTATATTAAGGTCTCACCATTGGGATGCATAGTGAGAGGGAAATTGAGTTCTCGATGTATTGGATCGTCGGAGATCTTATATCATGTGAAAGATGTGCACTACCTCCCGAGTTGTCAAGAGTGCACAATGTGTTCCATGTCTCAATAATGAAAAAGTACTATCCATATCCTTCTCACGTGGTTCGAAACGAGACCTAGAGATTAGAGAGGACAGGAATTACGTTGAGCAATCGGTACAGATTTTGGATAGGGAGGATAAAGTATTGTGATAAAGTGATTGTGATCTAAGATAAATCCTTTGATTGAAATGTTCTGGCAATAGGAGGCTACAAGAGAGTAGATAGCCTTATAAGTGAGAAATATCCAGAGCTCTTTCAGTGATAGGTCCAGTTGAAATTTGGAGGACCAAATTTCTTAAGGTGGGAGAAAATGTAAGATCTGATTCTACACTACTGTAGAGTCTGATTTCATAAATTAATAATGGAAATTAAATAAATAATGAACATTTATTTCCATTTGGTTGAAAAGCTCGTTATCATGAGATAAGAATGGAGTAATTTCGGTGAAATAATGTATGGGTCGAGAATGTTGGTCAGCTCGTTAGTGGGCGAGAAGGTAGTATGTTCGGCAATGGGCGAGCAGATCGCCAATGGATAATGGTGAGGGCGAGTATATTAGTTCGCCAAAATCTGCGAGTGCTCCTGATCGCCCATACAAATTGAAGAAAATAAAATACTAAATAAAAATTTCCAAATGTGGGTTAAAAGATAGCAAGTGGGCGAGTATGATAAATGACCTTATTGGCCAATGAGTTCGCCAGCTAGTGGCTTATGGTGATAGCCGAATGATGTCAGGGCGAATAGGTGTGTTCGCCAACGTGTGAGGTGAATCAGAACAAGGCTGGCGAGTTGAGCATACTTGGTGATCGCCTAATTGGGCGAGAACTTATGATCGCCATACTGAGAGGCAAAGAATAGCCTAGTTGGCGAGAAAGGCAACTGTCACTTGCTAAATCTCAATTGCCGAGAAAAAGGAAATTCTTTTAATTGCCAAGATAAAGCTGGCAAGCTGAATGGCTGGCGAACTGGTGTAGTGTGGCGAGCTGAGGTTTCAAGACGAGGTGGAGACCGGGAATCAGCTTGTGTGGACAAAGGAAAATGGCTTCAAAACAACAAACCGTGCAGCCAAAATTGACTTGGCAAGTCGGACGGTTGAAGATAATAAATGAAGAAAAGTTAAAGTCAATAAGGGAGTTAGCCTTATTGGTTGAGGAGTTAAGCAAAGTCTGCAGCAGAAGAAAAAGGTGTCTGAAAGGGAGACTTCCACGCCACTTTGAACTGCAGTTTTCTTCATGCATTAAATGCATGAAAGACGTGAACAATGATGAAAGAAACTGGATAAGGGACAGGCGGTAGCCATTGATTGGTTGAGCATGGTTATATAAGAAGAAAAAATTGAGGATAACAGGGTTAGCCAACTCCAGCTTCTTCACGAGAGCCATTTCTCTGTTTCTTCCATTTCTCTGCCATGTTTAATCTACTGAGTTTCACTCTTCAGTGGCTAAACCAGTAAACATGCATATAAAACCTTTCCTCCATAGTTGATGAGCTGAAGGAATAAGCAAATGGAGGCCAACATGAGACAGAAAATAATCTGTTCTGGAAGTGCAGTGGTTGAGGTGAGTTTCATATTTTCTGAGAAGTTCTTGATGCTCAATGATAGATTTCTATGTTTTATGAAGTAATAAACATAGATACAGTTTTGTTTTTAGTTAGATCTTTGGAGAATATGAAAACAAGGAAAATAATGGAATAAGTGACAACAATGGCGATTATAGTGATCGCCCAGGTTGAAAAGTAAGTAATCGCCAATGAGGCGAGTAGAAGATAAGTAACTCGCCAATGTAAAGTGTGTGTCAAAGGGCGAGAACGCCCAACTTTAGTGAAGTGAATGAATGACCGAGCTTAAATGCATAAGGCATTGGGCGAATAGGATTGTGGGCGAACTCCCGCAATTAAGCCAATGCAGGTCTCGTGAGTTGAATGTTGGGCGAGCTCGCAAACCTAGGGTGAGTAATGGCGGGCGAGCTACCACGTGGAAGCCATTTGGTGAATGGCGAGCTCGTCTGGGCGAGCTAATTGGGGCTCTGTTGGGCGAGTATTCATTTAATTTATTTCAATCTCGCCAGGTAATATATAAAGAAAATATTAATGGAATTTATATATAATTTGCAGCCGATAATTGGGAATGGCTATGGGCGAACAGAGAGCAGGGCGAAGCAAGGCTTCGTTGGAACAGGTAAGGGAGATGTGTATGAAGTGATGCATGTTTTGTGGAGTAAATTTTATGAAAACATTAAGTTAAATGTTTTGTTTTCTGACATGCATGGTTTGAAGAAGTTAATTGATAATTATTTTGATTCGGGCGAGCTAAAAGCCGACCCCTATGCTGTTTTCTGGGTGAACTGATACAGGGCGGGCGAGCTCTTGTATTTTTATGTTGGGCGAATTGGTATTGGCGGGCGAGCCAAACCATTTTATAATTTTATACACCCGTTTTAGACTTAAGGGCGGGCGATCTCTTGTGCTTTTATGTTGGGCGAATTCGTATTGGCGGGCGAGCCAAGCCCTTTATAATTTTTATACACCCGTTTCTAGTTTTAAGGGCGGGCGAACCGTTTTTATAGGAAAGCTACGGGGCGAGCCAAGTGGCAAACTTTCTTTTAAGAGAACTGGGCGAGTACCCTTGTTTTAAAGAGAAATCTGGGTAAAGCCATAGTCGGGCGAACACTCTTTAATGTGTTTGGGCGGGCGGCCCTTGTTTTAAATATAAGGCGGGCGAACCGCTATCAACGAGAAATGCTTCCGTTTTGAAAAGCTAAGTGGCGGGCGAATACTAATTCACCGTCTTGTCGAGTTAGTCAGGGGCGAGCCGTGAAGGGCGAGCTGACTCTGGCAAACGGTTTTAAAGTGTAATTTGTTAAACGAAAAATGAATTATTTTTCGAAAATGGAAATATGAAACTTTTGGGGCGAGTTGGTTTTTGGGCAAGTTGCCTAATGGGCGAGCCACTGAGGGCGAGCCAGAGTTGCTTGTCGATTTAAAGGGCAATGTTGGGCGGGCGAACACATGTTCTCCGCCATGGGCGAGTTGCTGCCATAGGCAAGCCATATCGGGCAAGCTGACCATGGGCGAGCAGGTTTTAAAAGTTGAGATGACGGGCTGTTTTTGGTGTGTTGTTGCTTTATAAGAAATTAAATCATTTTGTGGAAATGATACATATGATATAACTTGATTTTGAGACATTAGGCATTGAATTCATGCGTTATTAATTATATACTTTGCGTGACCCATCTGGGGCGATGGCTCGGGTCATATAGACCAACGAGTGCACCCTAGGGCGTCACAGGGCTGATGGACCCGCCAAGTCATCAGCGGTCTCGAGGTCACTTGGCAAGTGGACCCGAGGACCACTATAGATTATGGCCATAGATCTGAGATAGCTGTGAGGGGCGATGGCCTACGGGTGCACCCCAAAAGCGGCAGATTCCGTTCTCGCAAGGGGGAGGGGGAACGATGATAGCATGATTTAATTGTTGCCTAGTCTCAACTTACCAATTTCTGTTTACTGTGAGGATTTGTTGAAATCCTAAATAGTGTTTACTACATTTTAAAGTAATTTGTTAGTCGGTGTTTTGAATGGTGTTTTAAGAGAGTTGTTTACTATATATCCATTGTCTTTTCTACTGGGTTATTGTTAAGAAAAGAATAAATGAGTTGTGATATATAGTTTTGCTTTACTTAAAGCAGCATATGTTTCCTTTACTGAGCGTATGAATCGCTAACCCCTTTGTTTTAACTCCACAGATAAGAAGTACACGGAGTTGAGAGAATTAGCTCTCAGATGGGTATAGCTATGCTTAAAGCACTGAGGCATGGCACGTTAAACGTGACAGGTACTGTCTTTTCTCTTTTACATTTCAGACATATGTATACAGTACTACCTTAGTGAAATAAAGGTTAATAGGGGATGTTAGATGTAAGGAATAATGAAAAGAAATTTCATGTTACATAATTAATAGATAACTGTTTATCATTTATCACTATTACTGTTGAATGTTAATGGCATCGCAGACAGCCCAACCAGTAAGTTGTATAGAAATACGTGTAAAATGTGGTAACGGGATGTTACAGTAGTGTAGATGATAAGACCTAGGTAATGGATCTGGAAAACTATGAGACAAATAGGAGAGAAATAAGGAGAGATTTAAGCTGTATGGAAGAGGATCTTGTAGAGGTAGAAAGCCTTGAAAGGAGATTAATCAATGAGGTTGGGGCTTCTGATTATCGTTGGAGGGAGCCACCTGATCTGAGTGGAAACACTATTTGTGTGCCAGAGACACAAGACATCACTCTTCATGTTGGTGATCAAATAATGGGTGAATCTTCACAAGATAGAATACAAACTGAGTGGGCTCCTCCTAGAGAGCAATAAAGTCTAGGAACAAATATTCATTATGATAATGAATATTCTCATATGGAATAGTGGGGGGCAATGAATGGTGAATTCATACGAAACATGAGAGAGTTGCTACGAGTGACAAGGCCAATGATTTTAATTGCGCTTGAACCGAGAATTTCTGGAAATCGAGCAAGAAGAGTGATAAGAAACTAAAATTTGATAGATTTCATATATCCAAACCTGTTGGATTTTCAGGTGGAATATGGGTGTGTTGGGATGATACTTCAGTGGAGGTAGAGTTAGTAACACTAGATAGATAAGTTATACATGCGCTAGTGCATCGCGTAGGTGAGGAAGAATGGTTGTTATCAGCCGTGTACGTGAGTCCACGCTTTGAATCACGTCGAGGTTTGTGGTCTCGTTTAGAATAAATTGCTACTGTGGTGAATTTACCTGGTTGGTTACAGGAGATTTCAATGAAGTGGGCAGTAGCTGTAATAATTGGTAACTGAATAAATAAATATATATATATTAATACTTGGTAAATGAATAAACATATATATAAAATAATATAGGGAAGTTCTATTTGTACTCCACTTATTGCTCTTCTTACCCCACTCTAAAAACAACTAAATATACTCAAAATATTTTGACGTTTTTAACCCTGTACATACGCCAGGAGCAAAAAATAAATGGCGGGAAAATGAAAACTGCGTCTTTCTCTTTAGTGTAGTGCGCAAGATAACTTGCGCAAAATGAAGTAACACGCGCAAAACAGTATGCGCAAAAACATGAATAATGCGCAAACCTACATGCGCGAAATCTGTATATCTGCGCAAGCTTTCTTGCGCGGAACTCATGTTACTGCACAAGAAAGATTGCGCGTGGAGACATAGCCTACGCAAAAAGTCCTTCATGTAAACATTGATTTTGCGCAAAAAGTCCTTCATGTAAACATTCTTGGATATATGTGTTTAGTGAATCCTTAGTTAAAAAAAAAAGGAAGAAAAGAAAACATTAAACTTTTTTTCTGATTGAATCTAATTTATGCATCAGAAACCCAATTGTGTATGATTCTAACCAATGTATGTGTCACTCTTTTAAATCTTTTAGATTAATATTTTTGTCTTGGCAAATCTTGATGAATTCAATTTACTTTTTCTTTTAATAACCAAAGATTACAGCTTATTTTGATCGGAGAAAGGTAGTAGGTAAAATATTGTAAGTTCACATAGAAAACTCAGATATATTTTCTAGTTAAGTGAGATTGGATTGGAGTGTATAGATAAATATTGATTGCTCAGATCAGATTCTTCTTTCATTTCTTCTATATATACATTAAGCAACATTCTATGATTAATAGAGAGGCTGGTTTCAGAAACTGGGTTAAGAAGCTGAACAAGCTAGTAGCTGCAGGCATGTTGATGTAGCATACTATCCTATGGTAGCAAAGTCAAAAAATGAGATATTCTCCGGAAAAGCATGCAAGCACCCATGATGAGAACTGAATAAATTTGCTTTAAATGCTTCTGCTACAAAGCAAACAAATCGACTTGCGTGAGACTCGTGGTCTTGCGCGACCCACACCTGCTCGACCACTGTCCTGCGTGACCCACATCCACCCAACGCCGGACAATGGATCTGAGAGCAACCTGCTTGCGCGAGACCCTGTGGCACTCTGGTCTGCCTGCACGAGACTAATGGGTCATGTAGGTCTGCTTCAAGCCTCACCTGACAACGATGATGGAGGAAGAACCAGCAACCGTTGGAGAAGATTCGAAATAGGCAGGAGATGGGAAGACAGGATCTGAAGATTTTGAGATGTGGCGTTGGCGGGAGTTTAGGAATAGTTATTATTTAGTTTTTATTTGTAGGGTTAAAATAGGAAAAAGATGGAGTATATTTAGTTTTTACGTTTGGTTGTTTATTTTTTTTGTTTGAGTGGGGTAAGAAGAGCAATAAGTGGAGTACAAACAGAACTTCCCAATAATATAGTGGGAATAAAATAATATTGCAAGAGGATGGCTTCTTAAAGAAGTCTCACGAAATCCAATCCCACTAACTTTGATCTCTGTTCACTAACCATTTCAGCTTCATTCACTATCGTTGATCATCATCATCACCGTTTAGCATCATCTCCATCCTAGCTAGGTCCATCTCGCCTCTTGCTACCATTTTCTGATGTACAAAAACCTCACAACCATCACCATTTTCGTGGGTTTATTATAAAGCAGACAAGAGGGCATTGACAGCAAAGTTTAAAGAAGGAGAGAGTTACGGTAAGAAGGAAGTTAAATATGATTTTGGGAGTCAAAACAGTGGAAACAAGCAGAGTTTCAACTCTCCTTTGTTGCTGAAACAAAAGAAGCTTTATAAGATAAAAAAATGTGAGTGGAAGGTTGAACTCGAGGAGAAAATAAAGGGGCTGACTGGGGGGGAGAAAAGAAAGCAAAAATGGGGGCTGAATTTCTGATACAGTAGGAGAAGAAGGAACTAAGAGTGTGCAACCAAAACAAGGGCGACGGTTGCAAGGTGTTTCCTCTCTTCTTGCACCAACGTAGCAGCTCCAAGCTTCTGCTTTTCGACCCTATAGCAGCCAAAAAGGGGCTGCATATCTTCGGCACCTACAGGACAACAAAGCTTGTCTCGGTCAAAGGAGGAGAACAAAAGAAAAACGTGAATCATACTGCCTGGGAACTTTTATAATCAAGTGGTAGTTGACCAAAGCAAATGATGGTTTGACCGAGAGGTAAGATAGCTAATGTTGAGGTTTGTTTAAGTTTAAAACTAAGGTATTTATTTATGAAAAGAATGATGATTTAAATTTGATTGAACCATGACAGATTTCTCTTCATTTTGGACTGCTTCAATTTACTTCGAAACTGAACAAAGAAACAAAGAAAAGAACAAGAGTAAGTATATTTAATGTCATTGGGTATTATTTACTCAAGAGTATAAGAGAAGCAAAAAGGTATTAGAATGGTGGTGAAATATATATATAAATATATACATAAAGTAAGAAGTTCAAATGAAGATTTAATGAGGGAAAAGCATGTTAATGATTATAAAGCTTAATATATATATATATATATATATGTATATATATATGTATATATATATATATATATATTAAGAAGTTCAAATGAGAATTCCATGAGGAAACAATATGCTAATAATTATAAAACTAAACATACACATACATGGTCTTTGATGTAGGATTATGTGGAGAAAGGAAATTTGAGAAGGGAAAGGACTAGTTGCCAACCAAGAGAGAATAAGCAAGGTAAGGCACTTAAGGGAAACTTTAAGAAATATATACTTTCTTACGTGATTCAAAAGAAAATGTAAACTTATTTAAGATAAATTAATAATATAAATGTTATTCATTTTATGCTTTAATGTAGGAGGAGAAGATACAAGGTGGGGGACACTAACTAACTAAATTGAAAACTAAGGAAAGAGCAATCAAGAAGAACAAGGGTGCCATAGCGATACTTGTGCTACACCTTTAGGTAAGAGATATGTATAGGAACGTAGGGATACTGAAATCAAGAAGAACAAGGGTGCCATAGTGATACTTGTGCTACACCTTTAGGTAAGAGATATGTATAGGAACGTAGGGATACTGAAATCAGTTTAAAATCAACTGCATTGTGGTTATATATAAACTGTATTTTCTTGCAGGAGGTTTTAAGAAAATATAATCCGTTATGCTGCCGGAATTTTTATGAAAATAATGGTTTATGATTTAAGCTTGATTTAAGTAATCATTTGAAAATGACCATTTATCCGACATAGTTATTTTGAAAACGACTATATTTTATGACCTTGATTTATTTATAAGAATTTCAGTCGAGATGTTTATCTCAAGAAAATTTATCAACCTATATTATTGTGTTGAAGAAATGATGAGTATGTATCATTATATGTTTTGAAAGAAAGATATATGACTTTTGTTATGAACTTTCCTAAAGCTCAAAAATACTATTTCAGATTCTGAAAAAGATATGTATAAAACGTTTTGAGACATGACTAGATAAGTCATTGCAGTACTTTCTGACTACTGTGTGACCTTGATCCAGTCTTCAGTAGATATCCGTTTTGGCTATTGTGTGACCTTGATCCAGTCCACAATAGATATTTATTTTCTGACACTGTATGACCTTGATCCAGTCCACAACGGGCCTAGTTGACACTTGATCAGTGCTCACTGCAGACCTCCCCTTGGACTATGGCCATAAGTCTTTCTGAACTGCACTTTCCCTCATGGGAATATCTAAACTACATGATAATTTATTAGTCGTCAAATGTCTCAATCTTAGTATGTATATGATTTTCGGTGCTTATCTTTGTATATGATTTCTGAACATATGATTTTAGATTCTGAAACTAATGAGAATTTGATTTGACGATCCGTGTTGTAACAGAATGTGATAAGCACGCGTAATTTGAATGACATTCAGAATACAGATGTTTATGTTGCAGATTTAAATGAAATGTTTTCTGATACATTACATATGCATGATTTGATTTTTCGATTAGTATGAAATATGGTATTTGAGCTTTAGTAAATACTTTGGAAAATTGCTTATAGAAATTTGATATCAATTTTTTATATATATTTCTTATTGGGCTTTCCAAAAAGCTCACCCCCTTTCTCCACCTTCCAGATTACTTGTAGTAGGAGTCTATACACGAGGAGCTAGCTCGTCCTTCGAGGTTTTTGGTTCCACCTTGGAGGTAAATTGTGTACAGTTATTTGGTTTATATTCAGACTTGCATTATCGATACTTTTGGAATATAGGGATGTAGCTAAGAGAATTACGTGATGTATCTATGTTTTGTGCTAATACATGCATCTTGGATAGTACTATAATTTTTGCTAAGTTGTGAATGCATGATTACTAAAGAATGTTTGAACTAGGACTAGTTATCGAAAGATTTTATCTAGCTAACTTGAATTTTGTCTACGAGTAGGAATTGAGGCATTATATACAGCCCAACAATGTAAGTAAGAAAAAGAAAAATTTAGTTCATAATTCTGGCATAAGGGTCGTTACAAAAGTTGGTATCAGAGCAATGTTGGTCTGATGTACGAAATGTCAGTAGGTCAAGAATTGGTTACATCCCCATAAGTACTGTACATGTCTGAGTATATACTGTACATAATTGTGTAAATAGCACTAAATATGTTTGTTTTGTTTAGGCTATCTATAAAAAAAATGAGAGGACGAGGACGAGGACGTTATAGGAGTGTGAGGAGTGTCGGTGGGAGACAAGAAGTATCGGCACCTGAAACTCCAACTTCGGAACCTCCTCCTCCTCCTCAGCCAAACCCTGATGGAAACCGAATTGATAGGCTGGAGAGGACTATAGACACCATGTCTCAGAATATGAATGCCATGTCCGCCATGTTTACCCAGTTCATGGCAAACTTCAATAACAATCAGGGACAGGCAGCCCCATCATTGGCACTAGCACCATCACCCCCACCACCAGTAATGCCTCATCCTGTGCCTCCACCACCACCTGCCCCTCAGCCTCTGGCTCAGCCCATACCTCCTCCGGCTCAACCAGTACCACCTCTACGATGCAACCACAGGCAGTCCGAAGTACCTACTACGGTACAACCATAGGCAGTTCCGGTAGAAAAGTGTAGTTTGACTCAGCTTTGGGAATTCAAGAAGTTTGATCCTCCTAAGTTCAAGGGGGAAAAGGACCCGATGGTGGCAGAGAGTTGGGTGAATGAGATGGAAAAGCTATTTGAGTATATGGCATGCTCTGAGACAGAAAAAGTGGGCATGGTCACCTTCTTACTTGTGGATGAGGCCGAGCATTGGTGGAAGTCCACCAAGACTGTGTTGAAGGCTAGGTATCCTGCAGTTATGTGGGACATATTTCTAGACTACTTTTGTAAATAGTACATTCCCCGTACGACATAGAAGAGAATGCAGACCGAGTACTTGAATTTGACTCAGGGGAATCAGACGGTGGATCAATATGAGTCACAGTTTACAGCCCTTAGTCATTATGATCCACAGACGGTGAGTAGCGAGTAGCACTGTGTAGAGAGGTTTTTGGACAGATTACGACCATCTATCCTCGATTGGCCCCACTTGATATCTCCACCTACGATGAGGCGTTAGGAAGGCCCAGTTATGTGAGCGAGATTACGAGTTCCAACAAGCGGAGTATGGGTCCCGTTTTAAGGGTAAGGGTAAGGAGAAAAGTAAGAGAGCCTCGGATGATAGATCTTCTGGTGTTGGGAGGTTTGTTAAGAAGCCTAGAAGAGATGAGTCTTTTCCTAGGAGGTAGAGTGGGGATAGGACTGTTAGGGACCGATCGACTAGGCCCATGGTTGCCGATAAGAGTGCCGAGAGTCAGAAGGGCACTACTGGGACAGCATGCGATAATTGTGGAAAGGTCCATTCGAGTAGGCATTGTCATTGGGCTACAGGCTCTTGCTTCAGGTGCGGACAGAGGGGACACTTGATTAAGGATTGTTTGCAGGGTAAGAACACACCAAAAGAGCCTGAGCGTACTACCCAACCTCAGAGACGAGCCACCCCCACAGATAAAGGTAAGAAGGCAGTGGTTCAGGGCCAAGTTTATGCGTTGGATTAGGGGCCTGCGGACACTTCTTCGGATGTCATCAAGGGTAAGATACTTGTATTTGAGGTTATGGCACTTGCATTATTTTACTCTGGATCCATGCATTCATTTATATCACTTGTTTTTGCTATGAAAATACATGTAAGACCGGAACCTTTAGGATATATTCTACAAATTAGCACTCCTTTAAAAGAAACTCATAGGACTGATGTAGTGTATAAGAATTGCAAACTTAAGATAGGGAAGAAGGAATCAGTAGCAGATCTAGTACTACTAAATATGTACGACTTTGATGTGATTTTGGGCATGGATTGGCTATCTGCCAATCGAGTTAATTTAGACTGCTACTCTAAGACTATAACCTTCACTTATCCTGAAAGATATGATGTAAAATTCAGTTCTAAGTAATGAAAGTGTTTTGTTTCTATTGAATGAATGTTTTGAATGATAATTATATTGTCTGTTTAATCATGAAGGGTTTCTTGCTTGTGTTGAGGATGTGGACAAACACCGTCTGGAATTACATGAGATCCCTGTGGTGAGGGACTTCCCTGATGTATTCCCAGATGAATTGCTAGGACTTCCTCCGGATAGGGAGTTAGAATTCACTATTAACTTGATTCTTGGCACGGAACCCATTTCTAAACCACCATATAGGATGGCCTTAGTCAAGTTGGATGAATTGAAGACGCAGCTCCAAGAATTGTTAGATAAAGGGTTTATTCGACCGAGTGTGTCTCTGTGGGGCGCTCTGGTACTATTTGTCCGAAAAAAAGATGGTAGCCTTCAATTGTGCATCGATTATCGGTGGTTGAATAAGGCTCCTATCAAGAACAAGTATCCACTTCCCAGGATCAATGACTTATTTGATCAGCTTAGGGGTGCTCAGATCTTTTCCAAGATTGATCATAGATCGGGATATCATTAGTTGAAGATTAGAAGTGATGATATTCCTAAAACAGCCTTTAGGACTCGGTATGGACACTATGAATTCTTGGTGATGCCATTCGGGCTTACAAATGCACCCGCGGCTTTTATGAACTTGATGAATGAAGTGTTCAAGCCGTATCTAGACAAATTTGTCATCGTGTTCATAGATGACATCCTAGTCTATTCTAAGTCCTGGGAAGAACATGAGCAGCACTTAAGGATTGTACTCCAGACTCTCAGGGATCGCAAGTTGTATGCTAAGCGTAGCAAGTGTGACTTCTGGCTGGACCAGATTTCTTTTCTGGGTCACGTGGTGGGTAAGGACGGGGTGTCTGTGGATCCGTCCAAGATAGAGGCTATAGTGCAATGGGATAGGCCAAAGTCCGTCACTGAGATCCGGAGTTTTCTTGGTCTAGCTGGTTATTATCGGAAAATTGTTGAAGGATTTTCTAGACTAGCTACTCCTCTAACACGCCTCACGTGTAAAGATGTAAAATTTGAATAGGATGACGCTTGTGATCGTAGTTTCCAAGAGTTGAAGCATAGATTGACCTCAGCACCAATCCTCACTCTTCCTAGTGGTTCAGGAGGTTTCTTGGTGTACAGTGTTGCATCTGCTCAGGGTTTGGGTTGTGTGCTTATGCAGAATGGAAGAGTAGTGGCATACGGGTCTCGACAGCTTAAAGATCATGAAAAGAGCTATCCCACTCATGACTTGGAGTTGGCCGCAGTAGTTTTTGCTTTGAAGATTTGGCGGCACTCTTTATGGGGAAAGATTTCATATATTTACGGATCAAAAAGTTTGAAGTATCTGTTCTCCCAAAAAGAGTTAAATATGAGACAAAGGAGATGGATGGAGCTTCTAAAGGACTATGATTGTGAGATCTTATATCACCCAGGTAAAGCTAATGTTGTTGTTGATGCTCTTAGTCGGAAGCACTTGGGATTGGTTTCTTATATGATGGTTCGGGAGTTTGATTTATTAGAACAGTTTGCAAGTTTGAGTTTGAACATCTCCTCTTCTGAGAAGTATAGTATGGTGGCTAGTATGAGGATTGAGCCTGTTTTGATGGAGCGTATTAGACGTGCTCAGAGAGAGGATCAGTATTGTATGGATATGATTAGTCAGATTCAGACTAGAGAGCATATTGATTTTGTAGTTGGGTATGATGGTCTATTAAGGTTTAAAGGCAGAATTTGTATTCCAGATGATAGAGGTTTCAAGGATCTTATTTTATCAGAAGCTCATTCTACTAGGTGCACTTTACACCCGGGCAACACGAAAATGTATCATAATCTACGTAAAGTGTACTGGTGGTCTAGAATGAAGAGAGACATTGCTGATTTTGTTGCTAGGTGTCTCACTTGTCAGTAGGTTAAGGTAGAGCATCAGAGGTCACCAGGTTTACTTCAGCCTCTATCTATACCTACTTGGAAATGGGAGCATGTTACCATAAACATTATCATGGGATTACCCAAAACTAAGAGGCATCATGATGCTATCTGGGTGATTGTGGATAGACTAACTAAATCTGTCCACTTTTTGGCTATGAAGTCTACGGATACTCTTAATACTCTAGCAAATATGTATGTTAAGGAGATTGTACGGCTTCATGGAGTTCCAGTGAGCATCACTTCCGATCGAGATTCCCGGTTTACATCCCATTTTTGGGAACACTTTCAGGATGCCATAGGATCTCGACTGAACTTTAGCACCGCATTTCACCCATAGACAGATGGGCAGTCTGAGCGTACAATTCAGACTTTAGAGGACATGTTGAGAGCGTGTGCTATGGACTTTAAGGGCTCCTGGGACGATCATCTTCCTTTAGCCGAGTTTGCATACAATAACAGCTATCATTCGCGCATTGGAATGACACCGTATGAAGCTTTGTATGGTAGAAAGTGTCGTTCTCCGGTTGCTTGGGAAGAAGTGAGCGAATGTAAGATACTTGCTCCCGATTTGGTAGAACAGGCTTCTGAGGATGTTCGATTGATTTGTGAAAGGCTTAGGATAGCTCAAAGCCAACAGAAGAGCTATGCTGACAGTAGGCGCAGACACTTGGTGTTCTTTATAGGTGATTCTGTGTTTTTGAAGGTTTCCCCATCTAAGGGTATTATGAGATTTGGCAAGAAAGGAAAACTTAGTCCTCGTTTCATCGGGCCTTTTGAGATTTTAGATCGTGTAGGAGATGTAGCATATCTGTTAGCCTTACCTCCTGAGTTAGCCGGAGTACATAATGTATTTCATGTATCTATGTTACGCAAGTACCATCCTGATCCGTCACATGTCATTCAATATGAGCCTCTAGAAATCAGAGAAGATATGAGCTATGTGGAGAAACCGATATGGATCGTGGATAGAAAAGAGAGAGTACTACGGTTTAAGAGTATTCCATTGGTAAAGGTGCTTTGGCAATACCATACTACTGAGGAACCAACATGGGAGCTTGAAAGTCTTATGAAGGAAAAGTATCCAAAACTATTCGATTAGAGATTACTCGATGCGAATTTGGAGGACCAAATTTTCTAAGGTGGGGAGGATGTAATAATTGGTAACTGAATAAATATATATTAATAGTTGGTAAATGAATAAACATGTATATAAAATAATATAGTGGGAATAAAATAATATTGCAAGAGGATGGCTTCTTAAAGAAGCCTTACGAAATCCCATCCCACTAACTTTGATCTCTATTCACTAACCATTTCAGCTTCATTCACTATCATTGATCATCATCATCACCGTTTAGCATCATCTCCATCCTAGCTAGTTCCATCTTGCCTCTTGCTACCATTTTCTGATGTACAAAAACCTCACAACCATCACCATTTTCGTGGGTTTATTGTAAAGCAGACAAAAGGGCATTGACAGCAAAGTTTAAAGAAGGAGAGAGTTACGGTAAGAAGGAACTTAAATCTGATTTTGGGAGTCAAAACAGCAAAAACAAGCAGAGTTTCGACTCTCCTTTGTTGCTGAAACAAAAGAAGCTTTATAAGATAAAAAAATGTGAGTGGAAGGTTGAACTCGAAGAGAAAATAAAGGGGCTCACCGAGGGGGAGAAAAGAAAGCAAAAATGGGGGCTGAATTTCTGATATAGTAGGAGAAGAAGGAACTAAGAGTGTGCAACCAAAACAAGGGCGACGACTGCAAGGTGTTTCCTCTCTTCTTGCACCAACGTAGTAGCTCCAAGCTTCTGCTTTTCGACCCTATAGCAGCCAAAAAGGGGCTGCATATCTTCGGCACCAACAGGACAACAAAGCTTGTCTTGGTCAAAGGAGGAGAACAAAAGAAAAACGTGAATCATACTATCAAGGAACTTTTATAATCAAGTGGAAGTTGACCAAAGCAAATGATGGTTTGACTGAGAGGTAAGATAGCTAATGTTGAGGTTTGTTTAAGTTTAAAACTAAGGTATTTATTTATGAAAAGAATAGTGATTCAAAATTTGATTGAACCATGACAGATTTCTCCTCATTTTGGACTGCTTCAATTTACTTGGAAATTGAACAAAGAAACAAAGAAAAGAACAAGAGTAAGTATATTTAATGTCATTGGGTATTATTTACTCAAGAGTATAAGAGAACCATAAAGGTATTAGAATGGTGGTGAAATATATTTATATATTTATATATAGATATATATAAATATATACATAAAGTAAGAAGTTCAAATGAGGATTTAATGAGGGAAAAGCATGTTAATGATTATAAAGCTTAATATATATATATATATATCTGTGTGTGTGTGTGTGTGTATATATATATATATTAAGAAGTTCAAATGAGAATTCCATGAGGAAACAATATGCTAATAATTATAAAACTAAACATACACATACATGGTCTTTGATGTAGGATTATGTGGAGAAAGGAAATTTGAGAAGGCAAAGGACTAGTTGCCAACCAAGAGAGGATAAGCAAGGTAAGGCACTTAAGGGAAACTTTAAGAAATATATACTTCCTTAAGTGACTCAAAAGAAAATGTAAACTTATTTAAGATAAATTAATAATATAAATGTTATTCATTTTATACTTTAATGTAGGAGGAGAAGATACAAGGTGGGGGACACTAACTAACTAAATTAAAATCTAAGGAAAGAGGCAATCAAGAAGAACAAGGGTGCCATAGCGATACTTGTGCTACACCTTTAGGTAAGAGATATGTATAGGAACGTAGGGATACTGAAATCAATTTAAAATCAACTGCATTGTGGTTATATATAAACTATATTTTCTTGCAAGAGGTTTTAAGAAAATATAAGTCATTATGCTGTCGAAATTTTTATGAAAATAATGGTTTATGATTTAAGCTTGATTTAAGTAATTATTTGAAAATGACCATTTATCCGCATATTTATTTTGAAAACGGCTATATTTTATGACCTTGATTTATTTATAAGAATTTTAGTCGAGATGTTTATCTCAAGAAAATTTATCAACCTATATTATTGTGTTGAAGAAATGATGAGTATGTATCATTATATGTTTTGAATGAAAGATATTTGACTTTTGTTATGAACTTTCCTAAAGCTCAAAATACTATTTCGAATTCTGAAAAAGATATGTATAAAACGTTTTGAGACATGATTAGATAAGTCATTGCAGTACTTTCTGACTACTGTGTGACCTTGATCCAGTCCTCAGTAGATATCCGTTCTGGCTTGTAACATCCCAAATCCACAGTATAACATAATATTAACTTATAAATCACACTTACTTACCGATTGGGCTGTCTGTGATGCTTAACAACTCCTAACACTTTAATAAGAATTAGTACTTTTATTCCTCGTACTAATATAGAAATATGAATTGTTACATTATTTCCTTAAGATGTATATACATTCCCTTCCGTTTAAAGTAGTACTGTACAATTTTACTGAATATATAAAAGAAAATATTATACCTTCTATATCGAATATCTGCTGACTCTAGCAGTCGATAATCTCTGGAAGGTAATTCTCTTAGTCCAAAATCAACAATTTGTGGAGTGGAAAATAAGGGGCGAGCGACAACATGCTCAGTAAGGAAGATGTATGCTGCTTTATAAAACCAAAACTGTATCCCCCTAAACCGTTTATATTTCTCAACAATAAACCCAGTAGGGAAAACAATAGATATAGTAATCATTCTTTGATATTCAAATTATTGGCTAAACAGTTTACAATATAATGTAATAACTAGTAAATAAGATTCAATAAATCCTCTCAATAAACAGAAATCAATAAGTTGAAACTAGGCATCACCCTACAAATAAATCATGCTATTATCGTCCCCCCCTCAGGAACGGAATAATCATCCCCACAGGGATACAATAGATTTATGGCCACAATCTATAGGTGGTCCTCGAGTCCACTTGCCAGGTGACCTCGAGACCTCTGATGACTTGACGAGTCCATCAGTCTCATGAATAATAATGCATGAAACTAGGGGCCTAAAGTCTCAAAATCAATTTATATCTCATAAAGAACCTTTAAGAAATTATTTCACCCATATTATCATTTTCTCAAAATGATTTGTTTTCCAAAAAGGTTTTATATTTTCTGTTTATAATAATAATAAAACCAGCCCAAAATCTCACTGTAGACACCTAATTTTGTCTGAACAATTTTTTTTAATTAAAAAAATTCAAAATAATAAAAAAATAATAAAAAAATGATAAAAAGAAACAAATTAATTTTGGTCAAATCTTAAGTTGGAACCCCATGCAAACTCTAAAATTAAAAATTTCAAATTTGAAAATCTCATGTGAAGCACATGCAAAATTCACACCTTCAAAAGTTGACTAAAGTTCATATTGTTGCCAAAAATAAAAGAAATTTGTTGCCATGAGAAAGATAGTAATAATAAAAGAAATGATCACAGTGAAATAAAATCTAAAGATTGATTACCAAAAATAAAAAAATGAAATGGAAATAAATTAAAAAAAAGGAAAGTCAAAGAAAATAAATGGAAGAATCTCATGATCATGGGATCAATAAAGAGCCTTTGATTTATTTTCCTTGAAAAAAAATATAATGATAAAAAAGATATAAAAGAGGGAGCCACGGTTGATCAAGAGGGGGTGGGGGGAATACACGGCAAAAAAAGAAAAAAGCCTGCGTCCAAGCTTCTAGGGGGACG
Source organism: Heritiera littoralis (assembly GCA_031772115.1). Classification (NCBI taxonomy): domain Eukaryota; kingdom Viridiplantae; phylum Streptophyta; class Magnoliopsida; order Malvales; family Malvaceae; genus Heritiera; species Heritiera littoralis. Next base: position 3,744,548 of record JAPDPK010000061.1, on the reverse strand, counting down.
CAGCCACCATCCTCTGTCATCCTCGCTACAGCCCGCGGAGAGACAGCCACTGTTCATCCTCTTCATAGTAACCTTGCCTCACTATCCATTGCCATTCCCTCACTACTTACCATCCATCACCTTCACTGCGTCTTCACCAAACTGCACATTCACCGTCTTCGCCTGCATCACCATCAACGCACCAGCCCCTCCCCGGTTCTGCGTGGCTTTTGCAGTAAAGTCCTTTGCTGCACTGTTCCTCTCCCCTATTGCAAACATCAAGCCCCTGCTCATCTCGCGCCACAAGCTGCTGCCTCTTTCCTTTGCCGAATCCATCACTGCATGTGAACCATTCCTGCACCGACTCCGCTTTGTTGCTATTCCGCTCGCCACCTCTGCTTTACGGTCCCAACCTTGTCTACTAGCGCTGCACCGTTCTGCACTGCTTCCTGCTCATTGTTGCGCGTCACCCAACATCGAGGCTTCCCAAACCGCTGCACTAAGTCTCCTTATTTCCTGTACCATCTCGTCATTATCATCAATTTATTTCTTGTTTGCAGAAAAAAGAAGATATGATGGCCACCATTAAACTTTAAGTTATGGAAATGAGGTATCTCACGTGTTCACACAGAGTTGTTTTACTTATTATATTATTATTCTATTCATTAAAGTTTTATGATATTTGATTTTGTTTGATATGTTTAATTATTAGTTTAACTTATCATGTGATTCATTTCATTACACTAATTACGTAATTTATTGTGTCTTATTTGATTAGTATTTTATTTAGTTTGTTTGATATATTCTATTATTTTTATTTACTTTATATTAGAAATAATTCTTATAGTAATAATAAATTATAGGTTAGAGATTTAAAACTAAGATTATTTTTTATTGTCTTAGGAAATTATTTATAGAAGAATAAAACTAAAATAATGATAAATAAATATATGTAAATTTGAGATAATGGAACGGGAACGAATAAAAATCTTCCGACGATGGAACTCTAAAAGGACTACGCTTAAGTAATACCTTTAGAGATCTTGAGGTGAGAAAAATTCTATCCAAGGTCTCACTAGCTTAATGGAGGATCTAAATAGAGTTTTCAATAACAAATAATTTATATTCATTTTAAAAATAAATTTATTATAAAAATACAATAAAAACAATTAGTTACAAAATTAGAAAAGATATTAATGGTTCGTAATAATATAATAAAAATAAAATTGGTATGTGACAAAACAAGGAAGGAAATAAATAAAATAACCAAAATTAAATATTAAAATAACAAAGAATGTGAAAATGAATTATTCCAATGATGAAATATCAAGAGCATTATGCTTAAGTAATTTTCTTGAACATTTCTAGGTTAAAAAAAATTCTCTCAATGCCTCGCCAGCTTAATAGATGGTCTAGAGAGGGTTTTCGATAACTAATGGCTTATATTAGTCTAAAAATAAAATAAGACATATTATAAAATTAAAATAATTAGTAACAAAGATAAACTAATAAATATAAAGAAATAATAATAATAATAATAAATGATAAAATAGGATGATAATAGTTAATAATTATTGAGATTGGGTATTGGTTATTCCGATGATAAGATTCCAAAAGGGATTATGCTTAAATAATACTTTTGAAATCTTTAGGTTAAATAATTTCTTTCAAGATCTAACCAACTTAATGGAAGATCTAAAAAGAATTTTTGAGAAAATAATTCATATTCATTCTCTAATAAAATAAATTAATAAAAGTAAGCATTAATAAAATAATAAAAACACAATAGAAATAATAAAAATGATAAGATAGCAAGAATGAATTAGATAGGAGTCAAAATTAGAGTTTTTCATAAAACATTAAAATGAATTCGATGACGGAGCCTCTTCAAGCAAGTCGCATAGTACTACTTGAATACTCTTGAGGTGAGGAGAATTTTTTAAGTTGTCCCACCAGCTTAATGGAGAATGCTTAGAAATATTTTCCAATATTTAATTATTGAACTTAAGATTAACTAAGGCAAATTTAAGGTAACTTAAAGTTAGTTGGTACCATTTTAGGATGGGCGTTGTGAAGGTGCTAATCTTTCCTCACACGTAACCGTACTCCCGAACCATAAATTTGAGATGTAGACCAGTCTTATCCATAGTTTGAATAGGTGACCAATCACACTTAGTAGAATGGTTGGTGGCGACTCCATAGATTTTGTGTCTAGCTATTAGGTTTTCTGACTTTTCTCTAAAACTTAATACGTTACGACAGTTTGGCGACTCCACTGGGGACTTAGAGAGTCAGGCCAACGATTAGTTTTATGTTATTTTAGGTTTGCCTTAGGAGTGTTACTTTGGTAAAATAATAAGACATGAATAATTATCTGTTCCTTCAGCACACACTTCACGTGCATGTGCATGCATTAGCCCTCGACCCGGGCTTTATCCCTTTTAGGAGGGGGTATAGTATCTACGCTCTCGTGAGGTAATACCTCCGCAATGGCTAGTGAAATACTCCCACTCAAATTGAACCTTTCCGTTTGTAACCTGTAATGGGTGAGGATTGGGTGCCTTACTAGTCTTGTGTGGACGATAGTGAGGAACAATTTGTGAACCTTTAGCCCTTTTATCTAAAGCCATGCATATAGTGAAATTAAGAAGACCAACTGTAAGATAGAGCCATAGTAACCCATGCTATAGATTAGAGAGTCAGGCCAACGATTAGTTTTAGGTTATTTTAGGTTTGCCTTAGGAGTGTTACTTTGGTTAAATAATAAGACATGAATAATTATCTATTCATTCAGCACACACTTCATGTGCATGTGCATGCATTAGCCCTCGACCCAGGCTTTATCCCTTTTAGGAGGGGGTATAGTATCTACGCTCTCGTGAGGTAATACCTCCACAATGGCTAGTGAAATACTCCCACTCAAATTGAACCTTTCTGTTTGTAACCTGTAATGGGTGAGGATTGGGTGCCTTACTAGTCTTGTGTGGACGATAGTGAGGAACAATTTGCGAACCTTTAGCCCTTTTATCTAAAGCCATGCATATAGTGAAATTAAGAAGACCAACTGTAAGATAGAGCCATAGTAACCCATGCTATAGAAAATACCTATTACTTAGGACACATGTTTGATCAAGTTTATACATGAGACACTAATAGGGTACCATGAGTCCTTCACCAAAACATTTCCATGCATCACTCATCCATTATTGTTACATGGCAACTTTTTACCATACTATTCCATTCATACACATGTAGCATCATCTCGTTTTGTCCATCTTCAATCATTGTTTTTGAACAAAACATTTTCAAACCTTTTTAAGCATCACCACACAAAAAAATGAACTCTTAATTGTGGTAATAAAGGTTCAAGGATAGCTCGACCAAAAGTCCATTCACATCACACTCATTATCAAGCTATGATTATGGAAGAAGAACAAAACATTCGTATGGAGAATATGGAAAAAGCTCAAGAGGACATAAGGGGGGCAATTGACCCAAATTACTAAGTTGTTGAAAAACTTGAGTAAGGGAAAGGGAGTAATAGAATAAGTTATAGTTCAAGAAGAGATTTGTCTATGGGGATATGGAGGGTTTGAGCCTGACAATTTTGAAGATTTATAAATTCTAGCTTTGATTTTGCTTTCTTTTATTTCTTTAAGTAATGCAAGATAGTTTTTGAAAGTGCTTAAGCCCATAAGCACGAGATAAAGTTTTATGTATGGGCTAACTTTTATTTATTTCCCTTTCAATAAAGTGACTAGTGTGATGCACTGTCAATTTCTCATTCTATTCATTTGCCATTTCCAACTTACTCACCTTACCTTTTATTCACAAGTATCCAAATAATGAACATAATGATAATGATGTCAATAAATCTGGGATTCAATTTTGAAAGAACTACTACTATTGATGAATTACTAGTCTACCAATATTGCCAAAGTAAGAAAATGAAGAAAAGGTTCCTCACCATCTACACTTGATAGACGGTACAAGAAAGGTGAATCTCTTACAGAAGCTTCCAACAAGTTTGTCATTGTTCAATAAATGATCTTTAATGAGAGCACTTGCATTTGAAATGATAAATGGCCTTCTTTCACTATCCTTCAAGCATGAGTAAAATTATCCTTTGATTACCCCTTTTTTGAGCCTATTATATTTTTGGAATATAACCCACCAAGGGATCACCCTCCACACTGAGGGCAAGAAGATGAAATAAAGAAATTTTGGGGGCAAAAATGAAAGTGTTCATGATGAATCAAAGGGCAAAAAAAAAAAGAAAGAAAAATAGCCTAGTTTTATGAAAAAGAAAGAAGAAAAGAAAAAAGGTTTGAATTCAAAAAGATAACCCAAAAAAAAAGGGCAAGAAAACAAATGTGTGAATTAGAAAGGGGCAAAGTGCCTGAATGTTTACTTGATAAAAAAGTGATCCCTTGGTTTATAAACCTTGAAACACATTTTGGGCCTATTATATCCTTTTCTTTCATAAGCCCTCACCCGAGCCTACATCACGTGCCTTTAAAAGCCCATTTTGATCAAATGTAAATGCTTAAATTGAAGAATCATTCATTGAACGAAGATATACTTGTACAATGAGATAATGATCCTTTGAAGTTTTGATGGAGATAAAAGAAGTAGATCAAGTTGAATGAAGAAACCTATGAGCTTTAGAAGATATCATGGATCAAAATCAAGAATGCCTATTAGGGGGCATTAATTTGGATTGAGCTTTGAGGGCTGAAATTTATCAAAGTCAATGAAGTTGAAAAAGGAAGCAAATAAAAAAAATGAAAAAAAAGAAGAAAAAAAAGAAAAAAAGAAAAAAGAAAAAAGAAAAAGGAGGATTCAAATTGAAAGCCCGAAAAGGGCAGTTTGAATCAGATGAAGGGGCATCTAAGTTGAAAACCTGAAAAGGCGGCTTAGAAAAATATCAGCATCTAAAGTTTTGATACGAGGGTAAGATTGGCAGACACTACATGAAAGAACATATCAATAAGAGTGGGCTTTTGGAAAAGAATTTTAGATTGACTTGATTGAAATTGTCAGAATATTCATTAAATGTTGTACCAAAAAAAAGAATGTTCATTAAATAGATACTGAAAACCTTATTCCAAACAGATTGTCCCATTAATTTTTCTTGATTTCATGTTCCTTTTCTAAGAATGAATATTTGTATCTCTCATGATCATTTATTCCACCCCTATAATAAATCGAGAAGATGTACGAGTGCATTACATTGGTGGTCAAGGTGGAAGGAAAATAAATAAATTTTGGTAACCTTTTTTGGTTTAATTTTTTAAAAAAAATATTCTTTTGAGAAATCTTGCATTATTAAGAGGGAGAAAGAAACAAAAGTGAATGATGAATATATAAATCTGAAAACATGATGCCTAGTCTTCGGGCATAATTGGACTAAGACTCAATAGAAGATGGGATGAGAAAGGAAGATAAAGGATTTAAACAAGGAGAATTCAATAGACAGAATGGACTTGAGAAAGACAAGATGAGCTTGAGAATCTTATTACCACAATTGAGAATGCATTTGCATACATTGATGGAATAATTCAGGGGGCATGACATTGACATGTGCATAACATTGCTAGCATCTATGGTATTCATGGCATTCATTATATCCATGACATGCATAACATTTCATTACTGCATTTTGACATTGAAATATTTAAGACATCGGGATAAGAAATTCTGAATAATGAAAAATTTTGAAGAAAAGAGAAAGTGTAAGAATACAATGTATAGGATAAAAATGAGATGGTAATTTGAAAAAAATATTTTTTTGAAAAACCTTAGATGAGAGGAAATCCCAATATTGTTGGCATCAAAATGAAAGTTAAGCCCAGTCAAACCCATGTTAACTGGCATTCTGAAATGAAATTTTTATGTTCAAAGTTTCATTGCCTCTGTTGAGAGGAGCTCTTTATTTTTCAAAAAGTTCCAATGCCTCTGGTGAGAGGAGCACAAGGTTATTTTTCAAAGTTCCAATGCCTCTAGTGAGAGGAGCACAAGATTATTTTTCGAAGTTCCAATGCCTCTGGTGAGAGTAGCACAAGATTATTTTTCAAAGTTCCAATGCCTCTGTTGAGAGGAGCTTTTTGTTTTCAAAGTCTCATTGCCTCTGATGAGAGGAGCTTTTTGTTTCAAAAGTTTCATTGCCTCTGTTGAGAGGAGCTCTTTATTTTCCAAAAAGTTCCAATGCCTCTGGTGAGAGGAGCACAAGATTATTTTTCAAAGTTCCAATGCCTCTGTTGAGAGGAGCTTTTTGTTTTCAAAGTCTCATTGCCTCTGATGAGAGGAGCTTTTTGTTTCAAAAGTTTCATTGCCTCTGTTGAGAGGAGCTCTTTATTTTTCAAAAAGTTCCAATGCCTCTAGTGAGAAGAGCACAATGTTATTTTTCAAAGTTCCAATGCCTCTGGTGAGAGGAGCACAAGATTATTTTTAAAAGTTCCAATGCCTCTGTTGAGAGGAGCACAAGATTGTTTCCAAAGTTCCAATGCCTCTGTTGAGAGGAGCTTTTTGTTTTCAAAGTCTCATTGCCTCTGACGAGAGGAGCTTTTTGTTTCAAAAGTTTCATTGCCTCTGTTGAGAGGAGCTTTTTGTTTCAAAGTCTCATTGCCTCTGTTGAAAGGAGCTTTTTGTTTCAAAAGTTTCATTGCCTCTGTTGAGAGGAGCTTTTTGTTTCAAAGTCTCATTGCCTCTGTTGAGAGGAGCTTTTTGTTTTCAAAAGTCTCATAACTTCTAGTGAGAGGAACTTTTATTTCATGACCATCTAGCATTCCTTAGTCTTATGATAGGAGAGACTAGGAAATTTCACTTCCCATTCTTTAATCTTGTGATAGAAAGGATTAGGAAATCCCATTCATTTTGCATTCCTTAGTCTTACGATAGGAAAGACCAGGAAATTTCATCTTGCATTCCCTAGTCTTATGATAGGAGAGACTAGGAATTTCACTTTGCATTCCTGAACCTTGTGATAGAAAGAATTAGGAAATCTCATTCTACATACATTTCCTTAGTCTTGTGATAGGAGAGACTAGGAAAATTCATGTTTTTGCATTCCTTAATCTTATGATTAGGAAATTCCATTCTTTAGTCTTATGATAGAAAAGACTAGAAAATTCCATTTTGCATTCATTTCCTTAGTCTTATGATAGGAGAGACTAGGAAAACTTCATCTTGCATTCCTTAGTCTTATGATAAGAGAGACTAGGAATTTCACTTTGCATTCCTTAATCTTGTGATAGAAAAGATTAGGAAATCTTGTGGTAGAAAAGATTAGGAAATCTTGGGAAATCGCATTCTACATTCATTTCCTTAGTCTTATGATAGAAGAGGCTAGGAAACTTTATTTTGCATTCATTCCTCAATCTTTATAAGAGAAGAAGGTTAGGAAATTTCATTTGGCATTTATTCCTTAGCCTTATGTGTGAGAGAGCTAGGAAAGATCATATTTTACAAAAAAAAAAAATTCATTGATAGGTCTTGCATTCAGATAAAATGGTTGTCTATGTCTTTGCACCATTACTGTTTCACAGCAAATTGCAAAGAGGGGCAACTATAGACACCTAAATTTGTCCGAACAATTTTTTTAATTAAAAAAATCAAAAAAATAAAAAATAATAAAAAATGATAAAAAGAAACAAATTAATTTTGGTCAAATCTTAAGTTAGAACCCCATGCAAACTCTAAAATTAAAAATTTCAAATTTGAAAATCTCATGTGAAGCACATGCAAAATTCACACCTTCAAGAGTTGACTAAAGTTCATATTGTTGCCAAAAATAAAAGAAATTTGTTGCCATGAGAAAGATAGTAATAATAAAAGAAATGATCACAGTGAAATAAAATCTGAAGATTGATTACAAAAAATAAAAAAATGAAATGGAAATAAATTAAAAAAAAGGAAAGTCAAAGAAAATAAATAGAAGAATCTCATGATCATGAGATCAATAAAGAGCCTTTGATTTATTTTTCTTGAAAAAAAATATAATGATAAAAAAGATATAAAAGAGGGAGCCACGGTTGATCAAGAGGGGGTGGGGGAATACATGGCAAAAAAAGAAAAAAGCCTGCGTCCAAGCTTCCAGGGGGACGCAGCCACCATCCTCTGTCATCCTTGCTACAGCCCGCGGAGAGACAGCCACTGTTCATCCTCTTCATAGTAACCTTGCCTCACTATCCATTGCCATTCCCTCACTACTTACCATCCATCACCTTCACTGCGTCTTCACCAAACTGCACATTCACCGTCTTCGCTTGCATCACCATCAACGCACCAGCCCCTCCCCGGTTCTGCGTGGCTTTTGCAGTAAAGTCCTTTGCTGCACTGTTCCTCTCCCCTATTGCAAACATCAAGCCCCTGATCATCTCGCGCCACAAGCTGCTGCCTCTTTCCTTTGCCGAATCCATCACTGCATGTGAACCATTCCTGCACCGACTCCGCTTTGTTGCTATTCCGCTCGCCACCTCTGCTTTACGGTCCCAACCTTGTCTACTAGCGCTGCACCGTTCTGCACTGCTTCCTGCTCATTGTTGCGCGTCACCCAACACCGAGGCTTCCCAAACCGCTGCACTAAGTCTCCTTATTTCCTGTACCATCTCGTCATTATCATCAATTTATTTCTTGTTTGCAGCAAAAAGAAGATATGATGACCACCATTAAACTTTAAGTTATGGAAATGAGGTATCTCACGTGTTCACACAGAGTTGTTTTACTTATTATATTATTATTCTATTCATTAAAGTTTTATGATATTTGATTTTGTTTGATATGTTTAATTATTAGTTTAACTTATCATGTGATTCATTTCATTACACTAATTACGTAATTTATTGTGTCTTATTAGTATTTTATTTAGTTTGTTTGATATATTCTATTATTTTTATTTACTTTATATTAGAAATAATTCTTATAGTAATAATAAATTATAGGTTAGAGATTTAAAACTAAGATTATTTTTTATTGTCTTAGGAAATTATTTATAGAAGAATAAAACTAAAATAATGACAAATAAATATATGTAAATTTGAGATAATGGAACGGGAACGAATAAAAATCTTCCGACGATGGAACTCTAAAAGGACTACGCTTAAGTAATACCTTTAGAGATCTTGAGGTAAGAAAAATTCTATCCAAGGTCTCACCAGCTTAATGGAGGGTCTAAATAGAGTTTTCAATAATAAATAATTTATATTCATTTTAAAAATAAATTTATTATAAAAATACAATAAAAACAATTAGTTACAAAATTAGAAAAGATATTAATGGTTCGTAATAATATAATAAAAATAAAATTGGTATGTGACAAAACAAGGAAGGAAATAAATAAAATAACCAAAATTAAATATTAAAATAACAAAGAATGTGAAAATGAATTATTCCAATGATGAAATATCAAGAGAATTACCCTTAAGTAATTTTCTTGAACATTTCTAGGTAAAAAAAAATTCTCTCAAGGCCTCGCCAGCTTAATGGATGGTCTAGAGAGGGTTTTCGATAACTAATGGCTTATATTAGTCTAAAAATAAAATAAGACATTATAAAATTAAAATAATTAGTAACAAAGATAAACTAATAAATATAAAGAAATAATAATAATAATAAATGATAAAATAGGATGATAATAGTTAATAATAATTATTGAGATTGGGTATTGGTTATTCCGATGATAAGATTCCAAAAGGGATTATGCTTAAGTAATACTTTTGAAATCTTTAGGTTAAATAATTTCTTTCAAGATCTGACCAACTTAATGAAAGATCTAAAAAGAATTTTTGAGAAAATAATTAATATCATTCTCTAATAAAATAAATTAATAAAAGTAAGCATTAATAAAATAATAAAAACACAATAGAAATAATAAAAATGATAAGATAGCAAGAATGAATTAGATAGGAGTCAAAATTAGAGTTTTTCATATAACATTAAAATGAATCTGACGACGGAGTCTCTTTAAGCAAGTTGCATAGTACTACTTGAATACTCTTGAAGTGAGGAGAATTTTTTAAGTTGTCCCACCAGCTTAATGGAGAATGCTTAGAAATATTTTCCAATATTTAATTATTGAACTTAAGATTAACTAAGGCAAATTTAAGGTAACCTAAAGTTAGTTGGTACCATTTTAGGATGGGCGTTGTGAGGGTGCTAATCCTTCTTCACACGTAACCGTACTCCCGAACCCTAAATTTGAGATGTAGACCAGTCTTATACATAGTTTGAATAGGTGACCAATCACACTTAGTAGAATGGTTGATGGCGACTCCATAGATTTTGTGTCTAGCTATTTGGTTTTCTCTAAAACTTAATACGTTACGACACTCACCACTTTTCGTGTGAGAAAATACAAAGTAAATCAGCTCGCCCATGGTCAGCTCGCCCATTGCGGTGAACTAGTGTTCGCTCGCCAACATTAGTATTTAAAAATAAGTTAAATTTGCTCGCCCATAGCGGCTCGCCCATGGTCAGTTCGCCCATTCTGGCATTGCCCATGGTCAACTCGCCCAATGCGGCCCTTCCATGGTCAACTCGCCCAATGCGGCCCTTCCATGGTCAACTCGCCCATTTTATTAAAAACATGGTTCATTTTTCTTTGGTTAGCCCGGAATTTTGTTAAAACAGGGTTCGCCTGCCCAAAACATCATAAAAGGGTTCGCTTATCGTTGGCTCACCCGCCCTTTACCAGTTCGCCCAAATCAAAACGATTTATCAAACTAATGTATGTCATAAACCAAAACAATTTCTCAATATTTTCATAATATTTACTCCACAGGACATGCATTTTACTTCACATACTACTCCCTTACCTGGTCTTACGTATCCTTGCTTCTTGATCGCCTTTACCAAGTCCTTAATTCTCGGCTGCAAAATAATTTATTAAAACTATTAATATTTTCCTTTTGAATATTTCCTAAAACTATTAATATTTCTTTTCAAATATTTTTAATCACTTTGGCGAGATTTGAGACTAATCTACAGCTCGCCCAACTGAGCTCGCCATTCGCACAACAGAGCTCACCATTCGTTAATTGACTTACACGTGGGAGCTCGCCTAACATTACTCGCCATTCATTGTGGCTTATATGTGGGAGTTCGCCCAACATTCTCGCCATTCATATATTGACTTATTTGTGGGAGCTCGCCCAACATTTCAACTCGCCATTCATATTGGCTTACATGTGGGAGTTCGCCCACAATTCAACTCGCCATGCCTGTGCATGTGAGTTCACTCGACACGGCTTTTTATTCAGAGGTGGGCTCGCCTATGAATTGAACTAGCATGTGGCGACCTCGCCACTATACCATGCTCCATATTATCTTGGGCGATCATAAGCCCTCGCCCATTCGGGCGATTATTCGGATTATCCAAAAATGTTGGCGAACATGTATATCGCCGATTCATGCATTTCATTAAACTCGCCTCATCCTTTGGGCGAGTACCTTAATCTCTTTGCTTGCCTATTTATTATCATTTTTACACCATTTTCAGTACTTTCCTTGTTCATTCTCGATTATTTTCCAAACTACATCTTGTTCTAGTTTCTTATATATTCTAACAAGATTTAACTAAAACAAGGCTATATCTATGTTTATTACGTTATAAAACATAGAAATATACCATCAATTATCAAGATGAGCATAAAAATATGGAAGCTCACCTTAACCGAATTGCACTTCCAGAAATAGAGTGCTTTCTGCTTCACTTAGCTTTACTTTGCTTATTCCTTAGCTCTTCAACGATGGAGAAAAGGTTTAGCTAACTAAAGGATGAAGTTTTATGGCTCATGTATGAGAGGAATGGAAGAAACAAGATGTGAGTTTGCATTAACACAGGATAGGCGAGAAGGTTTTCAAAGAAGATGTAGTTTACTTCAGTTAGTTTTTCCTCATGTATTCTTCTTATATAGCCATTCAAATCCACTCAGAACCTACCACCTGTTCTTATCCCGTTTTCTTTCATCATTTCACGTCTTTCATGCATTAAAAACTTGTAGAAAATTGCAGCAAATGGAACGGCTATGAGAAGCAAATTTCTGTACGTTTGACTAAGTTTTTCTCTTCTTTTTATCACCTCCTCTCCATGCCACTTCCAGCCGGCTATTTTTGACTTTTTATCTCATCTTTTCTTCATTTGTCCAACAACATTTATTCCCTTTTACACCTTCCATTTCGGTTCCAGCCTTAAATCTTCATATTTGTTCATGCTTTATTTAATGCTTTCACACCATCAATACTATCTTCAACCTTTTTATGAAGATTAAATCTCATCTATTTCTTGTTGCACTTAGATGTTTGTCTTTCTTTCTTTTATACACCATACTATAAATCATAATTTCTAATAATTAAAATGAAAAGTGGAAATTCACATTCCATGTTTCTTTAATTTCGCTAAAAGAATTTATTTCCACTATCAATCGTGTACAAATAAGGTGTATAGTGTAATAAAATCGGGTCTCACATGGCTATTGTGTGACCTTGATCCAGTCCACAATAGATATTTATTTTCTGACACTGTGTGACCTTGATCCAGTCCACAACAGGCCCAGTTGACACCTAATCAGTGCTTACTGCGGACCCCCTCTTGGACTATGGTCATAAGTCTTTCTGAACTGCACTTTCCCTCACGGGAATATCTGAACTGCATGATAATTTATTAGTTGTCAAATGTCTCAAGCTTAGTATGTATATGATTTTCGGTGCTTATCTTTGTATATGATTTCCGAACATATGATTTTAGATTCTGAAACTAATGAGAACTTGATTTGACGATCCGTGTTGTAACGGAATGTGCTAAGCATGCGTAATTTGAATGACATTCAGAATACAGATGTTTATGTTGTAGATTTAAATGAAATGTTTTCTGATGCATTACATATGCATGATTTGATTTTCTGATTAGTATGAAATATGGTATTTGAGCTTTAGTAAATACTTTAGAAAATTGCATATAGAAATTTGGTATCAGTTTTTTATATATATTTCTTATTAAGCTTTCCAAAAAGCTCACCCCCCTTCTCCATCTCCAGATTACTTGCAGTAGGAGTCTATACACGAGGAGCTAGCTCGTCCTTCGAGGTTTTTGGTTCCACCTTGGAGGTAAATTGTGTACAGTTCTGATTAGTATGAAATATGGTATTTGAGCTTTAGTAAATACTTTGGAAAATTGCATATAGAAATTTGGTATCAGTTTTTTATATATATTTTTTATTGGGCTTTCCAAAAAGCTCGCCCCCTTCTCCATCTTCCAAATTACTTGTAGTAGAAGTTTATACACGAGGAGCTAGCTCGTCCTTCGAGGTTTTTGGTTCCACTTTGGAGGTAAATTGTGTATAGTTATTTGGTTTATATTCAGACTTGCATTATCGGTACTTTTGGAATATGGGGATGTAGCTAAGAGAATTACGTGATGTATCTATTTTTTGTGCTAATACATGCATCTTGGATAGTACTATAATTTTTGCTAAGTTGTGAATGCACGATTACTAAAGAATGTTTGAACTAGGACCAGTTATCGAAAGATTTTATCTTGCTAACTTGAATTTTGTCTAAGAGCAGGAATTGAGCATTATGTACAGCTCAACAAGATAAGTAGGAAAAAGAAAAATTTAGTTCATAATTCTGGCATAAGGGTCGTTACAGTAGCATCGAGAAAGGAGGAGGAGCTAGGATTGCCGCTAATAAAGTAGCTATATTTAATAATATGATTAATAATTGTGGTTTAATAGACATGGGATTCCAGGGACAGAGGTTCACTTGGTGTAACAATAGGAGGGGGCTAGCAAGAATCCAAGAACGATTGGACAAAGCCTTTGCCAATGATAAATGGAGATGTAGATTTCCAAAAGCTTTGGTGAAACACTTGCCGAGAACCTATTCAGACCATTGTCCAATCCTTATTCAATGTGATGCTAGTTTGGAAAGTGATAAGGAGAAAAGGCCATTCAGGTTTCAGACTATGTGGCTTACTGTTTCGGAGTTTAATGAATTAGTACAATCTAGATAGAAGAAGGGGCCGCATGATTTAACAAGTAAAGTCAGAAATCTTGCTTCTACTATAAGAATTCGGAATGTACAGAGGTTTGGGAATTTATTTGGGAAGAAAAAATAATTACGATCCAGGATTGGTAGTGTTCAAAAGGAGTTTTACAGAGGCTGGTTGCACCAATTACATGCATTAGAGAGAAAGCTGGTTCGTGAATATAATGATGTCTTGTATCAGGAAGAATTGTTTTGGTTTCAAAAGTCTAGAACACAATGGATTACGGATGGGAAAAGAAATACTAAATTCTTTCATCTAACTACTGTGAAGAGAAGAAGGAGAAACAAAATTGTTATACTTAAAGACGACTTTGGGGTATGGTTATAGGACTAAGAGACTTTGAAATCCTTGGTGCGTAATTTTTATATAAATTTATATAGTATAAATGGGGAAGAAAGGAGTTGGTTACCATGTAATCAATGCCCCAAGTTGCAAAGCAATGCCTGCATGAGCTTAGATGGTAGTATATCGTTGGATGAAATGCGATTACCTTTGTTCCAAGTGAAGCCGTGCGATTACCTTTGTTCCAAGTGAAGCCGTGGAAAGTCCTAGATGTGGATGGGTTCTATGCTGGATTTTTTCAGAGGTATTGGGATATTGTAAAGGATTCATTGATGAACACAGTAAGTGAAGCTTTTGAGACTGGTTCTATGCAGATAGATTTAAATGAAACTTTGGTCACTTTAATTCCAAAAATTCAAAACTCGGAGTTGGTGAAACATTTTTGACCAATAAGCCTTTGTTACGTTCCCTACAAGATCTTATCCAAGGTATTAGTTAACAAGATACGACCTTATCTAAGTGATCTTATAGGTCCTTTACAGGCCAGTTTCATTTCGAGAAGACAAGCAACTGATAATATTTTGGTTGCCCAGTAGATTATTCATACAGTCGGAAAATCGAAGGCTAAGGAAGGATTGATTAGCATAAAAATCGACTTAGAAAAAGCCTACGATTGGATTAGGTGGGAGTTTCTTGAAGAAACGCTCATAGACTTTGGGTTTCAGTAAAATGGGTTAAGTTAATTATGTTTTGTGTGAAGCATACGAAGATCTCAGTTTTGTGGAATGGTGAGAAGACTGAGTCGTTCACTCCAGCAAGGGAAGGGGATCCCTTATCCCCCTATCTCTTTTTTTTTTATGTATGGAGCGGTTAAGCCATTTAATAGAAGATGCAGTTAAAGATGGGACTTGGAAACTAGTATCAGTTTGACGTGGAGGGCCTAGAGTCTCGTATTTGTTATTTGCGGATGACCTATTCTTGTTTGGGAGTGCTAAGGAGAAACAGGTGAGAAAGATGAAGGCAGTTATGGATGAATTTTGTAAAGCATCAAGTGCTAAAGTTAATGTGGAGAAGTCGAAACTATTTGTTTCTCTGAAAGCTGCTCCAGGCAGTGCTAGACAGGCAAGCTGAATTCTAAGTATTGGAATCACGTGTGACCTAGGAAAATACCTAGGAATTCCAGTCATTCAGGAGAGGGTAACCAAGAAGACTTATCAAGAGGTGATTGATAAGATTAGTTCCAAACTAGCGGGGTGGAAAGCTCAGTGTCTAAGCATGGCTGGAAGGGCAACTATGATTAAAGCAGTTACATCAGCTATTCCATCCTATCAAATGATGACAGTAAGATTGCCTAAGACAGTCAATGAAACTATTGTTAAGATGAATAGATCCTTTCTCTGGGGTGGTATAGAGGACAAGAAGAGAAGACACTTAGTAAGCTGGAATAATGTCTGTTTACCAAAGAAATTTGGTAGTTTGGGCATTAGGAGTATGGAACGACAAAACAGAGCTATGTTACAGAAAACAGCTTGGAGAATGGTTACTGAGCCTCAAAAATTTTGGGTTCGTGTACTCTCAGAGAACTATGGTGTTCATGGTGATGCAATAAGATATGCTAGCAGAGAGGACTGGACATAAGGGTTGCCTCTAAGACGTGTGATCTGGTTAAGGCTGGCAGAAACCTAACAGTTGGTTTAAGAAGAAGGATTGGTGATGGTATGGATACTTTTTTTCTGGATGGACTATTGGCTGGGAAAACCGATTATAGAAATTGTGGAGAGGGTGCCAGAATTTGTTGATAGATCGACTAAAGTAAGTTCTTTTATTAATGACTCTGGGCATTGGAATGCAGAACTTCTATTCGCCCAATTACCCAGTGTTATTGTGTTGAAGATCTTAGGATGGCCTTTACAAAAACTGGGTTGTTGGAAAGATAAGTGGATATGGCAACACAATGCAAATGGTGATTTCACAGTGAAGTCTGCATATATAATGGATGGGCTACATAAGACAAATGCAACTGAAGGTTATTTTAATCGGCTATGGAAAGCCCCAACACCTTTACGTTGGCTACGTTTTGTTCGGCTAGCTCGTAGAGATAGACTACCAACTAATCAATTGCGCACTACCAACTAATCAATTGCGCTTTATTAGGGGACGTGCTAGCTCAAGCTTGTGTGAGTTGTGCATGAATTCGGTAGAGAGTACATTGCATATTCTTAGAGATTGCCTATCATCAGCTGTGGTGTGGAAGTTGCTCTTTAAGGGATCACAATTCTGAAGAATTCTTTCAAACAACATTAGAGGAATGGTTTGATTTAAACCTGAATACCAGCGCTAATAAGGATATGAGAGAAGTTGACTGAAGAACCTTATTCGTCACTGCAGT
Organism: Heritiera littoralis; assembly: GCA_031772115.1. Lineage (NCBI taxonomy): Eukaryota > Viridiplantae > Streptophyta > Magnoliopsida > Malvales > Malvaceae > Heritiera > Heritiera littoralis. The sequence continues at coordinate 3,727,851 of JAPDPK010000061.1, read as the reverse complement.
ATGGAGACTTTGGTATAGAAGGTATAGGCTGGTTTTTAATACAGACGAAAATGAGGTAAGCGTAGAGAAATTTGTAGAACACATAAGAACAAGGGCTTCAGAAATTCACAAAGCTTGGAATAGGGTAATAAAGAAACACCTTGAGGAAAGAGTTATCAGCTGGTGTAAGCCGCCAGAAGGTTTTTCCAAGATTAACATTGATGGAGTAGCCCGTGGCAATCCAGGTGTAGCAGGGGCAAGAGGTCTAATAAGGTCACATTCAGGTTCTTGGGTGGTAGGATTTAGAGCGAATCTTGGCTGTTGTTCTAATATAGCAGCAGAACTGTTTGCGGTTAGATTTGGATTGCTCTTAGCATGGGATATGGGTATAAGAGCAATTATTTGTGAATTTGATGCTAAAGTAGTTTTGAATCTTGTACAGGAGGCAAACTCCCATTTGCATCCGCTTGGGTGCTTGATAGAGGATATAAGGATAATCAAAACAAGGCAATGGGATTGCAGACTACAACACGTACTTAGGCAGGGAAATTTTTGTGTAGACACTTTGGTAAAGTCAGCTTGTGAACTAGATAAGGATTATGAACAACTGCCGGCTCCACCTGAAATTTTATGGCTGCAAGTAGATGCAGACAATAGAGGTGTGGCGTTCTCGAGAGGGTTTGTCTTAAGATAATACTTATTTATCTATGTATTTATTTATTTTTCACTTTCTCTTTGTAACCAAAAAAAAAATTTATGACAATACCACTTTGAAAATTATAAGAAGGGCAAGTTTAGATATACAGATATCTAATTTAAAAAAAAATCAAAATTTAGAAAAATTAAATTAAATATTTTATTTAAAAAAGAAATTCAAATGAAATTTTTATGTTCTTTCTCAAAATAAAGACATATTAAATGGGTACAAATTTTTTGAAAATTAAAATTACTGTTGCTAAAATGGATGTGTCAGCTTCAAATTTCATCCAACAACAAAATTCAACTGAATATAAATTAAAATTTTAAAAATAAACAGAGTAGATCTTAACTAAAAAAATCGAAATGCTAAAAATAAATTTAAAAAATTAACTTAAAAAAAAATTAAAAGTAAAGTAAAAACATATTAGAGAGATAATTTTTTTTTTAAAAAGAAAGTGTTAAAAAAATTAAAGTCTTCAATAAAATAAAATACAAAAAAATAATAATAAAAGCAACATAAAAAAAAGTCAATTGTCACTTGATAGGTGGCAAAAAACTGTAGACAGACCTAACAAACAAATTATAAGTTCTGAAGATAAAAATTAGAAGCTTTAAAAAAAAATCATGATATAACAAATGGTGCAAAATGTTGGAAAAAATATCCCTCAAACAAACACTCACAAAAATGAAAGAAAGTAAAAACAAATACAATAATTTTTATGTGGTTTGGCCCAACCAAATTGGCCTATAACCACCCAACTAATCTCATAGCCAATCAAATAATTACAACTATGTAATTTTTAGAAGAAAAAAATTGTAAACTCCTTACAAAGCCCAAAATCCAACTACCCAAAGAACCCAACTACACCCTTTATAATAGCCCAAATCCTAATTATTCTATTGGTATTTACAACTTTTTGGACAATTTACAAACCAAGCCTGACACATCATTTATAAAGGAAGAGCCCTTATAACTTCTCTTATACTTTCGATGTGGGATTCAAGGCAAACCCTAACAAATCCTCCCTTGACTTGAATCCTCAAACTCCTCAAACTGCTCAATAACATTTGAAAAACTAATATGCCTTTGAGTCTTCTTATTTTTGGGAACAATTCTATCCTTTGTATTATCAAGCAAATATAGTTATTTCTCATTCCTCTTTCCTTGCAAAACTGAATCACCATTCTTGTATACTTTGCAACAATCATCATTACCAATATATGTGTACCCACGTGAAGCTAACTCATCCAAAGAAATCGAATTGTAGCTAAAACTGAGCATATACCTCACATTACGAAGAGTGCTGACACCACTATCATGAAGCTTGAGTTGAATATTCTCAATACCTTTAATGTTTACTCTATTACCATTCCCAACTATAATATTGCCTAAACTTTCAACCTTTTTCAATTCATCAGCAATCTTTATCATTGCAAATATGCATCGACACAGCTGAATCCAAAACCTAACCTTTCTCAAAAGTATGAGACTTAACCAAACAAGTTGCCTATACATCATCATCTGAATCAGACACAGCAACAAATGTCTCATTCTTCTTTCCATCATCACTCTTTTGTTGGGCTTTCTTGAATGTAGCCATATCCTCCCTTAATGTCTTACAATGTGTTTGGATGTAACTTTTCTCTCCACAATAATAACATTCCATCTCACTATAATCTTTGAATTTTGATCTTGATCTCTCTCTTGATCAACCATATCTTTTATTAGTTCTTCATCGAGTAAAACCTTCTATAGTAGCTAAAACACTTCCCGCAAATGAAGAATCTTCTTTGCCCATAAATCTTTCATTCTCATGTAACACAACAATCACATCATCCAACATTAAAGTAGTTTTACCTACAAATAAAGTCTGAACTAAAGGTATATAGAACTTAGGCAAAGATGACAACAACAACAATGTCTTCTCTTCTTCTTTCAACTTTTTAGAATCAATAGCTAATAAATGTGAAACTAGTCTATTAAATTCATTTAAGTGATCATGGAGACTTATACCTTCATCCATCTTTAGAGAATATAAATTCATTTTTAAACACAAACTATTTGTCAGCGATTTTGATGCATAGATGTCTCCCAGCTTCTTCCACAATCCAATTGGTGTCGTCTCAGTTAATACATTATACTTAATCTTTGGAGCAAGTGCTAATCTAATTGTGCTCACAGCCCTCTTTTGAATTTCAACCCAATCTTTATCAGACATTCCATTTGGCTTATTTTTGTCTAATGCCAAATCTAGATCTTGTAGCACTAGAAAATCTTTGAATCGTACTTTGCCATAACATAAAATTACTTTTACCATCAAATAAAGGAATCTCAAACTTAGGCATACCTCCAGACATAGTTTTAGTCATAGCTTTCCTCCTCTCGCAAAATCACCAACCTTCAGCTCTGATATCACATGTTGGGAAAAATATATCCCTCAAACTAACACCCACAAAAACTGAAGAAAGAAAAAACGAATACAATAATTTTTTATGTGGTTTGGTTCAACCAAATTGGCTTATAACCACCCAACCAATCTAATAACCAATCAAATAATTACAACAATGTAATTTTTAGAAGAGAAAATTGTAAACTCCTTACAAAGCCCAATTACCCAAAGAACCCAACTACACCCTTTATAATAGCCCAAATTCTAGCTATTCAATTAGTGTTTACAACTCTTTGAGACAATTTACAAACTAAGCCTAACACATCATTTATAAAGGAAGAGCCCTTATAACTTCTCTTATACTTTCAATATGGGATTTAAGGCAAACCACTATAGACGCCTAATTTTGTTCGAATTTATAAATTATTTTGATAAATTTGATACTTATTATTATTTAAATTTTATTTTTTTTAATTAGTAATTTCATTTGTATATATTATATTATTTATATTTTACTTTATTTATTGATTCAATCCAATCAACAACCAATCAATACATTTAATGGGGTCCTATTCTCCATAACCGTCAGCCACCTCTTCTGCCAAGCCATCCGATCTCCGCTGGCCCCAAGACAACCTTACTCTCCTTAAAAAAAACCACCATTTGGTCATTGCCAGGGGGTCGGCCATTTTGCTCTTCTTGCTCGACAACACAGACCATTCTTGGTCACCATTCATCATCGCCAAGCAGCAAACTCCAACACCCACAAACCAAAACTCAAACTACAACCACTCAACCCACAACCAAGCTATTTGAAAATACCTAGAAAACCTTTGCCAAGCAACCTTACCAGCAACCACCGCGCACCGCCTAGCCCACATAAGTAGCCACGAGCCTTTGCCTAGTGACAACCAACAAACACAAAACCCTTTACCAAACCCCTAAACTACCACAGGACCCGAGCCCCCATTACTGAAAGAGAGAACCCCCATTTTCGGCCTAAACCCATCTATCCTCTGCTCAGCAAAACCACACGCACACACACAATAGCTAACATAAACAAAAAACAGAGACAACAAACAAATCAACAACAGCAAAATCAACTAAAAAAAAAGAGAGAAGAAGGAGGTTCGGTTTAGGGGTTTTAGGAAGCTTCGGGTTACAATATTTAGAGAAGAAGCCGCCAAGGAGGAGAGGAAGGCTGATATGAAGATCGGTGGCGAAGGCGTCGGCGGATGAAGGCAGATTTGGGCTTGAAAGTCGACGGCTTTAGCTCCAGATCTAGGGCTTTTTAGGAGGTTTTAGGGAAAACTAAGCCTAGATTTGGGCTCAGGAGGTTAAGGAGCATAGGAAAGTGGAGAACTTTTTTTTTATTTGGCCATTGGCGACGGCGGCAGGCAGCGGCGGACAGTGGTCCAACGATGGTCGGAAATCGCCTGGCCAAGAGCCTCTGAATTTTTTTTTTGTGAAAAGAAGTTGAAAATGAAGAGATAAAAAAAGGGGGGGTTTAATAGTTTTTTTATAAAGAAAAAAATGAAAGGATCCGGGCGTGGACCCGAATCCGACTCGGGTCCGTGCACTTGACCCGCGAAGGAGGCCACCCTCATGCCAGCCAACCGACCCGGCTCCAAAACCTGTGCACCTAGTCCGCTACCTGCCTCTGCGCCAGCCCACTTGCTTTAGGCTTGACTCCCACATCTAGGCCCAATCAACTTTGACCCATTTTGAAGGCCCAACAGTAGTCTTGGGACTTTCTTTAATTGGGTTTTTAGCCCAAATTTTGGTATCTTCTTTCTTTTATTTATTTATTTATTTTAATTTAAACTTAACAATATTTGTTTATCTATTTGTTTGTTTATTCGCATGATTATTTAAATCTTTAAAATAGCAAAGTTTCTTGATTCCTTAATAAAATATGTATAAAAAAAAAAGGAAACTAAAAAATATATATGTTTAGTTAGAATAACTTGCAAATTAAATTGTATTATCTATGTGAAAATTAATTAGTTTTTGTAAATATCTTTCTGATGATGAGATTTCTTAAAATTCACAAGTAGTGATTTTTTGATAATTCCTAGGATCGAATTAAATTTTCTTAAATATTACCAGCGTATTGGGATATTTAAGTAATTTTAATTCGATGTAAATTATTTTTATATATAGTTGATTTTATGAAACAAATTAACATTTTTTGGGAAAATAAAAAATAAACAAATAATGAAATTTTAATTTAATTAAATTTTCGATTATGGGATATTGCGGAAGTTACAAGTAGTGATTCCTAACTGATCTCTAGGTGAGAGGAATCTGCTAAATGTTACCAGAGTATTATAATGCTTAGTGTGATTCTTCAATAATATTGATTTTTATTTAAAATAAATAAAATAAAATTTTATTAAAGATTTATTATAAATCCACGTGCATCATTCATTTCCTGTTTGCATCATACACATCCATGGTTAACTATAAAAAAATAAAATGTGATTCTTAAGAAATCCTTAGGTGAGGAAAATTATTTCTAATATTACAAAAAATATTGGAGTATTTGATCTAATTCTTCAATACAAAAAGGTTCACATTCAATTAAAAAAAATTTTAACTTTTCTAAAAATGAAAGAAATGATTTTTTGACAAATAATAGAAAAATGATTTTGAGAAAAGAGAAATAAAAATTGCAATAAAAATAGAAATTATTTTTAAATATTAAATTAAGACAATTTCATTAAAATCAAAGAATAACACATGATTACGATGGTACCATTTTTAACGGGGTTGTGGGGGTGCTAATCCTTCCCCACGCGTAATCGTACTCTCGAACTCGATTTTTGTTTTCGCAATCCAAAAAAGTTGTCTTTTTAATAAAACTTAATTAATTTTGAGTTTTTGTTAAAAAGATAAATATTTTTAGGTGACCAATCACACCTAGACAAAAAAGATTGGTGGCAACTCTCTTTGTTTTTAAATGTTTTCAAAATCGTCGAGTTGTCGAGTTTTCGGACGAAATCGTTACGACAGCTTAGCAACTCCACTGGGAACTTTTTGAGGGTCAAGCCATTCATTAATCATGTGTTATCCAAAGTTTTAATTTAATAGTCTTGATTGATATTTAAACTTAATTCACTTGGATTTTGAAAATAATTTTTGTTTGCATTTGCTTTTTATGTTATTTATTTTATGTTTGTACATACTTGTTGTTAATAAATTGTTGAGGCATTTAGGATAAAGATAATAATTTAATTTGATTCTGACATGTTCCCTCATGCACACACTTGCATGTACATTTTCATAACATGAGCTCTATACCCGAGTTCCATCCTTCTTAAGAGGGAGTAGAGTAGGTATGCTCTTGTGAGGTAATGACCTCCGCAATGGCAAGTGAAATACTCCCACTCAAATTAAATCTTGCTTGTCCAGTGAGGTATAATTTGGAAACCTTTAGATTCTTAAAACCAAGCTCAGCATATAGAGAGCCTCAGAAGGCCACCCTTAGGAAAAGCCATGTCCCATTTTTGTGGAAATTATCTCGAAATTAGGACACATGAGGGAACATTTTTACTACTTTTTTTCATATCATAACTCTAATAATTTTTCAAATTCATGCTCTCATAAAATCAAAAGATATTTGTTTTCAAATAAAATTTTACAATTTTAAAGAATAAAACAAAGATTTATTCGGTTTTTCTTCTTTGTCAAAATAACATGAAAATATTCCTTCATTCTTTAATACAATTTAAAAAATAACAATATTTTATTTTTTTTGAAACTTATGCATAGACACAAATTTTTTTTTATGAAATAAAAAGTGAGTACATTGTCACATTCCTTTGAAAATAGATTAAATAAAAAAGGAGGTTAAAGAAAATAAATTTTGGTGTGAAAATAAGAAATGGATTTTCTTTTTTAAAAAAAAATTAAAAGAAAGAAGAAAAATCTATTCTTAAAAAAAAAAAAGAAATCATCAAACTTTAAAATTTAAAAAAAAAAAAAGAATTCATTCATTGAATTTGAATAAGGAAAAATTTTGATTCTTTTATTCTTAAATTTTAGCATAGCATATTTCATTACATTAATGCATTCACATCACATAATAAAGAGAATATTTGTCTTTTTGGGTTAAAGGAGGTCAAAAACATGGGAGATCAATTGGAAGCTAGACTTACTATTTTGGAGAATAATCAAGAGGAGTTTGGACATGATATACGGGATATAAAGGTGAAGCTAGCTAAGATAATGGAGTTGCTTGAAAGTTTGGCAGCGACTAAATTGGTTCATTCTCAAGGGTCGTTGTTGTTTCCAGAACAACTACATGTTGAATCATTAGCAAGCTGAGACCAATCGACTTTTCATGAAATGGCTTACCAGGGACACTCCGATGCTCTCAATTGTCCAGACGATGATCCTGTGGTAGAAGAGGCTATGAAAAGGGTGAATAAGGTAATGGATGAACTTAAAGGCCTTACAACTAAAGCAGAACCTTATGGCCTTAAACAATCCATACCAAGTAGGCCATTACAAAACCCTAACCCTCATCTCAATTCTTTTCAGCCACCTATCCAAGCACTCCAAACAGGACCTGCTACCTTTGTTTGACCTCCACGAATTGGTCCACAGCCAAACTTTTATCCTCGACCTACTACTTTTCAACCACATATTCAAGCTTTTGGAATAGGATCTCCTAGTCTCGTCCAACCTCAACATGCCTGTGCGTTGGTGAACCCATATGCTTACACCAATTCTACTCGACCAGCTTTTCACCAAATTCCTAATGTCCAAGCTTTTATGCACCACCACCTGCTCAAGTTAAAAATCCAAGTCTTGCCCAAAAACAATCCAAGAAGATGAAACACACACAGCTTGACCCTTTACCCATAACATATGGCAAACTTTTCCCCTATCTACTTGAAAGGCACCTTGTTGCCCCTGTGTTCTTAAAACCCTTAGAGCCTCCATACCCAAGATGGTACAACGCAAATGCAAAATGTGAGTACCACACAAGAAATATTGGGCACTCCATCGAAGATTGTAAGGCTTTCAAGAACAAGGTGAAAGAATTGATTGATGCAAAGTTGCTCGATATAAGGGAGGTGGTTAACCGGGAAACCACAACGCTTGATTAGAGGGTGAAAAGGGTAGCTATTGTTGTGAAATTTCTTTTTGAAAAACTTTGAATGTTGAGGGCACTAGAATAGTAGAGAGTTTAGTAAGGAACTTTTGAATCTTGTAAACAATTCCTTTATGAATATGAATGTTACAAGGTTTTATATAAGTTTGCATTCACTTCATTCATATGTGCATAGTACGATTTTGACAGAAGAATAATAAGGCTAACAATAATTGTTTCCTTAAAAAAAAAGGGTGATCAAAACAATTAAATGGTCAAACGACAATTTTCAGTTGGTGTACAGCTTGTGACATTATGAAATAATAACAAGGTTGAAATTTTTTCAGATTCACAATTTCAATACAATAAAAGCTTCATGTTAACATGGCAATCATGACATCTAATTTAAGGTTATTACAGGATTTGGTGTAAACATAGCTTGAACATTGAAAAGCTTTGGAGATAGTTTTGGACCATGGAAGAGACAGAAATGATTCGAATGGAAAGGATGGAAAAAGCACAGCAAGAGATAAGAGAGCAATTATCACAGATAGCAGGTTTGTTGGAAAAGTTGAATGATGGAAAAGAAATGATGGGAGAATTAGCTACTCAAGAGGGGCATCAGTTGTGAAATGCTGAGGTTTCCTTTAGTCCAATCAACACTGGCTCACGAGAAACCAAAACATCTCAATAGCCATAAGCAATGTCCACTAAAGATTATGTATGCCCTAATATGCCATCTTCAGTCGACTGTAGTCAATTTCAGGGGCATGCAACTCCTACAATAAACCCCCTCGAATTAACTCATATTGCCAATCTAGATATTCACAAAGAGCAAGGGATGCCACAAGTGAAAGAAGGCTCATGTTCCCAACAAAAGATAGAGCTTATAGAAGAAAGGCTTCAAATCGTTGAAGGAATGGATTTCCATGGATCTTTGGATGCAACTAGATTATGCTTAGTACCTGATGTAGTCATTCCTTTAAAGTTTAAGGCCCTAGAATTTGAGAAGTACGATAGGACCACTTGTCCAAAGGCCCATATCACTATGTACTGTAGAAAGATGGCAGTGCATGTGCATGATGACAAGTTATTGATCCATGTTTTCCAAGACAGCCTTAAAGGATCTGCTGCTAGGTGGTATACACAATTGGGCAGGGGCGATGTTCACTCATGGGAAGATTTGGCAAGGGCATTTGTCGCCCAATATAAGCATATTGTGGATCTAGCCCCAGATTGTTTATCTTTGCAAACCATGGAGAAGAATGCTACTGAAGGCTTTAGAGAACATGCCCAGAGATGGAAGAATGTTGCTACCCAAGTCCAGCCTCCCCTCACATAAAAAGAGACTGCAGCTTTGTTTCTTAGTACCCTCCAAGCACCATATTATGATAGGATGATTGGGAATGTTACTAAGAATTTTGCCGACATAATAGCCTCCGGAGAGATGATTGAGAATGCAATCAAGAGAGGCAAGATCAAGATAGGTGACATGGCTGATAACAGACTCGAAAGAATGGAAGAAGAAGTGCAAGCTGCGGCATTTGAAGGGCAATTTCCCAGAAATTCCACTCCACATAATCCCTATTTGCCTCACCCATTGTACCATCCAACCTTGAACAATGTTTCCTATGATCCTTATCTTTATTCACCAATCCCACAACCAAGATTCCAAGCAAACTCTTACCCTCCAACGGTTGCTCATGTGCCTATCTTTATACCTAGGCCAGTAGCTCAACCTTTTCAACAATCAATAAACAACAGAAAAAGATCGAGAAGCAACCAGGGAAAAATCCTAATTCCAATCTCCGATCTTTTGCCTCTTTTGGTGAAAAACCAATATCTGACCCCTGTTTCTTTGAGAACAGCTTCAAACCCATGGGCTAAGAGCTATGATCCGAACAGCAGATGTGACTATCACAAGGGGGCAATTGGGCACTCCACAGAAAAATGCAGGTAATTGAAGGAAAGGATTGAAGAGCTTATTAGTGGGGGAATCTTGACTCAACAACTTATGGAAAAATGGCAGTCCACTTTGATGTAAAGTTAGGTCATGATGAGAAACTAGATAGGAAGAAACTGGAATGTCAAGATTTCAGAGTTTGTGTTTTGTTGGAAAATGCTTTGTCAGTTCCATTGGCCTAAATGACAGTTGTATGAGCATAACCTTTTGCATAATTTGTTTTCCAGTGGCATGTGATAAGAATGTTGCTTTTCTTCATGTTAATGATAAAAATGGTTTTAAGAAAATTAATGATTACTATCATAGATGAATGTCTTAAATCATCCTCGGATCATATCTCAACAAAACCTATGTCACTCGGGAGCCAAAAAGCTAAATTGGGGCATAAGATTTTGAAAGTCCGATTTGTTTTCCATTTGACCATGACAAGGCTTCATTATTAATGATTTTCAATGAAATGATAAACTTGCAAAATCTTTTGAGAATAATTTAGAAATCAATTTATGACAATCTCGAAGATTTTGGATATTGGCAGTTTGATATTTGGCAAGATCATTTTGAAATACCTTTCCACCTAAATTCTTGTACAAATTCCAAATTCTTCAATCCTGTACTCCCGAGATGCCTTTCGCCCATGTTTTAGGGCAAGATAAAAAAAAAGGGAACCAAAGTTGAGGATTTTCCATCAAATGTCCATTTGCATAATACCTTAAGATGTGCATTACCTTTTTCCGTAAATTGAGATGTGGTGTGTGAGGCCAAGCTCTGTCATATTAAAGTGTTGCATTACAAGAGAATAAAAAAAAAGAAAAGAAAGGAAAAAAAAAGGAAAAGAAAAAAATGAAATTGAACGTGACACCATGCAAACATGATATTTAGATGATTTCAAAAGCCAAAAGAAAAAATTATCCTAAAAATTGCTTTTCAATAGAAGTATCTTAATTTTAGATGATGAATGGCCGTCTTTCACATTCCATTCACAAATATAAACATTATCCTTTTGCTACCCTTTTTGAGCCTGATAATTTCTTTCACAATAAACCTCTTCCAAAGATCACCCTCCACACCGGGGGGCATGTGCAGAAAATATCTCTTCAAAGAAAATGAATGATTAAACTTTTGTTTTCGATCAAATAAGGTTTACTATGTTGTGGGACAATTTGGGGCAAATTAGATTTGAATCCTTGGACATGAATCAATGAAAAAAAATGTAAAAAAAAAGGAGAAATGTTGACACCTAATTTTGTCCCATTTTTGCTATTATTATTATTATTATTTGTTATTATCAGTCCCAAGTCCCATTTCCCATCACATTAAATGCTTTGGATATGCCAGATCTACCGGCCAGACCTACTGTCTCAACCGCCGGCGTCCAACTCTTCCCCCTATGTCTCGGTTCCAGCAAAAGCACCTCTTCCCGATGCTCTCCATCCCATCCCAGATCAATTTCTAGGGTAGCTAGGAGACAGTAACAAGATCTGATGATCTTGTGGATTGATTCTGAACTGGGGGAGGGTTCCAAAATCGGTTTAAGAAAACCCCAAGCAAAGATTTTTGGGACTTCTTCGGGCAGAGAGAATAGAACCGAAACCCTAAGCCGCCACCACCGAAGCCACTCACCACCATCATCACCATCACCACCATCATCCACTCATCACCATCATCACCGTCCACTCACCACCATCATCACCAGCCACTCGCCACCTAGATCATCATAATCACCACCAACGAAACCAAGTCCCCTAACCCTAATCCGAAAAACCCGAGAAACCCAAGAACCCAAACCCGTGAACGAAAACCAGATCTAAGGCCCCTATAGTACCTAAAAAAAAAAAAGAAAACAACCCAAACAACAGCAAACACAAAAGGACCAACAACCAGATCTAAAGCCATCAGCTAAAAAAAAAGAGATAAAGAAAAGAAAACAAAAAGAGGGGTAAAATGGCTTTCGGGAAAGCTAGATCCGGGAGGTTGGAAGGGTTTTTGGGCTAAACGGAGCTCGGATCAGAGTAGAGGGAGAGAAGTGAAGTGTTTTAGGGCTGTTGGACAGCTCACCGGTGACCAGCGTACGGTGGCGCACGGCGGTCGGAAATCACCCGGAGAAGGAGAGGTTGAGAGGATTTTGGGGTTTTCGAAGTTTTTTTTTAAGGAGCTCAGTAACAAATGAAAGAAGAAAAAAATAAAGTCTTTTATAAAGCATCAAAACGGTGCATTTTGACCGGCTGACCCGCGTGCCACCCACAACCCGGATCCACGACCCGCGTGCCGACCCGCTCTAGTCACCCCAACTGATCCGGCCCAGCAACCTTAGCCCGCTTCAAGTGGTTATTGGGCCTGATTTTTGGGCCCGGTTGGAAGGTTGTCTTTGGGTTCTCAAACCCAACCCATTTGGTATATATTTATTTATTTATTTAGTCATTTAGTGTTTATTTAATTATTTATTCTATTAAATATGATATTTGGTGTATTTTAATATATTTGCATAACACAAAAATAAATATTTATTTATAAAATTCTTAAAGATTTAATGACCTTAAGTTTAATTTTGGAATTAATCTTAATAATAAATGTATAGTTTTAAGAAATACATGTAAATAAATAAATAAAATATATATAGTCTAAGTGTATATATAAATATATATATAAAGTACATAAAATATATATATATATATATATATATATATATACACACACACACTACATATGTAAATAAAGAATATAAAATAAGTATACAGAACACATATAACCACATAGTTGTTTTTCTACATAAAATAAATATTTTCTTAAACAATTTACTATAAAAATCTTTTTAGAAAGCTAAGAAATATATATAATTTTGAGATGCACATAGGAAATAAAAATGTGTAAATAAGTATAAAATATAACCATATAGTTTTTTTTATTTATATAATTAAACAATTGTATAAAGGAATATTTTAGGAAGCTAATAAATAAAAATAAATAAATAAAGAATAAAATAAAATAAAGTAAGCATAGAATTATTCCGATGATGAGATACCGTAGAAGTCACAAGTAGTGATTCTTCGAATATATCTAGGTAAGAGGAATTTATCGAACGTCGCAAAAAGTATTGAGATATTCGATTTAATTTCTCAATGTTCAAATTCGTGCTTATTTTTAAAAATATATAATAATATATTTTGCAATAAAGAATATTTTTAAAAAATATATTAATTAAATAAAAATTAATAAACACAAAAGGTAATGGAGATAGGTGGGAGAAATTAATAAAAAATGGGATTTTAGAGATGTATGAATACAAAATAATTAAATCAATAAAAATTAATAATAATAAAGTTTCAAAAGTGATTAAATTAACCAAATAAATGGTAATAGGATTTTAATAAAGAATGATAACAAAAGGGATTAAGTTAATAAATCTAAATAAATAAAGACAAGAATTAATGGAGATAAAATAATTCGTAAGAGGTAAAAGCTAATGCCCGATGATGGGATGTTACGGAAGTCACAAGTAGTGATTCTTAACTAATCCCTAGGTAAGAAAAATTTCACTAAATGTTGCCAAAAGTATTGGAATATTTAGTGTGGTTTTTTCAATACACAAGCTTTTATCTTAAAAATATATGATAATAAAATTAAAATCAACAAAAATGACAAAATAAATAATATAAAATAACAAAAATAAACAATAAACGAACTATATAAGAAAGTAAAAATCTATGTGCGTCATATATTGTATGCTTGCATCATATGCATAAAGGTTAAAATTAAAACAAATGGAGTTCGTCCGATGATGGGATGTTACGGAAGTCACAAGTAGTGATTCCTAACTGATCCCTAGGTGAGAAGAGTTGTACTAAATGTTGCCAAAAGTATTGGAATATTTAGTATGATTTTTCAATAATTTAATTTTTTGTTAAAAATAAAAATAAGTTTTTAAAAGAAAATTAATAATAAATTTTAAATTTAATAAATGTCTGATGATAGGATGTCATGAAACTCACAAGTAGTGATTTCTTGGCTGATCCCTAGGTGAGAGGAATCTGTTAAATGTTACCAGAGTATTGGGATGCTTAGTGTGATTCTTCAATAATATTTATTTTTGTTTAAAATAAATAAAATAAAATTAAAAAGTTTTTATTATAAAAAATTCATTTGCATCATTTTTTTATCTGTTTGCATCATATGCATTCATAATAATTTTCGAAACAAGTGTGAATCTACCGAAGATGAGATTCTATAGAAGTCACAAGTAGTGATTCTTAAGAAATCTCTATGTGAGGAAAATTATTTTAAATGCTGCCAAAAGTATTGGAGTATTTGATTTAATTATTCAATACAAAAGGGTTCACATTCACTTTCGATAAACAAAATCTAACCCTTTTTTTTTTAAATGAAAAATAATTTTGATGAATAATAAAATGTTTTCAATAATGGAATAAAACATGAATTATTTTTAAATATTAAATTAAGACCATTTTATTAAAATTAAAGGATAACACATGATTATTATGGTACCGTTTTTTAATGGGCGTCGTGAGGGTGCTAATCCTTCCCCACGCATAACCGTACTCCCGGACCCGATTTTGTTTTCGCAGACCAAAAATTATCTTTTTAATAAAACTTAATTAGTTTTGAGATTTTGTTAAAAAGATAAATATTTTAGGTGGCCAATCACACCTAGTCAAAAAAGATTGGTGGCAACTCCTTGTTTTTAAATGTTTTCAAAAATCGTCGAGCGCGAAGCCGTTACGACAGCTTGGCGACTCCACTGGGGATTTTTTGAGAGTCAAGCCATTTATTAGTCATGTGTTATCCTAAGTTTTAATTTAATGGTCTTAATTAATATTTAAATTTAATTTCTTTAATTTTAAATAATTTGTTGCATTTGTGTTTTAGCTATTATGTTTATTTTATGCCATTCTTTATTTTTTATATATATGTTATTGCTAATAAATTGTGGGGCATCTAGTATTGGGGTTATGGTTTGATGAATGTTTGATATGTTTCCTCATACACACACTTGCACATGCATTTGCATAACATGAGCTCTATACCCGGGCTCCATCCTTCTTAGGAGGGAGTAGAGTACTTTTGCTCTCGTGAGGTAATCACCTCCGCAATGACAATCGAAATACTCCTACTCAAATTAAATCTTACTAGTCCAGTGTGGATGACAGTAAGGTATAATTTGGGAACCTTTTGACCTTTTAGAGACCTAAACTAGCATATAAAGAATCTTAAGTCCAATCTTAGAGCCATGCCCGATTTTTGAAATTAGGACACAAGAGGGAACATTATTTGACCCCATTTCTTGTATCAATAATAAAGGTACTGTAGATTTTGGTTTGAATTGTCCATAATTCAAGTTTTTGAAATTTTTCTTGTTTTTCAAAAGAGATTTTTTAAAAATAATAAAATTGTAGAAAGAGATTTTGTAAAATAAAAAGAAAGAAATCTAAGTTTTTTTAATAAAAAAAAGGTGTGAGAAAAACAATAAAACAAACTTTTCTTTCAAAACAATGAGAATAATTTTTCTTGAAAAAAAGAGAAGAGGAATTACTTCTAAAAATCTGGACATAAAAATGGAAATAAATAGAAAAATGCATTTTATAAAGCAATAAGAAAGAGAGTTGATATTTTTCTAAATAAAGGTAAAATAGAGTCAACAAAATCCTTTCTTCTTTTTCTTTTTCCCTTCTGAATAATTCAAAGAATAAGTTAACATGCAAAAAAAAAAAGGTCTTTTTTGAGGTTGTATAGGAATTCTGAATGAGAGTTTAAAAATGCTAAAAGTTTGAAAAAAATGATGAAAAAAAATGTTTTTCTTTCCTTTTCTTGATTATCTCATTAAAAAAAATTTAAACAAAAAGATGTCAACAAAAAATTTTTTTCCTTGAATTTGTTTGGAAAAGAATTGAAAAAATAGTTTGATCTGAAATAAAAATAAAATAAAATTAATTTTTGAAAAAAAAAAAGAGAAAATCTAATATGGAATGTGAATTTTTTAGGAAAAAATAGAAAATAAAAAAAATATTTTTGTTTGGTGATCAAAGAAAAATGATTTCTAAAAAGATAAAGAAGAATGTTTGAAGTTTAGTTAGGAATTTCGTTTTCCTCGCATGTTAGATTAAGCAATAATAAGATTTTTGTCTAGGTAGTGTGAATACAAATATTCATCTTTCTCAAGCATGTTAGCGACATATCATTTTAATTCATTTTATCATCATTGTGTATACATATATTGATAATCATGTCATGTACATTTTAGAATCATGAAAGTTAAGTGAAATAAAACAAAATTTGACCTTCATTGTAATTGCATTTTGCATAAATTGCATTTTGTTTGAACATGTCTTTCAAACAATGTCTTGTTATTATGTCATGTCTTGAACATTTTACATAGCATTTCATGGTTAATAATGTTTCTTCTCACCAAAAAAACAAAAAAGAAGAGAGTTTTTGAAACAATTTTGATATGGTTTAAGGTTACTTTTCGACTTCTCTTAGTTGTTTCAAACTTGACCTCTTAAGTTAATAAGGGAATGTGATAAGTAAGAGGGGCAAATTTTATTTTGAACTTTGGTATGCATTTTACAATTGTTGCACCACATTTTGTAAATAAATCTTCGAGAAACTAGAGTAAGTCTTTTACAATCTTAAATTTGTTTATTCTTTCAATTTTCTTTTCTATCAAATTTATGCACAGATGTTATTGATTGATTATTTTCATTGAAATTATTCCTCCCTAAGATTTGGTTAAAGTGAAAACCTAAATACCCAACATGTAAAATCGAGAAAGTTATGCAAACTAGCAAAATAACAAAAAAAAAGAAAGAGAGAAAAAGAAAAAAAATAAAAAGAAGAAGAAAAATTGTTCCATTTCATAGATTTCTATCATACATGTCATTTGCATACATATACAAATAACATGATTTTCATAAAATTCATATCATACACTTGTTATACTTCAGTAAATATGTCAAATACTCTTCATTTTTTGAGAAAAAAGAAGAAAAAATTCGTTTGTTCCAAACAAAAAATTTTTGAAAGAAATAAGATAAGGTTTTTCTAATTAGAAAATTGTGGTAATAAGGTTCAAGGCCTCAAGACCATCAAAGGTTACAAAGCAGTCCGGGGCTTTCACTCGAGTATAGACCATGGAAGAAGGACAGGCTAGCCGAATGGAGAAAATAGAAAATACGCAAGAAGAAATGAAGGGGCAATTGGCTGCAATGATGGAGATGATGACCAAGATGAGTAAAGGAAAGGAGCCAGTGCAGGAAGCAACTACCCAAGAAACGTGGGCACAAGACGGTGAACGTCCATATCCACATAGTCCCATTCCACCCCAAGTCCATACTTCACAGCATATGCCATTTTCGGGGCATGACAATCCAAACTCCGGTAAGAAGCCATCAGACCCGATCTCTGTCCATGATTCAGAGGATCCTAAAGAACAGGTGAAATTGAAGATGGGTGTATCAACAATGAAAGAGAACTTAGAGCCTCAGACGAAGTTAGATCTCCTTGAAGAGAGGTTGCGAGCTATCGAAGGGATGGATTTATATGGTTCTTTGGAGACGAGTGAGCTTTGTTTGGTACCGGGTGTAGTTATCCCACCAAAGTTCAAAGTTCCAGATTTTGAAAAGTATGATGGGACCAAATGCCCAACAACTCATATCAAGATGTATTGCCGAAAAATGGCTGCATATGCTCAGAATGATGAAGTATTGGTGCATACTTTTCAAGACAGTCTTACCGGATCAGCTGCCAGGTGGTACACCCAACTAGATCGAGCCTGTATCCGCTCATGGAAAGAATTGGCTCGAGCATTTATTGCTCAGTACAAGTACAATGAAGATTTGGTACCAGACCGCCTATCTTTACAGGGCATGAGAAAGAAACATTAAGAGAGCTTTAGAGAATATGCTCAAAGGTGGAGGGATGTAGTTGCCCAAGTTCAATCGCCCCTCACAGAGAAAGAAACCGCCATCTTGTTTGTCAACATGCTCCCAGCACCGTTTTATGAAATGATGGTCGGAAATGCCACAAAGAATTTTACAGATATGGTGATTTCTAGTGAAATAATAGAGAATGCAATCAAGAGTGGCAAGCTTGTAGGAGATGATGCCATGAATGCAAGAAAAGGTGATACATCGGGGAATGGAGGAAATGTTCATGAGGGGCAACATGTGGGAGACTTTGCTCTATATCATCCTTATCCAGTGTACCAAACCCACTACCCTACCACAAATAATATCTCTCCAAGCCTGAATACCTGTCAGCCAATCCCCCAATCTAGTTGGCAAATGGGTCTCCAAACACATATGCCTACCCAAAGCAACCAAAGAGGATCTCGAAACAAACGGAGAAGGACCGACATTGTTCCGATTCCTTGGTCTTACACTGAAGTATTTCAATACCTCATCGAGAACCAACTTGTTACCCCAGTCCAATTAAAGCCTTTGGAACCTCCACATCCAGAATGGTATGACCCAAATGCTCGGTGTGACTATCATAGTGGAAATGTGGGTCATTCAATAGAAAGTTGCCCTGCTTTCAAGCATAAGGTGCAAAGTTTGATTAGATATGGTTTATTGGATTTTGAGATGAAAGAAGGAATGGGTTAACCATGCTACAGTATGATTGCAAGAAAAGACTTTTTGGTTGGTCATTCATGGTGGTATAAAGCTGTTTCTTTTTGTAATGCCCATGAACTAAAAAGTGATTTTTGTGTATTGACTTTCACTTATCTTTTGTCATTTCAACGGAGTAATGGATGCAGTTTCATTACATTCTTCTCTTCCCTTCGAGATCTTATGTTTTTTGTACATTTCCCTATATTTTACCCTCTTTTTTATTAACTTCCATACTTTGCCCAATTTTGTTGTTAAATGATGAATATGAAGTTGATTATGATAATAATCTAGGATAAAACTTTGAAATTCTATTTGTATTGACAATTTTGTCCCCCTTGATCGATGGGAACGCTGAAATCAATCATTGAAGTGTACACAAGGAAGGTCGAAATTGATGTGCAATTTAATAGTAGATTATCCACAAGGTTGTGTTGGCTCAATAAATAATTCTTTGATAAGAGTATTTACGTTTGAAATGAGAAGCCATCTTTAGTTTACCCTTCACATATGAGAGAAATTGTCCATTGTTACCCCTTTGAGCCTTATAGTTATATATGTTTTTCAAAGAAACCTGCCAAGGATCACCCTCCACATTGGGGGGCCAAATTGAGATAAATGAAGTGAGATTTGCCCACGAAAAAATTTCAAGTCATTGGAAACCTTAGAGGCAAGATAAAAAAAAAGATATCTTTACGCCTAAATTCCTCAAAAAAAAAATAAAGAATGAAATGAATGATGATGAAAGTGAGGAAAAGAGAAAAAAAAAGAAAGAAAGTGAACGGAAAAGAATGGAAAGAGAAACAAGAAACCAAAGAAGAATAAACAACGAATGGGGTAGAATGCTAAAATTCTCAATATGATGAAAAATGATCCTATGGCTTGAAACCCTTGAAACATGTATTTTAGGCCTTATTATCCGTTCTTTCAGAACCCTGAACCATGGCCTACATTACGTACCTTAAAAGTCCATTTTGATCAAACTTGAATGCTCGAGTTAAGGAATCTTATATTGAGCCTGGACGTGTTACAAGTTCATGATTTGGAGCTCAATAAGTGTCTTGATTATGAATAAGTATGGTCTTTGAAGAAGAATGAAAATGTAAAAAGAAAAATGAAAAAAATAATAAAAAAGGAAAAGAAGAAAAATAATAATAAAAAAAAGCTAAAAAAAAAGGGAAAAGAAGAAGGAGAATAAGAAGGGGCTTAAGTTGAAAACCCGAAAGGGCAATTTGAGCCAAAAGAAGAACGGAAGATTTGGCTGAAATCTCGAGAAGATAGCCTTTTATAAAGAAACCAATATTGTTCGAGGATTTCATGAAGTGGGGGGCAAAGTATTGATGGAACCAAAATGATTAGAATGTCAATCAAATAGAGTTTTGAAAAAATCTTAGATTAGTTTATCAAGATTGATTGAATATTCATTGTTTAGATATTGTTACCTTCCCTTGGCCTCGGGAAATTGCCTGTTATTCTTGGTTAAATTCGTTCTGGTTTACTTCATCATAAATGTCTTTCCTTCAACTTTTAACCAATCTGCATACTCTTGATTATTGAAAGAAATGTGATGGCATTGCATTCATTATAAAATTGAAATGACGATAAATAAGTGATTGATAATGTTTGTGAAAGCCCAATGCATTACAGAAGAGGAAAGTTGAAAATGATATGGGGCGGAGAAAGAACAGATAAGAACCGTGGGAAGGTTTGTAAGTGTACCGAAGAAATATGAATGTGTGATCAAATGGTGAAAAATGAACAAGAATTAATGGTGTTTCGTGGAATTAGTGGATGTACGGAAGCTTATGTTTTGA
Source organism: Heritiera littoralis (assembly GCA_031772115.1). Taxonomy (NCBI): domain Eukaryota; kingdom Viridiplantae; phylum Streptophyta; class Magnoliopsida; order Malvales; family Malvaceae; genus Heritiera; species Heritiera littoralis. Next base: position 3,707,284 of record JAPDPK010000061.1, on the reverse strand, counting down.
AAAGATTCAAAAAAGGTGAGAATGGTGGTCTTGTGAACCTTGTTACTGCAACTTTTGATTTTTTTTTCTTTTCTTTTTCCTTCTCTTTCCCTTTTCTTTTTTCTTATTTCTCGGCATTTGCATTGCATTCATCATGCATTCAAAAAACAAAAAAACAAATGAAAATTCCACCTTTAAGTAACAAACTTTGTACATTCTTGATCAAAAGCAAAAAAAAAAAGGGAGCAAAGCACAAGAAAAAAGGAAGGAAGCAGGATTATGAAAATTTTAGGATAAGATGATAAGATTTTTAAAGTGAAAAGTTTTAAAAGGATGATGTATCAAGAAGCTGAATATTTGGATGTGAAACTCCAACTCAAAATTTCAGACGAGAATCTCTGAAATTTTGGATGTGAATCTCCGAATTAAAATTTTGGGTGTGCATCCCTAAGTCAAAATTTTGGGTGTGAATCCCTAAGTCAAATTTTTGGATGTGAATCTCCAAGTTAATTTTCCAGATGTGAATCTCCGAACCAAATTTTTGATGTGAATCTCCAAGTCAAATTTTTGGATGTGAATTTCCAAGTCAAACTTTTCGAATGTGAATCTCCGAGATGTGAATCTCCAAACCGAAATTTCAGGTGTGAATCTCTGAAGTTCGAATCAAATTTTCGGATGTGAATCTCCGAATCAAATCTTTGGATGTGAATCTCCAAATCAAAATTTCAAAATTCTGGATGTGAATCTCCAAGTTAAAATTTTGGATGTGAATCTCCGACTTAAAATTTTGGGTGTGCATCCCTAAGTCAAAATTTTGGGTGTGAATCCCTAAGTCAAATTTTTGGATGTGAATCTCCAAGTTAATTTTCCGGATGTGAATCTCCGAACCAAATTTTGGATGTGAATCTCCAAGTCAAAGTTTTCAAATCTTTGGGTGTGAATTTCCAAGTTAAAATTTCGGATGTGAATCTCCAAATCTAATATTTGGATGTGAAACTCCAACTCAAAATTTCAGACGAGAATCTCTGAAATTTTGGATGTGAATCTCTAAAATGAATATTTGGATGTGAATCTCTAAAATGGATATTTGGATGTGAATCTCTAACTCAAAATTTTAAATGAGAATCTCTGAATTTAAGAGGCGAATCTCTATATTAAAGTTTACGTTTGGAGTTTTCAATGCAAATCCTCAAATTGAGTTCCTGAATGTATCCTTGTCAAGAAAATGCAAGATTAGAATATGAGGTTGGAAGAATAAGATCTTGAAGTTGGAAAAAAAAGAGGAAGAAAAAGGTTTTTTTTTAAAAAAAAAAAAGGAGAAGAAGAAGGTTCAAGGCTATATTTTAAAGAGGAGGTTCAAGATTAAATTTGAAATGAGATTAAACATAAGATTTAAAGATGAAATTGAAGAAAAATCAAGATAAGGAATTTTAAGATAGGGAAATTCGATTTGGATGTGAATCTCCAAATCAAATCTTCGGATGTGAATCTCCAAATTAAATCTTTGGATGTGAATCTCCAAATCAAAGTTAAAATCTTGGATGTTAATCTCCAAGCTAAATTCGGATGTGAATCTCCGAATCAAATTTTGGATGTGAATCTCCAAATCAAAATTTTAAGGTGAATCTTTGAATTCCAAGTTAAAATGCTGGGTGTGAATCTCCAAGTCAAACTTTTCGGATGTGAATCTTCGAATCAAATTTTGGATGTGAATCTCCGAATCAAATTTTGGATGTGAATCTCCAAACCAAGCATAATTTTAAGACCTTCGGGCAAGATTTTTAGAAATTTAAAGTTTCATCGCCTCTGCTGCAAGAGGAGCACTTTTCATAAAAAAAGAATTTTAAAGTTTCAATGCCTCTGTTGCAAGAGGAGCACTTTTCAAAAAAAGAATTTTAAATTTCATCGCCTCTGCTGCAAGAGGGGCACATTAAAAAAAAGGAAAAAAAAAAGAAGAAACTTAAAGTTTCATCGCCTCTGCTGCAAGAGGGACACATTTAAAAAAAAGGAAAAAAAAAAGAAGAAATTTAAAGTTTCATCGCCTCTGTTGCAAGAGAAGCACATTTCAAAAAAGAAAGAAAAAAAAAGAGGAATTTAAAATTGCATTGCCTCTGTTGCAAGAGGAGCAAATTACAGAAAGGAATTTAAAGTTTCATTGCCTCTGTTGCAAGAGGAGCACATTTCAAAAAAAAACTATTAATTAAAGTTTCATTGCCTCTGCTGCAAGAGGAGCACATTACTAAAAATAAAAATAAAAATAAAAAGAGAAAGAAGAAGGGAGAAAAAGCAAAAAAAGAGAGATTAGGTCATAAATCGAACAAAATTGGTGTCTATTGTCTTTGCTCTATTCCTGATCCTCAGCAATGAGCAAAGAGGGGCAGCTATTGACACCTAATTTTGTCTCATTTTTGTTATTATCAGTCCCACGTCCCATTTCCCATCACATTAAATGCTTTGGATATGCCAGATCTGCCGGCCAGACCTACTGTCTCAACCGTCGGCGTCCAACTCTTCCCCCTATGTCTCGGTTCCAGCAGAAGCACCTCTTCCCGATGCTCTCCATCCCATCCCAGATCAGTTTCTAGGGTAGCTAGGAGATAGTAACAAGATCTGATGATCTTGTGGATTGATTCCGAACTGGGGGAGGGTTCCAAAATCGGTTTAAGAACACCCCAAGCAAAGATTTTTGGGACTTCTTCGGGCAGAGAGAATAGAACCGAAACCCTAAGCTGCCACCACCGAAGCCACTCACCACCATCATCACCGTCCACTCACCACCATCATCACCAGCCACTCGCCACCTAGATCATCATAATCACCACCAACGAAACCAAGTCCCCTAACCCTAATCCGAAAAACCCAAGAAACCCGAGAACCCAAACCCGTGAACGAAAACCAGATCTAAGGCCCCTATAGTACCTGCAAAAAAAAAAAAGAAAACAACCCAAACAACAGCAAGCACAAAAGGACAAACAACCAGATCCAAAGCCATCAGCCAAAAAAAAAGAGATAAAGAAAAGAAAACAAAACAAAAAGAGGGGTAAAATGGCTTTCGGGAAAGCTAGATCCGGGAGGTTGGAAGGGTTTTTGGGCTAAACGGAGCTCGGATCGGAGTAGAGGGAGAGAAGTGAAGTGTTTTAGGGCTGTGGGACAGCTCACCGGCGACCAGCGTACGGTGGCGCACGACGGCCGGAAATCGCCCAGAGAAGGAGAGGTTGAGAGGATTTTGGGGTTTTTGAAGTTTTTTTTTAGGGAGCTCGGTAACAAATGAAAGAAGAAAAAAAATGGAGTCTTTTATAAAGCATCAAAACGGTGAGTTTTGACCGGCTGACCCGCGTGCCACCCGCGACCCGGATCCGCGACCCGCGTGCCGACCCGCTCCAGTCACCCCAACTGATCCGACCCAGCAACCTTAGCCCGCTTCAAGTGGTTATTGGGCCTGATTTTTGGGCCCGGTTGGAAGGTTGTCTTTGGGTTCTCAAACCCAACCCATTTGGTATATATTTATTTATTTATTTATTCATTTAGTGTTTATTTAATTATTTATTCTGTTAAATATGATATTTTGTGTATTTTAATATATTTGCATAACACAAAAATAAATATTTATTTATAAAATTCTTAAAGATTTAATGACCTTAAGTTTAATTTTGGAATTAATCTTAATAATAAATATATAGTTTTAAGAAATACATGTAAATAAATAAATAAAATATATATAGTCTAAGTGTATATATAAATATATATAAAGTACATAATATATATATATATATAAATATATATATACTACATATGTAAATAAAGAATATAAAATAAATATACAGAACACATATAACCACATAGTTGTTTTTCTACATATAATAAATATTTTCTTAAACAATTTACTATAAAAATCTTTTTAGAAAGCTAAGAAATATATATAATTTTGAGATGCACATAGGAAATAAAAATGTGTAAATAAGTATAAAATATAACCATATAGTTTTTTTTATTTATATAATCAAACAATTGGCTATAAAGGAATATTTTAGGAAGCTAATAAATAAAAATAAATAAATAAAGAATAAAATAAAATAAAGTAAGCATAGAATTATTCCGATGATGAGATACCGTAGAAGTCACAAGTAGTGATTCTTCGAATATCTCTAGGTAAGAGGAATTTATCGAACGTCGCAATAATGTATTGAGATATTCGATTTAATTTCTCAATGTTCAAATTCGTGCTTATTTTTAAAAATATATAATAATATATTTTGCAATAAAGAATATTTTAAAAAATATATATTAATTAAATAAAAATTAATAAACACAAAAGGTAATGGAGATAGGTGGGAGAAATTAAAAAAAAAGGGGATTTTAGAGATGTATGAATACAAAATAATTAAATCAATAAAAATTAATAATAATAAAGTTTCAAAAGTGATTAAATTAACCAAATAAATGGTAATAGGATTTTAATAAAGAATGATAACAAAAGGGATTAAGTTAATAAATCTAAATAAATAAAGACAAGAATTAATGGAGATAAAATAATTCGTAAGAGGTAAAAGCTAATGCCCGATGATGGGATGTTACGGAAGTTACAAGTGGGATGTTACGGAAGTTACAAGTAGTGATTCCTAACTGATCCCTAGGTAAGAAAAATTTCACTAAATGTTGCCAAAAGTATTGGAATATTTAGTGTGGTTTTTTCAATACACAAGCTTTTATCTTAAAAATATATGATAATAAAATTAAAATCAACAAAAATGACAAAACAAATAATATAAAATAACAAAAATAAACAATAAACAAACTATATAAGAAAGTAAAAATCTATGTGCGTCATATATTGTATGCTTGCATCATATGCATAAAGGTTAAAATTAAAACAAATGGAGTTCGTCCGATGATGGAATGTTACGGAAGTCACAAGTAGTGATTCTTAACTGATCCCTAGGTGAGAAGAGTTGTACTAAATGTTGCCAAAAGTATTGGAATATTTAGTATGATTTTTCAATAATTTAATTTTTTGTTAAAAATAAAAATAAGTTTTTAAAAGAAAATTAATAATAAATTTTAAATTTAATAAATGTCCGATGATGGGATATAATGAAACTCACAAATAGTGATTTCTTGGCTGATCCTTAGGTGAGAGGAATCCGTTAAATGTTACCAGAGTATTGGGATGCTTAGTGTGATTCTTCAATAATATTTATTTTTGTTTAAAATAAATAAAATAAAAGAAAAAAAGGTTTTATTATAAAAAAATTCATTTGCATCATTTTTTTATCTGTTTGCATCATATGCATTCATAATAATTTTCGAAACAAGTGTGAATCTACTGAAGATGAGATTCTATAGAAGTCACAAGTAGTGATTCTTAAGAAATCTCTAGGTGAGGAAAATTATTTCAAATGCTGCCAAAAGTATTGGAGTATTTGATTTAATTATTCAATACAAAAGGGTTCACATTCACTTTCGATAAACAAAATCTAACCCTTTTTTTTAAATGAAAAATAATTTTGATGAATAATAAAATGTTTCAATAATGGAATATAACACGAATTATTTTTAAATATTAAATTAAGACTATTTTATTAAAATTAAAGGATAACACATGATTATTATGGTACCGTTTTTTAACGGGCGTCGTGGGGGTGCTAATCCTTCCCCACGCGTAACCGCACTCCCGGACCCGATTTTGTTTTCGCATACCAAAAATTATCTTTTTAATAAAACTTAATTAGTTTTGAGATTTTGTTAAAAAGATAAATATTTTAGGTGGCCAATCACACCTAGTCAAAAAAGATTGGTGGCGACTCCTTGTTTTTAAATGTTTTCAAAAATTGTCGAGCGCGAAGCCGTTACGACAAGAAAGAAGAAAGGATACATGTGAAAGTACACAAAAAAAGATGCTTCAAAGAAAGAAAAGGATTTTGAAAAAAAAGAAGAAGAAGAAGAAGAGATACATGGAAAAGTAGAAAAAGAAAGGTGCTTCTAAGAGTGAAAATGGTAGACATCCATATGAGAAGAAATGATCCTTGGATTGATCACCTTCAAACACATTTTTGGGCTTATTTATCTATTCTTTCAAAACCCTGAACCATGACTTACATTACGTATTTGAAAGTCCATTTTGATCAAATATGGATGCTTGTATCGAAGAGCTCTTCTTTGGAAAATTCTCACTATTATTTGGTTTGAATGAAATTGAATTCTTGAATGCATGGTGGATCACTTGAAAAAAAAAAGAAAGAGAAAAGAAAGAGTGAAGCTCTAGGGTGAAAACCCGAAAAGGGCAGTCTAGAGTAAACAATGAACTCTCAGAGCAACAAATCAAGTAGTGACATGAATTGAAAACATGGAAAAAGAACCAATAATCCCTGGAAATCCTCGAGATATCCAAAGATTCTGATGTCACTAATTGGCCGACATTTTTTGAAAAAGTTTGAACCTTTCTTCTTATACATACTTTTACTAAACAGAAAAGACCTCAGTCATTCATGCCTGATCTTGGCATTTGTAGAATGCCATTATTCGAGAATTTAAGAGATTGTTAAACCAAGTTGTAAATACTTTGTTTCTTTTCTCATTCAAAATTTTGTTCAAAAAAAGAAGAAAGAAAGAAAAGCGATGGTATTTTAAGAAAACTATTTTGAGCCAAGAAATGAACCATTGTTTTTTTTGGATAAGTGACAAAGTATTCCTCAAACAAAACATCCTAGTATGCCAAACTTTCAATTGTCTAGTTGAAAAGATCCGAATAGGACTTATGTCACTTATCTTGAAAAGTAATCACTAATCTTTTGAAAGGATCAAGTATCACTTGTGAAATTTAGATTCATTTTCCCTGGAAAATAGTTATGAGGAAAATTTGTAGTGTTTTTCGTCAAAAGGCTATGATGGGAGTACAAGAAATCTGCAGAAATAGGAAACAGAAAGGAGCTTTCATGATCATGTTGGGGCAAAGAAGATACAAAAGACAAATGATGTGCCTATTTGACAAGATAGGAAAGAATTTAAAGTTAGAGAATGTACAGGATTGAGTGTCATGCATATATGCATAGATACACAATATTATGCAGCATTAACATTGAAAGTTTTTGTATAAAATTTTGAGATTAAAACATGTTTCTCAAGCTAAAAGCTCGACACCGTCCAATCAAGATTTTAAAAGTTATGCAAACTTTTTCAAAACAAGAAAGTCAAGTTTATTCAAGATAAAGAAATTTTCAAATCCAGTTTGATTAGTGCTATGTTTGATTAAGATTTAAGAATGATTTTCAAAGATAAGCAAATTCAAGTCCTCCGAGCACAAATTTCAAGTCCTCCGAGCACAAATTTCAAGACCTCAGGGCATGCTTTCAAGTCCTCTAGGCACAATTCTAAGTCCTCCGAGAACAATTCAAGTCCTCTGGGCATAAATTCTAAGTCCTCCGGGCACAATTTCAAGTCCTCCGGGCACAATTTCAAGTCCTTCGGGCATAAATTCTAAGTCTTCCGGGCATGAATTTCAAATCTTTCAAATCAATGCTAAGTCCTCCAGGCACAAATTTCAAAATTCTAAGTCCTCTGGGCATAAATTCTAAGTCCTCCAAGCAAAATTCTAAGTCCTTCGAGCATGAATTTCAAATATTTCAAATCAATGCTAAGTCCTCCGGGCACAAATTTCAAAATTTTAAGTCCTCCGGGTACCAATTCTAAGTCTTTTGGGCATAAATTCCAAGTCCTCCGGGCATAAATTTCAAATCTTTCAAATCAATGCTAAGTTCTCTGGGCACAAATTTCAAAATTATAAGTCCTCCGAGTAAAATTTCAAAGACCTCTAGGCATAAATTTAAAAATCTTAAGTCCTCCGGGCATAAATTCCAAGTCCTCCGAGCATAAAATTTCCAAGTCCTCCGGGCACAATTTCAAGTCCTTTGAGTAAATCTCAAGACCTCCGGGCAAAATTTCTAAGAATTTAAAGTTTCATTACCTCTGCTCCAAGAGGAGCACATTTCAAAAAAAAAATTATTAAAGTTTCATTGCCTCTGCTGCAAGACGAGCACATTTCGAAAAAAATTTGAAGTTTAATTGCCTCTAACATAGGAGGAGCTTTTCCAGAAAGAATTTTAAAGTTTCATTGCCTCTGTTGCAAGAGGAGCACATTTCAGGAAAGAAATTTAAATTTTCATCGCTTTTGCTACAAGAGGAGCACATTCTAAAAAGAAAATTTAAAGTTTCATTGCCCCCTCTAACATATGAGGAGCTTTTCCAGGAAGAATTTTAAAGTTTCATTGCCTCTGCTGTAAGAGGAGCACGTTTCAGAAAAAAAAATTTAAAATTTCAATGCCTCTATTATAGGAAAAGCACTAAAAAAAAGGCCAAAAACAAAAACAAAAGAAGTAGATCATGGGCTGGACAAAATTATTATCTATTGTCTTTGCCCTATTCTCGATTCTCAGCAATGTGCAAAGAGGGGCAACTGTAGATACCTAATTTTGTCTGAATTTATAAATTATTTTGATAAATTTGATACTTATTATTATTTAAATTTTATTTTATTTTATTTTTTAATTAGTAATTTCATTTATATATATTATATTATATTATTTATATTTTACTTTATTTATTGATTTCAATCCAATCAACAACCAATCAATACATTTAATGGGGTCCTATTCTCCATAACTGCGGGCCACCTCTTCTGCCAAGCCATCCCATCTCCGTCGGCCCCAAGCCAACCTTACTCTCCTTAAAAAAAACCACCATTTGGTCACTGCCAGGGGGGTCGGCCATTTTGCTCTTCTTGCTCGACAACACAGACCATTCTCGGTCACCATTCACCATCGCCAAGCAGTAAACTCCAACACCCACGAACCAAAGCTCAAACTGCAACCACTCAACCCACAGCCAAGCTACCTGAAAATACCCAGAAAACCTCTGCCGAGCAACCTCACCAACAACCACCGTGCACCGCCCAGCCCACCTAAGCAGCCACGAGCCTTCGCCTAGTGACAACCAACAAACATAAAACCCTTTACCAAACCCCTAAACTACCACAGGACCCAAGCCCTCATTACCGAAACAGAGAACCCCCTTTTTTGGCCTAAACCTATCTATCCTCTACTCAGCAAAACCACACGCGGACACATAATAGCCAACACAAACCAAAAAGAGAGACAATAAACAAATCAACAACAGCAAAATCAACCAAAAAAAAAGAGAGAAGAAGGAGGTTCGGTTTAAGGGTTTTAAGAAGCTTCGGGTTACAATATTTAGAGAAGAAGCCGCCAAGGAGGAAAGGAAGGCTGATCTGAAGATCGGTCGCAAAGGCAAATCTGGGCTTGAAAACTGACGGCTTTAGCTCTAGATCTAGGGCTTTTTAGGAGGTTTTAGGGAAAACTAAGCCTAGATTTGGGCTCAGGAGGTTAAGGAGCATAGGAAAGTGGAGAACTTTTTTTTTTGGCCACCGACGACGGCGGCCTGCGGCGGCGGACGGTGGTCCGACGGTGGCCGAAAATCGCCTGGCTGAGAGCCTCTGAAGGCTCTGAATTTTTTTTGTGAAAAGAAGTTGAAAATGAAGAGATAAAAAAAGGGGTTTTAATAGTTTTTTTATAAAAAAAAATGAAAGGATCCGCACGTGGATCCGGATCCAACCCAGGTCCGCACGCTTGACCCCCGAAGGAGGCTACCTGCGTGCCAGCTAGCAGACCCGGCTCCACGACCCACGCACCCAGTCCGCTACCCGACTCTGCACCAGCCCACTTGCTTCAGGCTTGACTCCCACATTTAGGCCCAATCAACTTTGACCCATTCTAAAGGCCCAACAGTAGTCTTGGGACTTTCTTTAATTGGGTTTTTAGCCCAAATTTTGGTATCTTCTTTCTTTTATTTATTTATTTATTTTTTTAAATTTAAAGTTAACAATATTTGTTTATTTGTTTGTTTGTTTATTCGCATGATTATTTAAATCTTTAAAATAGCAAAGTTTCTTGATTCCTTAATATAATATGTATAAAAAAAAGGAAACTAAAAAATATATATGTTTAGTCAAAATAACTTGCTAATTAAATTGTATTATCTATATGAAAATTAATTAGTTTTTGTAAATATCTTTCCGATGATGGAATTTCTTAAAATTCACAAGTAGCGATTTTTTGATAATTCCTAGGATCGAATTAAATTTTCTTAAATATTACCAACGCATTGGGATATTTAAGTAATTTTAATTCGATGTAAATTAATTTTATATATAGTTGATTTTATGAAACAAATTAACATTTTTTGGGAAAATAAAAAAACAAATAATGAAATTTTAATTTAATTAAATTTTCGATGATGGGATGTTACGGAAGTCACAAGTAGTGATTCCCAACTGATTGCTAGGTGAGAGGAATTTGCTTAATGTTACCAGAGTATTATAATGCTTAGTGTGATTCTTCAATAATATTGATTTTTATTTAAAATAAATAAAATAAAATTTTATTAAAAATTTATTATAAATCCACGTGCATCATTCATTTCCTGTTTGCATCATATGCATCCATGGTTGTGACGTCCCAGTCACCATACATTTCTTATTCATCTTTTATCCTTTTTCCCTTAACTTGGTTAGATTTGCTTGTCAATGTCAATTATAACTTTCTTTATTAAGCTTAATATCTAATAGCTCAATATAAACAGTTCAATTTTAACAAAACAGACTAATGATACATGTATATATGTACCATCCGTTTCCACAGGATCTCATACATCATCTTAACTTAAATCCCCGACATCTTACATACATAATTGTTAGCTGTACTGTACCATAGCTGAATTACAATTTACTTGGCATAGTTACATAAGTATACCTTCTATACTACTTGGGAAGCGTCTCTTGAAGGTAAACTTTCAAAATCCACTCGTAGGCTCTTCTATTGAGAGCGAGGGATTACTTCAGATAGTCTGTATGAAAAATGTTCGTAAAAGGGTGAGTTTACGCTCAGTAAGAAAAATATGTAAAAGAGCGTGCTATGCCTCTATATGTATTTTTCCTACTTGGCTCTATAATGTCATGTAAAGCATTATAAAGCATGCATCATAAACCTCTTTCATGCATTGTTTGCAACCATGTATATTTCTTTCAAATGGTGTAGGCAAACATACTTTCTTGAAAATATCATGCTTCAAATCATACTTTGTATGCTTCTTTTTAAATATAGCATACATATAAACATGCACCATACTTCTTCTTCTTATACTTTCTTTAAAACATCATACTTCATACATACTTTAAAACAACATACTTCATAAACTTGCTTCTTTACTTTAAAACATACCTCATAACATACTTTAAAATATACTTTACATGCTTTTATAACATAGCATGTTTCGTGTATTTCTTCAAAACATATTTCAAATACTTCTTTGAAATATCATTTACATACATACATACTTTTCTTAAACATCTTATACTTTCTTGAAAACATACTTCATATACTTCTTTTAAAACTTCTTGTACAAGTAAACCAAGTACTTTCGATTTCTTTATTCTTAAAAATCACATATACATATAGTTTTTGATAACATAAAAACTATTCATACTTTTGTGGAGTTATGCACTGCATCATCATCATCATCATAATCATGTGGCGTACCTCGTAGGGCCAGGAATTCTCCCTTAGCCGAACATGAAACATAAACAGATTGGCCAACTGCGGGTGGCTACAGTTAACACTAGTCAGGTGTCCTCTGTAGCAACTGAGGCCTGACTTATGGTCCTCAGCCCTTAACATACATCATTTTCAGGACTTGATCAGAGCCCCTACTAGAAACATGAAAGTGCATAATCTCGAAACATATGCCATGTAGCTTCTAGCCATGACATTTCATACTTTCGGAAAATAGGTTTGAAAACCTCTTTTCAAAACAGGGCAGTCGACTGGCCTCATAGGGCAGTCGGCTGCTTCTTCATACTTTCATTTATCGAAATTATTTTCATTTAAAATTTCGATATTTTCATCTTTGAAAACATATAAGGGCAGTCGACTGGTCCATATAGCAGTCGACTGGTTTTCAGACAGAATGCTTCTTAAGAAATAGCAGTCGACTGGTCCATATAGCGGTCGACTGTTTTTGAAATAGAATGCATTTTCATAAATAGCAGTCGACTGGTCCTATAGGCAGTCGGCTGGTTTTGAAACAGAATGCATCTTGGCAAATAGCAGTCGACTGTCCCATATAGCAGTCGACTGGTTTGAAACAGAATGCTTTTCTGAAAAATAGCAGTCGACTGGCATACATAGCAGTCGACTGGTTTGAAACAGAATGCTTTTCTTGAAAATAGCAGTCGACTGGCATACATAGCAGTCGACTGGTTTGCATCGATTTTCGAAAAACGACGTTTTGGTTGTCTCTAGGCAGTCGACTTCCCTTTTAAGGCAGTCGGTTGCTCCTAGCCTAATTGGTACTAGGAGACAAGTCCGAAAATGCATCTTTTCATGCACCAAATCCAACTAGTACTTCTTCCAAACCACATAAAAACATTATAAAACATTATAAAACATGCAGACATAGCCGCCTTACGTCCGTTACATAAATTCCTTACCTTGATTCCTTCGGAAACGCGAAATCACTTGGCGCGTAACCCTAGCTTTCACTCCTTCAAATTTGAAATCATCATATCAAAGCAAACCTTTAAGAATTGCCATAAACATGTTATACTAATTCAGTACAACACCATACCATGAACATACTTGAACAAATCATCTTCTTCTCTTACCTTTTTGCTAGTGACCAAAATCTCAAACTTTGAGATCTCTTCCAATACTTGGAATCAATCCACCAAACTTCAGATATCACTTAGTCTAGTGACAAGGATCGATTTTCGTCTAATAAGCTTAATGATTTGGTTACTAAACAAGAGTGTTTGTCAAGGGGACTATGGAAGAAGACTTGGAAATGGGGAGGGCGAGAACGAGAGGGAGAGCTGGGGGAGAAGCTGGCGTAGGGTGATGACTGGTAAAGATGACTCATGCAGCCTCATTAATTGCTTCTTATCCCATCATTAATCTCAGCCAACTTTATCCCTTTGACTCAAGACCATTTGTCCATTTAATTCCTCTTCCATATGACTCATCCATTTAATCTCCAATAATATTTCTGATTTAATTTCTTGTCTCATACTCTTAATATTTTTCTGATATCAACCTAATAAATCATTTGTCTTATTGACTATCAACTTTCTTATTTCTTCCATACATCATGCATACATCATTCATACATTAAACTTCATATTCATTTAATTGGTCTTCTTTCTTCCTATTCCATTTATTTTCCCGACATCAATATTATTTGACTACTTGACTATTTAATCTTTCATCTCATTACTTCTTCCGTGTTCCATACATCCTTCATACTTCATAATTCTCATATCTACTTACTTCATTTAAGCCAAAATGCTTTACAATTATGGAAGAATTACATGAAATTGGGGGATTTCACATTCTCTCCACCTTAGAGAATTTGGTCCTCCAAATTCAAATAGGGTTATGTCTCAAATAGTTCTGGATACTCTTCTTTCATCAAGCTATTTAGCTTCATGTACCTTTTTCCATAGTGTGGTATTATCAATAATCTTTAACTAATGGGATCATCATAGACTTCTATACCTTATCTTTTCTGTCCAAAATCCCGAATGGCTTTTTCACATGACTTATGTCTTTCTGTACTTCTAAGGTTTCATCTTTTATGACATAAGATGAATTCTGGATTATACTTTCGAAGCATTGACACTTTCTATTCTTATAGCATTTCATACAGTGTCATCCCAATACTTGTATAATAGTTATTTCCATAAATAAACTCAGTCAATGACAGATGGTCGTCCCATGAGCCTTTAAAATACATAGCACCAGCTCTTCACATGTCCTCGAGCGTCTAAATCATGCACTCGGACTGCTCATTAGTCTGCGGACGAAAAGCTGTGCAAAACTTTCAACTGAGATTCCATGGTTCCTTGCTAATCTCCTTAAAGTGAGAATTGAACCTGAAATCTCTATCACATGAAATTGCTCATTGGAACTCCACTTAGTCTAATGACGTTCTTTCATCTATATTTCTGCCAAAGCACTAAGTACATCCATAGACTTCTTAAGTAGGAAGTGGGCTTGCTTAGCAGATCCGTTCATTAATTCTGACTTACTCATTATATTAGTCATTATTCCCAATTTACTTTGAAAGCATAACATTTAGCTTAAGGCTTGGAAATTTCTCAAGTAACTTCTTACTTTCTTATCATAATATAAACCATTATTCTTTCATGCTTCTGACTCATAGCATTTGCCATCATAATGGCTTTCTATAATTTCTTCCCATAGCATTAAACATACCAATGAATAAATGTCCTCTTCTCATAGCATCAAACATGCCTATGAATGAACATCTTCATTTCCCTATGGTACTCTAGGGATCAACCAGGAAGGATACTATAGTCGGCTAGGTAACCGAGTAGAGTATGGAAGGTACTTTAGAGTACCTATCGTGTTCCGGTTCCTAGATGCGACTATAGAGAATAACTACCGTCGTTGAGATAACTCATCTCTCATATTACTTCATATTCTTTTCAGAGTAATGCTTTTATAGCATAAAACATTTAAGTAAAATCGACTAATAAAAGTCAATCATCATTCTCATTTAGACTCCTTTCACATCGTAAACTAAAAATCCTTCACATAACCATACTACCTTCTATTGACTTTCTTTACAACTTAGTCAGATCATACAACATACTTTTGCCTTATACATCTTCAACATTTACATCATAGTTAACAGGTGTCTTTCCCTTCTCTTCAGCTGTGGCCTTGCATTGTGGTTGAAGGGTCTCCTCAGGTTCCTCGAGTGTCCTCAAGTCTCTCTTGGGACAATCTCTGATCATATGTCCCTGTTCACCACATCTGAAACATGTGCCACTTGCCAACCGGCATGGCTGTGATCTATGGAACTTTTTGCAATGTTCACACCTTTGTCTTATACTCTTAGGTGAACTAGCTGAATGTCGGAATCTATCATCATTTATCTTGATCCCAGTAGCTCTAGGATTCCCTGTACCATAATCATCATAATACTCCCAACTCAATATATATTAAACATAACCATTAAATTTAATTAATAATCATTTTCTTATAATTGACTTGCTTACCTATCGAAGCTCTTTCATATGGCCTACATCTCCCAGATGAGCATCCATCTTTCGAGGTTTTCCTTTCTGACTTCCGCTTTATCGGTTTCTTACCTTTACTTTGGGTTCGAAAATCAGTTTGATGAAGCTCATAGTCCTGCTCACACAACTGAGCCTTACGGACTGTCTCATTATAAGTAGTGACACCTATAGTATACAACTTGGATTTGATAGGAGACTTCAATCCTTCTATAAATCTGTATATCTTATATCCTTCACTCCTGATGGTCTCTCGATCGAATCCGCTTAGAGAAATAAACCTTGACTCATATTGATTAACTGACATTGTCCCTTGAGTCAATTTCAAGAATTCAATCTTCAATCTAGTCTGATCGGTGCGTGGGATGTACTGCTCAGTAAAGGCTTCTAAAAATTTATCCCACGTAACCTCAACATGTTGGGCTTCCAAAAAGGCCTGAGTGGACTGCCACCAATACTTTGCATCATCCACTAACAGAGACACAGCCAAACCCACCTTTTCCTTTTCGGAACATAACATATACTCGAAAGATCTAGTGACCGCCTTCACCCAATTCACTGCGGCCAACATGTCCTTATCCCCCTTAAACTTAGGCGGATCCAGCTTCTTATATTTCTTAATCAAAGTCATACTGCAATAGGCTGTGAGATCCCGCCTTTCAATAACTGGGAATGGTGGAGGTAACTCTGTCTGTACTAGTGGTGGCCGTACTATAAGAATGGCGAATGGTACACTTGTGACCATGTTTGGAAAGTTCGCCATAAATTGCGTAAACATAGTGGTCATATTCTCCACATGCTTCTCCATCTTCGCTAACCTAGTGTTCGGGCTATGCGATGGGGATGGGAAAGGAAACTGTGTTGGTGACTGTTCTACATAATCCTTTCCTCTTCCTTCACCAATACCCCTTCTATCTGAGCTCATTCTGTCGATAAAATCACAAAATTGAGCTATTTAGTATAACTTCAAACAGTTATACATCGTATATGTATTCAGACAAGTACGTACAATTGGGGATATACTCTATTTCTAACTCATCGACACTGACAAACCTCAATCTAATTGCTCTGATACCACTCTGTGACGTCCCAGTCACCATACATTTCTTATTCATCTTTTATCCTTTTTCCCTTAACTTGGTTAGATTTGCTTGTCAATGTCAATTATAACTTTCTTTATTAAGCTTAATATCTAATAGCTCAATATAAACAGTTCAATTTTAACAAAACAGACTAATGATACATGTATATATGTACCATCCGTTTCCACAGGATCTCATACATCATCTTAACTTAAATCCCTGACATCTTACATACATAATTGTTAGCTGTACTGTACCATAGCTGAATTACAATTTACTTGGCATAGTTACATAAGTATACCTTCTATACTACTTGGGAAGCGTCTCTTGAAGGTAAACTTTCAAAATCCACTCGTAGGCTCTTCTATTGAGAGCGAGGGATTACTTCAGATAGTCTGTATGAAAAATGTTCGTAAAAGGGTGAGTTTACGCTCAGTAAGAAAAATATGTAAAAGAGCGTGCTATGCCTCTATATGTATTTTTCCTACTTGGCTCTATAATGTCATGTAAAGCATTATAAAGCATGCATCATAAACCTCTTTCATGCATTGTTTGCAACCATGTATATTTCTTTCAAATGGTGTAGGCAAACATACTTTCTTGAAAATATCATGCTTCAAATCATACTTTGTATGCTTCTTTTTAAATATAGCATACATATAAACATGCACCATACTTCTTCTTCTTATACTTTCTTTAAAACATCATACTTCATACATACTTTAAAACATCATACTTCATAAACTTGCTTCTTTACTTTAAAACATACCTCATAACATACTTTAAAATATACTTTACATGCTTTTATAACATAGCATGTTTCGTGTACTTCTTCAAAACATATTTCAAATACTTCTTTGAAATATCATTTACATACATACATACTTTTCTTAAACATCTTATACTTTCTTGAAAACATACTTCATATACTTCTTTTAAAACTTCTTGTACAAGTAAACCAAGTACTTTCGATTTCTTTATTCTTAAAAATCGCATATACATATAGTTTTTGATAACATAAAAACTATTCATACTTTTGTGGAGTTATGCACTGCATCATCATCATCATCATAATCATGTGGCGTACCCCGTAGGGCCAGGAATTCTCCCTTAGCTGAACATGAAACATAAACAGGTTGGCCAACTGCGGGTGGCTACAGTTAACACTAGTCAGGTGTCCTCTGTAGCAACTGAGGCCTGACTTATGGTCCTCAGCCCTTAACATACATCATTTTCAGGACTTGATCAGAGCCCCTACTAGAAACATGAAAGTGCATAATCTCAAAACATATGCCATGTAGCTTCTAGCCATGACATTTCATACTTTTGGAAAATAGGTTTGAAAACCTCTTTTCAAAACAGGGCAGTCGACTGGCCTCATAGGGCAGTCGGCTGCTTCTTCATACTTTCATTTATCGAAATTATTTTCATTTAAAATTTCGATATTTTCATCTTTGAAAACATATAAGGGCAGTCGACTGGTCTATATAACAGTCGACTGGTTTTCAGACAGAATGCTTCTTAAGAAATAGCAGTCGACTGGTCCATATAGCGGTCGACTGTTTTTGAAACAGAATGCATTTTCATAAATAGCAGTCGACTGGTCCTATAGGCAGTCGGCTGGTTTTGAAACAGAATGCATCTTGGCAAATAGCAGTCGACTGTCCCATATAGCAGTCGACTGGTTTGAAACAGAATGCTTTTCTGGAAAATAGCAGTCGACTGGCATACATAGCAGTCGACTGGTTTGAAACAGAATGCTTTTCTTGAAAATAGCAGTCGACTGGCATACATAGCAGTCGACTGGTTTGCATCGATTTTCGGAAAACGACGTTTTGGTTGTCTCTAGGCAGTCGACTTCCCTTTTAAGGCAGTCGGTTGCTCCTAGCCTAATTGGTACTAGGAGACAAGTCCGAAAATGCATCTTTTCATGCACCAAATCCAACTAGTACTTCTTCCAAACCACATAAAAACATTATAAAACATTATAAAACATGCGGACATAGCCGCCTTACGTCCGTTACATAAATTCCTTACCTTGATTCCTTCGGAAACGCGAAATCACTTGGCGCGTAACCCTAGCTTTCACTCCTTCAAATCTGAAATCATCATATCAAAGCAAACCTTTAAGAATTTGCCATAAACATGTTATACTAATTCAGTACAACACCATACCATGAACATACTTGAACAAATCATCTTCTTCTCTTACCTTTTTGCTAGTGACCAAAATCTCAAACTTTGAGATCTCTTCCAATACTTGGAATCAATCCACCAAACTTCAGATATCACTTAGTCTAGTGACAAGGATCGATTTTCGTCTAATAAGCTTAATGATTTGGTTACTAAACAAGAGTGTTTGTCAAGGGGACTATGGAAGAAGACTTGGAAATGGGGAGGGCGAGAACGAGAGGGAGAGCTGGGGGAGAAGCTGGCGTAAGGTGATGACTGGTAAAGATGACTCATGCAGCCTCATTAATTGCTTCTTATCCCATCATTAATCTCAGCCAACTTTATCCCTTTGACTCAAGACCATTTGTCCATTTAATTCCTCTTCCATATGACTCATCCATTTAATCTCCAATAATATTTCTGATTTAATTTCTTGTCTCATACTCTTAATATTTTTCTGATATCAACCTAATAAATCATTTGTCTTATTGACTATCAACTTTCTTATTTCTTCCATACATCATGCATACATCATTCATACATTAAACTTCATATTCATTTAATTGGTCTTCTTTCTTCCTATTCCATTTATTTTCCCGACATCAATATTATTTGACTACTTGATTATTTAATCTTTCATCTCATTACTTCTTCCATGTTCCATACATCCTTCATACTTCATAATTCTCATATCTACTTACTTCATTTAAGCCAAAATGCTTTACAATTATGGAAGAATTACATGAAATTGGGGGATTTCACAATGGTTAACTATAAAAAAAATAAAATGTGAATCTTCCGAGGATGAGATTCTATAGAAGTCATAAGTAGTGATTCTTAAGAAATCTCTAGGTGAGGAAAATTATTTCAAATATTACCAAAAGTATTGGAGTATTTGATCTAATTTTTCAATACAAAAAGGCTCACATTCAATTTCAAAAAAAAAAATTTAACTTCTCTAAAAATGAGAGAAATGATTTTTTGACAAATAATAGAAAAATGATTTTGAGAAAAGAGAAATAAAAATTGCAATAAAAATAGAAATTATTTTTAAATATTAAATTAAGACAATTTCATTAAAATCAAAGAATAACACATGATTACGATGGTACTGTTTGTAACGGGCGTTGTGGGGGTGCTAATCCTTCCCCACACGTAACCGTACTCTCAAACCCGATTTTTATTTTCGCAGACCAAAAAAGTTGTCTTTTTAATAAAACTTAATTAATTTTGAGATTTTATTAAAAAGATAAATATTTTTAGGTGACCAATCACACCTAGACAAAAAAGATTGGTGGCGACTCCCTTTGTTTTTAAATATTTTCAAAATCATCGAGCGGTCGCGTTTTCGGACGAAATCGTTACGACAACCACAACATAAAATTGGAGAGTAAAATGAACAGTAAATTATTGAAAGATTACTTTAATATATATATGAATAAAGATCCACTTACACATGTGTAAAACAAATTTGTTTCACACAGTTTTATATCTTCATATAGGATTAATATTTTTGCAAACCAACCGTTGGATTTAACAACCTACTCATATTTATTATGTATGTAAATTTTTGAATCAATCTGCTATTTCTATCATTTTAATCAAGAATAATATTTTTTTCAATATATATCAACAGTTGAAATTTTATTTTATGAAATAAATTGTTAGACGTATTCGATTAATTTGAAATTTGGCATGCATGATCTATGTGAATAGAACATAAAATTTAACGGTCGGATTAAAAAATTATAAGTCATATAAAAAGATATGAAAGTGTGTAAAACTAAATTTGTTTTACGTATGTATAACTAGATCCCTCCTCTATATATATATATATATATATATATATATATATATAGTTATAGTTATAGATCTTTGTTTAGAAAAATAAATTTAAAATTAAACCTATTAAAGGATAAAGACTCTAAAATATCCATATGGAAAAAAAAAACTCTACTATTCTTAGATTTTTCATGGACTAATTAAAATGGGTATGTAGTACTATTTTTGTTGTCAGGTGTAATAATTACACATATAATTTTAAATTTGTGAAGTAATGAGTGATGTTTAGAAAAATAAAATTAAAATTAAACCTATTAAAGAATAAAGCCTTTAAAATATTCATTTGGAAAAAAAACTCTAATATTTTTAGATTTTTCATTGACTGATTAAAGTGGCTATGTAGTTCTTTTTTTTTTTTGTGAGGTGCAATTATTACATGGTATAATTATTAAATTTGTGAAGTAATGACTGATGTCATTGATACACGTCATTAAAGAGTTTTGTTTATATGTCCAAAATCATGAGTTTTTTTACCAAATTATTATAATTGGAAATCTTATTTCCTAAAATATGATACTTGAAAATTTATTTCATTATTATATATAATATTTGTTGACATGTCACCGTTATGTCATATTTTTTAAATATTTAAAAAATAAACTTATATTCAATTATTTAAAATTAATTACAAAAACTCCTAATAAATTTTTCTGTTTTTTTTCTCTTTGGCTTCTTTTTGCTCTTTCTCTACCTCTTTGATTTTCTTTTTATTCTTTCTCCAACTCTTTGAGTTCTTTCCTTTTTCATCCAATTTTAATAATAGAGATAATGTTGATTTATTAGTTATTTCTTTTCTTTCACATTTTTTTCTAGGTTTATTGAGTTTAATTTTTAGTCTAACCTAAAATTTATTTGATATGTTTACTAAAGCTTTCAATCTTCTTCTTGTTCATAGCAGCAACATCATCCTCTCCCTCTAACCCCAAAAAAATCACCACATGTCGAAAACTTTTATCTTTTAGATTTCAACTCTTCACTAGTTTGCTAATCTAATCTAATCAATTGTTTTATCATTCTTGACTACGGAATCCAAATTGCTCTCATTAGCATTTCTGTTTCCTTTATACTCTTCATAACAATTTTTTTAAAATCATCTTTCAGACTTGAATAATATTGAAAGAAGGAGAAAAGTAAAAGAATTAGCTTGATATGAAGAAAAAATGTTGAAATTAAAAGGTTAGTTTGTTTAATCAGTGGATTCTTAAAACCCCTTCACCCGTGAACTAACACAGTAAGGCTAATTCCCATGAAGTAAAAAAGAGTAAAGTTGTTTTTCTGAAATCTACAAGAGGTTAAAGACAAGAGATGGAAATATTTTTTGTATTTTTTAAAATAAAAATATAATATATTGATGACATGGAAAAAACTATTTTATATTAGAAAATAAGTTTAGAAATATAGTACTCGGGAATTAAGATTTCAAATGACAATACTTAGATAAAAAATCATAGACGGTACAATTATTGAATCTGTGAAGCAATGACTAATGTCATTTATACATGTCATTAAAGAGTTTTGTGTATACGTCCAATATCGAGTTGAATCGGAACGTTTTAGTATAATATAGGAGTTTTATTCAATTTGAAAATTCAAGATTCGAACCTCAATTTGAATTCAATTGAATTTAATTTTTAAAATTCGAGTTCGATTATAACAAAATGCTTAATTATTCGAGCTTGCTTGATAGAGTTGATTTGTATTTTTCAATCAAATATTATGAGAGAAATAATAAATTAATAATAAATATATATTAAATTGATTAGTCTTGTAAGCTGCTCGAGTCATGTATTAAGATACTCTAATTTGGCTTGATGTATTACTCAAGTGGTTCGAGTTCAGCTTGAAAATAAATAAATCAAATTCAAATAATTATTGAATTAAGTTCAAATTAGTCACAAATAACTTAACTAGTTTACATCTCTATTTCCATTCCAATTATAAATTTATAAATACAGTTAGGTGAAATTGATCCAATCGAAAGACATCGTTGTTTGAATTTTACTCAAACTGATTTGACAAAAATATAAAAAAAAAAGCTCACACAGCTAATTTTAATGAAAAATAATTTGAATTCAAATTAATTTAAAATTTGAAATAATTAAACTCTAGATGATGGCAAATCATTTAAAATAAAATTGATTTGATTTTAAAACTCAAATAATTTAAATTTAAAATAACTCAAACACAAATAATTTTAATGTCAAAATCAGAGGTGGATCTTGACCTTGAGTTTTTGAGAGACCAAAATCAGTTTATTGCATTATTTTTTTTTATATATAAAATAAGCTATAGTATTTACTAATAGAAAAATAGAAATATAAATGTAATAATTGAAAAACTAAACGACAAACTCACATAATTTTAAGTTTAAAACTAACTGAAAAAAATACACGACATAAATTCATATTATGTAACAATAGAACATATACAAGGTATATGAATATTCCATGCATAGATATTTACATAACACATCTACGAGTGGTCATGTGGCCTATATACTAGATATTAATTTGAAGTTTATTATTTTATTAAATCTTATCTATGCATGAAAAATGCAGTCAATGTATATTTTTTTTTTTTTTGGTTCATTGCATTAGATATAAATTTTAAGTGCGAAAGTCATTTCCAAATACATTTCTGAGTTGCCCTTATGACCTATATACAACACATATTTGAAGGTGAGATTACTTTATTGGCTCATCTATGCATATAAATCATAAAAAAACACATCATTAAACACCAATTTAAGTGCGAAAGCATTTCCAAGATATTCTTGAATGCCATGTGGATTATATATTTTTTTCAACATTTTTTTGCGGTTACAACATATTTGAAAGTAAGATTTTGCATATCTAAAGTTTTTTTACTTATGAATAATAAAATTGCATATTTATTTTAATATAATATTAAATTGTTTTGGTACATGATATGACATACATAGTAATTCATCTGAACGAAACATAAATCTTATATATAAGTTTGTAAGATATTGACATTTAGTACACTTGTGCACAAACAGAGAGAGGACTCAGAAATGGGAAATTGGAGGAAACAAATTTATAACAAGGAATATGAACGGCTATAATATTTCAAGTGGTTAATTTACTAGTTGTATTGTATCATGAAAAATTCCCTTTAATTTGTCTTTGTTATGAACAATAAACGATGTAATCCTTGAAGAATATATGGATTGTACCATGTTAGGTGTAAAATTATTGTCATAATTAATAAGATTTAATTAAGGTTGTCTTGTAATAAGAAATATAGTTTAAACAATAAATGAATGTTGGATGGTGGGCAGCTGTTTTTTTCGTTAGAAGAAACCCCTTTTTGTGGTAGTTTAAAAAATTATAGTGCCATAAAGATGGAAAGGAATGTTGGCTGTTGGCTGTTGAATAAGCTGCCTTGTGCACAAATTATTGGTTGGTTGTGTGACCTCAATTTGTGTACAGCTAGAACTGTTGATAAAAACAAACCTTTGGCTGTTAGGATGTTTTATTTGCTTTTTTGCTACAAGTTTTTTAAGGTATTCTTTGATATATTTCCCATAGATTTGGACTTTGGATAAAACAAACTTGATTGAAAGCAATAATATTTATAAATGCCAACGCCAACAATAAAAGCTGAAAACAACGGTTGACAAACCACAGTTACCTTGCTGAATGAAGCTGCACCTATCAATTGCTTATTGCTACTGTAATCAACAAAGAATTCTTGGTTGTTAGGGTAGCCACTAGGGAATGAAGCTAAGAAAATTAAATGAGATCAGAGACGCATGTTCTATTACTGCTCATGTATCAGTTTGAGTGTAGTTAATTAATAGTAGTAACACAATAAAATTTTCGAGCTTCTCTAGAGGCCCAAAGCATAGGAGGAGTTAACATTAAAATAAATTTCAGCTCTTTATATATATATATATATATATATATATATATATATATATATATATGTTTAAAATACAAATTATTCAAAAAAATGTAATATAATCTTTTTACGCATAAATTACATTCACCTATTATTATCTATAGATATACTTTAGTAAGGGAAAGAAAAGTAAAAGAAATGAAGATTAAAAAAAAAAGAAGAAAGAATATCGGTATAATTGTTTAGATAACTAAAATTAAAATATAAAAAATATATTTTTTTATGAATGAATGAATGAATAAAAAGCTATTTAATTTAAAAAAAAATGTAGAAAGTTCAAATACTTATTCTCTTTATACTTCTTAATAAAAAAAATCCCACCATAGACATTACTCTGAAAACATTAGAAATTTAGGGAAATATATTTTGTACTGGTTGGTTATTTGATTTTAAAAAAGGTTGCCCTTTTTCTTCTTCATTGCTTCCTTCTCATTGAAAGGCAATTAAAAACATGAATATTTCACGTTGTTTATGTAAAACAAATGTCAAACAAATATGTCAAAAAGAATTTCCTAGAGTCAAGCAGGAAGGCTTTATCATCAATTTGCATATTGTCATGCATCTCACCTACAACACGTATGTCGACTAGATTTTTCGAGTTTTGTCAAATTTTTAATTGTATTATTTTTTTTATATTTTTAATGCCATTTTGTATTGTATTTTCGAGTGATGTGTAAAATTAAATATATATTTGTTACATGTTCATAGAGTTATTTTAATTGGATTTTACATCGTGGCTGCTATATATTCTTAGCGATTTTCAATAAAAATGTAGATGTGACAGTAGGCATACGTGAAGTATGAACCATGCTATTTATATGCAAAATTAGGTAGGTTTTTTTTATAGGTGAAATTGTTAGCAGTTGAAGAAGCTTGGGTGGCATTTCTGCTGTCACTTTTTGACATGTTCTGCCCATTACTTGTCTTGTTGCATCAGGTTTTAGGTAGTTCTTGATATGATAAGGTTATGGTAATCCATTTTGTTAGCAAACATGTAAGGTAGTTGTTAGGAGTTGTTAAGTTTAAGCTTTTGGTTAATGTTTGTATAAATTATGAACAATGCAGCCCAAAACAGTGGCTTTTCCAGAAAATACTAAACTCTTTCTTCAATTTTTCTCTCTTATTCTTCTTAGCTTCATATACTTCAATTGGCATCAGAGCCGTTCATGGTCTTAAAGGGCTTGAAAATCATTGAGAGTTGAGTGAAAAAAAAACCAGTACACACAACCAGCAAAGCTTTTGTCAGTCATATATGGCCTCAAGCAGTTGCACCTTGCCTTCACCTCCTGTTTTCTCTGGTGAAAACTACCAGATATGGTCTGTCAAAATAAAGACCTATTTGTGTGCCTTTGATTTGTGGGATGTGGTTGAGGATGAGAAAGAACCACCTCATTTACCAGCAAATCCAACTGTAAATCAGATGAAGAATTACAGTGAAGAGAAAGCCAAGAGGTACAAAGCAAAGAGCTGTATTGAATCATCAGTTTCTGATGAGATATTCATCAGAATCATGACTTGTGAGACAGCAAAACAAGCTTGGGACAAGCTTAAGGAAGAATTTATGGGCAGTGACAAGACAAGGCAGATGCAAGTGCTCAATCTCAAAAGGGAGTATGAAGTTTTGAAGATGAAAGAGTCTGAAACTCTAAAGGAGTATAATGACAGACTCATGAAGATAGTAAACAAGCTTAGGCTACTTGGAGAGGAGATGACAGATAAAAGAGTTGTAGAAAAAGTTCTTGTCAGCTTACCTGAGAGGTTTGAATCCAAAATCTCTTCACTTGAAGATTCCAAAGACTTGACCAAGATATCTTTGGCAGAATTGATGAATGCTCTACAAGCACAAGAGCAAAGAAGAGCCATCAGGCAAGAGGATTCAACTGAAGGAGCATTTGTTGCCAATGAAAAAGGCAAAATGCAACATGAGGGCAAGAACAAAAAGTCAGGAGACAGAAGAAACAAAAATGTAGGAAGTGGTAGGAAGAAAGGTAAATTTCCACCATGTTCTCACTGCAAAAAGACCACACATCTAGAGAAATATTGTTGGTACAGACCTGACATACAATGTAGGTCTTGTCAGCAACTTGGTCACATGGAGAAGGTGTGCAAAAACAAAAACCAGCAGCAAGATCAAAAAGCAAGAGTTGCTGGAGACCTAGAGCAGCAAGAAGAACAAGTGTTTGTGGCATCTTGCTATGCAGTAAAAACCTCATCAAATGCTTGGCTCATTGACAGTGGCTGCACTCATCATATGGCATCCGATATCAACATGTTCAAAGAACTTGACAGATCATGTACTTCAAAAGTCAGAATTGGCAATGGTGATTTCATAGAGGTCAAAGGAAGAGGAGTTGTGACAGTTGATACACCATCAGGTACAAAACTCATTTCAGATGTATTGTATGTGCCTAAAATAGATCAAAACCTTTTGAGTGTGGGACAGCTGCTAGAAAAGAACTACTCCTTAGTGTTCAAAGACAAAGCATGCATCATCCATGATTCCAATGGTCATGAACTTTTTACTGTTAATATGAAAGGGAAATGTTTTTCCTTGGATTGGCATGAGGCTAACACTATTGCATATGCTAGTTCACATGATGAATTTGTTTTATGGCATAAAAGGATGGGTCATTTTAATTACAAGGCATTGAACTATATGCATAAGAATGATCTAGTGCTAAATATGCCTATTGTTGAGGTATGCTCTAATGTTTGTGAAATCTGTCAACTGGGGAAATAAAGCAAGCTGCCATTTCCAGTTAAAAAGGCATGGAGAGCAACTGAAAAATTACAATTGGTACACACCGATGTTTGTGGACCTATGAGGACGCCATCCCTGAACAACAACAAGTATTTTATAGCCTTCATTGATGATCTAACTAGAATGTGTTGGATCTATTTCTTGAGACAGAAATCTGAAGTTGCTGCTACTTTCTGGAAGTTCAAAGCTTGGGTTGAAAACCAAAGTGGCTGCAAAATGAAGATTATAAGGTCAGATAATGGTACTGAGTATACATCTGACAAATTTACTAAGTTTTGTGAAGATGCTGGTGTTGAGCATCAATTGACAGCAACTTATACACCACAACAGAATTGTGTTAGTGAAAGGAAGAACAGAACAGTCATGGAGATGGCTAGATGCATGTTGTTTGAGAAGAATCTTCCAAAAAAATTCTGGGCAGAGGCAGCAAATAACTCTGTCTACTTGCTCAACAGGCTGCCCACAAAGGCCTTGGAAGGAAAGACTCCATTTGAAGCCTGGTTTGGGAGCAAACCATCAGTGCAACATATTAGAGTTTTTGGCAGCATATGCTATGTGTATGTTCCTGAAATCAAGAGGGACAAGCTTGATCATAGAGCTGAAGTTTGCATTTTCTTGGGCTACAGCAACATCACTAAAGGTTATAGAGCTTACAATCCACTTACAGCCAAGGTGATTGTAAGCAAAAATGTGAAGTTTAATGAGCAATCAGCTTGGAACTGGGAGAAATCAAATGAGGAACCAGCCAAGCTCACTACAAATGACATGGCCAACTTCCAAGAAGAAGGTTCCATATTTAAAGATGAACTCATTGATCATGAACCAGTGAGAGGCACCAGACCACTTAATGACATCTATCAAAGATCAAACATTGCAGTTATTGAGCCTACATGCTATGAAGAAGCTGTCAAATTTTCAGAATGGAGAAATGCAATGAAGGAGGAGATTCGGATGATTGAAAAGAATCAAACTTGGACTTTGGTTGATAAACCAAGTAACAGAAACATCATTGGAGTCAAATGGATCTTCAAAACTAAATTGAATGCAAATGGATCCATCAACAAACATAAAGCCAGACTGGTTGTTAAAGGGTATTCTTAATAGCAAGGTGTTGATTTTTTTGAGACTTTCTCTCATGTTGCAAGGTTGGACACTATAAGGCTGTTATTAGCCTTGGCAGCTCAGAAAGGTTGGAAAATATACCAACTTGATGTCAAATCTGCATTTTTGAATGGTTATCTTGAGGAGGAGATTTATATTGAGCAACCTAAAGGCTTTGTTGCTAAAGGAGATAAAGACAAAGTCTATCTACTCAAGAAGGCTTTGTATGGACTTAAGCAAGCTCCAAGAGCTTGGAATTCCAGAATTGATGATCATTTATTGAAGTTGGGATTCAAGAAGAGTCTTAGTAAGGCAACACTATATACCAAAGCTACAACCAATGATGATCTATTGGTTGTTTCATTGTATGTTGATGATTTGTTGGTGACAGGAAGCAAATTTGAATTAGTGTTGCAATTCAAAGACCAAATGATGAAAGTCTTTGAAATGACAGACTTGGGGGAGATGTCTTACTTCCTTGGAATTGAAATTTCTCAAACTCAACAAGGAATCTTCATTTCTCAAGAGAAATATGCCAAGGAATTGTTGAAAAAATTCAACATGGAAAATTGTAAAGCTGTTTGCACTCCTATGGTTCAGAATGAGAAGCTTAGCAAGGATGATGGTTCTCAGAAGGCTGATGAAAGAAGTTATAGAAGCTTAATCGGTTGTTTGTTGTACTTAACAACAACTAGACCGGATATAATGTTTGTCGTTAGTGTTCTTTCAAGATTCATGCATTGTCCTAGTGAAGCTCATTTCAGATCAGCAAAGAGAATTCTAAGATACATCAAAGGTTCAATCAACTTTGGTGTTCTATATCAGAAATCTAATGAATTGAGGCTGCTTGGATACTCTGATAGTGATTGGGCAGGGTCTTCTGATGACATGAAGAGCACCTTCGGCTATCTTTTTTCTTTTGGCTCAGGTGCATTTACCTGGAACTCTAAGAAGCAAGGAACTGTGGCTCAATCAACTGCTGAAGCAGAGTACATAGCTGCTGCTACTGCTGTTAATCAAGCAATTTGGTTAAGAAAAATCATGACAGATTTGAATCAGAAGCAAGATGGTCCAACAAAAATTTTCTGTGATAATCAATCAGCAATTGCAATGGCCAAGGACCTTGTGTTTCATGGGAGAACTAAGCATATAAAGATCAAGTATCATTTTCTTAGAGAAGCTGAAGCTGAGAATGAAGTGAAATTAGTGCACTGCAAGTCAGAAGATCAGATTGCAGACATTTTAACCAAAGCCATGTCAAAAGCAAGGTTTGAAACATTAAGGAGGAGCCTTGGTGTTTCCAGTAGAAATGCCAAGGAGGAGTGTTAGCAGTTGAAGAAGCTTGGGTGGCATTTCTGCTGTCACTTTTTGACATGTTCTGCCCATTACTTGTCCTGTTGCATCAGGTTTTAGGTAGTTCTTGATATGATAAGGTTATGGTAATCCATTTTGTTAGGCAAACATGTAAGGTAGTTGTTAGGAGTTGTTAAGTTTAAGCTTTTGGTTGATGTTTGTATAAATTATGAACAATGCAGCCCAAAACAGTAGCTTTTCCAGAAAATACTAAACTCTTTCTTCAATTTTTCTCTCCTATTCTTCTTAGCTTCATATACTTCAGAAATCCAGCACTCCTTTTCCAGTTTCAACCCCAAAAACACCCCATGAACGATTCTGCTTTCAACTTTGATGAGTAAATAAAAGATTTATTGCATAACATTTTTTCTTTTATTTCCAAGATTTGTTGTGTTGTGTTCTAAGAGACGGAGTTGTGCAGGTTCATGGATAGGTGTGAAGTTTACATTTCGATGAATGAGTTAGAAAAAAGCGTCAAGTCCTCAGTTGCCTCGGTTTTGAATCGTCTACAACAGGTAATCTACTGCAAAATTAAATGTTTTTCCAACCAAAATTGCTAAGAGGAACTTATATAGAAGGTAGTGAAATCATTTTTCTGGATTCAATATACATTATATTATTTAATTTGTTATGTTTGAAAAAAAAGAAAAAGAAGATATTAAATTAGTATCTTAACAGTTACTGTTGCGCAGGATATCTCAGACGAAGTCGGTAATAACATTCAGAATCTTAAAACCAAAAGTATAGAGGAAGATCTGCCTCAATCTACCGGAACGTTTCCGGATCCATACGAGAGTAGGATTATTCATAGAGTGCCTTATCGATTACGTCAAGTAAATGAGAAAGCTTATGAACCAAAGCTAATTTCAATCGGTCCCTATCACCATGGTAAGGATCATTTGAAGACGATGGAAGTAATCAAAAGGCGTTGTTTCAGTAGGATGATTGAGGTTACCAGCGTTGGGCGCAAAAAGAAGCTCCGGTGCAATATATTTGTGGATGCCATGAAAAAGGAGGTGGAAGCAATTCGCAAAATGTACGAAGGGCCTTTAGATCAAATTGACTCTGAAACATTTGTGAAAATGTTGGTCCTTGATGGATGCTTTATTCTTCAGCTCATCCTTGGGAAAGAGCATGTTTGCGAGATTACAAGGATTCAAGATGACATCCAGTGCGATTTGTTATTGCTCGAAAACCAGCTCCCTTTCCGCGTGCTTCTCACGTTGTACGGCTTAATAGAGGGAGACATGTACGGGCAAGTACCAGAAGCGATGAAAGAGCAATTGTATGCCTCGGCTATTCGTTACTTCGACAAAACGGTGCTAGGAGCATTGTTTCAAATTGCGGTCGCGGTCACGTTTTCGGTCGCGTTGCGTTTATCGTGGTTGCGGACATAACGACGGTTATTGCGGTCATCGCGGTCGTGAATTTTTTTTAATTTCGCACAATTTTATATAAAGTGTAATAATCATATTTATAATCATGTAAAGTCTTATTTCATAATTTTTAAAGTAATTTATAATACCTTAAGTCTATTATTTACGTGAAAAAAAGGTTATTCATAATTTTTTAAACTATAATAAAACATTGATATTTAAAAAATTAAAAGAACATAATTACAATTACAATTAAAAGAATATAAAAAATTAAAAAATTTATATTAATTTGCCACAATCAATTAACTTAAATAATCACATTTATATTTCAATATCAAATTTTTAATATTAATTATTTTCTTAAGTTATAAAAATATTTAATACCATATGTAACCCATAAAATATTTAATACCATATATTTAATTTCACTACAAATTTTACTCTAAAAAATTAAATCAATAATCTAAATTCAACATTATCTTTTTTTTCATTCAAATTACCTAATATTTTTTATCATAATTTATGAGATTAACTAATATTAATCTTTAAACATTTAATGCTACACAAAAAATTCTTAAATATTTAAAACCTATCTCTGAACAAAAAAAAAAAGAAACCTATCACAAATTACAACAAAAGCAACCCAAGTTACCCAACCGGCAAAGCAAACCCTCCCCCCTCACCCAAACGAAGTCTTCTCCAGTTCTCTTCTCCCCTCAACCCCAAACGACAAAAATCAATTGGAAAAGGAAACAGGAACTTAGATATGAGATGATCCAAGACAAATTGCTAAGCATGCATATCCCCCACCACCCATCGGCCCTCAATCTGAGTCTTCACTCCTCATCCTTCGATTCCTCAACACCTCACTGCCTCAGCCTTCAGCCGCCGCAGCCTCACGAGTCACGACTCACGTTTCTCAATCAAGAGCCACCGCGACCGCCGCCACCTACCAGTTCTGCGATAATGAACAGCCAGGGCACCCATGCCGCCCACTGTGCCTCAAGTCGCCCTCGCCACTGTCACGCTCGCCCCTCAGTCCACAAGTCCTCCCTTTCTCTGATCTAGATCTAAGTTTTAAAAGTAAAAATTTTAAATTTGCTTTTATATAATACTTGCTTACCTGAGTTGTGTGTTGGCTCTGTTTCTATGTTGGTTCTGTTTTCTATGTTGGTTCTATTTCTATTTCTGGTTTCGTTTTTTTTTTTTAACTCTAATTTAGGACAAAACGGTGGATAACGGCGATAACGGACCGTTATCGCCGCTATCCGCTGCTACGGTGTTTCCTAACGGCCGCTATCGGCCGTTATGGATGTGATTCAGAATCACATCCGCTATTCCCTCAATAGCGGTGGCGGCCGCTATTGCGTTTTGCGGCCGCTATTTGAAACATTGGCTAGGAGAAAAGATACAGTACGAAAATTATCTCCATCTCCGGGGAGGTGTCAATCATCTACTTGGCTTAGTACATGACACTTGGCTCTCTTCACATGAAACAGAAGCAGAAGAAGAAATAGAAAAAGAGAATGGCTCGAATGCGTCATCACCATCTTCTTCTTCATCCTCAGAAGAAACAAGGCTGCTTAATAAAATACCAGACGAAGAAGAAAACAATCAGGCGTGGATGGTAAGTCTGTCAAAAACTTTTGAAAATCCACTTTTATATATATATATATATATATATTATATGTGTGTGTGTGTATGTCTATATGTATGGATGTATTTATATGTATATGTAAGAAATATGATCCATTTACACTAGAATATATAAAACTAATTTATTTTTACACACTTATACATTTTTTATTGAACTTTATATTCTCTTCATATAGATCACACACACCAAAATTCAAGTTAATCGAATATACCTAACTATTTGTTCCATGAAAATAAAATTTTTACAATTAATATATATTGAAAAAAATTCTATTCTTGATTAAAATTATAGAAATATAAGATTGACTTAAAAATTTACGTGCATGATAAATACAAGTAGATTGTTAAACCTAACAATTGGTTTACAAAATATCAATCTTATGCAAAGTTTGTGAAACAAATTGTATTAAAAAAATATTAAAGTGATATTTATCTATTTATTTTATACATCAATCACTATTAACAACTAGATTTAAACCTGTGCTAGTATAGTAATGTTTATAATTTATAATAATTTTTTAAAAAATAGAAAAAATTTATAAAAATATAATTTTGATATTAAAAAACTTGATGCATATAAAGAAAACACAAATTAAACAATAATCTAAAATTAAACACTAATTAAAAAATTATAGAAAAATTAAGTGTAACAAAAAATTGATTAATTAGCTACAGTCTTAATGAAAGCAATTCTTACTATATTTATCATTAATAGATTATTTGTTAATGTTTTATATTTGAAATTGATTTACTTTTAAAATTTGAATTTAAATGACTCCAAATTAATCTTATAAAATTAATTAAGTTGAAAACTCAATTTTTTTTAGGGTTTGAAATTTTTTTATAACAATCTCAAACATAAAAGGTTAGTAAAGTAAAAAATGTAAATAAAAATAAAAAAATTTATTATTTGACTTTTTTAAAATTTAAATCAATTAAAAATGATTAAATACGATATTTAAGATAATATACGTTTCAAAAGAATAGATAATATGGATATTTTCCTTTTTTATTTTACCGAAGAAAATGATTGAACAGATAAATCTAAAAAATGAATGAAATGAAAATTGAAAAAAAAATGGAAGTTTAATTTAATGTTAAATATTGACTTAAACACACTATTTTTATTTTTTTTAATAAAAAATTTAAAAAACTTTAGGATAATTCATTAAAATACATGGATAATTTTTTTAATTTAAAAATAACATAATAAGTGATAAAAAATAAAATTTTGAAATAAATTTTATTTGATTTAAATGAAGATAAAACAGTTGAAATCCATTTTATTAAATTTTAAATATTTTAACATTGCATAATTAATTTAAAAGGATTATTCTATAGAAAATTAAAAATTAGTTTTTTCAAAGTTTATAAAAGTTAAAACTATTTACGTAGGATATTTTCTTTTTAACCAAAAGTTTTGGCATTTATATAATATATAAGATTATTATAAAAAACCAAAATCTTATTGAAATTAGAAATATGATATTGGATCAATGATCAAGTCAAATGACTTTTGGTGGGCTTTTGATATTTAACGATGAAAAAGAAAATTCATTTTACCCTATATGTCATGTGTCCATATAAAACACATATATCTTTTTCTTTAGAAAAAAAGCATCCGAGTAAAAATTTTATACTAATATTAATTATTTCTATAAAAATGTTTTTAATGTACAGTACGTATATAATGTAAAAAAAGTACATATATAATGATAAAATATGTATAAAGAAATTGATAAATGATATGTGATTTTTTTTAATTTTAATATATATCAATATAGATGTTTATTTTGTAGAAAATTGAAAAAAATATTATTTTTTTATTTTAAGATATTACACACATCAAACATTTAGATTATCCATATAGAATGTTTTATTTGTCACTTAAAGTTTTGGCATTCATATATGGATTGGTCGCTAAAAGTTTTGGCATTTATATATGGATTTATATATAATGTATTGACAATGTATAGTTTCTATATAATGTTAATGCACCAGAGGTTGACACCTCATCAATAAGCCCTTATAAGTAAATTAAGAAATTTATTTATATTTACTTTTAAGGGCTTAGCATATATTTTAATTTGCCAATTGAGGAGTTGTCAACCTCTGATGCATTGACAGTATATAGAAACTATACATTATTAGTGTATTATATACAAACCTTTTATATATTTATATAAGACAACTTAAAATTAATTGGTTTGTCACAAATTTTAAGTTAAATAATTAAACTTAAAAACCCAAATTAACTTTATAAATCTGGTTTTCTCAACAAATAGTGATGAAAATATATTTACATTCATAATTATTAAATCGATTTAATAGTTATTTTGTTTGGTATATACCTGTATATATGTTTTAAATTTATAAATTATAGTGACACAACTGATGTATATTTATATACATAGATTTCTTGTTGGCCCTTTCAAAATCAAAAGTCAAGACCAACTACTGAAAACAGAGTGTTGCGGAAATTCATACCCAGTGCAACCAATCTTGAAAAGGCAGGAATCAATTTCAAAAAGAAGGGGGAAGCGAGCTTGTTGGAAATAGAGTTTGACAACCATACGAAAGAACTGAAGATTCCAAAGTTAGTGGTCAATGATAATACAGAGCCTATCCTGCGCAATATGATGGCCTATGAACAATTCTTCGTAAGCAAGGATCGCCCGTTTACTTTGGTCTGCGATTATGTGTCTGTCATGGATAACCTCGTCGACTCAGACAAGGATGTGCAATTACTGCGTGATGCTGAAGTTATTGAAAGTTGGTTCGGAGATGATAAAACAGTAGCAGAAATGTTTAACAGACTTCGGAACTCCACTTACTCGTCCGATCGCTACTTTCGTTACAAGAAGACATCTGAAATGGTGATGAAACATTACAGAAAAAGACGGTACAAATGGCTGGCAGCATTAAAAAGAGATTATTTTTATTCTCCCTGGGCGTACGTTTCCTTTTTCGCCGCGCTTCTCTTGCTTGTTCTTACCGTGGCACAAACTGTATATTCAGTTCTTTCCTACGTTAATCAGTAATTAGACTAAGTTTTCTTTAATTTCTAAGTTTATCAAGTAGTTTATGAAAGTAATGAGTAGTTTCTTATGGTTTTGTGTGTGTGTATGTATATATAGTTTTTAATTTGCTACATCTTGTAAGTATAAATTAATTGTGTAATCGATGCTTATATATATTCTCTTATTTCATAGCAATATAAGAATTTATTATCTTTTTGTTATTAAAGGAAACTAAATGAAAACAAATTAAACTGGTTTTGTTTGCAAACGAATTGTCATATTATATGGTTGGTTTATTAAATATTAAAACAACAAATTTCATTTGAAACAAAGATGGTATTAATATTAAAATTACAAATCTCTTATATATAATATGTGTGTGTGTATATATATATATATATATATATATATATATATATATATATAACTTTTGTTTTTGAAAAATAAGCTTCTATTAATAATTAAAGGAAATTACAATTAGCTTGAATTTTTCATATGTATCATGCATAATATACTTGCATTATATGTATTTTGTAAACACTTAATTCTGCTCGGACTATTTAATATTACTGGAAAGAAGCTAAGATCTTGTTGCCAATTTCAATGTATTGGGTTCGGACTAGTTTGAAAATTTTAATTAAATTTATTGAAATTTTTGATCTTATGTTAATATTAAATTATGGCTTTTATATCCAGCCCATAAATGAATCGGTCACGTGGACTTCAAAACCCAAAGTTCAATTATGAATTTCATTTTTTTAGGCCTAAGAGTCGAAACCCAAAATTTATTTTAAGACCCAACTTGTTTTGATAATTTAATTAAATAAATTAAAAAATCATTTAAAAAAAAGTTGCGTGAATTGTTCTCTCCATGGCAGATAGACCTGGTCATGGGTGGGCTCGGGTTGGGTTCGAGCCGGGCCAATGACAGGTGATAAGAATTGTAATTGACACCCAAGCTCGGCCCGGCCTATAATTTGGACAGATTTTTTTGCCCAAGCCCGAGCCCGTTTTTGTGCCATAAGCTCAAGCCCGTCCAAATATAATTTTTTTATTTTTTAAAATTTTTAATTATTTAATTATTTATTTTTTATTATTTATTTCCTTTAAATTTTAATTTAATTTGTAAAAATTTATATGTCAATTTTCATATTAAATATTTATAATCATGTTTTATTAATCAATAATGTTTTTTTTATATATAAAAATTATATTATGCTAAATAAATATATAAAAATAATATAGTATATTTTAATTCGGGCCGGGCCGGGCTGGGTTTGGGCTTTGAAAGTCAAGCCCGAAGCCCGGCCCGAATTTTAAATGGGCCTAAAAATTTTGCCCAAGCCCGTTTTTTCATCAAATATTTTTATCCAAGCCCGACCAAATTTCAAATAGGCTTTCAGGTTTGGGCGGGTAGCCCGGCCCTTGAGCAGGTCTAATGGCAGACTCCATTTTCCCCCTCCCATTTTTGGTTTACACCTACGACCCCCCAGTTAAAATCTTAAAATCTTAAAGCCGTGCTAAAGTTATTGGGGATACTAGTGACAATTATTTTTATTTTCATATTTTAACATTTTCATATGTAAAAATAGATTATTCATGTAATAAGTGAAAAGCAAGTATGTGATGTTAAAAATTACATTTCAAGTGTTTTGTAACTGTAAGTTATCGGTTTATACGTAAAACTAAAAAGTGATGTGATCTTATAAGATTAAAAATGTTAAAAATGATTGTAAAAATGATTGTTGTTAGCATTTTCTTAAATTATTTGACTTTTATATTAATTAATAGGCCTGATTTAAAATCTTAAGCTTCGATTTAATAATCGGGTAGGGAAGTTTGGGGAGAGTGGTTCTAGAGTTTTTGAGCTATCACCGAGCTAGGCAGGTTCGGGTTTGAAAGGAAAAGTAATTTTTTTTAGGATTTATATATGATGCACTGATAGTATAGTGCATAGTTTTTATACACTGTCAATGCACTAGAGCTGAAACTATACACTGTCAATACACCAGAGGTTGACACCTCATCAATAGGTCCTTATATGCAAATATAAATAAATTTTTTTAATTTGCCCATAAGGGCCTATTGATGAGGTGTCAATCTCTGATGCATTGACAGTGTATAGAAACTATACGCTGTCAGTGCATCATATACAAACTCTTTTTTTTAAGGCTGACAGGTTTGCCTTGTTACAAGCGCTTGTACTTTATTATTTGCTTTGTTTGCTTTCTGTCACTTTTGAATAATTAGAATGCTTGATTATTTTTTCTTTTGTTTTTTGTCAACTTTGAATAATTTTTTTAGGCTTAATACCCAAATACATCTCCAATGTTTATTAAAATATGTAATTAAACCTTCAACATATAATTGCATGGAAATAAGGATATTAAGTTGTATTTTCAGCATTTTAAATCTAAACGTTATAAAATAACAGACTTAAAGATATAGCCGTTAAAAACCAACAATGTTCGTTATCCTTGCCTAGGTGGCATGTCACCTGAGCACTAACGTGGATTATAATGCCATGTGGACCAATGATGTGGCATTATATTGCCACATGTAAAATAAACTAAAAAAAAAAACCCACCTTAGAATTAAGGT
Organism: Heritiera littoralis; assembly: GCA_031772115.1. Taxonomy (NCBI): domain Eukaryota; kingdom Viridiplantae; phylum Streptophyta; class Magnoliopsida; order Malvales; family Malvaceae; genus Heritiera; species Heritiera littoralis. The sequence continues at coordinate 3,669,251 of JAPDPK010000061.1, read as the reverse complement.
AAAAACTCACGTTGATTAAGGTTATTTTTTATTTTGTTTTTGAAAAATCAATTTCGTGAAAAAAAAAGAAAGAATTTGGGTGCGATTTCTGTTAGGGGTTTCGAAGAAATTCGCTGGGGTTTCGAAGAAATTCGCTCAGGGTTTCGAATAATTTGGTTAAAAAATTTCATTTCTGTTAAGGATTTGATTTCCTATAAGAATCTAGGGTTTCTACTAGGAGAAATCTAGGGTTTTTTTATTGTCAATTTTCGATTAAGGATTTTCGATTGTTAGGTCTCTTTTTTTGAACTATTCTTGATCTGTGACACGAAGAAGAGAATGGGTAGGCTTTCCTGGGTTTGATTTAGGGTTATCGAAAGGGTTTGAACAGGAGAAAGGAACATTTCCAAGAAATTTGCTAGGGGTTTCGAAAAAATCTGCTAAAGGTTTCGATTGTCGATTGTTGGGTCTCTTTTTTTCGAACTATTCTTAATTTGTGACATGAAGAAGAGAATGGGTAGGCTTGCTTGGGTTCGGTTTAGGCTTTCTTAGGTTTGATTCAAGGTTATCAAAAGAGTTCAAACAGGAGAAAGGGATAGATTCGAGTTTGATTAGGGTTACCAACAGAAGAAAGGGAAAGGGATTTAGCATTTTCTAAGTTCAATTGAGGGTTACGAACCAAGGTTCTCTCAATTTGGGGTTTTTTGTAGTAGAAAATTGCGAAGGAGCGTTTTGAAGCTCAAGATTTCTGGAATTAGGGTGTGTGAAGGGAGGGATTTAGGATTCGGTTGATTTAGGGTATGTGAAGTAAGGGTTTTTGGTTTGTGAAGAAAGGGCTGGTTTAAAGTAAGGGTTTCTGAAGAAAACAACAAGACAAAGGTTTGCTGCAAACTTGAACAAGGTAAAAGTCGACCTGTATATTGTGTAACTAATTAATTTGTTAAATTTTTGTTGTTGGTTGTTGTGCAACTGGTCCCATATGCAACTAGATTCCTGAATTCTTTTTAGATTACAAGTACTGGTCCCATATGGTCCCATAATGCTATTAGATTCTTTTACTGTTTTCAACATATTGATTGGTCCCACATGCATTTTCTGTACTAATTTATTATGTCTAGTGTAATCTATATTGTAGCCTACTTAGGATGCATTTTAACTCGAAAAATATTTAATTTATATAATTTTGTTTATATTTTATATATACTGATGTTTATTTATTTGTTTGGCAGCATGTGGGAGATTATAACCTTAAAAATCCACCATGGAGGGATTTTTGTGCATGACCCTGAGTTGAAGTACATCACCTATGAGGTAGAGTATGATCCAGATTTAATTAGCTATCCTTACTTGGTCAATTTGATCAAGATTGGAAATTATGCTAATGTGAGTAGGATTTTGTTTAAGGCCCCTGATGAAGATTTGAATGGCTTAAGGTTGTTATGCGATGATACTTCAGCAATTAATTTAATTGCTATATGTATTCATTGGGGTAGGTGTGATATCTATGTAGATCATGAGGTGGATGAACCTGTGGTAGTTGAGACACATTTATTAGAAGGACTTGAACTAAGTAAGGCAAAGGCAAGGGCAAGGGTAAGTGGGGTAGAGGCAGGGACTAGTGAGCCTAGCAGTAGGGCAGGGGCAAAGAGAGCAGTAAAAGATGATGATGGAGATAATGCTGATGGTGATAGTGATATGTGGTATGATGCGACTTTTTTATTAGATGATGATGACGAGGTTAGAGAAGCAAGGGAGAATATTAGGCAATGGGGTAGTAAGGAGAACCAAAGAAGGAAAGAGAATGATAATGAAGCAGGGCCGAGTATTGAGCAGCAAACAGATGAGGTGGGCCCTACTAGTGAAAGGGTAGCTAAAAAAGGTAAGGGTGGAAAGATTAGAAGGAGGCCACTTCCACCTTCTATAGCTGAAAGTGATCATAGCAGTGGTGGGTCTTTGAAAGAGTGTGCTGATTCTATTGAGCCTCCTAGCTATGAATTCGAGAATGATGAAGATAGTGAGGAGGTTGAAACAGTAAGGAGGGAGAGCAATTTTCCATCTTATGACTCGAGGTCCCTTATCCCTAACCTTGAGTTAGGTTTGTTGTTTGATGATGGGACTCAATTTAAAAATGCTATGGTGGATTATGTTGTGTACACCAAGAGGGATGTTTGGTTCATAAAGAATGACCTTAAGGGAGTAAGGGTTGTGTGTGCTAATACATGCCCTTTTCAATGCACTACTTTCTATAATGAGGAGTTGAAATGCTTTCAAGTGAAGACATGTACACTACGCACAAATGTAATTGTAAGTACAAGTTACAATTACTTAATGCAAAATGGTTAGTTAAAAAATTTGAAGAGAAGATCCGAAAAGAACCGTACTTAAAGAAAAGTGACTTACAGGCTCATATTGAGTCCGAGCTGAAGGTGTTTGCCTCTCTTGACAAAGTTAGAAGGGCAAAGTTGATGATATTGGCCGGCATGTAAGATGCCTTTAGCATGGAGTTCTTTAAACTAAGAGATTATGCTGATGAGTGCCTCACCCAAAATCCCCGGTAGCACTGTTGTGATCAAGGCAAAAAGGATAGCTCTTACTGCTTCACCATATTTTCAAAGGATTTACTTCTATTTTGCTGCCCTTAAAGAAGGACTTAAAGCAGGGTGTAGGAAAATTATAGGTTTAGATGGTTGTTTCCTCAAGGGCTCGATTAAGGGTGAAATTTTAAGTGTTGTTGCTAGGGATGCAAACAATCAAATGTATCCCGTTGCTTAGGTTGTCATAGAAAGTGAGAATACTGATTCATGCATGTGGTTTCTGAATATTCTCAAAACTGATCTTGATATGACCAACAGTATAGCTTGGACTATTATTAGCGACCAATAGAAGATATGGTTCCTTTCTTTATTTAATTTATTTGATTTAAGGTTTGCTAACTATGATTGATATGTAACACTTTTCTATGGTTGTTTTGTAGGGATTAATCAATGTTATAGAGGAATTGTTCCCCAATGCTGAGCACAGAAGGTGTGCTAGACACATACATGCAAACTAGAGCAAGAATCATCGTGGCAAGATAAGGAAGAAACATTTTTGGATGTGTGCTGATGCAACGATCTAAAGGCAACTTGAAGATATGTTAGAGTTGTTGCACAAGAAAGACACCTTTGGATCAGTAAAGGAAGACCTGTTGAAGTATCCCTCATGCCATTGAAGTAAGGCTTTCTTCAGAATAGATGTCAAGTGTGACGTTTGCCACAATAACTTATATGAGACATTCAATGACACTCTAGTCAAAGCCAGACATCAGCCTATTATCACCATGCTTGAGGAGATTAGAGTGGCTGTGATGACTAGGATAGCTGAGGAAAGAAAGAATGTGAAAAAATGGGTAGGGAATTATGGTCCACTGGTGATGGAAAAGCTAAACAAGAATATGAGTGAAGCAACTTAGTGGTGAGTTGTTGTCAATGGCAGTGATGGCTACGAGGTTAAGTATGGTAAGAAGCAGTTCAAAGTCAATCTTCTCAGGAGAATATGTGCTTGCCGATTATGGGATATAACTGGTATCCCATGCTACCATGCAATATGTGTTAATTTTTTTTATCATGGTGGTCAACCAAAAGAGTATAGCCATGAGTGCTATTCGAAGGAGACATACTTATGGACTTATGAGCACACTTTATAGCCTATCAATGCTGAAAATGAATGGCCAAAAAGTGGGTTAGAAGCAATGCTGCCTCCTTTGATAGGAAGAGTGCCTGATAGGCCTAAAAGAAATAGAGCTCGTGAGCATGATGAGCCTAGGAATAAATATAAGTTGTCTAGAAAGGGACAGAAACAACATTGTGCTCTTTATAAACAATCTGGACACAACAAAGTTAGCTACCCTGAAAAAAGCAACTTTGTGGGGGTACATCTAGCTTTGTAAGTTGCTATTGTTTTATAAGTTTCGTATTTTTCATTTGCCTAATTTAAATTGTTTTTATAATTTTTGCTTAATCTTTTGTTTCTTTGCTGCTTGTTCTTAGGTTCCATAAGAGGTAGTTGAATCATTTGCATCAACAAGAGGGAGAGGAAGAGACAAAGGAAGAGGAACTGACATTGATTCTCTTGGTACAGATCTGGTACTGCTGGAAGGGGAAAAGGAGCTGAAATTGGTACTCCAAGGTCAAAAAATGCTAATGTTGGGAGAGGAAGAGGAAGAGGAAGGAGAAGTGGAAGGGGAGGTGGAAGGGGAACAAAAACTACTACTCCTGGTTCAGGAGAGGTAAGAATGAACTTTTCATATCTATGATATATTCTACTGTGTTTTGATATGTTCTAATATGTTTATGACCAATTAGCATTGTTGTTGAACTTGTTTAGTTAATGAACTTCTTGAACTTGGACTTGAACTTCTTGGTGTTTCTGTTGGACTTCTGTTTTTGAGGTTTTCTTTAGTTTTGAAGAAATGGGTTTTCTTCGGTTTTCTGTTGAACTTTTGGGACTTTTGTTTCTATTCGTTTTCTTTGGTGTTTCTGTTCGACTTCTTGGTGTTTCTGTTGGACATATGTTTTTTTTTTTTTTGCCTTTTGACCATTGAATAGTGTATTTTTGTTAATTTTCTTGATAATGGAGTATGTGATATACAATCTTGATGCTATGATTTGCATATGGATCAATTGTTGGGCTATGGCCTAAAAAACTTGATATCAAAAGCTTTGAAACTTGATCTAAATCTGATGCAGGATAGGAAATAGAATTGTTTAAGTAATATTGACAAATTTTTGTTGATTTTACATAAAAGGTTTGCTGGGTATAGCTAGGCTTACAAGTTAAAGGGAATGATTATGTAATGTTATCCTTGGGCTTGACTTTTGCATAACTTTAAATATGCTATGGTGCTAGACTGTGGCCAAGCTAACTCAAATAATCTTTAACAGATTGGTTCATATACATCTCTGTTTTGGAGTAGTTCACTGAACACCCAGGAAAAATAGCATATGCTAAATGTATTGAATAGCATGGTGATAGGACACAGAGTGGTAGATATTAGGCTTTATTGTATGAAACTGTGGCTTCTACCCCTAGCCTAACAATGCTTGTGCTCTCTTATAATGATTAATATTGACCTTGCATTCCTCTTCAGGCATTAAAACTACTTTTTTGTATATTTTTTTTATTTGTTTAGAATTCAAAATTGGGAACTTGAAACCTGTTCTGGATGTGCTATTTATGTTCCATGTGTGTTCTTAAACTTTTTTTTCCTATTTTTGTTAATGAAGATTACCCAAGAACAAAATGTTGCTCCAACACAACATTTAAGAGGCAAAGCTAAGAGGAAGGAAAAACTAACTTGATTTATTAGCATGTAAGTAAGTTAGTTTAAGATTATAGGTACTTACTTCTTGCAAATGAGCTTGTATATATTTTTACATTTTTTTTGTCAGAACTGGGATGCTTTTGGTTAAAGTTGTGATTGCCACCATGATGCATTTTGTTGAAGTAACTACTGCCACCATCAATTTGAGCTTTATGTTTTGTTCAATTTCTTATCAGGTAATGGTGGATTGCTAATTATATTTTGATTTGATTTGTGTTGAATTTGTAGTTGTCATGAACCTTAGTTTTAGGCTTAATTATAGTTTGTTCTAGTTTAATTGGCTTAATGGATTAATTGTAGTTAATTTCTTACTAATGAATCTGTTTATGGTTGGTAACCAAAAAAAAAATTTGTTTAGGTCTCTTCATTTCCATATATTAGCAATAGGGTTTATGGGTTAGGATGTTTTGGGGTTGGGGTCGGGTTATCTATTTTTGTGATGAGGCAATGACATCCTCAATACCAGAAACATATATCTTACCTTTGCTTTAGGATATTTACATTTGTGGTGAGGTAATGACATCTTCAGTGAACTCCTTCCTGTAAGGGAGATTGAAGAAGAGGAAGAAGAAAAAGAAAAGAGATAGAAAGCAGCTATGAGCAGACATAGTAATATGATATGCCAAGGTGTTTTAATTCAATTTTTGGGCTTCTTCTAAATTTGTTACTGTATATGGATCTAGTTAGTTCCTTCAGATTTTTTACATTCTTTTAGTTATATATTTTTTGTTGAATACCACATGCAATTTTGTACCAATTTTGGTATTGTAAAGCAAAAAAAATGTAATGATGAAAAAAAATGTAATTCTTAAAAAAATGAAATGATGAAAAAAAGTAATTTTTAAAAAAATGAAATTATGAAAAAAAATGTAATTTTAAAAAGTGAAGTTATGAAACATATGTAATTAAAAAAAATGAAATTATGAAAAATGTAAATTTGAAAAAAAAATGAACTTTAAAAAAAATGTTTATTTTGAAAAAAAATGAAATTTTTTTTAAAAAAAAAGAAAATTTAACTTATATCCACGTTATCATGACACATGGCAATATTATGCCATGTAATTGGTCCACCTGGCATTATAATCCACGTTAACGTTCAGGTGGCATGCCACTTGGGCAGGAAAAACAGACATCACAGCTATTTAACTACTATATCCTTATTTCTATTATTTTATAACGTTTAGGTTTAACATACTGAAAATAAAACTTAATATCCTTATTTCCATGCAATTATACGTTGAGGGCTTAATTGCATTTTTTTTTTGGTTCACCACGATATTGGTACGAAGTATCCACCGCCGAAAGCAGTGACTAATTTCCATCGGGGATCCTAAGCGCACACAAGGTGGGTAGTCCCCTCCTAGCATGGTCTGCTCCATACCCAAGGCCAGGAATCGAACCCTGGACAGCTTGGTTAAAGGACACAAGCCGCTACCACTTGTGCCAACCAATGTTGGTAGCTTAATTGCATATTTTGATAAACATTAAAGATGTATTTAGGTATTAAGCTTTTTTTTAGTGGCCAAATCAACTTTGAATAATTAGAAGGCTTGAATATAGGCTTTGCTTTTCAAAGGGTAGGGCCTCACCCTGTGATTTCGTTTGACAAGTTATTGCTGAGTTGACTAAATCAAACCCGCATTTCTTGCTATTATACATACATATATGGATTATTATGCATAAACTAATGCATGTATGAAAGACTTTACCTATTGGTCATGAAATGATTGCCGACACGAGAGATTTATTATTATTTACTTATTCACTTGTCATAATTTGAAAAGACAAACTGTGTTGTAAAGAGTTGCAATAGCAGAGTTGATAAAATCACCTTATAAATAATTATCATAAGGAAAAATATAGAGATCACAGTTGCTTTAAAACATAAGGTCTAATAATTTCAAAAGTATTTAACAGAAAAAAAAGGGTATGATTCTCTTCTTTAGAAAAATAATAAATAAAATAAATACAAATATCGATCATTCGATGATGGATTTTGGAAAATCATAAGCAGTAATTCTTAATTGATCTCTAAATGAGAAGACTTGTCACATTCGAAAGACGTTATAGTTCATACACATACTTACCCAGAATTCAAAAATTTAGAGTTAACTTTTTATAATTTTCTTATCATTGGTTTGTCATAAGTAGCTTTATATCATATTATCAAGTTATAGTTTACTTGATACAGTTTAACGTTAATTACCTAAGATCCCAATTCAATATCATACGATTTACCATTCTAAAACACCTTAAGATAATTCTCGTGTAAAGGTGGTAAATTTGCGGTTTAACACTTTTCAGTCAATAGCCCAGTTTAACAATCAAATATAGTCAATTTCAAATATCAAATCTCAACTATCTATTGCACTTATAAATCCTTTAATTCATATTCGAATTTCATCAAAAAATATGATTGTTTCACCCTTCAAAAAAAATTTTAACAAAATATTCTAATATTTTTACAGTTTTGGCAAGTTTGTCAATAAAAATTCATTTACATCCCGATAATGATAATTTTTGAAGCATAAGCACACATTTAATTTATACACATTCCCACCTAAAGTACTGTAGAAAACTATCCAAATATAAAATCGTTTAAGCACAAAAATCTTATACCTAACATTTACTACGAGAGCTTTATGGTCAGAAACTTACTAAGTTGAATACTATGAGAGGCAATTGTACTACCTCAACTTAACCTGTGATGGAAACAGTTGGGGAGTGAGCTATAAGCCTAACAAGTGCTAGTTATTTGTTGAACAAAATGGGATTACTGAATTTTTCCACTTGGAGTACTTTGAAGATGAAAAGCTTGAACTTCTACTTGGACTTCAACTTCTGGAATTAAACTTCTTTGTTCACGAATGGTCACAAACTAAATGCAGAGACAGACTTTAAGGCGTGTTACTATAATGCCACTTTCCTTAAGACTTATTTCACCCCTACCAGTTATGGTATGCAACAAGGATTATAGAAATAGCCTCAGGATATAATGAAGTCAACTATTCAATATTACCTTGCACTTGTAATATTAAACCACTAAACACTTTAGACAAATACAAAAATATTATCTCTTAACTAAAGTTTTCTGCAACAAATTGTGATAACCGTGAATTTTCTGAATTTTAACATTAATTATTCGAAAATTTAATTTTAATGTGAATGAGAAATTAAAGTAAATAAATAAATTATTTATGAAGTGGAATATGTTGGAATTTCAGGAATTAAGGAAGTGAGGAAATTGAGGAATTTAAATTTGGATAAATTGAAATCCAAATTAATTAAGAAATGAAAATATGTCAAATTAATTTTGGATATTAAAAAATCCAAAATTTAAAGAAATAAAAATGAATATATTGATATATTTATATAATTATATTATATAATTATATTTTTCATAAATACATATGTACATATATAAAATATATGTATATGATATATATATATATATTATTTTATATTATTACATAAGTATATATGGATATTACTATATATTTTTAGATATATAAATATATTTATGTATATATATGAAATATGAATATTATTTCATATTAAAGAGTATAAAATATATATACATATATATATATATATCTTAGTACAAAATATGTATTTATATACATATAATTTAGATAGTATATTAGGATATAATTATAATTATTTATATAATTATAATTATAATTAAAAAAAAGAAATAGAAGGGAATTGGAGCTAAAGCCGACGGGAGGATCAGTTGCCGCCGTCGGCGATAAGAAGAGAGAGGAGGGGAGGAGATGATCCTGACAAAGTGAAGGGAGAAAGCTGGCGACGGAAAGAAGAAGCGAAATGAGCGGGAAACAGAGAAGGAAAGCCAACTGTTGTTGGCAGCGAGGAAGAAAGAGAGAGAAAGAAGATGGAGGGGACGTCGCCGGTGAGTCGAGGAGAGGAAGAGAAGGTGACCAACGACGAGAAAAGGGAAGAAACGAAGCGAGAGAAGAGAAAGGCAAAAGCGAACCGGAAGAAAAAGAAAAATAGGAAAGTGGCGGTGTCGATTGATTCGGCCACCGCCACTGCAACCACACCATCGACGGAGGTGAAGGGAAGGAGGAGGAAGCCACCAGTATGGACGACGGTGGCCAAGGAAGGAGGAAAGAGGAAGAGACAGGACCGAGACCCACGCCGCCAGATCTGCCACCGTGCCGTCGATCTGTGCTGAACGGAGACCACCAGCAGCTTCACTGTGATGTCCGCCACTATGGAGACGCCGAACCGCTGGAGAACCGGCCACCGGAGGAGAACCGACAGTGAAGGGGGCTGGACTGGTCTGAACCGGTTTGAGCCAGTTCAGACCAGGAAAAAGGAAAAAAGAAAAGGAAAAAAGAAAAGAAAAAGAAGAAAGAAAAGAAAAGGAAAAGAAAAATAAAAGAAAAAGAAAAAGAAAAGAGAAGAAAAAGAAGAAGAAAAGGAAGAAGAAGAAGGAAAGAGAAAAATTTTCGAAAATTCTCGGTAGGAATTTATGAGAAATTTATAATTATTAATTTATTTAAAAATTATGGAAAAATTCTAAATTTTAGAATTTTAATTTCCAGAAATTATTTTCAGCGAACGAGATGATGGAATCGGAAGAGATGGAGTACGGGTGCGACCGATAACGGGGAAGTTGCCGACCCGAAAAAGGTAAGGGATGCATGTGCAGCACTGTAAGGATATTCAGTCTGCATATTTTTTATTATTAAATATTTTATGAAAATATCGTGATGATTGATTGGTTGAAAAAGTGTGATGATGTACTGGCTGGATTTATAAACTGTATTTTCCGTGCAGGAGGCTAGTCAATCGGCAGCCGTTATACTGCCGAAAATTTTAGAAAATTACATAAAATCATATTAAATGATTTTATTTTCGAAAATTGATATTGAATCATGAAAAACGAGAAAATCATTCATTTTTATAAAACATGAATATAATGAGATTTAAATTTAAAATATTAATGTTTTCGAGAATGGTGATAATGAAATCACCGAAAATTCTCATGAAAGGTAAATTACACGAAATACGAGATGAAAAGTGAAAAGAAATACAGTGAATATTTTTATGAGTATTTTTATAAATATTTCTGAAATATTCACTAAATGATTTTTAACCTTTATGGTTTTAAATTATGAAATTATATATTTTATATATTCCATAAAAGTTATTTTATGAGAAAAACATGGTTTTGAGACTAGTTGGCCCCTCTATCATGCCGACATGTGATACGTGATATGTGATATGTGATATGTAACATGTGATATGTGATATGTAGTCCCGGCCGACACCTGATCAGTGATCCACCGTGGACAATTATAGACTATGGCCATAGATCTGACATGATTATTTTATACCTTCGGGTATTATCGCATGATAGGTCTCGGTGGTTGCCACTGTCTCCATATATGATTTATGATATGTGAAATGAAAATATTTATATGATACGTGACATGTAAAATGAATATGTTTTATATGATATGAGAAGAAAATGAAATGATTTATAGCATTTTTATAAAATGCTCATTTCAGTACTAATTTTAGTACTACGAGATGATTTTCATATGACATGTAATATGAATATGTAATATGTTTTCAAAAGGAAAGAGGAGGAAAATAAATCTAATATTCTTATTTTAATTTTTAAATTGAATATTAGATTTAAACGATATATATGTTATACAAAAAAGATTTAATAGCTTATTTTTCTATTTAAAGTACTGTACTAGTTACGATTGTACAGTAAAACATGAAACGAGTTTTAAATGAGAATGATGATGATTTGACTAATATTCTTTTCAAAAAATATATGAATATTAGTTATTTTATTTAAATGCTTTATTTCATAAAAGCATTATCTTGAAAAGTATATGAAAATGATATGGAATAAAAAGGAAAAAGATATTTTATTTCAAACGAAATAAAATTACTTCCTACAGTTGCTTCTAGGTTCCGGGACAAGACAGGTATTTCAAAATACCTGCCTCACTCCATCCAGATCCCTAGCTGACTATAGTATCCTTCTTACATGTGTGCTTAGAGCCCCTATAGGAAAAATAAAAAAGTTTTTCAGCATATAGATAGCTGAGTATCAAGTGAGGCATATAATTCCCTTACTAAGCCGTGGTTTGCTCACCCCTTAATTTTAACATATCAGGTTTTCGAAGACTGAGAGTCTGACACCTAAAGGATTTCGGCTGCGCATTTGGGGACGATGCGACAGCTTGATTTAATACTCAAGGTATGATCATTTATTTTCTGTATTTAGACTTACTTACAGTACTACTTCCTTATGAAGTAAGATAGGGGATGTAATTCATATTATAATTTAATATGAAATTGTTTATATGTAAAAGAAAAGTAAAGTATCGCAGACAGCCCTACCAAACAAGAGGTATAGAATAAGGTGAAAAATAGGGTCACGGGCTGTGACAGATTTAATGGTATCAGAGCACGGTTGGCCTGATTCTGTCGATACTTTTGGAAAGAAAATGTGTTGAAAAGGTTAACATCCCCTGTAGTACTGTGTAGTCTGAATACATAAAGAAAATAAATGATTGCAAATTGAATTAAGTGTTTAGAAGGAGGTGAGAATTATGAACTAAGGATGTTAAAAAAAAAAGAAAACAACTCAGGAATGTTTTCTGAATTGGTAATCTTATAGTTTAAAAGAAGGTCGGTTCGGTAAGGAACAGAAATGGACTCGGTGAGGGCCCCACCAGTACTTTTATGTCCGGATCGAATTGAGACCTGAAAGTGATGATATAAAGGAGGGGAATGAAATATCATCATAAAATAGACCTTAAGATCACCGATTAAAGGTATTTTGAAGAGAGAATTTTTGGCCAAAAAATGACCAAAATACCCCTACCTCCAAAATTTTACTTGGAGTCATGGTAGGCCAACAGAAGTTAAAATTGACTGATTTGACAGAGTAATTGATGGTGTAAGGATGCATTTAATGCAAAATGATCTGTATATCAGTCCTATCAGGATTTTTCTATCTAAATCAGACAAGATCTTATAAATGTTGATATTGGTATGAGAAGGGGTACTATCAGCAAAGAGATAATAGGATCAATAGTTTAAATGTGTATGAGGATAAAGAAATAAATGTTGAAATGACAAAAATGCCCTTATGTTGGGCTATGTTTTGAATAGTGATAAACCAAGTCGATTTTGAATCTATTGATAGTAATGGAGTTATTGAGGGTATAAAGGACATAATATGTGTATAACGGTCCGATTATAAACTTTCATCTACATTTATATTGCTGATGTGACCCGAATGGTTATAGGGAGGTCGTAGGATGAGCGACTCAATTATTGATTCCTGAGGGTCTGAGTTAAAAAGTGTATTGATGGGATAATTATTTCAAGATAGTTGGATATGATGAAAAGTAATATGATTACTTGAGATACTGAGAGAGATCAGTATAGAGGATGAAATCCATAGCAGTACGATTAATTCTAGTTCTATACATTCATACAGTTTCTGAAGTATTAAATGGATATTTATAGAACTGAAATATTTTGGAATATGTTTTATAGAATAATGTACTGTATGGAGTATATGAAATTGGAGAATATGCATAAGAACAGTAAGTGAAGATAAGCGACGAGGAAGACAACAGCTAACCTCAATTATTAAATGAAAATGATTGTAAAAAATAAATTACAGTAACAATAAATCGGTTAGCTGTGAAAGGTGTTAATGAAATTATTATACCGGATACAGCATACTAATTAAGATGATCGATGTGCTGTGAAATATGAGGAAATAAGTGAATCAAGGTTGAGTAGATGTTAAAATGATTTAAATATTAAATGTCTCTACCTTGAGGATGTACAGTGAAATGATAGGACACATAGATGAAATGTTCTAAATGATAAGAGATGTGTGGTTAAAGAAAGTATCGGATGAGATTCCCGATAAATTTTCAGAGTTATATAGATTGGAGAAATCGGGCTAACATTAACTCGATTGTTAATATGAAATTTATTTTTAAGCTTATATCAGAGAACATAGAAGAATCCGAAAAGCTTAAGAAATAACTCTGGAAAATGTTGTGGATAATGAAATTCACTTGCATAAAAGGAATTGATAGAAATACAGATGATATGATTTGAGGATGAATTAAATGGTGAATTAAATTACTATTATGTAATAAAGTTTTTATTAAGAACAAATAATCATCTATATGAAATTGATGCCTTAAATTGATTTAATCGGAGATGTATAAGGAGCTTATAAGACCAATCTCTGTACAAGGCATCACTAGATGAAAAGTTGAAAACCGATGTCCATAAGATGATAATGATTAGAACTCAATAAAATTTTTACGAGTTCCTATTGAGGTTTATAAGGTAAATGAAATACCTTGTGAGGTATTTAAGCTTAATGAATGAGGCATCCATATAAGGATAAGGTAATGATATACCATACAGTTTAAGGCACAAATGGAAAATGAGCAGCATAGTGGTATGACCCTACAGACTCTTAAAGACAGTGAATTATACGTTAAGTATGGCAAATAGAAGATTTAGCTAGACAGTATCTCTTTCTAAGATATATGATCTCAAATGGCAGAGCTATGTGGATTTGTCTATGATGAAGAGATAATGATTGAGATACGAAATGTACTGGGTCTAGCTAAATACTATTGCCAGTCTATGGAAAAGTTATTGGGTTAGCTACTCTACAGATGTGACTGATAAGTAAATAAGTTTAAGTCAGTGGATGAATAAATGTAAAGATGGTATACAAAAAGTTAAAAGAGTTTAACAGTGGAATATTTTACCACTGAGGAAAAGTGACCAAAATGATGATAAAGAAAAAGATGAATATGAAATAAGAGGATAAGTACATGATGGAGAGGGAACACGAATATGAAGTAGTTCTCAATTTTAAAGTTAAAAGTGATTTTTGTGGTTATCACATGATTATGGCTAGATGTAAGATCGAGCCAAACTCGATAGAGGAAAAGTAATTATACTCAAAGGAGTAAAGAAAGGACATACGATTTACTGCCAGTAATGTAAATGGAAAAAAGACATATAAATATATATACACACACCTTGAAATGATGGAAATGGTGGAATTATATGGATAATGTGGTGACTAAATTGATGATTTTATTAGTCACCTATGGAATCTAAATTATAAGAAAAGATTTCATGCTCAGGTATATATTAAAAGTAAAGTGATAATGAATATACCACAAGAATAAAAGAGGTAATAAGAATGCTACATGAAAAGAGACATGGAGAGAAAATGATTGTCTCCTGATTCAATTATGGTAAAAGATAGTAAATAGTAAAGTCTGCAAATGAACTGCAGCATTTGATGAAATAAATATGTAAAGAATATTGGGGATAATAATGAAGAATCCAAAAGAGATATGATAATATAGAAGTGATTATAGACTGATAGTCTAATGAAATCACTTTCCATTATCAAACTCTTAGATTCTTTAGTGCCATAGTCGAAATATGATTATAAAATGATGAGAATGTATGTGAAGTTCCAGAGAGCACTATATGTGATAGGAATCTCTGAGTAGCTATATGTTATGGGAAATAGCAAAAGGCTCTGAGATTTCAAATTTATAGACAGCACCGCTCCGTACATGATGTAAATATGTGAGCGTAGTATAGAAACGCTCGATGATATGTTGAATGAGCGGATGCACGAGATATGAAAGCTACTGGACAATTACATACAAATGATTAACTGGTTTAAATGACAGTTACCAAATTATATCGACTTGGCACCAAATAAGAAAGATGAATGATGAATAGTATGAATCATATATTGTATGAGAAGGACTGAAAAAGGATAACTCCCAAATTGATAAGAATTTGGAGGGAGTATAAATATATAATGAAAAAGGATATGTAGTGATCTAAAGTGATTCTGATGTTAAAAATATGCTGGCAGTATTATGTAAAAGATGATTTAGAAGACAAGAATCATAGGTATATAGAACAGTACCACCTTTTAATTTAAGTTAAATTCGGAGGACGAATTTCTTAAGGTGGGGAGAATGTGATAATCGTGAATTTTCTGAATTTTAACATTGATTATTCGAAAATTTAATTTTAATGTGAATGAGAAATTAAAGTAAATAAATAAATTATTTACGCAGTGGAATATGTTGGAATTTCAGGAATTAAGGAAGTGAGGAAATTGAAGAATTTAAATTTGGATAAATTGAAATTCAAATTAATTAAGAAATGAAAATATGTCAAATTAATTTTGGATATTAAGAAATCCAAAATTTAAAGAAATAAAAATGAATATATTGATATATTTATATAATTATATTATATAAATATATTTTTCATAAATACATATGTACATATATAAAATATATGTATATGATATATATATATATATATATTATTTTATACTATTACATAAGTATATATGGATATTATTATATTTTTTTATATATATAAATATATTTATGTATATAAATGAAATATGAATATTATTTCATATTAAAGAGTATAAAATATAAAATATATATATACATATATATCTTAGTACAAAATATGTATTTATATACATATAATTCAGATAGTATATTAGGATATAATTATAATTATTTATATAATTATAATTATAATTAAAAAAAAAAGAAGAAATAGAAGGGAATCGAAACCCGATTCCCTTCCCCAGCTGAAACCGACGGCAGCACCGACTGTCGTCGTCGGCGATAAGAAGAGAGAGGAGGGGAGGAGATGATGCCGGCAAAGTGAAGGGAGGAAGCCGGCAACAGAAAGAAGAAGCGAAACGAGCGGAAAACAGAGAAGGAAAGCCAACTGTTGTTGGCGGCAAGGAAGAAAGAGAGAGAAAGAAGATGGAGGCGACGTCTCCGGTGAGCCGAGGAAAGGAAGAGAAGGCGATCGACGACGAGAAAAGAGAAGAAACGAAGCGAGAGAAGAAAAAGGCAGAAGCGAACCGGAAGAAAAAGAAAAATAGGAAAGTGGCGGTGTCGGCTGATTCGGCCACCACCACTGCAACCACACCATCGGCGGAGGTGAGGGGAAGGAAAAGGAAGCCATCGGTGAGGACGACGGTGGCCGAGGAAGGAGGAAAGAGGAAGAGAAAGGACCGAGACCCACGCCGTTAGATCCGCTACCGTGCCGTCGATCTGGGCTGAACAGAGACCACCAGCAGCTTTGCCGTGATGTCCGCCAGCTGTGGAGACGCCGAACCGCCGGAGAACCGGCCACCGGAGGAGAACCGGTGGTGAAGGGGGCTGGACTGGTCTGAACCGATTCAGACCAGGAAAAAGGAAAAGAAAAGGAAAAAAGAAAAGAAAAAGAAGAAAGAAAAGAAAAGGAAAAGAAAAAAAAAGAAAAAGAAAAGAGAAGAAAATGAAGAAGAAAATGAAGAAGAAGAAGGAAAGAGAAAAATTTTCGAAAATTCTCGGTAGGAATTTACGAAAAATTTATTATTATTAATTTATTTAAAAATTATGGAAAAATTCTAAATTTTAGAATTTTAATTTCCAGAAATTATTCTCGGTGAACGAGATGATGGAATCGGAAGAGATGGAGTACGGGCGCGACTAATAACGAGGAAGTTGCCGACCCGAAAAAGGTAAGGGATGCATGTGCAGCACTGTAAGGATATTCAGTCTGCATATTTTTAATTATTAAATATTTTATGAAAATATCGTGATGATTGATTGATTGAAAAAGTTTGATGTGTACTGGCTGGATTTATAAACTGTATTTTCCGTGCATGAGGCTAGTCAATCGGCACCCGTTATGTTACCGAAAATTTTAGAAAATTACGTAAAATCATATTAAATGATTTTATTTTTGAAAATCGATATTGAATCACGAAAAACGAGAAAATCATTAATTTTTATAAAACATGAATATAATGAGATTTAATTTTAAAATATTCATGTTTTCGAGAATGGTGATAATGAAATCACCGAAATTCTCGTGAAAGGTAAATTACACGAAATACGAGATGAAAAATGAAAAGAAATACAGTTAATATTTTTATGAGTATTTTTATAAATATTTCTGAAATATTCACTAAATGATTTTTAACCTTTATGGTTTTAAATTATGAAATTATATATTTTATATATTCCATAAAGGTTTTTTTTATGAGAAAAACATGGTTTTGAGACTAGTTGGCCCCTCTATCATGCCGACATGTGATACGTGATATGTAACATGTGATATGTGATATGTAGTCCCGGCCGACACCTGATCAGTGATCCGCCGAGGACAATTATAGACTATGGCCATAGATCTGACATGATTATTTTATACCTTCGGGTATTATCGCATGATAGGTCTCGGTGGTTGCCACTGTCTCCATATATGATTTATGATATGTGAAATGAAAATATTTATATGATACGTGACATGTAAAATGAATATGTTTTATATGATATTAGAAGAAAATGAAATGATTTATAGCATTTTTATAAAATGCTCATTTCAGTACTGATTTTAGTACTACGAGATGATTTTCATATGACATGTAATATGAATATGTAATATGTTTTCAAAAGGAAAGAGGAGGAAAATAAATCTAATATTCTTATTTTAATTTTTAAATTGAATATTAGATTTAAACGATATATATGTTATACAAAAAAGATTTAATAGCTTATTTTGCTATTTAAAGTACTGTACTAGTTACGATTGTACAGTAAAACATGAAACGAGTTTTAAATGAGAATGATGATGATTTGACTAATATTCTTTTCAAAGAATATATGAATATTAGTTATTTTATTTAAATGCTTTATTTCATAAAAGCATTATCTTGAAAAGTATATGAAAATGATATGGAATAAAAAGGAAAAAGATATTTTATTTCAAACGAAATAAAATTACTTCCTACAGTTGCTTCTAGGTTCTGGGACAAGATAGGTATTTCAAAATACCTGCCTCACTCCATCCGGATCCCTAGTCGACTGTAGTATCCTTCCTACATGTGTGCCTAGAGCCCCTATAGGAAAAATGAAAAAGTTTTTCAGCATATACATAGCTGAGTATCAAGTGAGGCATATAATTCCCTTACTAAGCCGTGGTTTGCTCACCCCTTAATTTTAACATATCAGGTTTTCGAAGACTGAGAGTCTGACACCTAAAGGATTTCGGCTGTGCATTTGGGGACGATGCGAAGCTTGATTTAATACTCAAGGTATGATCATTTATTTTCTGTATTTAGACTTATTTACAGTACTACTTCCTTATGAAGTAAGATAGGGGATGTAATTCATATTGTAATTTAATATGAAATTGTTTATATGTAAAAGAAAAGTAAAGTATTGCAAACAGCCCAACCAAACAAGAGGTATAGAATAAGGTGAAAAATAGGGTCACGGGCTGTGACACAAACAATGTCTAAGATACTTGTTTTCTATTTTAAGATTAGGAGAGAAAGAAGAATTTAGAATATTTTCGTTATATATTTGAATGAACATTGTCATCTCTTTTATAGAGATAATTTCAAGAGATGTTACCTTTGATTTGAATGTCACAACCTTTCAATTGTGTTGTTTCATTTAAACAAACATGTCTTTCAGATTGTTCACACCTCTTAAATTCAATGGTTATGTCCTTTAACCATTCTGTAGTGAAAAATTACCCTTTGAATGAGATTGCACCTATTCAAAGAAAACTAGTTGTTACAGTTCATTTTGCACTAGAGCAGTTGACTGCCATAAAAAGCAATTGATTGCCTTGGATTTCCAGGCAAGGAAGTCGGATGCCCGAAAATAGCATCCGAATGCCCTAGTGTATTTTTGAAATAGTATGCAACTTCCAGAAGGGTAGTCGATTGCTTTCATATGGCAGTCAACTGCCTTAAAATAGCTTTAAATTCGAATTTTCACTTTTTATAAGCAGTTGACTGCCCTATTTGGGTAGTTGACTGCCATCCCGAGGCATCAGACGTCTAGGGCATCCAACTGCCCAAGTGCATTTTTCGGACAGAATGTTTACTGCACAAGGGCAGTTGACTGCCCTGTAAAGTTAGTAAAAATCATTTTAACATGATTTTACTTCACCTAGAGTCATACCAAACACTAGTTTTATTTGTACATTAATTAAACTGAAGGAAACCGAAACAAACACGCAGCGGAATTTAAATCATTCGACCTCCACCAAGATCGATTCGGAGAGTTGCTTGATTAGGGTTTCGAGATTTTACCTAACGTTTTCTCTGATTTTCTGTCGTTGGTTGAGTCACAAGCAACAACTTTTCGTTCTTGCCTCTATGGTATCCACACGAACGGATCTCACGACTCTTGAACGTCTCACGATCAGAAGCCTTAAAGAGCGTTTTTTTATTCCTTATAATCGAATTGCTAGCTTCGATTAAAAGAATACCTTTTCTGTTTTTAATTGTGCGGCTATGTTTTAGAAAAAACATCCTTTTATAGGCAGTAAATTTTACCCTAAAATTTACTGCCAAACAGAACTCTAATCCTACTTAGAATAGGATTAACTATATCCTTAATCCAATTCAGAATAGGATTAGATATATCCTTAATCCAATTCAGAATAGGATTAATTAAGCTCCTCATTGATCCGTTCTAAGTGTGCGACCCAATAGGTTCTCAAAACAATGGCAATGACAAAATTGTCACAGACAATGAGCGGTATCTAGCAACACATCATTGCTACCCATGTAACGAGAATGTCAATGACTTGACATAACCTTACTCGTGATAGATGTTACCGTATAGTCTAATCCCTTTATCCTTTGATGTCTTGATTAGACACAAGTCATAGAATGTGTCACACTTGTATAGTCTAATCAGTGTTTCTTGATTCCTGAGTAGACTAATTAAACAAATAAAATCAATATCTCATATTGACTTATTCAAGCACAGCCATGCATTTCTTAGTCTCACTCTATCAAAGGGCCCAAGACATCACTCTTGTTATATAAGAGGGATAAATCCTATCTTGATCACTCAACATCCCTCTACATAGATCAAGGCATACCCAATTACTACCTTTATAGTCCATCCTATTACGAATGACATCTAGCAGCATTAAAGTATGCAATTCTCTATGTTGGGATCTCTGATGATCTCAAGTCAAAGGATCACATACACCATCATCACTATGAGAATCGCTTATGACACTCATATAACAATCCATGTAGCGTTCTCATTGAGGGTCGATCTAGTACATAGTTCTCTAACATGTACCTATGTGATGACTTGATATCCTATATCCATGACAATGGTCATCAGTCAACCACATACTAGTCTTATCGTATCATTGTTATCCTTGTTCACAATAATACTTGACTAGGGATATTTTTAAGAATAGTGTGTTATTACTATTCTAAGGACATTATCATATAAGATTACATTACGCAGTTATAAGACAAATATAATAATGAACTATAATAAATAAAATGTCATGATACATAAAAAAATGCCAAAGTCAATCATCTAATGAATGGTTCTAAGGGTATAATCCAACATAAACAACATTTTAATCAATCTTTTCACGTTATATTTTGAAATTTTCTAACATTATTTACAATCACTCAAAGGATTTTATCTTCGGATACTCATCATTTTTTATTTATCATTATTTTTTAATTCTTAATTTAATTTTAGAATTTTCTTTGATTTCATATTTAAATAAATTAAAATGCTTTATTTTCGATCCTAATACTTCAAATAGAAAATTGCACAAATAGATAAATGGACAAAGATATCATAAATACAAAAATACATCAATTATCAATATTTCCAATTTTATTTTTCTTACTAACTAGTCTAATAATTTTCTAATCAAACCTTTTTAAATCTAAATTAATTATTTTCAAAAAATAAATTTTTAATTTATAATCAAACACGTCAAATACCAAATAAATAATCCAATAAATATGTGAAAAAATTAAAATAGAAATAGAAAAATCAAAGAAAATGGAAAAAAACTCACTGCGATCGAATCAGGTTATATAGCGTTCGGGTCCACCAGGGTCCGAGTCTACTGATTGAATCTAGGGATGGCAATGGGTACCCTATAAACGGGTACCCGGTGCTGCCCGACCCGTTTAAGTAGGATTAAGGTAGTGTATAATCGGGTTCGGGTAGGGTTCGGGTAGTGAAATTACTACCCGTCACGGGTTAGGGTAGGGTTCGGGTAGTTACCTTAGGGTACCCGCTACCCGAACCCGATTATAAATAATAATTAATTAATACAATACTTATATTTTTTATATAAAAATTATTTATTATTAATGTTTTATTTAATTAAATTAAATCATTATATATTATAATTATGATTTTTAACTTTAATTTATTTTTATGAGTTAAATTAAATTTATTAATATAATGTTTTAATTAAGTTATTCTAAAATTAATTTTAATTTTAATTTTAAAAATCAAACTTTGACTTAATAAATGGGTAGTTAAACGGGTTTAGGTAGTTAAACGGGTATTTATATTTTATAGAGTTAGGGTTCGGGTAGCATAAATAAAAATAATCGGGTAATTAATCGGGTTAGGGTATTATCGAGTTCGGGTTCGGGTATCCCAAATCTAGCGGGTACCCGATCCGTTTACATCCCTAATTGAATCCCTCTCTCCTTGTCCAAAACGCTGTAGTTTTAGGAGGCCTATAAACGAATAAAATTTTTTTCTTACTCAGACATAATTCTCCTTTTACAAAAAAAATTTCTCTCTGAACCTCTGTTATCAAAATCGTACGATACACGATACGTATCGTACGATTCGGTTCGATTCAGTATAAATTCGATACGTATCTATACAAAAAATCGGTTTTATCATGAATCGGTAGCGTATCTATCGATACACAAGCGAATCGATACGTATCGTACGATACACCGATTCACTTCGATACGCTTTAGAGTAACAATGGGCCAGGCCCAAAAAAAATCTGATTTGGCCCAATTAACTAAAATGCAATTTTAATAGTTTTTTAACCTAAAAAACACTTAAAAACATATTTTCTATATAATTTAATTTTGAAATATTGAAAAAAAATGAACTTTTAGTTAGAAAATTAAAAATAAAAAATATATAAAAATATTATTTAAAAAATATACTATTAATGAAGATGTTAAGTGTTTGAAAAAAATCATACTTTTTTATTTTTATCATATACGTACTTAATTCTATTAATATGTATAATATTTTTAATATTTTATTTATCTTACATGTGTATATATTATTTATAATTAATTTTAAAATTATTTACCGTATCTTACGATACGATACGATACTCGATACTCGATCCTTAAAAATAAAATTTCGATTCACGATACCTATCTCGATTTAATAACTATGCTCTGAACTCTTTTTTCTCTTTTGAAGGTCGGCCGTCGTCGCCGTCACCAAAACCGCTTAAAAGTTTCTAAATTTGACCCTCACAACCTCCTGATCTTAAATCCCTAGACCAAATTTCCCTAATCTCCTTAGATCTAGCTCCAAATTTAAACCAAATTAACATTCTCCTCTACTGCTTCGGTCACCAAATCTGAACTAAACCCAGACCTTTTTTTCTTTCAAGCCTAAATTAACGTCCCCATCTCCAAAAAAGAAAAAACGATTAACCCTAAATCCAAGAAAATGGATTTAGCTCACTATGTTTCATGTTATTTTCAATTATTATGTGTTTCTTCTTTTGTTAGATTGTCGTGTTTTATTTTGGTTAGGAATATTTCTTTTCGGGTTACTTGGTTAATTCAAGTTGTATGGGTTGTTGAGCTACTGTTTGAATGTGATGGTGGGTGAAAGAGGTCACAGGTAGTTAAGGGTTATGGGGTCTATTGTGGTGTTTGGAGGCTGAGCCATGAGTAGGTTGCTTTAGGAGGGGTTGTGGTTGGGTTTGGTCTTGGTTTGAGCAGGGTTCAAGGTGGGTGGTGGTTTTTGCTTGGTGGAGGGCTGGTGAAGGTGCTCGATTGAAGTTATAGGTGGTGGTGAAGGGTCACGATGTTCGATCGTGTTGTCAGTGTGTTGGTGTTCTGGAGGCTTGGTGGTGTATGAAGGGTAATGCTGTGTGGTCGCGAAGGGTGTCTAGGCTCTATTTGTTTGGATTTTGCTTTTGCTATTTGCTCTAATTGCTGGTTTTTCCCCTTCCTGCCCGATTTTCTCTGTGTATATATGATTAAGAGTTGATTGATTTAGGAAGGCGTTTGAATGCCCAAAATTGGATCCCATTGATTTTGATTTCAAATTAATCCCACAATTTTTGTTTAACTAGATATCTCCTCATCATCGTACAATTTTTATCTCAATAAATTGATATTGGCTTCATAAATTAATATCTAAAATCATTTTAATTAACTGTATAACTAATTTCCAAAATTATATCTGAATCTCCTTATTTGGTTCTCTTGATCTTTGATTTTGATTTGATTCAAAGTTTCCAAAATACCAAATTTTCATGACTTTCCATTTTTTCTCGTTATTTACTTTTTATTTTATTTATTTATTTAAAATAAACAATAAAAAGGACCACAATAATGAAAACAATACTTAAGCTATGGCCTATTTGTTTGTTTTTTTTTTTGGTTATAGGCCTATTTGTATTTTTTTTTTTTTTGGTTACATGCCTATTTGTATTTTAGTTCTTAAGCCCAATATAAAATTTAAAATCTAATTCACCTTACAAATTAAAATTCAAGAATAAAATGCCCATAAAATCAAGACCACGAGTAAAGCCCAAAATTAAAAGAAATTCAAAGCTCAATTCACACTTTCTTGTTCATAAAGCTGCAGTTAGATATGCTAATGGGTAGAATCCAATCAGTTTTAGACCAGATCACTTTGGTTGGTCTATTGTCTAGAGGAATCAGACTGATTCGGTTAGCAATCGAATCGGTTTCGACTCCATTAAGAAACAATTCAATCCAATTCTATTTGTGTAATTGAATCATGAGTTCTAGATCAGACTGATACCGGTTTTTTAGATCATTTCAATTTTAGAATAAGAGGGTTTTTTTCTCTTTTTTTTTTTCAGGTTACCATTAAAACAAAAATCAAATCGGAACCAATGGTTTAGATTCTTTACCAAACGAATTATGTTCGGTTTCGGATTATTTTTCGAACTCAATTCAATTTATTAATTATATGGGTTGAAATTGATCTGGGTTAGGGGTTACGGTCCAATTAGAATGCCATGGCATTCTTGAACTTCAAATTACCTTGTCACTAGTTTAAAAAAATTGTAATTTTTTTCTTATAATAGAATAATATATACTAGAATTTATATTTTATTTTTATTATTTAAATATTTCTTTATCAATTTTACTATCATTTTCTTTTACCAAATAATGAATCTTTTACTAAAACAATAAACCAAATATCTAAACTGGAGTAATACATAAACATATTTTGAAGAAAATAAAAATTATATCATGCAAGCCCAGTTGGTTGTTATAATAGAAAGAAAATATAAAAGGAATGAATTGTATGTAGACCTATGCATGGGTTGGCTCTAAGCAAAATATTATAGATTCTATACAAGTCCAAATCTAATCAGTTCGTAACTTTCTGGCTTGGTTTTCAACCTAAGTCAGTTTTATATATATATATATATATATATATATATATATATATATATATATATATATATATATATATATATAGAGAGAGAGAGAGAGAGAGAGAGAGAGAGAGAGAGAGAGAGGGGAATCAAATTACACAAGTGTAAAATAATTTGTTTTACACCATTTTCATAACTCCATATAGGATTAATATTTTTAAATCCAACCATAAGATTTAAAAACCTGTTTGTATTCATCATGCACGTAAATTTTTGAATTGATCTAATATACTTATCATTTCGATCAAGAATAACATGTTTTTCAATATATTTTAATGGTTAACATTTTATTATCATCAAACTAACAGTTAAACATTTTTTATTAATTTGAAATCTTGTATGCATAATCTACTTAAATAGAGTATAACATTCAATGGTCTGATAAAAAAATATGAAATAATGTAAACTAATTTAGTTTTACATTAATGTAATGAATCATTCTTTGTGCACATATGTGCATGTATATATAAATATATAACCCAAGCTTTGATTTCTTTATGAGGCACTGTGTGAGTTCGACCCTAGTATGGAGCCATCAAGTGTTTCAAAAAAAAATAGAGGTTTGGACAGAATCGTTGTCTAAGTCTTTACTCTATTCCTGATTCTCATAAATGTGTAAAGAGGAGGCTTGTGATCAATTCAAAATCAAACATCATAATTTAGTGCCATACTGCTCGAAAATGAATGGAGCCGTAAAAGCTACAAAAAAAATCAAGAAGATCATTCAAAAAACGGCCAACACATATAGAGACTAGCATGAGAAACTTCATTTTGCTTTGCTTGCTTATTGGACGTCGATGTGTACATCCACTAGAGCCACTCTATTCTCATTAGTATATAGAATGGAAGCCATTTTGCTGATTGAGGTTGAGATTCCTTCCTTAAGGGTATTGTTGGAGGTAGAATTAGAAGAAGCAGAATGGGTCCATGCTTGATATGAATAGTTGAATTTGATTGAGGAAAAGATGCTTAAGGTGCTTTGTCATGGCCAATTATATCAAAAGAGAGTGATGAAAGCATATAACAAAAAGGTTTGCCCTAGATAATTCTAGGATGTAGAACTAGTTCTGAAAAGGATTCCATCTAATTAGCAGGATCTTTGAGGAAAATGGGCACCAAATTGGGAAGGCCAATATGTGGTGAAAAAGGCTTTTTGAGGAGGAGCATTAATTTTGATGCAGATGGAGGGTATGAGTTACCAAACCCAGTCAATGGTGATGTAGTGAAAAAGTATTATGCTTGAAATCGGGTTTAAGTTGAAAACCTGAAAAGTGACTTAGATTCACAAAAAAAAAAACTAAGTTGAAAACTTGAAAATGCGACTTAGATTCAAATAAAAAAAGGAGGTCTATGTTGAAAACCTAAAAAGACAACTTAGACTTCAAAAAAAAAAAAGAAAAGGTTGGGTTTAAGTTGAAAACTTGAAAATGCATCTTAAACCCATAAGAGGTATCTAAATTGAAAACCCAAGAGGAAAGCTTAGATAAAAAGGGGCATCGGTTTTGTAGTACAGTTTTGCATGTCTAAAGGGGTTGAAGATAGTTGGAAACATCTTTGAAACATTGAAGTCATCAATCAATGGTTCATATAATAAAGATTTTGGATTATTCGATGAGAGAAATTCCAAATTTTTCTTATGAGGGAACTTTTGCCACCATACACTTTTGATTCTTCTTTCTTCGTGAACTCTTGGCCATTTTGAAATAAAGTCAAAATTGTTCCTAAAATTACTTTGCTCATTGACTTGTTTTCCTTACACTTATAATAAATGCATCTTGCTTGGCAAATTCGAATGGTTTTGATTGAATAAATAATGCTAAATGTAAAAGGTGTTTGCATTGCTATAGGATGAATTTGAATGATAAAAAGGAAGGAATACGAGGATTTAAATCCAACTCAGTTGGCATATGGACCAAAAGTACGAAAATGATATAAAAAAGTGTTGACTTTCAAAGAAAAATGGAGTATGAAATATTACAAGCTCAAAGTTTGGTAAGTTAATCCAAGCATTGAGGACGATGATGAAATAAGTGTTTATGGCCAAATGTGAACCCGCAATTTAGGTCATTTGTTATGATTTGCATTCTTATTCATAAATATTGCATCTACAATTGTACCTTCCACATTTACATAATTTGATGTGTAACCTATCATTCAAAAAATTTAAATCTTCCATCCTTGGTATGGGGTCAAGGTATTATGTGTCAAAATCAAATTCACTTTTTCAAAGTGGATCAAGCTTTGGTAAAGAGTCAGGGTACCATGTTTCAGAATCTAATTCACTTTGCTAAAGTGAATCGAGCCTTGGTAGGTTGTCAAGGTATTATGTGTCAAAATCAAATTCACTTTTCTAAAGTGGATCAAGCCTTGATGATGTTGTTTGATGTGAATTTGGTGTAGAATCAATGTAAAATAATTATAGAACATGAATTTAGGCTTGAATTGAAGGAATGAGATGTGTAGGATGAAGAACTAGGTTCGGCCAAGTGAAGGGGACCTTGAAAGAGTGTTCAATTT
Source organism: Heritiera littoralis (assembly GCA_031772115.1). NCBI lineage: Eukaryota > Viridiplantae > Streptophyta > Magnoliopsida > Malvales > Malvaceae > Heritiera > Heritiera littoralis. Next base: position 3,641,803 of record JAPDPK010000061.1, on the reverse strand, counting down.
AATGTGTTTTCGGTGCTAGGATATTGTACGAATTAATATGAGAATGTAGGCTTAGTCAGAATCGAAAACAGAGGTGTTTTGATGATAGTTGCAGTGTTAGCATTAGTAGGAAGTAGACTGAATTTAGAGTTACAATAGGCAATGTACTAGGTTTCAATGAGTTAAACATTCTTTATAACTGAAGTCTAGTGAATTGACTGTGTTTATGTGGTCAATTTTAGCTCCGAAGCTAGACGGTGATACTGGTGCTAACGAGCAACTTAGCGAGAATTTGACAGGGGGTATTAAGGGGGGGGGGGGGGTGGGTTGGTGGGGGTAAAAGATATGTATAAGAGACGTAGGGATACTATGTTGCATGTGGATTGAATTGTGGATTATAAACTATATTTTTATGCAGGGAGGTTAGGATGGATACAACTGTTATGTTGCCAAACTTTTCTAAAATGAACTTTAAACTTCTAAAATCATCCTTAGTATTTATTTGGAAATAGGAAATGAAGTGAAAAATGTGATTTAGCTTAATAGATTCCAAAGGTCTTATCTACTTGCAAATTTTGTAACTCAGTTTTCAATGAGGTTTTTATTAATCTCTACACGTTGCTTGATGCACTCATGTTCCTTATTACTGTTATATATAAATAAAATATTTTGAACATTGGTTATCGATATGAGAATATTTGATGAATTTTTATGCTTCAAGTGTAATGATTTTATGATTTTAATGCTTTATGAACTGATTGAAGATATGATTACTAAATTGATCTCCGTAAACACTTTTGAAATGATTTATGGACTGTTTTGAGACTGTTTGCCCTATAGTTGCCTACAGGCACATGCACCTATTATTGTATGACTATATGATTGACTTCTGTTGCTGTTGGATCTTAACCACATCTATAGTGCCCACAGCTATCACCTAGCTAGTGTACATTGTGGATTTCTTTTGACTATGGCCATGTGTCATTATTATTGCATGAGTCTATTGGGTGATGCCTTGTTTCCGTTATACTGTTTTTACGAGGTGGCAAATTCCTAGTATCTCAAGCATTTCCAGACTTAATTGATTTCTAATTGTAGATTGTTATTATGTTTTTTGATCTTTACATGAATTACTGAAAATTGATTATGATATTATTTACGAAGTGTTTTGGAAATTAATTATTTGAAAGAATTATGAACTGCATAATGGAAGCTATTTCTAAACAACTACTGAACTTTGCGATGGAATAAGCTTTTCAGAAACTCCTTATAGTTGGAGTTAGATACCGGGATAAGTGAGGTGTTTTAAAACATCTTTTTGTATTCAACTTGGTTATTTATTCCACTATAGTATCCTTTACGAAATCATGCTTAATTTTTTATCGTCGTTTTCTATGAATGAACATGTTTTCCAGATACTTGCATATAGTTATGCGTAGTATAAGTTCTTTTATATGTATATCTTACTGGGCATAAGCTCACTCCCTTATTTTCCTTCTAGATAATCTACAGTAGTTTTCTACCATGCTCGAGAGGACTTTTGGTGTTGGTATCCCTCAAGCAGTTTCTAGGTCCTGTTGAGGTACACTGATTTCTTTTATATATTCAAACTATGTATGTACAGTCCTAGTTTATGTAAAATCATACTTGGGATCTAATCTCAACTTAGAATACTAGTTGTTGTTGTATATATTTATACACTTTGAGATTTTGTGAAAAGAAAATGGATTGCTCTTTTTGGAACAAAAGAGGAAACTGCAGACAGCCCAACTAAAAATAAGAAAAATATAAATAATAAGTACTATTTAGGGCCTAATTTGGTACATGACTGTAAAGTTGGTATCAAAGTGAGGTTGGCTTGAAGTCTGTCAGTGTCCTTTGGTCTAGAATTGGTTTATATCTTAAGTAATATTGTATTTGTCTGAATATATAATCGAATTATGTGACTAAAAATGTTTTGTGTTGGTTCTGTTTGACAAACTGAGTGACAGGTGAAGGGGTACCGAACGGGGTAGGGGATGCCCCAGGAGTATTCAGCCTCTCTAGAGCCATCTCCAAAGCCAATGCCAAAGCCAGATCTTCCTCTACAGCCTGAGAGCTCCAATACTCGTATCTCTAAGCTAGAGCAGGTAGTTGCAGATTTTATAGCTAGTTTTAATGCAATAGCACTGTACCGGAAGTAGCACAACCTCTTTTGCCTCCAGTAAATATTCTGCCCACACCTTAGCCACAATCGGTACAGCCCTTACCACATCCTCAACGTCAGATCCCAGTCCAGCAAATTTTAGTTCTCTGAGAGGGGTTGTGACGTAACACTTCTCTGGCAGTTTAAGAAATTGGATCCACCTAAGTTTAAAGGTGAAAAGGACCCTATGGTTGCATAAAATTAGGTAAATGAGGTAGAGAAATTATTTGCTTATATGACTTACACAGAAACATAGAAAGTTGGGCTGGCTACCTTCTTATTAGTAGACGAGGTAGAACATTGGTGTAAGTCTACCAAGACAATTCTAGCTGCTAGGAATGCAGCAGTGACGCGGGGTTTATTTTTGGAGGCTTTCACTAAGCAGTACATTCCCCGTACCGCTCAAAGAAGACGAAAGTCAGAGTTTTTACATTTATATCAGCTGAATATAACTGTGGACCAATACAAGTCCAAGTTCACTGCACTGTGCCATTTTGATCCAGAGACAGTGAGAAATGAAAAGCATAAGATTGAGCGATTTATGGCCGGTCTAAGGCTTCTATTCAAAGCAGGTTAGCTCTGCTTGATATCACTACTTATGATGAAGTTATTAGTTATGTCAGCAAGATTATGAGTTCCAACAGGCGGAGTTCGAACCTCGAGCTAAGGGTAAAGGTAAAGAAAAGATGAAACGAGGTTTCGAGGACTTATTAGATAAGGGACCAACTAAGAAAGCCAAAGGTATTGTGATCAGGGGTAAAACTACTAGAGATGATTCTACTAAGCCCATAGGGACTGATAGCCCTAGTGCCACTCAGAAGGATACTATGACCAGGTTTAATCGATGAGGGAGGTTGTATGCTAATAAGCCTTGTCACTAGGCTACAGGAGCTTATTTTAAATATGGATAGAGGGAACACTTGATTAAGGATTTCCCTGTATTGAGCCACTAGCATTACCAGTAGTAATGCCAACAACAAAAGAATCAGAAAAGGCTACACCATTCGCTCCTAGGAGAGCCATAGCCACAGGAAAGGGAAGCAAACTGTGACTCAAGGCAAAATGTATGCCTTTGATAAGGAGTCTATTGACGCTTCTTCAGATGTTAGTAAGGGTACGATCTCTATTTTTGGTATAAATATATTTATATTAATTGATCCTGGTTCTACGCATTCTTTTATATCTCCATTATTTGCCATTAAAATACCAATAGAGCGTGAACCATTAAGGTACTCATTACAGACAAGTACGCCCTTTAAAGTATCGCCAATGATTGATGTAGTATATCTAAATTGTAAACTGAGGATAGGAGTAAAGGAAACAGTAGCTAACCTAATTATGCTTAATATGTATGATTTTGATGTCATCATAGGAATAAATCGTTAGCTACAAATCATGTTAATTTAGACTATTACACTAAGTATGTAACCATTTTTCATCCTAAAAAGTATACTACAAAACTTCCTATATAGGAATAAATATAGAATTTCGCTAAAAATGTGTTTGAGATTGAACTTTTGAATGTTGTGATTAAAAGGTTCATTACTTGTGTCAAGAACGTAGAAAATAGACGTATGGAGTTACATAAGGTTCCTATGGTTAGGGATTTCCCAGATGTGCTTTTTAATGAATTACCAGTTCTTCCTTTAGATTGTGAGATCGAATTTACTATCAACTTGATACCCAGCACTAAACCTATAACCAACCTTTCTTATCAAATGGCACTGGTGGAGCTTGATGAGCTCAATAAGTAGCTCCGAAAGTTATTGGATAAGGAATTCACCCATCCTAGTGTTTCTCCTTGGGGCGCACCAGTCCTATTTGTTCTAAAAAGGATGGTAGTATGTGACTGTGCATTGATTATCGGTTGCTCAATAAGGTTACTATCAAGAATAAATATCTTCTACCCAGAATTGATGATCTATTTGATTAGCTCAAGGTGCATAGGTGTTTTCTAAGATCGTTCTTAAATCAGGATATCATTAGTTAAAGATTCGAGAATGAGATATCCCTAATATTGCATTCAGAACTCAATATGGTCATTACGAGTTTTTGATTAGGCCATTTGAGCACACTAAAACCCTTGCAGCTTTTATAAACATGATGAATAAGGTATTCAAGTCTTATCTAAATAAATTTCTCATTGTGTTTATTAATGACATTCCTGTATACTCCAAATCTCGGGAAGAACACGAGCAGTACCTCTACATTGTTCTACAAACCCTCATAGATCAGAAATTGTATGCTAAGTTTAGTAAATGCAAATTATAGCTAGATCAGATTACTTTTTTGGGGCATATGGTGTCAAAAGAGGGGATATTGGTTGATCTGTCTAAAATAGAAGGTGTTGTATAGTGGGAGAGACCGAAGTCGATAATTAAGATTCAAAGATTTCTGGGTCTAGCCAGATATTACTGTCAGTTTATTAAGGGTTTCTCTTGGCTGGCTGCTCCTTTGATGCATCTCACACGGAAGGATGTGAAGTTTGAGTGAATTGATGCCTGTGAGCACAATTTTCAAGAATTAAAGCGCAGATTGACCACAATATCGATCCTCACCATTCCAAATAGTTTAAGAGTTTTTTTAGTGTATAGTGTTGCCTCTTTACTAGGTTTGGGATGTGTGCTGATGTAGAATGGAAAGGTGGTTACTTGTGGTTCTTGTCAGTTGAAGGACCATAAGAAGAACTACCCTACCCACTATTTAAAAGTAGTTACTGTGGTGTTTGCCTTAAAGATATGGCTACATTATCTATATGATGAGAAGTTCCAAGTATATACTGACCATAAGAGTTTCAAGTATCTGTTCTCGAAGTGTGAGTTCAATATGAGGTAGCGTAGATGGATGGAGCTATTGAAAGACTACAACTGAGAGATATTGTACCACCCGAAAAAAGCAAATCTGGTGGCAGATGCTTTGAGCAAAAAGCATTTAGGTATGGTCTCTTACATTATGGTTCAGAATATGATCTGTTAGAACAATTTGCGAGCCTCAGTTTGAATGTTACTTTTTCTTAGAGGTATGGTTTAACTGCTAGTTTTCGAATTGATCTTGATTTGGTGGATCAGGTCAAAAATGCTTAGAGGGAGGATACAGAGTGTATTGAGATTGCCAGTCAGATACAGTTGGACATTCAGTCAAAGTATGAGATTGGTACAGATGCATTTTAAGGTTCAAAAGGTTGAATTTGTATTCTCGAGAACCGGTAGCTAAGGGAATTAATCTTGATAGAGGCTCATACCTCAAAGTACACATTACATCCTGGTAGTAACAAGATGTATAAGAATTTGTGTAAATTATACTGGTGGCCTAATATGAAGAGAGATATTGTCGAGTTTGTTGCAAGATGTCTCATTTGTCAACAGGTAAAGGTAGAGCATTAGAAACAAGTAAGATTGCTTTAGCCTTTACCAATATGATATGAAAATGGGAGCATATAACCATGGATTTCATCATGGGTTTACTGAAGATTAGAAGGAATCATGATACGATCTGGGTGATTGTTGATTGACTGATGAAATCCGCCTACTTTCTAGCTATTAAGTTTAAGATTCCTTAAGTGCTTTAGCCGATCTTTATGTCATAGAGATTGTCAGATCGCATGGAGTTCCAATGAGGATTAGCTTTGATAGATATTCACGATTTACCTCTCATTTTAAGGAGTAATTTTAGGATACTATGAGATCTAGATTGAATTTCAGCACAGCTTTCCATCCGCAGACTAATAGGCAATCCAAGCACACAATTCGGATGCTTTAGGATATGTTGAGAGCTTGTGTATTGATTTTAAAGGCTTTTAGGACAATCATCTTCTGTTTGCAAAATTTATCTATAATAATAGTTATCACTCCAGTACCGGCATGGCACCTTATGAAGTAATGTATGGCAGAAGATGTCGTTCCCCAATTGGATAGGAAGAAGTGGACAAAAGAAAAATTTTAGCTCCCAATCTGGTTGAGCAAGCTTCTAAGGATGTTTAACTTATATGTGACAGGTTGAAGACTGCTCAAAGTTGGTAGAAGAGTTATGCTAATATTAGACGTCGACCTTTGGAATTTTCTGTGGGGGATTTTGTTTCTCTGAAAGTTTCACCATCCAAAGGTATAATGCGATTCAGAAAGAAAAGGGAAATTGAGTCCTCGGTTTATCAATGTGAAATCCCCAATTTTCATGTAATTCCTCCATGTTTGTAAAGAATTTCAATTCCATATGATTAAATAAACATGAAGTTGATATGTAAGTGAGGTATGAATGATGTATGGAACATGTAAGAAATAAAGAGAATTGAAAGTAAAATTATCAAAGAAATTATGTGATGTCAGAAAAATAATTGAGTATAAGAAAAGAATGAAAATCAGAATTTTAATTTAGTAATTGAAATACATGTGGCTTATGTTTGAATGGGAGAAGGATAATTAAATGAGGGTCAAATGGTCTTGAGTCAAAGGAAGCATGGCTGAGATGATTAAAGAGATAGGGAGGCATTTAATGCAAGTGCATGAGTCACCTTCACCAGCCATCACCAACGTCACCCCCTATCCTCCAGCCCTCTCCATCGTTCCATCTCCAATCTTCCAAGCTTCCATCTCCAGCTACCTTGACAAACTCCCTTAATCCCCCATCGATTCATTAAGTTCATTAGACGAAAAACGATCCTTGTCGTTAGACTAAGAGATATCCAAAGTTTGGTGGATTAATTCCAAGTATTGGAAGAGATCTCAAGTTTTGAGATTTTGGTCTCTAGTGAAGGTAAGAGAAGAAGATGATTCTTACAACCTTGTTCATGATTTGGAGTTATTCTGAGTTAGTATGATATATGTATGATGATGATTTAAAGATTCGAATTGATATGATGATTTTAGGTTGAAGAAGTGAAAAGCTAAGGTGAAGCATCAAGTGATCTTGCATTCTCGGAGGAATCGAGGTAAGAAATTTATTTAACGAACGTAAGGCGGCTATGTCTGCATATTTTATGATATATGTATGTGGTTTGGAAAGAAACATCAGCTGATTTCATTCAGGAAAAATGACATTTTCGGACTTGTCTCCTAGTACCAATTAGGTTAGGAGCAGCCGACTGCCTTAAGTAGCAGCCGACTGCCTAGAGACAACCAAAACGCCGTTTTTCGAAAACTGATTCAAACCAGTCGACTGCTATGTAAGCCAGTCGACTGCTATTTACCTAGAAGCATTATGTTTCAAACCAGTCGACTGCTATATGGGACAGTCGACTGCTATTTGCCAAGATGCATTCTGTTTCAAAACCAGCCGACTGCCTATAGAACCAGTCGACTGCTAATTTTCCCGAAGCATTCTGTTTCAAAAACAGTCGACTGCTATATGGACCAGTCGACTGCTATTTCTTAAGAAGCATTCTGTTTGAAAACCACTCGACTGCTATATGGACCAGTCGACTGCTCCCATGTATTTTTCGAAATGAAAATAATTTCGATAAAAGAATTTATGAAGTAGCAGCCGACTGCCCTATAAGACTGCAATGTATGAAAAGAGCTTTCAAAGCTTATTTGATTTAAACACAAAAGTGTTTCCTGAAAAAGTATATTATAAATGTTTTGAGACTATGGACTGCGTAATGATTATGCATTTCTGATGGCTGAGAGACTCTGATCAAGTCCTCAGTAATATGTATGTTGAGCGAGGAACCCTAGTCAGGTCCTCAATCCCACATGTGACACCTGACTAGTGTTCACTGTGGAACTATAAAGGCAGGAGAGAATCCCTGACCTATACGGAGCGCACTACTGTACCAATGCATGATTAGAGTCATATAAATGGGAATGAACGGTTTATATGACGATGCAATCGCTTAAATATTGTACATAGTCTCCATCTATTTCAAAGTACAAGATGTATGTATGAAGAAATGTATGATGTATGTTTTTAAAGTATGTTATGAAGTATGATGTTTTAAAGAAAGAAGTATGATGCATGTTTTATATGTATGCTATATTTTAAAAGAAGCATACAAAGTATGATTGCCATGTCATTTGAAATAAATATGCATGGTTGCAAACAATACATGAAAGATGTTTATGATGCATGCTTTATAATGCTTTACATGACATTATAGAGCCAAGTAGGAAAAGTGCATATAGAGGCATAGCACGCTCTTTTACATACTTTTCTTACTGAGCGTAAACTCCCCCTTTTACGACCATTTTTCCTACAGATTATCTGAGGTGAGCTTCGCTCTGAATAGAGGAGTTTGTTTTGGAAAGATTGCGGTGTACCTTCTCAATACGCTTCCCAGTTAGTATAGAAGGTATACTCATATGTTCATAGGTATAGTAAATTTTAATTCAGCTACAGTACAGTACAAGAAGAAATTTATGTATATAAGATGTCGGGGATGTAAGATGAGATGATGTATGAGATCCTGTGGAAATGGAATGGTATTTATATATATCATTTTTATGCTTATGGAAAAATAACAAAATTTTATGAGCTACTAGATAATTAGCTAATGTATGAAAAGATGGATGACGCTGATAAACTAAATCAAATGATGTTGTATAAGATGTGAAAAGAAAAATTAATTGATAAGATGGAGTGACGGGGACGTCACAGAGTGGTATCAGAGCGATTTGATTGGTAGTTTGTCAGTGTCAAGAAGTTAGAAATAGAGTATATCCCCAATTGTACTGTACTTATCTGAATACAAATGCCTGGTATGACTATTTATGGTTATACTAAAGAGCTCAATGATGATTATATTTACAGCATGAGCTCACAAAGGAGAGGTACAAGAAGAGGAAGAGGACGGGGTAGTGAAGAACAGCCCCCAGTTCCGTTTCCTCATCCATCTCCACCGCATAGCCCAAATACAAGGCTAGCTAAAATGGAAAAGCATATGGAGAACATGGCAACGATGTTCACCCAGTTTATGTCGAACTTTCCAAATGTGGCCACAAGTACCCAAGCAGCTACACCTGCTATTCCTCCTACAAAAGTAACCCCACCAGCCCTAACTACGAAAAGGCAGGATCCTAGAGCCTATTGCAGTGTGGCCCTAATAAAAGAATTCAAGAAGTTGGATCTGCCTAAGTTTAAGGGGGAAAGAGATCTGCTGACCGCAGAGAACTGGATGAAAGCAGTCCTGAAATCCTTTGAATATATGCCCTGCTCCGAAAGGGAAAAAGTAGGCTTGGCTGCCTATCTGTTGATTGATGATGTTGAATATTGGTGGCAAGCCACTCGGACCGTGTTAGAGGCCCGATATGATGAAGTCACGTGGGATAGATTTGTGGAGGCTTTTAATGAACAATACATCCCACGCACGAATCAGAATAGACTGAAGATCGAGTTCTTAAGTTTGACTCAAGGTACGATGACGGTGAATCAGTATGAATCTAAGTTCACCACCTTGAGTAGATTCGATCCAGAGGTCCGAAGAGATGAAGGGCATAAGATCTACAGGTTCATCGAGGGATTGAAGTCCCCGATTAGATCTAAACTGTATCCGATGGATATCACCACCTATGGAGAAGCTGTCCGTAAGGCTCAGTTATGTGAGCAGGATTATGATCTGCATCATGCTGACTTCCGAGCCAAGGGTAAGGGCAAGGAACCGATGAAGCAGAAGTCGGATGAGAAAGCTTCGAGTGATAGGTATCCACATTGGAGAAGTAGACGATCTGAAAAAGCTTCGATAGGTAAGTAAAATGTAGAAAAGATGATCTTTAAATTAATTTAAGGGTTATATGGAATTATATTGAAATTGGAGTTATGATGATGATGATAATGATATAGGTACTCCTAAAGGTACCGGGATCAAGATAAGTGATGAGCGATCCCGAAATCCAGCTGGAAGTACCGCTAGCTCACAGAAGAGTACGATACAAAGATGTGAGTAGTGCGAGAAATTTCACGGATCACAGCCATGTCGCTTGGCGAGTGGCGCTTGCTTTAGATGTGGGGAGAAAAGGCACATGATTAGGGATTGCCCTCAGAGAGATCCGAGGATGCCTGATGAATCTGATAAGACCCATAAACCGCAACCTAAGGTCACTGCTGCTGAGAAGGGAAAGAAAGCTGTGACCCAAGGACGAGTGTTTGCCATCGATGAAGAATCTATCGCTGCCTCGTCCAAAGTGATTAAAGGTACAATTTACTTGTTTGATATAAGTGTTATAGCATTGTTTGATCTAGGCTCTACGCATTCATTTGTGTCTCCTAGGATTGCTATGAAAATACCTGTTGAGCTTGAGACCTTAGAACACTTGTTAAAGATAAGCACACCTCTAAAGGAATCACAAATAACAGAGTTAGTGTATAGAAATTGTAAACTACGGGTAGGAGAAAGAGAATCTAAGGCTGACCTAATCCTACTGAATATGTATGGATTTGATGTTATTTTGGGTATGGATTGGTTAGCTAATAATCATGTTATAGTGGACTGTTATGCTAAGAGTGTAACATTCTCTTCACCTGATAGCTATGTTGTAAATTTTGCCAGTAATTAATATGAAAACATGTTCGATCTTGATTTGTTTGCAAATGAAAGTAATGGATAATATGTATGATGATGTGAAGGATTTATTGCTTATGTGGAGGACGTAGATCAGAAACGTCCCAGACTCAAGGAAATTCCTGTAGTCCAAGATTTTCCAGAAGTGTTTCCAGATGATCTTCCAGGACTTCCTCCGGATAGGGAAGTGGAGTTTACGATTGATTTGGTGCCGGGGACTGAGCCCATTTCGAGATCTCCCTACCGGATGGCTTTGGTAGAATTGGAAGAACTGAAGAAGTAGCTTCAGGAGTTGCTAGATAAGGGATTCATACGACCCAGCGTATCCCCTTGGGGTGCTCCTGTGCTTTTTGTCAGGAAGAAGGACGGTAGTATGAGGTTGTGCATTGACTACCGGTGGTTGAACAAAGTGACGATCAAGAACAAGTACCTCTTCCCAGGATAGACGACCTCTTTGATTAGCTCAAAGGTGCACAAGTCTTTTCCAAGATAGACTTGAGGTCGGGATATTATCAGTTGAAGATCCGAAATGAAGATATTCCAAAGACTGCATTCAGGACACGGTATGGTCACTACGAGTTTCTAGTGATGCCGTTTGGTCTGACCAATGCACCCGCAGCCTTCATGAACTTGATGAATGACGTGTTCAAACAGTACTTGGACCAGTTTGTCATTGTCTTCATCGATGACATCTTGGTCTACTCGAGGTCTCGGGAAGAGCATGAGCAGCATTTAAAGATAGTTTGCAAACCCTCAAGGGTAGAGGATTGTATGCCAAGCTAAGTAAGTGTGATTTCTGGTTGAAGCAAATCTCCTTCTTAGGTCATATTATTAGTAAAGATGGTGTCTCAGTTGATCCATCGAAGATTGAAGCGGTGGTCCAATGGGAAAGACCAAAGACAGTGATGGAGATTAGGAGTTTCTTGGGTTTAGCTGGCTACTATAGAAGGTTTGTAGAGGGTTTCTCAAAGCTAGCTGCTCCACTGACGCGCTTGACGCACAAGGAAGTGAAGTACGAATGGAATGAAGCTTGTGAGAGTAGCTTCCAAGAGTTGAAGCGCAGGCTAACGACTACACCGATCCTTACCATCCCTAGTGGTTTAGGTGGATTTGCGGTGTACAGTGATGCCTCAGGGCAAGGTTTGGGATGTGTGTTAATGCAGCATGGTAAGGTAGTGGCATATGGTTCTAGACAGTTGAAGGACCATGAGAAGAACTACCCGACTCATGATTTGGAGTTAGCTGCAGTAGTATTTGCCCTGAAGATATGGAGGCATTACTTGTATGGTGAGAAGTTTCAGATTTTTACGGATCATAAAAGTCTGAAATACTTATTCTCCCAGAAGGAATTGAACATGAGGCAAAGAAGATGGCTCGAGCTTCTAAAAGATTATGATTGTGAGATATTGTACCACCCGAGGAAGGCCAATGTGGTGGCGAATGCTCTAAGCCGGAAGCATGTAAGTGTGATAGCATATATGATGATAAAAGAACACGAACTGATTGAACAGTTTGCAAGCCTCAACCTTAATGTTATGCCTAATGAGCAATTGGGAATGATGGCTAGTTTGAGGATTGAGCCAGAGTTAATGGACAGAATCCGAAGTGCTCAAAAGGAAGATGATAGATGCATTGAGGCTATGAATCAGATGCAGTCAGGTATGACCTCAGAATTTGATGTTAGTAATGATGGAATTTTGAAGTTTAGAAGTCGTATATGTGTTCCTAATGATGACGAATTGAAGAAGTTGATCTTGACTGAAGCACATGCCACTAAGTACACGTTGCATCCAGGAAATACGAAGATGTATCATAATCTTCGCAAGGTGTATTGGCGGAATGGCATGAAGAAAGACATAGCTGAGTATGTGGTGAAATGTCTTACATGTCAACAGGTTAAGGTAGAGCATCAAAAGCCAGCAGGATTACTGCACCCTCTGCCTATACCTATGTGGAAGTGGGAACACATTACGATGGACTTTATTATGGGATTGCCCAGAACCAAGAGGAATCATGACGGTATTTGGGTGATCGTCGATAGATTGACAAAGTCAGCCCACTTTCTGCCTATGAAGTCAACGGATACACTCAATACTTTGTCAAATATGTATGTAAAAGATGTCGTAAGACTACACGGGATTCCAGTGAGCATCACTTCTGATAGAGATTCCAGGTTTACTTCCCATTTCTGGGAGCATTTTCAAGAAGCCATGGGATCTAAGCTGAATTTCAGCACAGCTTTTCATCCGCAGACTGATGGACAGTCTGAGCGTACGATTCAGACGCTCGAGGATATGTTGAAAGCTTGTGCTATGGACTTTAAAGGCTCCTGGGATGACCATCTGCCATTGGCTGAGTTTGCATACAATAATAGCTATCATGCAAGCATCGGGATGGCACCGTATGAAGTTTTGTATGGAAGAAGGTGTCGATCTCCGATTGGGTGGGAAGAAGTGGGCGAACGTAAGTTATTGACTCCAGATCTAGTCGAGCATCAGAAGATGTTAAGTTGATTTGTCAGAGGCTTAAGACAGCTCAGAGTAGACAAAAGAGCTATGCAGATGCTCGACGGAGGCCACTTGAGTTCATGGTTGGAAATTATGTATTTCTGAAAGTTTCTCCATCCAAAGGGATTATGAGATTTGGCCGACGAGGTAAGTTAAGTCCTCGTTACATCGGCCCATTTGAGGTCATAGATCGAGTAGGCGATGTTGCCTATAGATTGGCATTGCCTCCGGAGCTATTGGGAGTACATAATGTGTTTCATGTATCGATGCTTCGGAAATATAATCCGGATCCGTCGCATGTCATTGAGTATGAACCCTTGGAGATAAGGGAAGATATGAGTTATGTAGAGAAGCCGATTCGGATTTTGGACAGAAAAGAGAAAGTTTTGAGGTCTAAGACGATCCCATTAGTGAAAGTTCTCTGGCAATACCACACGATGGAAGAAGCTACATGGGAGCTAGAGAGCTTAATGAAGGAAAGGTATCCAGAGCTATTTACATGATAAGCTAAGGCAAATTTGGAGGACCAAATTTTCTAAGGTGGGGAGGATGTGAAATCCCCAATTTTCATGTAATTCCTCCATGTTTGTAAAGAATTTCAATTCCATATGATTAAATAAACATGAAGTTGATATGTAAGTGAGGTATGAATGATGTATGGAACATGTAAGAAATAGAGAGAATTGAAAGTAAAATTATCAAAGAAATTATGTGATGTCAGGAAAATAATTGAGTATAAGAAAAGAATGAAAATCAGAATTTTAATTTAGTAATTGAAATACATGTGGCTTATGTTTGAATGGGAGAAGGATAATTAAATGAGGGTAAAATGGTCTTGAGTCAAAGGAAGCATGGCTGAGATGATTAAAGAGATAGGGAGGCATTTAATGCAAGTGCATGAGTCACCTTCACCAGCCATCACCAACGTCACCCCCTATCCTCCAGCCCTCTCCATCGTTCCATCTCCAATCTTCCAAGCTTCCATCTCCAGCTACCTTGACAAACTCCCTTAATCCCCCATCGATTCATTAAGTTCATTAGACGAAAAACGATCCTTGTCGTTAGACTAAGAGATATCCAAAGTTTGGTGGATTAATTCCAAGTATTGGAAGAGATCTCAAGTTTTGAGATTTTGGTCTCTAGTGAAGGTAAGAGAAGAAGATGATTCTTACAACCTTGTTTATGATTTGGAGTTATTCTGAGTTAGTATGATATATGTATGATGATGATTTAAAGATTCGAATTGATATGATGATTTTAGGTTGAAGAAGTGAAAAGCTAAGGTGAAACATCAAGTGATCTTGCATTCTCGGAGGAATCGAGGTAAGAAATTTATGTAACGGACGTAAGGCGGCTATGTCCGCATATTTTATGATATATGTATGTGGTTTGGAAAGAAACATCAGCTGATTTCATGCAGGAAAAATGACATTTTCGGACTTGTCTCCTAGTACCAATTAGGTTAGGAGCAGCCGACTGCCTTAAGTAGCAGCCGACTACTTAGAGACAACCAAAACGCCGTTTTTCGAAAACTGATTCAAACCAGTCGACTGCTATGTAAGCCAGTCGACTGCTATTTACCCAGAAGCATTATGTTTCAAACCAGTCGACTGCTATTTGCCAAGATGCATTCTGTTTCAAAACCAGCCGATTGCCTATAGAACCAGTCGACTGCTAATTTCCCCGAAGCATTCTGTTTCAAAAACAGTCGACTGCTATATGGACCAGTCGACTGCTATTTCTTAAGAAGCATTCTGTTTGAAAACCACTCGACTGCTATATGGACCAGTCGACTGCTCCCATGTATTTTTCGAAATGAAAATAATTTCGATAAAAGAATTTATGAAGTAGCAGCCGACTACCCTATAAGACCAGTCGACTGCCATGTATGAAAAGAGCTTTCAAAGCTTATTTAATTTAAACACAAAAGTGTTTCCTGAAAAAGTATATTATAAATGTTTTGAGACTATGGACTGCGTAATGATTATGCATTTCTGATGGCTGAGAGACTCTGATCAAGTCCTCAGTAATATGTATGTTGAGCGAGGAACCCTAGTCAGGTCCTCAATCCTACATGTGACACCTGACTAGTGTTCACTGTGGAACTATAAAGGCAGGAGAGAATCCCTGACCTATACGGAGTGCACTACTGTACCAATGCATGATTAGAGTCATATAAATGGGAATGAACGGTTTATATGACGATGCAATCGTTTAAATATTGTACATAGTCTCCATCTATTTCAAAGTACAAGATGTATGTATGAAGAAATGTATGATGTATGTTTTTAAAGTATGTTATGAAGTATGATGTTTTAAAGAAAGAAGTATGATGCATGTTTTATATGTATGCTATATTTTAAAAGAAGCATACAAAGTATGATTGCCATGTCATTTGAAATAAATATGCATGGTTGCAAACAATACATGAAAGATGTTGCATGCTTTATAATGCTTTACATGACATTTTAGAGCCAAGTAGGAAAAGTGCATATAGAGGCATAGCACGCTCTTTTACATACTTTTCTTACTGAGCGTAAACTCACCCTTTTACGACCATTTTTCCTACAGATTATCTGAGGTGAGCTTCGCTCCGAATAGAGGAGTTTGTTTTGGAAAGATTGCAGTGTACCTTCTCAATACGCTTCCCAGTTAGTATAGAAGGTATACTCATATGTTCATAGGTATAATAAATTTTAATTCAGCTACAGTACAGTACAAGAAGAAATTTATGTATATAAGATGTCGGGGATGTAAGATGAGATGATGTATGAGATCCTGTGGAAATGCAATGGTATTTATATATATCATTTTTATGCTTATGGAAAAATAACAAAATTTTATGAGCTACTAGATAATTAGCTAATGTATGAGAAGATGGATGACACTGATAAACTAAATCAAATGATGTTGTATAAGATGTGAAAAGAAAAAGTTAAATGATAAGATGGAGTGACGGGGACGTCACAATCGAACCTTTTGAGATCTTAGATCGAGTGAGAGACGTAGCTTATCTGTTGGCCTTACCAGTAGAGCTATCAGGAGTGCACAACATCTTTCATGTGTCCATGCTTCGGAAATATCATTCCAATCCATCTCATGTAATTCAATATGAACCACTAAAGATTAGGGAAGATGTGAGTTATGTGGAAAAACTCACATTATCTTGGATCAAAAGGAAAAGGTACTACAGTTTAAGACGGTTCCTCTGGTAAAGGTTTTCTGATAATGCCACACAACAGAAGAGGCTAAAGAGGAATATCCAAAGCTATTTGTCAGACGGGTCTTATCAAATTTGGAGGCTCAAATTTCTTAAGGTGGGAAGAATGTGGATCCACATTCCTTATTACTATTAATCCACTATCCATAAGTTAGAAATATCAAATGTCTAATACCTATTCAAATGTTATTCACTTTGTAAGTATGAAGGTGAACTGGATGGTGGGCCCCATTAGATTTCAAGTGTCTAGATAAAGGTGAAACTTGGCAGATTGGAAATTTGGAGCCAAATACGGTGATGGTAAGAATCTACAACTCAAACTCAATTGTTTATGTGTGTTTCAAAAAGTAGGTAATAATGTAGAAAATGACAATTAAGTTTATATGCTATCGAAATTTTTGTAAATAATGATCAAACCGAGTTGATTTTTGACCAACTGACAGTTGTAGGAAGATCCTCATGTGATAAAGTTTTGGGGTATGTGAACTGATGGAAATAAATTGGGCATAAAAATAGAAAATTATGCGATTCAACGATCAAGGGTAGTTTGGTAATTTCACACAAATGACCAATTAAACCACAAAAAAAGCTTAACCAATGATTAGATCATGTTAAACAGAAGTGTTTTATGATTGAACAAAATATTTTGAAGCTCAAACTGATTGTTTAAACCGAAGTCAAATTTTGTAGGGCAAAATTGGAAGATTTCTTAAGTATAAGGGCAATTTGGTAACTTGCACCATAAAATATCAATTTTTTATAGAAATTTCCAGCAGCCATCTTTTTCATTTTGGCAGCCACCATCTTTTCTCTTTTTCCTCCATAGCCAAAGCTTATCAAGAGAGAAAAAAACCCTAACTACCTCAAAACCAAAAAACAGTCTTCACCAATCTTGTACAAAATTCAGAGCTCTACAACTTGACACCAAAGTCAATTGCTAAAGTGACCAAATTCTAGGTGTAAAGGATCCCATAAGGTTCAACCAACCCACAAGGTGAGAGAAAGTTGAATTTTTTCTATGTTTTAATGGTTTCAAGCTATGTGTTTAAGGTGTTTAGGCTTGAAATTAACACTGTCAAAATGGGCCAAGGCCCGTTGGGCTTGCTCGACCCATTTATTCAGGGCTTGGATTTCATTTTTGTAGCCCATTTAAGAAAGAGGGCTTTTTGGCCCGGCCCATTTAGGCCCGAGCCTAAATGGATTAAGCACGGGCTTAAATAGGCTGGCCCATTTAATTTTTTAATATTTTTAATTATATTAAAAATTTTTATTTTAATTATTTATATGTTTAACATTTTAATCAAAGTAAAATATATAAAATTAATACTATTTAGTATTACTAATTTACTTCAAACCAACCTAATGACTCACAACCTCCTACACATGATAGTTGGAAGGGGAAGAGTACATTTGCTTTAAGTGATGTAAGTTCATTTTTGTTTTTTAAGTATATACTTTATTTTAAATTCTCTTTTTTAATGACAATTAATTTATTTTGAAATGTCCAAGGATATAGGCTTTCAAAAGATTTGAAACTATTCAAGTGGAAGAACCAAAATCTCAATTAGATCTTTATTTGGAAGACCTAAAAATTATGGGTCGCATGATTGAAAATTTAAATATGCTGCAATGGTAGAAAGATCATAAGCCAAGATTTTTAAAGCTTGCAAGTATAGCTTGTGATATCTTGAGCACTGTAATAACAACAATAGCATCGGAGAGTTTTTTTAGTATTAGTTCTTGTATTTTAAATAAGTGTTGAAATTCTCTAAATCATGAGAACGTGAAAACTTTCATTTGCATCTGAAATTGGATTCTTGGTTTTGAAAGTAATGTTATTAATTAGTTGACAATTTTTAATCAATTCATAAGTTTAATTCTTGTAAGTTCTTATATTGTTCTTTATTTATATTTGTAAATGGCAAAATTGAAAAAGAATTGATTGAATGTGATTAACACTATGGAGAAGATGGATGGACATGGATCTGTTTATCATGTTTTTGATTTTTAATATTGTTAAGACATGTTTTCAGCATCTAGATTTGTTAAAACAATTTATATTATGCTTGTTAAACCATTAATATGTAATGTTCAAATGATATTGAAGACTTGATGGATTTGATATGAATTTATTTGATGTTTGTTTAATATTTATTTCAAATTTTACTTTGTTTATTTACTAAAAATGGGATTTTAATATAAAATTTAATTTTTTTAATTTCTTATACAGGTAGGCCCATTTAAGCTCGTTAGCCCTTAGGGCCAAATATGGGCTTGCATTTTTAGGTCCATTTAACCAAAAGGGCTTTTTGGCCTGGCCCATTTTTACAGTGCTACTTGAAACTGAGCTTGGATTGAATCAAAACCATGAAATTCTCTCTCTTAAGGTTTCGACTACCATCCATTGTGCATGAACATGATGTTATTTAACGTGAATTTGGTGTAAAATCAATGTAGAATAATTGTAGAACATGAATTTAGGCTTGAATTGAAGGAATTAGATGTGTAGGATGAAGAACTAGGTTTTGCCAAGTGAAAGGTCCTTGAAAGAGGGTTCAATTTAATGTGTTTTGGGTCCTAGAATATAGTGCGAATTAATACGAGAATGTAGGCGCAATTAAAATTGAAAACAGAGATGTTTTAACGATAGTTGCAGTGTTAATACCAGTAGGAAGTAGATTGAATTTAAAGTTACAATAGGCAATGTACTAGTTTTCAATGAGTTAGACACTTTTTATACCTAAAGTGTAGTGAATTGATTGTGTTTATGTGATCAATTTCAGCTCAGAAGCCAAATGGTGATACTAGTGCTAACGAGCAATTGAGAAGAGAATTTGACAAGTAAGGGATATGTATCAGAGACGTAGGGATACTATGTTGCATGTGGATTGATAAAAATGCCTTTTATGACATTGGATTTCGTTGGTTGGTTGGAATTGTGAAACTGGAATTATAGCTTATAAATTGTGTTTTTATGCAGGTGGACTAGGATAAATACAGCAGTTATGTTGTCAAAATTTTCTAAAATGAACTTTAAACCTCTAAAATCATCCTTGGTATTTATTTGGAAATAGGAAATAAAGTGAAAAATGTGATTTAGCTTAATAGCTTTCAAAGGTCTTATCTACTTGCAAATTTTATAACTCAATTTTCAATGAGATTTTTATTAATCTTTACACGTTGCATGATGTGCATGATGTACTCATGTTTCCATATTACTATTAAACATAAATAAAATATTTTGTACATTGGTTATCGATCTGAGAATATTTGATGAATTTTTATGGTTCAAGTGTCGTGATTTTATGATTTTAATGCTTTATGAACTAATTGAACATATGATTACTGAATTGATCTTCGTAAACACTTCTGAAATGGTTTATAAACTGTTTTGAGACTGTTGGCCCTATAACTTCCTATGGGCACATGCTCTTACTACTGTATGATTGTATGACTGACTTCTATTGCTATTTGACCTTAACCACATTTATGGCGCCTATAGTTGTCACCTTGCTAGTGTACACTGTGGATTTCTTTTGACTATGGCCGTATGTCATCATTATTGCATGATTCTATTAGGTGATGCTTTGTCTCCATTGTACTATTTTTACTAATGTGGCAAATTCCTGGTATCCGAGGTACTCCCAAACTTAATTGATTTTGATTTCGATTTCAGATTGCTATTAATTATGTTTTCTGATCTTTACACGAATTACCAAATTGATTACGATATTGTTTACGGAGTGCTTTGGAAATTAATTATTTAAATGAATTATGAACTGCATAATGGAAGCTGTTTCTGAATAACTACTAAACTTTGTGATGGAATAAGCTTTTCAGAAACTCCCTATTGTTGGAGTTAGATACCGAGATATGTTAGATGCTTTAAAGCATATTTCTGTAAACAACCTAATTATCTATTCCACTATAGTATCCTTTTTGAAATCATGCCTAATTTGTGATCATCATTTTCTGTGAATGAACATGTTTTCAAGATACTTGCATATAGTTATGCGTAGTATTAGTTCTTTTATATGTATTTTTTACTAAGCATAAGCTCACCTTTTATTTTCCTTCCAGATTATCTACAAAAGTTTTCTGCCAATCTCAGGAGGACTTTTGGTGTTGGTATCCCTTAGGCAATTTCTATTTTTCATTGAGGTATACTGGTTTCTTTTATATATTCAAACTATGTAAGTACAATACGAGTTTGTGTAAAATCATACTTGGAATGTAATCTCAACTTAGAATATTGGTCGTTGTTGTATATATTTATACACTTTAAGATTTTGTGAAAAGAAAATGGATTGTTCTTTCTGGAATAAAGGAGGACATTACGGACAGCCCAACTAAAAATAAGAAAAATATAAAGAATAAGTACTATTTCAAGCATAATTTGGTACTCAAAGTTCTATGTATAGGTCATGTACATGCATGCATTTAATTTACGTACGCATACATGCATGCACATTGCATGCATTTATCAGTGCATGCATGTACACGACCTATACATAGAACTTTGAGTACTCTTTCCATATCGATTTAGGTACCTCGTATATATGGCATGCATGTACGTTTCATGTCATTCTCGACTTTTATTCTCGAGGACTTCATTTCAATAACTATGAACCATAATCATATATTTGAAATCCACAAGTTACCATATTGCATTATACACGCTTAAAATTACACTTTAAGTATATGATCAGTTTAAGAAAATTAAAGTTCTCACAATTAATTATATGCGTTGAAAGTTCAGGGTTAGGGGTTTCGATCCAATTAGAATGTCGTGGCAATCTTGAACTTCAAACTATCTTGTCACTAGTTTGAAAAAATTGCAATTTTTTTCATATGATAGAATAATATATACTAGAATTTGTATTTTATATTTTATTATTTAAATATTTTTTATCAACTTACGATCATTTTCTTTTACTAAATAATGAATCTTTTACAAAAATAAAAAGCAAATATCTAAACTAGAGTAATACATAAACATATTTTGAAGAAAATAAAAATTATATCATGCGAGCCCAGTTGGTTGTTATATAGAAAGAAAATATAAGAGGAATGAATTGTATTAGACCTATTCATGGGTTGGCTCTAAGTAAGATATTAACAAATTATATTCAAGTCCAAACCTAATCAAATCGTAATTTTCTGGCTTGATTTTCAGCCTAAGTTAGTTTTATATATATGTATGTCTGTGTGTGTGTGTGTGTGTGTGTATAGATAGAGATAGATCTGGTTACGGGCCGGACCAGGCCGGTTTTCACCGGTTACGGGCCGGACCAAATTGAAACCGGTTCGAACCGGTAGAAAACCGGTCCGATCTATTAACTATAAGAGGCGAATTGGCCCGGTTCGTTGGACCGGTTCGCCTCAAAACTGGACCGAACCGGTTTAATTTTTTTTTCTTTTTAAAATTTTTATTTTTAAAAAATTTATATTAATTTATTTTAATATATATTAATATATTTTAATAATTTAATGTAGTAAATTTATTTTTATAATAAATAATGTTAATAGTTTAATTTAACAATAATTTATTATAAAGTTATATTATAATTTATTTAATTAATGTAACAATAATGTAAAAATAAACTATTATAAAATTATCTAATAAAATTATTGTTATAATAAATTAAAGTTATATTATGAATATAATATTATGATAAAATGATATTTGATTCAAAATACAAATAATGATATTATGAATATTATTATTATTATATTCATTTTGCATATCTTTATTTATATTCATTTATTATATTCATTTTGCATTTAAAATAATTTATTATATTTGAAATATCATTTACTTAATATTTATTCATTTATTTATTTATTCATTTATTTAATATGTTTTTAAAATATTAATTCATTTTGTATTTTAAATATTTATTTGTTTTAAACAAATATAAGTATAACATTAATTAATTTGGTATGTAATAATAATAATAATAATAATAATAATAATAACAACAACAACAACAAAGGAGAAAAAGGAGAGAGTAGGAGACCAAAGATTTTTTACGTGGAAAACCCCTTCAAAAGTTAGAAGGGTAAAAATCACGGGACCGTAGTCCATAAAAATATTCACCATGACTAAACTTATTTACAATTTTACATACAATTTACAAAAAAAAAAGATTATTCTCTACTCTTCATAATTTATACGGATTGCCTTGGAAATTTCTTCCTCCTCTTCTGAATTATTATCAGCAAATTCATTGGCCATTCCAAGTTCGACATTGCGCGATTCCGCATCAAACCAATCTTTAAGGCATGTTAACATGCACAATGAATCCGGATTAAGTGTGGTTCGATGGTCTCCAATAATTCTTCCACACGTCGAGAATGCGGATTCCGAAGCAACAGAAGAAACTTGCACCGCAAAAACATCTCGGGCCATGGAAGCTAAAACTGGAAATTGTTTTTGGTTTTCTTTCCACCATTGGAGAAGATCAAAGTTATCATCTACAAAAAAATCTTGACTTAAGAAAAATCCTAGCTCATTGAAGCTAGAACTTCGTCGAGTTGTTGATCCCGATCCCGATCCGCTCGCTTTTCCTTTTAGCTTCATTCTCTTCTTTGCTGCTTCCTTAATTGCATTTAAAATTCCTTTTCCTTTTTTGCTACTTTCGGTTTCTTCGTATGAATCTTCTTCTTCTCGATTAAAGTTGAATTGCTCCCTTTCTGTTTCATAAACATTAAACAATTCTCGAAAAAGATTGTTAATTGAGGACTTTTGATCCTCAATAGAATCAAGACCAAGAAATTCTTTATAACAATCAAAAAAATTTTCTATATTTACCTCACCTTGACTAGGATCTAGTAAAGTTGCAATACAATAAATAGGAGGAATTATTTCCCAATATTTTTTAAATTTTTCCTCCATATCATATACAAAAGAACTTAAAGTTTCATGATTCCTAAATTTTACAAATTTGTCAAACATTGTGTAGATAATAGGAACAAAATACGGTGTAGTTGGATAAAATTGAGTTGAAAATCTTTCGGTTGCATCTTTAAAAGTAGATAATAAATCAACACAATATTCAATAAAAGTCCAATCTTCTTCAAAAAGTACTAAATGTGTGCTACTTATATAATTGTTATAAAAAGGAGTAACAAGTTCTTTATAAGGTAAAATAGAAGAAAGCAAACGATGAAGTGAATTCCATCTTGTTTCCACGGGAAGTGGAAATGCTTTAACAGGTATATTATTTGTTATACAAATTTGCTTCCATTCACGTTTATTACCTGGTGTGCGAATCCATTTTGCTAAAATTTTAATTTTATCAATTGGACCTATGCCAATACCAGTACCACTAGAACTAAAACCACTTTGAACACATAAATTTATAATATGACATGCACATCTTGCATGAAAAAATATGCCTTGCATAACAGGGTTTAAACTTTTAATTAAATGAGGAATAGCTGCAGTATTACTTGAAGCATTATCAAAAGTAATAGCAAAAACTTTATTATTTTCTAGTCCATATAATTTACAAACTTTAGTAATATATTTATGAATAGTATATGAATTATGTGCTTCTTCTATTACATCTAAAGATAAAATTCGTTTTTGCATAGACCAATCTTCATCTATCCAATGACAAGTTATAACAAGATAACTTATACCATTAGTACTAGTCCATAAATCACTAGTTAAACTAACCCTAGATGAAATATTACTAATTTTATCAATTAAAGCTTGTCTATATTCTTTAAACATATCCATGCAATCTCTTTTTAATGTATGTCTAGAAACAGATTTATATGCGGGTTGTAAATATTTACAAACAAATTCTAAATATCCTGTTTTTTCACAAATTGTTAATGGTTGTTCAGTCCTAACTACAAATCTAACTAAACCACATCTAGCTTGAACATTATCAAAATTAAAATTTTTTCCACCATCATGCGTATTAATTTGAGATTGTTTACCTTCTAAAATTTCATTTTCTTCGGCATCAGGATTAATTTTATGTATAGTAATTAAATGCCTTTTATACGTACCTGTACCGCCACCACCTCCACCGAAGTTATAAGAGTAAACGCCTTTGCACAATTTACAGATGACACAATATTTATTCGTCTCACCTTCTTTTGCTACAATGTCGAAATACTCCCATACCCTGCTTGTTTTTTTTCGACTAAACTTCGGTCTTGATGATGTAGCAGCAGTGGTGGCAGCTGATGATTGTGTTTGAGCATGACTTCCTCCACGACCACGACCACGACCAAATGATGGTGCCAAAGGAAGCTCCTCCTCCGGATGAATATCGGGTTCGATTTCATTAAATGATTCGTCACCCAAATTAGGAATTTCAGTAGAACCAAAAGGTCGAGAAACAGAGCATGAACGACAAAAGAAATTTGACATTTTTATATTTTTTTTGAAAATAAATATATGTTAAAAATTAAAAAAAAATAGATGTATGATATATATATAATATATTGGAATTTGAAAATTGAAACTTGAAAATTAAAAGTAAAATTTGCAAAATTATAAAATAAAAAGAAAAATGAAATTTATAAAGAAAATGATGATATTATAAATTGGAATAAGGAATATATATATATATATATATATATATAATATATTAGAATTTGAAAATTAAAAGTAAAATTTGTAAAATTATAAAATAAAAAGAAAAATGAAATTTAGAAAGGAAATGATGATATTATAAATTTGGAATAAGGGAATTTAAGTGAATTTGAGAGAGGTTGAGTGAATATTGAGAGAGTATGTGAGTGAAGAGAATAAGAGTAGATGAATATAGATAGTAGATTTGAGAGAAAATATAGAAGAAATGTAAATGAAAATAGAAGATTATAGAGGTATTTATAGGAAAAAAATTAGAATAAAAAAATAAAAAAAATTTAAAAAAAAAGATTGATGGGCAACGGCCAAATCAAAGTTCAAACACAGAGCAGAGGTTGCCTCTACTCTGCACATACTGCAGTTGCACTGCAGTGCAGGGAGCCTAGGCTGCCACTGCGCAATGCGCACTAGCAGCAAAGGTTTTTTTTTATTTAATTAAAATTAAAAATTAAAAAAAAAAAAGTTGGCCGTTGCCCATCAAAATGACTGCAGTTGCACTGCAGTGCAACAGTGCAACTGCAATCAAAAGTTTTTTATTTTTTTTTTAAATTTTTTTTAACCGGACCTGTTCGAACCGGTCCGGTTTGGTCCGGGACCTTACCGGGCCCGGTTTTTAAATTTTAAAACCGGCCCAGCCCGATAACTTACCGGGCTGGGCCGATTCCGAACCGATACAGTATCGGTTCTGATTTTGGGCCGGATTGACCCGATCCGGTTGCGAACCGGGTCGGGCTAACCCGACCCAATAATCACCTCTAGATAGAGAGAGAGAAAGAGAGAGAGAGAAAGGAGGAATCAAATTACGCAAGTGTAAAATAATTTGTTTTACACCTTTTTTATAATTTCATGTAGGATTAATATTTTTAAATCCAACCATAAGATTTAAAAACTTGTTTGTATTCATCATGCATGTAAACTTTTGATTTGATTTAGTGTATTTATCATTTTGATCGAAAATAACATGTTTTTCAATATATTTTAATGGTTAAAATTTTATTATCATCAAACTAACCGTTAAAAATTTTTGATTAATTTGAAATTTTGTATGCATAATCTACTTAAATAGCGTATAATATTCAACAGTCTGACAAAAAAATGAAATAATATAAAACTAATTTAGTTTTACATTAATGTAATGAATCCTTTTTTGCTAGTGTGTGTATGTATTTATAAATATATAACCCAAGCTTCGATTTCTTTCCAAAATTTTATGTCTACATGACCAATTCCAATAATTGATAAAATAAGCTAATTTAATCCATATTTAACTTCATTTATTAATAGTTAACATATATTTTATTTATAGAAAAATAGAAAATATATTATCATGGAACGTTTGTTTTATATCATCATCATCATTAGAGTTTTTATCTCAATACTAAGGAATGTTTGTTTTATATATGTCTTCAAATTTTAAAATACGAGGATTGGAAATACTTGGTGCAAGGATGTTGACTGAGGGTTCATTGGGATCTCACAGCATCGGTGTGGTGAGATTCAATCATAAAAGATAAATTTCTGAGAGGATATATTTATCTTTTTATCCTTTTTATATATATTTTGTTATTTTATTAAAATTATTTTTTTAATGGTAATTTTTTTTAATATCACCAGAATCAATTTCATTGTCCATCCAAGCTAACTCTGAACACGTAGTAAGCAGTTTTTTTAGATTAAATTTTTAATTTTATTATATCTTTAGACTAATTACTAAACTTTATTATCATAGCTTTTATATTTCGATCGAAGATGGTCTTATTTGAATTTTGAAAAAACAAAATTAGTATCTAATTTTTTTTAATCTCAATTGTAAAATTGAAGTTCATCGAATAAATATAATATTTTTATTTCAATTTATTCAAAACTTGAACCAAACTTCGCCTTTAATTGAATTGTGCAACCCATTAACAGGTTTATTTGTATGAAATGTTGAAATATTCTTTAAGTGGGCCTACATATATCTATCTAATTTGTATAATCTATTTAAAAGTGATTATATAATGCTTGAGTTATTGGACTTTAGAGCATTTCATTTTGGTCTGGGCTTTGCAATGTTTAGAGATCCAATATTTTATTTTATTTCTATAATGGCTAAAATAAAATAAAATATATGTTTGTCTCCAGTCTAAATATACTTTATTCTCATTCTCATATCCCATTAGTGAGTGAGCTATAGATTCTCTCAAAAGGTTTAGACATAGAAGGCTGATAACCCCAATTACCTTATTCCAATCGATTCAGGTACACTTTCGTATTCATCTTTTCTTGATGATTGAACATGAGATTCTATGTATATTATCTATATATAAGTTTTCCAACCAGTAACTATTGCAATTTGAATGAGGTTTGGACTAGGATTAATAGAAATCTACAAAGTGCCTACTATTCTTAGATTTCCCATAAACTAAAATTAAATTGGATATGTAGTACTTTTATTATTGTGATGTGCAATTATCATAGATAGTACAATTATTGAATTTGTAAAGTAATAACTGATGTCATTTATACACGTCATTAGAGAGTTTTATGTTTCTGTCCAAAATTTAGAGGTTTAATTGAGTTGAATTAAGGTGATTTAATATAAGGTAGGAGTTTAATTTAATTTGAAATTTTTCATTAAATTCAATGGAAATTAATTTTTGAAACTCAAGATCGATCAGACGATATGCTCTAACTTTTTGAACTTGCTCGATAGGGTTGATTTGTATTTTCCAACCATATGTTATGAGGATAAAATGATAAATTAATAATAAATATATATTAAATTGATTAGTCTTGCTAGTTGCCTAAGCCGCGTATTAAGATACTCTCACTCGACTTGAAAATAAAAAATTAAACTCAAATAATCATCAAATCGAGTTTGAATAAATTACAACTTAACTAATTTACATTCCTAATTCCAATTATAAATTTATAAATAGAGTTTGGTGAAATTGATCTAATCCAAAGACTTTGTTATTTGAATTTTACTCAAATTGATTTAACCAAAAAATAAAATAAAAACTCACTGTGAGGACCCTAAATTTTTTATATTTTAAATAAGTCATTGGGTATGGGAAACTAAAAGAGAAATTTATTATTAAAATATTATTCAAATATTTAAGTAAAGGGTCTGCTCGATATAGTTCAGAGAAGTACTCGGTGAGAGCCCCACCAGGACTTTTTTTGTTCAGATCGAAGTGAGATCCTAAAAAGATGATATTTGAAGTGAATAATTTTATGTGTAAAAAGGTTCTAGATCATGTGAATTGATAGTAGAAATCAAGCGTAAAAGTAAGAATTTATGCAATTTTTCGATTAAGGGTAATTCAGTAATTTCACTATCCAATCTTGGTCAAACCACCATCAGAGTCAATCTTTGACCATGTTTGACTCAATTATGTGTAAAATAATAAAAATAAAATATTAAAACAAAACAATAAAAATAATAAATTATTAATAGGAGAGGAATGAAAATAATAGGATAATCTAAGGGTAAATTGGTCTTTTTGCAAGGGCTAGTCAATGTGGTTAATCTTTGACTTAAATTGACCAAAAATAAATAAAATAAACTTTTAAAAAATTTATAAAATTTTGACTTGGACAGCACACTACTGTGCAGTGGCATATTGAGTAAATAAATCAAATTTAATTGGGTATTTTTGGCCTTTAGGACCATATCTGATTTTTATAATTAAAAATATTAAAATCCACAATAAAAATAGAGTCAACATGGCAAATTCCACAAACTTCTTCAGCCTTCTCACCGTCCCTGTTCTGCCGCATTTGTTCTGTTCGTTTCTGTTGTGTTCTTCAAGTGTTTCACCCGATCTTCCTTGTAGAACCCCCTCCTTCTTGCATTAATTCACTTACGTTCTTTTATAAAAATTATTCTAGGCTTCAAGAGCTTCCTAATCCTCCAAAAAGTTCAACCAAAAGCCACCACACGTGACTTACTCTGCTGCTAGCAGAACCGATTCTGCTTAGGTATGATGATGTTTTCAGTTCATGTAATTTTAGTCTTGGTGTGGATGTGTGCTAGATAAGTTGATGATGAGTATGAGCATGATTTGAGCAAAGTTTTTATGGACATCATGCTAGGCTAATCTGCCATGAAATGTTAGAATGATGATGATGCTATTTGTTGACGTGAAAGCAGCCAGAATTGCTCGCACAGAGAAGACACGTAGCCTTGAACAACCATGTAATTAAATGAATTAAAAACTTAGGCTAATAGGTGTTATGTGATTAGCCATAAGGGTTTTGAATATGGAAATAAGTGGCTGTTAACGTGAATGATGAGGAAGAAAGCTGACCATATTGAAAAATGAGTGTAAAGATGTAAAGGCTTTAATTTAGTCAAGGAACATGGGTTGAAGGGGAGAAAAAAAAACTTGGCTGTTTTGCGCAGCCGAATATGGAAGAAAAGAAAAGAAGATTGGGCTGATTTTATGTGTGAACGGTAGGAAATTTTGGCAACCTAGGATGTGATGCACGTGACCATAATATGGAAATGAGTATGAAACTCAAACTAGTCAAAAACGTATGCTGAAAAAAAAAAAAGAAAGAAAATGTTTCTGTTTTGGATAGCCGACACTAAGAAAAGAAAAGAGAAAAAATTTGGGTTGACTTGACTAATTTGGTAGGGTGAGAATATATTGAATATGATTGAATTTATATCTTAAGAGAATAAAATTTCCTAAGCCTATCTAAGGCCATTCGGCCATAATGAGCAGCCATGAAGATGGCGTGAATAGGTGCAGAAAAATGGGAGGAAATTTAGCGGAGTTTGATGGCTGGAAAGTGTACAATAATAACATATAATATAATATGGATAATAGGGGTTATAAACTAAGTAGGCTTATCCATAAAAGAGGTCATTCGGCCATCTAGCATGATGATGATATTGGAGTGGTGATGATACAAAATGATGATAAAATGGAAATGGAAATTTAATGAAACATCATGGTGAAATTAGAAAATGAAAATTATGATTGTAAGGATTATTGAAGTATTTGATCCAAGAAATTCATAAGGAAAATTAATATAATTGCTATACATAGATGATGAATGATAATATGATTCTAATTTTAAATTAGTTAAATCCTAGTTTGGAGAAATATTCGACCACCATGGAAGATCCTACGAATTTCACAATATTTTTCTAAGTATTGATAATCAAAATGGGAGCTTAGGCAAGTAAAGGAATTTTATGAATTTGAACAGTGAATATTGATTACATTAAAATATTATCTTGCAGCTTGTAATTTGGAATTATTGTGCAGTGCTAAGGATTTAAAGGATAAGGAAACGTAAATGGAGTTATAGGATTTTTATACTACATAGAATTAGAGGTAAGAAACATATATAGGAGTTACCTAATATTTTACGGGTCTATAGAATTTTTGGAAATATTCAATTCTTAACCGTTTCCCATCAATTTTTCAAAAAGGGGGAAATATAATTTATTCACAAAACCAAATGTGTTTTTAAATTTCATGGTTACTGTGCTGTGTGTTGAATTATGAATTACCACGGTTTGGAACAGAATTGTATATCGATATTAAAATATTACTGCAGTGTTTTCAGACTTACTATTTATACATTATATATAGAAAAATAATATTTAAATAATTATTTTATTGAATTTTTATACGTGAAAGAGTACCAGCATGTTCTTTTCACCCATCACAGTGAAATGGAATATTTTTAGAAGTGAAATCTGAATTATAAATATTTAATAAATATTTATTTTGGAACTGGGTATATATTTTATACCATTTATATACTTTCATACATGTGTTGTGAAGTAATTACCATTATGGAAATTAAATGATTTCCTTTATGAAGTTTAAAAAGTGATTAAATTGTTTGAGACCGTTAGGCCCCATATCATGTTCACGTGTCATGTGTTCATGTGTTACTATTACTGTGGTTGATTGACTCGTCAAGTCATCAGCAGTCCTCGGGTCACCTGGCAAGTGTACTCTGAAGACACTTATAGAGTATGGCTATAGGTCTAATGTGTTTACTGTTACTGTTACTCCTTTCGAGGACAACTGTTATAACATGATATTCTTTGGTGATGCCTGGTCTCCTCTCACTGGTATGGTATACTATACTATTTTACTATATGATTGCTGGTGCCAAATTGTTTACTATTTCTGAACTGTTTACAGTCATTGAACTGTTTATTTCTACTGAATTGGTTACTGTTACTAGAAATTGAAAATTTTATTATACGGTTTATAGCTAAACTGTTTAACGATAGTGAAGTACTTCCTACCACAAATCTGATCACTGCAGTGTTTTAAATACTGAATTATAAACTGTTTTTGTATTGAATAATTTATGATCAGAATTAAGATAAGTGCTGCATTTGTACTGTTTACTGGTATTCAAGTGGTTACTGATACTAAACTATTTATTGATACTAATCTGTGATCGTACGATTTATTGAACTATTTACTGACAATAAACCAAATTATTATGACAAAAATGGTTTACTGTGTATTACAATGTTTTTAGATATGAATCATAAATAGATTATGTCATAACGTGTCAAGTCCGAGAACCTAACCCGCTAAACTTTAAAATTTTAGGAGTCGCTACCAACCATTCAAACCTAAGGTGTGATTGGTCACCTATTCTTGTCTAAAGATAAGGCTTGGTCTACGTTCAAAGATTCTTAGACTCGGGAGTACGGTTACGTGTGGGAAAGGATTAGCACCCCCACGACGCCCATCCTAGAATGGTACCACTTAGTCTTAGGTTATCTTCTAAATTTGCTTAGGTTAATCTTTAATTTCGATATGCTTAATATTGAAAGATATTTCTAAGTATCCTCCATTAAGCTGGTGGGATAACTTAAAAAATCCTTCTCACCTCAAGAGTATTCAAGTAATTCTATACGACTTGCTTGAAGAGGCTCCGCGTCGGATGAATTTTAGTATTTTATGGAAATTTCCTAATTGTGACTCCTCTACCCAAATTATCTTATTTTATTTTTATCATTTATTATTTTCTATTATTTCCATGACTAATATCTTTATCTATTATTTATTATTATATTTATCTTATGAACATAAATTATCTTCATTTTTTAGAAAATGAATATAAATCATTTTATCAAAAATTCCTTTAAAATCCTCCATTAAGCTGGTAGAATTTAAAAGAAATTCTCTTACCTAAAGATTTTCAAAGTATTACTTAAGCGTAACCCTCTTCGGAATCTTATCATTGGAATGATTGATACTCACTTTCATGAATTATTATTATCTGACTCTTATTATTATTATTATATTTTTATTTATCATATTCTTTTATTATTATTTATTATATTTTTAGAAAATGCACATGAATTATTTTTTATAGAAAATTCCCTTTAACTCCTTCCATTAAGCTGGTCAAACTATGAAGGAAATCCTCTTACCTAGAGATTTCAAAGTGTTACTTAAGCATAACCCTCTTTAGAATATCATCATCGGAATAAATCATGTTCACCTTTAATATTTTTTATTTACTGAATCTTATCATTATTTTATTATTTTAACTTTGTGTTTTGTATTTATATTTATCTATAATTTTATTTATCTTATTATATTTATTTTATATTTTAATTTGAATTATAATTCTAAATTAACTTACTATTTTTTATTCTAAGAACCTAGACACTAATCCTAATCATACTATAGCAATTGTATAAATCATGCATGCCAACTATTATTTATTATTTATTATCCTAAAACTAATCAAATTAAATTACCTTTCCTCCTTTTGTTCCTCCTCCTTTCACTGTTGCCACGTTTATTTTTCTTCTCTCTTGCTTATCTCAACAGCTGTCTCCTTTTTTCTTCAATGTCTTTCTCGCACGTGCATAAGTTGGCTTTCTCCTCTATTTTAACGTCGTAGCCAGCAGCAAGCGGTGGCGACAAATGGCACAGATGCAGCGACTGTCGGCAGCAATTAGGAACAGTGCGATGATGAAGAAGATGATGCAGGCAGGGGATATTTGGGGATGCAAACAACTAGGACCAAGACTGGGCAGAGGATGAGTGACGATGAAGATGACGATGCAGTGCTTTTGGGTGCTGTAGCAAAAGTGAACAAGCATCAAGTGGCAATGCAATGGTGTTCGGTAGCTGAGGCTAGCAGGTGGCAAGGACGATGAGAATTTGGTGCAAAGACCGAGGTTCGGCAAGCAACAGAGCCGAACGATGCAGGGGCCAGTTTTAAAGATCGGTGCAGGTAGCTTGGCTTGACGGAGAAGAAGCGGTAGTCAGTGATGAAGTGCACGGGTCACTTCCTTGTAAAACAGAATGGCAACAGTCAGAGCTTGACGATGGAAGCGGCAAAGCTTTGACAAAGATGCAGCATAGACAGTTGGTAGAGAGGAGTGCAAAGGAAACACGGGCAGCTGGAACCGTGGTAGGTGAAATAAGGCAAGGTGCGAGCTGATGTGGGGGCTGTCGGTTTGGTGAAGAGGGTGATGGTGGGTTAGGCGATTTGTTTCAGTTTTGAAAAGCGATGAAGATGGTGATGAGTCGAGCAAGGTTGGCGGTGTAAGGCTATGATCGGTGCAAGCTTGAACGGTGGCGAACAAGGTTTGATGGCTGTATAAGTGATGGTGCAAGGCGACGGTGAAGAAGATAGAAGCTTGGTGATGATGATGGCTTAGTGATCCTCCCCTATACTATGAATTCAGCTCCCTTTTTATAATCGCAAACTTATTAGAGTTCTAATACAACTATATCTATTCTATTAATTATCTCATATTTTGTCTATTTTATTCTCATTTTAATCCTAATCTAGTCCCTATCAAATCTAATAATAACTCTCCTATTAATAAATTCTAATAATTATCCTAAAAGAAAATTCTAATTATCCTATCTTAAAATTATTTTTATTTTTATTTCTTTTTATCTTTTCTCCTTTTTTTATTATTCCTAAATCCTATTTTAATTTTAATTTTTTTAATTAATGATAATTCTAAATCTAAAAATTATAATTTAATTCTAGCCTAATTCTAAATTGTTAAATTAAAATACAAATGTCACTCAACCCAATTAATTATTTATACAAATTAAGACCCCGGACAAAATAGGGTATCTACAGTTGCCCCTCTTTGTGCATTTGCTGTGAAACAGTAATTGCACAAAGACATAGACACCTATTTTGTCTGACTTCTCTCTTTTTTTTTAAATTTTTTTATTTTTTTATTTTTAAAAAGCTCCCTCTAAACAGAAAGGCAGTCAAACTTTAAAATCTTGTCTAAAAGGCTCCCCCTAAACAGGCAGGCAGTCAAACTTTAAAAATCTTGTCTAAAATGCTCCCCCTAAACAGACAGGCAGTCAAACTTTAAAATCTTGTCTAAAATGCTCCTCCTAAACAGGAAGGCAGTCAAACTTTAAAAATCTTGTCCAAAAGGCTCCTCCTAAACAGGCAGGCAGTCAAACTTTAAAAATCTTGTCTAAAATGCTCCTCCTAAACAGGCAGGCAGTCAAACTTTAAAATCTTGTCTAAAATGTTCCTCCTAAACAGGAAGGCTGTCAAACTTTAAAAATCTTGTCCAAAATGCTCCTCCTAAACAGGCAGGCAGTCAAACTTTAAAATCTTATCCAAAAGGCTCCCCCTAAACAGGCAGGCAGTCAAACTTTAAAATCTTGTCTAAAAGCTCCTCCTAAACAGGCAGGCAGTCAAACTTTAAAATCTTGTCTTAAATGCTCCTCCTAAACAGGCAGGCAGTCAAACTTTAAAATCTTGTCTTAAAAAGCTTTGGAGAAATCATGCCCGAAGGTCTTATAAATTGTACTCACGAAATCTTGTCTGTAAATTTTCTTTTTCTCATGCAATGCATCATGTATGCAACTGTGCAAGCATTCTATCCTATCAATGCAGTTTATTCTATCTATGCAATGCCATCATGCAATATCACTCACACAATCTATTCTGATCATGCAATGTTTTCTTTGAAAAGCATTTCAACTTTAACTGTGGCAATAACAAGGTTTTTCTTTATCAGTCCATCTCATGCATTCTTCTCTTTTCATTTGTCATCTTGTCCTTATATTTCCTATTTCTCTTCTCATTTTCCTTCTTCCATTTTTTTTCCCAATGAATCTCTTGTCTTCGTGCCCTCTATATCTTATCTTATCCCTTGTTTCTTCTTTCACCTTCATTCACTCTTTCTTTTTCATTGCTTTTTCTTAATTTCCATTTTCATTCATTCACAAGTTTCCTTTTTCTTTCATTTTCCTAAATGATATAGGAGTCTTTCACATATTTTGCCAAGCAAACATTCATTATCATTTCAATTTCAAAATCAATGCAATACAATTTCTCAATCCCTTAAGGTTAGGATATAGCAAAGAAATGATAGGTGAAAAGAAAAGAGTGGTATTATTCAAAATATGGATAGATTTAACAAGAAATTGCCAGGCTTAAAAGGGAAGTAGGCTTGAATGAAAAGCAAGAATTTTCAGGATTAAGTAATAGTATCCAAATAACAACAATTCAAACAATTCTGATCAATGAATACAAAATTCCCTTCAAAAGTCCATCTTGTCTGATCATGTTGAGTTCAAAATATCCTCTTGCCTTAGTATCATTGACATTCAGTTTTTTTTGGTATCTAAGCCGCCTTCTCAGGTTTTCAACTTAGATGCACTCCATTGATCCAAACTGCCCTTTTTGGGTTTTCAATCTGAATCCTCCTTTCATTTTTTCTCTTTTTTTTTTCATTTTTCTTCATTTTCAACTTCACTGTCCTTGATGAAACTTCTCTTATCTGTTCTCCATTTTGATTCATGCCCCAACATCAGATATTTCTTCACCCAATTTAATGCTCACATGGATCTAAGAGAGTCTTTGGAATCCCACTTCTTCCATCTAGATGAAATCTTTTTGCTTATCTTGATCTGCTTGTTCTAATTCCATCCAAAGGATCATCATCTCATAGTGTAAGTATACCTTTCTTCAACACATGATTCTTCAATGGGAGTACTCATATTTGATCAAAATGGACTTTAAAGGCACGTAATGTAGGCTCAGGTGAGGGTTCATGAAAGAAAGGATAATATAGGCCCAAAATAAGTGTTTCAGGGTTTATCAAACCAAGAATCATTTTTCATAATGCATTTAGGCATTTTGCCTTTTGCCTCATTCTAGTTTGCTTTTTCTCTCCTTTTTATTCAAATGTAAGTATGGTTTTCACTTTCTTGATTCAAACCCTCTTTCCTTCTTCATT
This sequence comes from Heritiera littoralis, assembly GCA_031772115.1. Classification (NCBI taxonomy): domain Eukaryota; kingdom Viridiplantae; phylum Streptophyta; class Magnoliopsida; order Malvales; family Malvaceae; genus Heritiera; species Heritiera littoralis. Next base: position 3,605,586 of record JAPDPK010000061.1, on the reverse strand, counting down.
CTCGTTTCTTTTTTGTTCCTTTTTTTTTCACAAAAATGGGTTTTTTTTCTTTGCCCCTTTTATATTTTTATTTTGCCCCCACTAATCTTTCATCCTCTATACTCTTTGCCCCCCAGTGTGGAGGGTGATTCTTGGTGGGTTATATAAAAAAGGAATACAATAGGCTCAAAAGGGGTAATCAATGGATAATTTTACTCATGCTTGAAAGGTAATGAAAGAAGGCCATTTCTCATCTCAATACAAGTACTCTCATTAAAGGTCATCTATTGAACAAACACAAACTCATTAGAATTTCATGTAAAGACTCACCTTTACTTGTAACATTCTATAGTTGAAGATTTTAGACAAATTTCTTCTATTCTCTTCTTGCTTGAACAATCTTAGCAAACTAGAAATCCATCTAACCAAACAAAGCAGTTCTTTCATAATTGAATTTTATACTCATTGCCATTATCATTATCATGTTCATTATTTGGATACTTTCAAGCTTGGTAACAATGTAGAGAATATGGGTATTAGTGTTTTGCATTAAAGAACAAGATTGGAATGAGGAATTAAGAAATATGCATTACACTAATCCTTTATTGAAAATGAAAATGAAAATGAATGAAAGTTGGCCCAATACATAAAAGAAAATCTTAGTGCTTTTGGGCACAAGCACTCCTACATTACTTAAAAACTAAAAGATTCTAAGAAAACCTAAGACAAATGAAAATGAAAAGAAAAATCCATTACTCTTGGGTGGCATAAACAACTGGCATCTCATAAACAATCCAAATTCCTAGCTCTGCATTTGAAGGGTACACAAACTGATCAATATCAAACCTTCAATTCCCTTCTTCGTCAACCACATTCACCATTGCCCCAGCACGATCAGGCAATGGGTTTACATTGACATCTAGCTCACCTTTCTTCCCAAAACTTAAGAGTCCAGCTTTGACGAGCGATTGAACTTTCACCTTCAAACCCATGCAATTCTCAATAGAATGACCAAAATTGCCGTTATGATAGGCACATTATGCATTGGGGTCATACCACTTTGGGTAAGGAGGTTTCAAGGGTTCTATATAAACAGGAGCAATAAGGTGACCCCTTACCAACTGCGGGAACAGCTCTGTGTATGTCATTGGTATAAGGTCTATGGTGACATTTCGGCTAGCTCGAGTATTCTTTTGGTCATTAGGTGAAAAAGTATAGGCTTGTGAATGGGAAATGGGCTGGTAAGCATTTTGATGATGAGTTTGTGAGTGGGGTTGAGAATAAGCGTAAGTTACTGAAGGTGAATAAGGGGTATAGGAGCGACGTGAGTTACTAGAGACAGCTTGTGCATCTCCTTCCTTCTTCGAGAATCCACCCTTCCTACTATCATTCACTGGTGCTTCGATCTTACCGCTCTTGATGGCATTCTCAATGGCTTCACTAGTTAACACCATGTCTGTAAAGTTCTTAGTTACACTGCTAAGCATACGTTCATAGTAGCGTGCCTTGAGAGTGTTCAAAAAGAACATGGTGACTTCCTTTTCTGTTAAAGGAGGTTGAATTTGCAACGCCATATCTCTCCACCGTTGGGCATATTCTTTGAAGCTCTCGTCCTTCTTCTTTTCCATACCTTGGAGTGATAAGCGGTCAGGAGCTACATCAGACACATGTTTGTATTGTGACATCCCAGTCACCATACATTTCTTATTCATCTTTTTCCTTTTTCTTACTTAACTTGATTAGATTTGCTTGTCAATGCCAATCATACTCTTGTTTCTTAAGCTTATTGTCTAAGAGCTCAATATAATTAATTCAATTCCAATAAAACAGACTAATGATACATGTATATATGTACCATCCGTTTCCACAGGATCTCATACATCATCTTAACTTAAATCCCCGACATCTTACATACATAAATGTTAGCTGTACTGTACCATAACTGAATTACAAGTTTACTTTGCATAACTACATAAGTATACCTTCTATACTACTGGGGAAGCGTCTCTTGAAGGTAAACTTTCAAAATCCACTCGTAGGCTCTTCTATTTAGAGCGAGGGATTACTTCAGATAGTCTGTATGAAAAATGTTCGTAAAAGGGTGAGTTTACGCTCAGTAAGAAAAATATGTAAAAGAGCGTGCTATGCCTCTATATGCATCTTTTCCTACTTGGCTCTATAATGTCATGTAAAGCATTATAAAGCATGCATCATAAACCTCTTTCATGCATTGTTTGCAACCATGCATATTTCTTTCCGATGGTGTAGGCAAACATACTTTCTTAAAAACATCATGCATCAAATCATACTTTATAACATCATACTTTATAAACTTGCTTCGAAACATACATTGTATTCTTAAAACATACATCATACTTCTTTACTTTAAAACATACTTCATAACATACTTTAAAACATACTTTACATGCTTTTATAACATAGCATGCTTAGTGTACTTCTTCAAAATATATTTCAAATACTTCTTTGAAATATCACTTACATACATACATACATACATACTTACTTCATCTTCTATCTTTAAAACATACTTTACATGCTTTTATACATAGCATGTTTCGTATACTTCTTCAAAACATATTTCAAATACTTCTTTGAAATATCCTTTACATTTGAAAACGTACTTCATATACTTCTTTTAAAACTTCTTGTACAAGTAAACCAAGTACTTTCGATTTCTTTATTCTTAGAAATCGCATATACATATAGTTTTTTTTTTGATAACATAAAAACTATTCATACTTTTGTGGAGTTATGCACTGCATCATCATCATCATCATCATCATTATCATGTGGCGTACCCCGTCGGGCCAGGATTTCTCCCTTAGCCGTACATGAAATATAAACAGATTGGCCAACTGCGGGTGGCTACAGCCAACACTAGTCAGGTGTCCTCTGTAGCAACTGAGGCCTGACTTATGGTCCTCAGCCCTTAACATACATAATTTTCAGGACTTGATCAGAGCCCCTACTATAAACATGAAAGTGCATAATCTCAAAACATATGTCATATGGCCTTTTTGCCATGACATTTCATACTTTCTTGAAATAGGTTTGAAAACCTCTTTTCAAAACAGGGCAGTCGACTGGCTTAACAGGGCAGTCGGCTGCTGCTTTATACTTTCATTTATCGAAATTATTTTCATTTAAAATTTCGATATTTTCATCTTTGAAAACATATAAGGGCAGTCGACTGGTCCATATAGGCAGTCGGCTGGTTTTGAAACAGAATGCATCTTCATAATTAGCAGTCAACTGGTACATATAGCGGTCGACTGTTTTTGAAACAGAATGCATCTCTAAAAATAGCAGTCGACTGGTCCTATAGGCAGTCGGCTGGTTTTGAAACAGAATGCATTTTCATAATTAGCAGTCAACTGGTACATATAGCGGTCGACTGTTTTTGAAACAGAATGCATCTCTAAAAATAGCAGTCGACTGGTCCTATAGGCAGTCGGCTGGTTTTGAAACAGAATGCATTTTCATAATTAGCAGTCGACTGTCTCATATAGCAGTCGACTGGTTTGAAACAGAATGCTTTTCTGGAAAATAGCAGTCGACTGGCATACATAGCAGTCGACTGGTTTGAAACAGAATGCTTTTCTTGAAAATAGCAGTCGACTGGCATACATAGCAGTCGACTGGTTTGCATCGGTTTTCGGAAAACGACGTTTTGGTTGTCTCTAGGCAGTCGACTTCCCCTTTAAGGCAGTCGGCTGCTCCTAGCCTAATTGGTACTAGGAGACAAATCCGAAAATGCATCTTTTCATGCACCAAATCCAACTAGTACTTCTTCCAAACCACATAAAACAGTATAAAACATGCGGACATAGCCGCCTTACGTCCGTTACATAAATTCCTTACCTTGATTCCTTCGGAAACGCGAAATCACTTGGCGCGTAACCCTAGCTTTTCATTTCTTCAAATCTGAAATCATCAAATCAATTTAAACCTTTAAACAATCATCATACATACATCATATCAACTTGCTACAACTCCAAACCATGACTAAATTGACTAAATCATCTTCTTCTCTTACCTTTTGCTAGTGACCAAAATCTCAAACTTTGAGATCTCTTCCAAGACTTGGATTCAATCCACCAAACTTCAGATATAGCCTCGTCTAGTGACTATGATCGTTTTTCGTCTAACAAACTTAACGATTTGGTTACTAAACAAGGGTGTTTGTCATGGTGAATATGGATAGAACTTATGGAAACTTGGAGAACACGAGGGAGAGGGCTGGAAAGATAGAGGCTGACGTTGGGTGATGGCTGATGGGCTGGTGAGTCATGCAACTTCATTTAATTGCTTCTTATCCCATCATCAATCTCAGCCATACTTTTCCTTGACCCCTTTTTGACTCATTTGACCATTAATTCTCTTCTTCCCTTTTTATATCAGCCACATCTCATTACACCAATTAAAATCTGATATTTATTTTCTTTCCTACTTCAATTATTTTTCCTGATATCAACATAATAAATCATTTGTCTTATTGACTATCAACTTTCTTATTTCTTCCATACATCATGCATACATTAAACTTCATATTCATTTAATTGGTCTTTAGTTACACTTAATTTTCTGATATTAATTCTTTGCTCATACCTCCATTATTCTTATAACATCAATTTAATTTCCTTGACTATTTAATCTTTCCATTTCATTACTTCTTCCATGTTCCATACATCCTTCATACTTCATAATTCTCATACCTACTTATTTTTCATTTAAGCTGACATACTTTGTAACTATGGAGGAATTTCCTGAAATTGAGGGATTTCACATGTATTGAGCTATAAAAGCTCTCACCAACTCAGACCAAGAGGAAACTTTGCTTCTTTCCAATTGGTTATACCACTTAGCAGCTGAACCAGTCAAGCTATCTTGAAAAACATGAATTAATAGCTTGTCATCCCATGCATATGCTGCCATCTTCCTACAGTACATAGTGAGATGATCTTTCGGGCACGATGTTCCGTTGAACTTTTCAAATTCAGGCACCTTGAATTTTGGTGGAAGCACAACACCAGGTACCAAACACAACCTTTCGGCATCAACGGGTCCAAAATAGTCAACGCCTTCCACAGCACTTAGTCTTTCCTCTATCAAGCTCAGCTGAGCTTTAGTACCACTATATTCTTCTTTATGCTTCAACTTTTCTAACTCTGTGGGATCATCTAAATTTGGTACTTCGATTCGATTTTGAGCCTGTATATGTAGAGGTGTTGAAGCTTTAATAGTAGTTCCTTCAGGGACGAAGACAGGATTGTCTCGCATGTTTTGTTGAGTCTCTTGGACAGACTCGTCTTGATTACCCATCTTCTGCTTTCCTTTAATCATGGCTTTTAGCAACTGAGTAATTTCACTTAATTGCCCCCTTATCTCTGTATTTTCCCTTTCCAACTTCTCTATCCTACTATTTTGATCCTCTTCCATCATGCGTGCTTGATATCTTGTATGATATTTTTGGAAGGCGGACTGTCTAGTGGATGCAATTTTGATACCTCTAGTGCCACAATTAAGTCGAAATTATTTTTCATGTGATGATATGTTTATGAACTACATGGGATGCACTAAAGTCTTGCAATCTCTCCTAACAATTAAAAGAATGTTCCATGATAAGACCAATGTAAAGAATATGTTATGCAATGCAGAATCAAATGTAAAGATGCATGACTCAATGATATAAACAAACTCCTTTTTTTTTTGAAAACTGGAAAGGAAAATAAAGCTATATTTTTTTATTTTTTATTTTTTAAAAACAATGTACAAAAGAGGAAGTAAAACTTATTCTCTCATGTGCCCTATCTTGGGTTTGAGTCTGCATTTCAATCTAGTATGGTTCCACCCTAAGGCTAAGTCTTATGTTTTATTACATGCTAGGCTTGGATAATTTAAAGTTCTAAAGGTCCTCAAATTGCTCCTTACTGTCGTACACATAAGACTAGTAAGGCACCCAATCCTCACCCATGACAGGCTACAAACGGAAAGGTTCAATTTGAGCGAGAGTATTTCGTAGCCATTGCGGAGGTATTTACCTCACGATGGCGTAGGTACTTTACTCTCTCCTAAGAAGGACGGAGCCCGGGTCGAGGACTTATGCATGCAAGTGATGTGTGTGTTGAAGGAACAATGTTTCATTAAAATTTTCCAAATTATGATTTCCCAAGCAAATTTCAAGATAACCTAAAACCAAGTATTGGCCTGACTCTCTATGGTCCCCAGTGGAGTCGCCAAGCTGTCATAACGTGTCAAGTCCGAGAACCTAACCCGCTAGACTTTAAAATTCTAGGAGTCGCTACCAACCATTCAAACCTAAGGTGTGATTGGTTACCTATTCTTGTCTAAAGATAAGGCTTGGTCTACGTTCAAAGATTCTTAGACTCGTGAGTACGGTTACGTGTGGGGAAGGATTAGCACCCCCACGACGCCCATCATAGAATGGTACCACTTAGTCTTAGGTTATCTTCTAAATTTGCTTAGGTTAATCTTTAATTTCGATATGCTTAATATTGAAAGATATTTCTAAGTATCCTCCATTAAGCTGGTGGGATAACTTAAAAAATCCTTCTCACCTCAAGAGTATTCAAGTAGTTCTATGCGACTTGCTTGAAGAGGCTCCGTCGTTGGATGAATTTTAGTATTTTATGGAAATTTCCTAATTGTGACTCCTCTACCCAAATTATCTTATTTTATTTTTATCATTTATTATTTTCTATTATTTCCATGACTAATATCTTTATCTATTATTTATTATTATATTTATCTTATGAACATAAATTATCTTTATTTTTTAGAAAATGAATATAAATCATTTTATCAAAAATTCCTTTAAAATCCTCCATTAAGCTGGTAGAATTTAAAAGAAATTCTCTTACCTAAAGATTTCCAAAGTATTACTTAAGCGTAACCCTCTTCGGAATCTTATCATTGGAATGATTGATACTCACTTTCATGAATTATTATTATCTGACTCTTATTATTATTATTATATTTTTATTTATCATATTCTTTTATTATTATTTATTATATTTTTAGAAAATGCACATGAATTATTTTTTATAGAAAATTCCCTTTAACTCCTTCCATTAAGCTGGTCAGACTATGAAGGAAATCCTCTTACCTAGAGATTCCAAAGTGTTACTTAAGCATAACCCTCTTTAGAATCTCATCATCGGAATAAATCATGTTCACCTTTAATATTTTTTATTTACTGAATCTTATCATTATTTTATTATTTTAACTTTGTGTTTTGTATTTATATTTATCTATAATTTTATTTATCTTATTATATTTATTTTATATTTTAATTTGAATTATAATTCTAAATTAACTTACTATTTTTTATTCTAAGAACCTAGACACTAATCCTAATCATACTATAGCAATTGTATAAATCATGCAAGCCAACTATTATTTATTATTTATTATCCTAAAACTAATCAAATTAAATTACCTTTCCTCCTTTTCTTCCTCCTTCTTTCACTGTTGCCACGTTTATTTTTCTTCTCTCTTGCTTATCTCAACAGCTGTCTCCTTTTTTCTTCAATGTCTTTCTCGCACATGCATAAGTTGGCTTTCTCCTCTATTTTAACGTCGTAGCCAGCAGCAAGCGGTGGCGACGAATGGCACAGATGCAGCGACTGTCGGCAGCAATTAGGAATAGTGCGATGATGAAGAAGATGATGCAAGGCAGGGGATATTTGGGGATGCAAACAACTAGGACCAAGACTGGGTAGAGGATGAGTGACGATGAAGATGATGATGCAGTGCTTTTGGGTGCTATAGCAAAAGTGAACAAGCATCAAGTGGCAATGCAATGGTGTTCGGTAGCTGAGGCTAGCAGGTGGCAAGGACGATGAGAATTTGGTGCAAAGACCAAGGTTCGGCAAGCAACAGAGCCGAACGATGCAGGGGCCGGTTTTAAAGATCGGTGCAGGCAGCTTGGCTTGACGGAGAAGAAGCGGTAGTCAGTGATGAAGCGCACGGGTCACTTCCTTGTAAAACAGAATGGCAGCAGTTAGAGCTTGACGATGGAAGCGGCAAAGCTTTGACAAAGATGCAGCATAGACAGTTGGTAGAGAGGAGTGCAAAGGAAACATGGGCAGCTGGAACCGTGGTAGGTGAAATAAGGCAAGGTGCGAGCTGATGTGGGGGTTGTCTGTTTGGTGAAGAGGGTGATGGTGGGTTAGGCGATTTGTTTCAGTTTTGAAAAGCGATGAAGATGGTGATGAGTCGAGCAAGGTTGGCGGTGTAAGGCTGTGATCGGTGCAAGCTTGAACGGTGGCGAACAAGGTTTGATGGCTGTATAAGTGATGGTGCAAGGCGACGGTGAAGAAGATAGAAGCTTGGTGATGATGATGGCTTAGTGATCCTCCCCTATACTATGAATTCAACTCCCTTTTTATAATCGCAAACTTGTTAGAGTTCTAATACAACTATATCTATTCTATTAATTATCTCATATTTTGTCTATTTTATTCTCATTTTAATCCTAATCTAATCCCTATCAAATCTAATAATAACTCTCCTATTAATAAATTCTAATAATTATCCTAAAACAAAAATCTAATTATCCTATCTTAAAATTATTTTTAGTTTTATTTCTTTTTATCTTTTCTCCTTTTTTTTTATTATTCCTAAATCCTATTTTAATTTTAATTTTTTTAATTAATGTTAATTCTAAATCTAAAAATTATAATTTAATTCTAGCCTAATTCTAAATTGTTAAATTAAAATACAAAACTCAACCCAATTAATTATTTATACAAATTAAGACCCGGACAAAATAGGGTATCTACAGATTATGTATTGCAATATTTATGATATGATTTCTAAAACATTTTCATAATGTTTTCGATACTTCTATATATGTTTCTTACTGAGCTTTCCCCAAAGCTCACCCCCCTTACTCTCCTCTCTCCCAAATAACTTTTCAGTGGACGTGTTTATCAATGTTTCTAGATTTGTGGAAAAAGTCATTACAAGTTAAAAGTACCAAACGAACATGTATATATTTACATTTATATTCAGACCTTTAATTGCACAGCAAATGTATTTATGGAAAAGAATGTAAATTTTATAGTGGGATATAAATTGTATGAATAAATATTATATTGTAGATACATTAAATTTCTAATTATTTATTTATTTGATGGTATAGTGAGTTGACAAAAAACGAAAAATGTGAAGTGTACTTACACTGACACCTAATGCAAACCAAAAGATCGTAAGTGAATAAGTGTTTTAAAATAAAAAGTTTGTTCGAAAGTCTATAATTTCGAACTTTACACTCACACATCTAATTTTGATAAAAAGTAATTTGAATTTAAATTAATTTAAATTTGAAATAATATAACAAAAAATGATAGAAATCAAATAAAATTAAATTGATTTATTTTTAAAACTCAAATAATTTAAATTTAAAATAACTCAAACACAAATAATTTGAATGTCAAAAATCAGAGGTGGATCTTGAAGTTGAGTTTTTGAGAGACCAAAATCATTTTAGTGTATTTTTTTTATAACATAAGCTATAGTATTTACTAATAGAAAGATAGAACTATAAATGTAATAATTGAAAAACTAAATGACAATCTCCCGTAACTTTAAGTTTAAAACTAACTAAAAAATACACGACATAAATTCATATTATGTAACAACAGAACATATGATATTTAGATTTTATTTATTAAGAGGGAATAGGGATGGAACATATACAAGGTATATGAATCCATGCATAGATAGTTACATAACACATCTTTGAGTGGTCATGTGGCCTATATACAACATATTCATTTGAAGTTGATTATTTTATTAAATCTTATCTATGCATGAAAAATGCAGTAAATGTTTTTTTTTTGTAGTTCATTGCATTAAATATAAATTTTAAGTGCGAAAGATATTTGCATGTACATTTTTTAGTTGCCCTATGACCTATACACAACACATATTTGAAGCTGAGATTACTTTATTGGCACATCTGTGCATATAAATCATATAAAAACACATCATTAAATACCTATTTGAGTGTGAAAGCATTTCCAAGATATTCTTGAATGCCCATGTGGCTTATATATTTTTTTCAACTTTTTTTTCAACATATTTGAAAGTAAGATTTTGCATATCTGAAGTTTTTTTTACATATGAATAATAAAATTACATATTTATTTTGATATAATATTACATTGTTCTGGTACATGATATGACATACATATTAATTCATCTGAACGAAACATAAATCTTATATAAGTATGTATGATATTGACATTTAGTACACTCGAGAGAGGACTCAGAAATGGGAAATCGGAGGAAACATATTTATGATAGGGAATATGAACGAGTATCATATTTCAGGCGGTCAATTTACTAGTTGTATTGTATCATGAAAAATTCCCTTTAATTTCTCTGTTATGAACAATAAATGAATGTTGGATGGCGGATGGCTGTTATTTTATTCGGAAGAAATCCTATTTGTGGTAGTTTAAAAAATTAAAGTGCCATAAAGATGGAAAGGAATGTTATCTGTTGGCTGTTGGTTGTTGAATAAGCTGCCTCGTGCACAAATTCTTGGTTGGTTGTATGACCTCAATTTCTGCACAGCTAGAACTGTTAATAAAGACAAACTTTTGGTTGTTAGGATGTTTTATTTGCTTTTTTGCTGCAAGTTTTTTAAGGTATTCTTTGATATATTTCCCATAGATTTGGACTTTGGATAAAACAAACTTGATTGCCAATAAAAAAAGCAGAAAACAACGGTTGACAAACCACAATTACCTTGTTCATGAAGCTGCAGCTATCAATTGCTTATTGCTATTGTAATCAAAGAATTTTTGGTTGGAAGGGTAGCCACTAGCCAATGAAGCTAAAGAAAAAATTAAATAAAATCAGAGACGCATGTTCTCTTACTGGCCTTGTATCAATCTGTGGATATATATTTGTAAAGGAAAGAAAAGTAAAAGAAATGAAGATTTAAAAAAAAAAGAAGAAGAAGAAGAAAGAATATCGGTATAATTGTTTAGGTAGCTAAAGTTAAAAAATAAAAAGATTTTTTATGAATGAATGAATAAAAGGCTATTTGACCTAAAAAGAAAAGGTTTAAAGTTCAAATACTCCTTCCCCTTATACTTCTTAATAAATAAATAAATAAATCTCACCATTGACATTGCTCCAAAGGCATTAAAGAATTATATTTTTCTACTGTTTGTTTATTTGATTTTCAATGCTTTCTTCTCATCGAAAAGCAGATAATAAGATGGATATTTCACTTCGTATATCATCTGTTTGCATGTTGTTGTGTATCGCACATACAATATATAACTGGATTAGATTTTCAAGTTTTATCAATATTTTAAACCTTATTATCTTTGTATATTTTTAATGTCATTTTGTATTGTGTTATCATATCATGCATAAAATTATAAATATGTTTGTCACATGTACATGTAGTTGTTTTTTTTTCTTTTATTACAAGAAAAATATTTGATATTTAGAAATGGAGTGAGATTTTTTGAATCCGAACTAAACTTTACAATATGTTATAATTCTTTTTTAATCATTCGATTAAAAAATTGTTAATTACATATAATTTTAATGTCGTGCAAGTTGGATTAGACATCTGTGGCTAATATATATATTCTTAGCGATTTCCAATAAATATGTAGATGTGACGGTATGCATATGTGAAGTATGAACCCATGCTATTTATATGCATAATTTCAGAGCATTTTTTTTTATAGGTGAAATCTGGCACTCTTTTTCAACTCCAAATGTAACGACCATTTATATTGAAAATACGAACCAAATTTTTTTTTTTACTTACTTGGTTGGGCTGTACGTAGTGTCACTAATCAGTTCTTAAGCTAATATTATATTAACTAAGTCAATGTCCTTTAGTTACCTTAGGTCCCAGTCAAATTCTTTCACCAAGCTTGCATTTATAATTTCGAATCATTCTACTTGACTAAATATATCTCTACCGAAGTTGCATGCTTTATTATAAACCAGAACTATATCCTATACTTCCTTTAATTACATCCCCATACTATAAAAGTACTGAACATAGAAATCTGAATATAAAAATAATACTGTACATCACATACCTTCAAGAGTGGTACAAAAGCCTCGAAGGACTTGCTTAAACCCCGCGTACAAAGCACCTACTGCAACTAATTTGGAAGGTGGAGAGGGGGGTGAGCTTTTTGGAAAGCCCAATAAGAAATATATATAAGAAACAAATACCGAATTTCTATATGCAAGTTTCAAAAATATTTATTAAAGCTCGAATACTGTATTTCATACCATTCAGAAATCAAATCATGCATATGCAATGCATCAGAAAACATTTCTTTTAAACTGAAACATAAACAATTGAATTATGAACATAATTCGAAATATACATGCTTATCACATTCAGTTTCAATACGAATCATCAAATCAAATTCTTATCAGTTTCAGAATCCAAATATCATACATTCAGAAATCATATATGAAGATAAGCACGAAAAAGCATATACGTACTAAGCTGGAGACATAACGACTAAACAATAATCAAGCAGTTCAAATTGACATATGGCCATAGTCTAGAGAGAGTCCACAGTGAGCACTGATCAGGTGTCAACTGGGCCCGTTGTGGACTGGATCAAAGTCACAGCAATAGAAACTCTACTGTAGGCTGGATCAAGATCATACAGTAGCCCAAAACATTACCTACTGTGGACTGGATCAGGGTCATACAATAGTCCAAAACATTACTGCAGTGATTGTTAGTCATGTCTCAAAACATTTCCATACATATAGTTCCTACTGCGGACTGATTCAAGGCCACACACAGTAGTCCGAATATAAATACCTACTGCGGGCAGAATCAAGATCACACACAGTAGTTTCAAAACAATACTATACTGACTTTAGTTAGTCATGTCTCAAAACATTTTATACATATATCTTTCGAAATCCGAAATAGTATTTTTCGAGCTTTAGGAAAGTTCATAACAAAAGCCATATACATTTCTTTCAAAAGCATATAAATCATACATACTCATAATATCTTCAAAACAATACCATAGGTTGATAATTTCCTTGAGATTAATATCTCAACTGAAAGTCTTATAACTAAATCAAGGTCATAAAATATAGCTGTTTTCAAAATAAATATGCCGGATAAATGGTCATTTCCAAATGATTACTTAAATCAAGCTTAAATTATAAACAATTATTTTCATAAAAATTCCAGCAGCATAACGGCTTATATTTTCTTAAAACCTCCTGCAAGAAAATATAGTTTATATATAACCACAATGCAATTGATTTTAAATTAATTTCAGTATCCCTATGTTCCTATATATATCTCTTACTTGAATCAAGTACAATCACAGCCAAATCAAGCAGGCCCTGCAGTCGATATCCAATAATCAAGCTTGTATAGTCCCAATCACCCACTCACTCACAGACTGCAGAAAAGTAATTTAAATATTTTAATATTTAGATCAGCACCACCTATTTGACCGAGTCAATAATTCCACAATTTAATGTTCGACTATATAATTACCAATTCGATATCTAATTTCATGCTATATCGTATCATTATCCAATTTAACAATTCTATATAGCCTATACAATATAAATTTACCACGAGCTTAAATAAAGTCTTACCGACTCCTATGCTAGGGACTCGTGCGTTGAGCCTAGACCAAACTCGATTTGCCATCTTAACGCTTTGTTACACCTTAAACACAATCGTATCGAGTTAGTGCTAATTTATCAAAATTATTTCTTGACTAATTTTTACAAAATATGGCACTACAGAGTTGTCTTACTGATTAGAGCTCGATGTGCGTGAATCCCGAGCTTCGCATCCGTGTATCGACTCTTGCGCATACACTGAGCTTGACGCTTATATACCTATAAACCCGAGCCAACAATTTTATATATATTTTTATATATATATATATTTCCTTTCTTTCCTTTCCTTTCTTTCTTCTTTCTTCTCGGCTAATCTAACCTCCCTTGGTCACTTCTCCAGCAATTGTTCGGCTCCAAAAATAGCCTTCCAAGCGCCACTGTTCAGCCTTAAATCAACATGCTTCAAAGCCTTAAAAACAGTCCACAGTAGTTAAGATTTTCAGTCTCAATAGCTTGCATTCCCCTGTACACATCGCACCAATCAACACATTTTTCAGCCCTCTGTAGACAATCACAATTTGCCTTCAACACAACCATGTTTCAGCCTCCCAGATCACGTTTTATAGCCCTTAAAAGCCAACCTGTGCTCTACTATTTTACAGCCTAAAAGCCATCACCTTTCAGCCACTCAAAAACTTCACCGAAAGTCCCCATACAGCAGCCACTTACAGCTTCACCAAGAGCTTCAACGACAGCCTTCTCAACGCCTAAAAACTAGCCTCAACCATGATCAAAATGGCTTTTAAACCCCAGGCCAAAAATCAGCCCAAGAAAACCACTCCAAACAGCCTTTTAAATAGTACCTAAGCTCACCCGTACAGCCACTTCATTCAGCACCAAGATAACTCAACTCAGCCTTACTAATCAGCCCCAATACTCAGCATCAAATGGCCATGAAGACAGCACCAATGGCCTTCCGTTCGTACCTTAAACCACCCCTGGCCAGACTCTCAAAACCCTTACCGATAGCCTCCTATTTGGCTTTCGAAATCTGAACTTCCCTTGCCTTGAACTTTCCTTCCTTAAACCTTGGCTGTTGATGAAAAAAGGGGTGAGTGAATAGTGACACGATGGGGAGGAAGTGGGGGCTCTCGATTCAGCAGCAAAATGGGAGGAAGAAAATGAAATAGATATTGTCAGGTTGATGATGATGATGATGATGGACGGTGGCAGTGGAGAGATAATGTGACTGGTTGGGATGAGTGTTAGTGGAGTTTGGGGATTGTTCCCAAGCTTCTCCGAGAAGCTACAACAAAATTCACTTTCTCTTTTATTTATTTATCCACTTACTATATATATATTAACCTTATATTGATATTTGTTACATATATTCTAAGTTATTTAAATTTAGTTCTTACATATTACTTGTTTCACTAACATTTCATATTTCTATATTTATTAATTTAAATAAGTATCATTATATATTTATATTCATGTATCAATATTTGAAGGACATGAATATACACATATTAATATTAACACATATTTGACTTTATTAATTTAAATTACTAAATACATTTATTTCACTACGAAATAATTCTATTAACATAAGGTGGTGTATTCCTTCATGTACTTACAACTAGGTATGGGAAATTTGAGGTCTTCACACCAAAAATATCGCATGCACGATTCTACTTCCAACTTTGACGAGTAAATAAAAGATTTATTGCATATTATTTTTGTTTGATTTCCAAGATGTGTTGTGCTCTAAGAGATGCTGCTGTGCAGGTACATGGATAGACATGAAATTTGCATTTCGGTGGAGGAGTTAGAAAGAAGCGTCAAGTCCTCAGTTGTTTCGGTTTTGAATCGTCTACAACAGGTAATCTACTGCAAAATTAAATGTTTTTCCAACCAAAATTGGTAAGATGGACTTACATGGAAGCTGGTGAAATCATATTTCTTTATTCAATATACATATTATATTGTTTAATTTGTTATTTTTTGAAAAAAAAATTAAGTTAGTATCTTAACTGCTACTGTTACGCAGGAGATCTCAGATGAAGTAGGTACTAACATTCATAATCTTAAAATGACAAGTATGAAGGACGATCTCATCCCATTAGCCGATCAACCCGAAACGTCTCGGACTGCAGAGAGTTGGATTCTTCACAAAGTGCCTTATATGTTACGTCAAGTAAATGAAAAAGCCTATGAACCAAGACTAATTTCAATTGGTCCCTATCACCATGGTAAGGAACATTTGAAGGCAACGGAGGTTATCAAATTGAGATATTTCAGAAAGCTGACCATGGAACGCAATGTTAATCGCGGAAAAATTGTAGATGCCATGATAGAGGAGGTGGAAGCCGGCATTCGCAATCGCTACGAAGGACCTTTAAATCACATTAGCAATTACACATTTGTGAAAATGTTGGTCCTTGATGGATGCTTTATTCTTCAGCTATTCTGAGAATTCAAAGACGGTAAAAGCAAAATTGAATGGATTAATCGAGATAACATCCCGTACGATTTGTTATTGTTCGAAAACCAGCTTCCTTTCTCCGTGCTTCTCAAGTTGTATGGCATAATAAAGAATGCTGGGCCAGAAGAGATCAAAGAGGAACAAGAAATTAAGGAGCTGCCAGAAGAGATCAAAGAGAAACAAGAAATTAAGGAGTTGCATGACTTGGCATTTCTTTACTTCGAAAATTGGGTGCCAGAACAAAATATTCCCCTTCCCGCGGGATATATCAATGGATATCCTGATTCTCCTGAATCTCATCTACTCGGCTTAGTATATGATAGTTGGCTAGCAAAAAAAGAACGGATTGGCTCGGATGCATCGAAAGAAGGAGGAGGAGGGGAAGAAGAAGAAGAAGAAGGAGGAGAAGAAGAAGAAGAAGAAGAAGAAGACGGAGGAGGAGGAGGAGGAGAACAAGGACTGCTTACTAAAAAGAAAGACAATCAGGGGTGGATGGGAAGCCTAGCCAAAAATTTTGAAAATCTACTTTCATGTATATATGCAGAAGAAGGAAAAGTAGAGGACGACAATCAGGGGTGCAAGGTACGCCTATACAAAACTTTTGAAAATTCCCATATACATATATATAATTTAGTTTATATATTTATATTAAATAAATTTAAATTAAGCATCTCAAATTTAAAATAAAATAAAATTACATTATTTATTTATTTTATAGTAACTATTCACAAATACTTAGAATCAATTGGTTTGTCACAATCATGTGAACCGAAAAACGCAATTTAACTTTATAAATTTTAAGTTTCTCAACAAAATTTTTTGGCCAAATAAAAAGGAAACTAACCTAGAGTAGTTTTTTCGTTTTACCTAAAAACTTTGCTTCTTCTCTTCTATTCTAAAGTTTTTCAATATATTTTGCATTTTTTGCTCGCCTTTTGTTGCCTTACGTGGCTTGTCAGTCATCTCTTCAAAAGCAAAAAAACAAAATTATTAAGGTTGGTTTGTTGTTTTGTTCTTTAATACATGTTTACCTAATCTTGCCATTGTATGCATGAATAATGTTAAAATTTTACGTTAAAGTAAAAAAATTGAGATAATTATTTGTTATATTTTATTATAGTACAATATTATATCCACTTGTCTTAAATATACTCATAAAGAATTATTGTTTTAAAAATTTTACAATTTTTTTCAACACCAAATTTAGATTGGAACCATTCTATAAAAAGTTAGAAAAAACAGTGTTAAAATTTCAATTTCATTATCTTAAAAATACATTTTATATATTTTTGTTTTAATTAAAAATATAATCATCAAGGCAAGATTATCAAAGAAATGTAAGATTAGTTTTTTGTAGATAACTTGATTGTGAACATCCCAAGAAAAATTATTGAGATATTTAGTTTAAATTCAATTCTTGAAAATTTTGTTTCTTTAAAGAACATTGTTTATAATTTTAGATAAATTTATTTATATAATCTTCATTTTGTTTCCTTATACTTTTATTTATGGCGTGGTAAATTTTATTATTTTAAAAAAATTTTATTTTATATTGGTATATTACTTGAATATATATGTTTTTTTGTTAGTAAAACATAAAAACAAAACTGAAATATATATATATATATATATATATATATATATATATATCATAAAAACAAAACTGATATATATATATATATATATATATATATATATATATATCATAAAAACAAAACTGATATATATATATATATATATATATATATATATATATCAGTTTTGTTTTTATGATATATATATAAATATATATATAAATATATATATATATATATATATATATATATATATATATAGATTCCTTATTGGCCTTTCCAAGATCAAATCTCAAGTTCAACCACCGAAGACCATTTCTCGCGGATGTTCATATTCTGTGCAACCGATCTTGAAAAGGCAGGAATCAAAATCATAGCGAACGGGGAAGCGAGCTTGTCGTACATACACTTTGCGAAGGATGCGAAAGAACTGAAGATTCCAAGGCTAGAGGTCGATGATAGCACAGAACTTTTCTTCCGTAATATGATGGCCTACGAACAATTCATCAAGAATTCGGGTCGCCCAACTGTGGTCTGCGCTTATGTGATTTTCATGGATAACCTCATCGACTCAGGCAAAGATGTGCAATTACTGCGTGACGCTGGAGTTATTACTAATTTGTTAGGGGACGATGAAGCGGTTGTAAAAATGTTTAACAACCTTGGGGACTTCATTACGTTGGACGAAGATGTATGTACTTATTATGAAGAGAAAACTAAAAAGGTCAGGCAACATTGCAGAAAAAAACGGTACAAATGGCTGGCAGCATTAAAACGAGATTATTTTAACTCTCCCTGGTCGATCATTTCTTTTTTCGCCGCTCTTCTCTTGCTCGCTCTTACCATGGCACAAACTATATTTTCAGTTCTTTCTTACGTTAAACAGTAACTAAGTTTTCTTTAATTTCCAGTCTATCAGGTAGTTTATCAAAGTAATTAGTAGTTTCTCATGGTTTTGTGGGTGTATGTATAGTACTTAATTTGCTAAGTATAAATTAATTGTCTAATTGCTGCATTTAATGAATTGATGCATATATATATTCTCTGGATTTCGTAGCACTATTAGAATTTCTTATCTTTTTGTTATTAAGGGAAACTAAATGAAAACAAATTAAATTGGTTTATTTGGAAAATCAATTGTCATATAATATGGTTGGTTTATTAAATATTAAAACTACAAAATTCATTTGAAATAAAGATGGTATTAATATTAAAACTACAAAGCTCTTATATATAATATGTATAACTTTTTTTTTTTTAAAAATAAACTTCTATTACTAATTAAAGGAAATTACAATTAGCTTGAATAGCATTAGCAGTACACGCCAGAACATATTGCTGATATCCTTAACAGCATTTTTGCTAGAATGTGTGCGGCCTTGTTAGCAGTCCTGCTTGCATAAACAGCTTTACAATGTGAGATTGTAGTCATTAAGTGCAGAGATATATGAATTGAATAATTCTGTTAGACAATCTCAGGTAACAAAGGCAAATACAATAATTTTTCTTTCTAGCAAATTACTTAACAACACAAAGAAAGATAATTGACCGGTAGTGAATAGTGATGAAATATATTTACATTCATAATTGTTGAATCGATATAGATATTCTCAAAATTTTACTTTTAAAAATCGTGTATCAAATATCTTATCGTATATGATAAATAATTTTAAAATTAATTATAAATAATGTATACGTAAAATAAATAAAAGTACAAATATTATACATATTAATGTGAATGAGTAAGTATGTGACACAAAAGAAATATAATTGTTTTTCAAACTTTAATATGCTTGTCAATTATTAATCCTTTCATTTTTCTTTCCACCCTACCAAACAAAGCCTTAAAGAATGTGTTGGCTTAATTTTCACATTAATTAAACTTCTTCAATAACTTTACAGCATTTAATTTTCTTAAAAATCTCAATTTGGTTGATAAACCCCCTAAAATCTCTTTGCAAATATTTCTTATATAATATATTTAGTACTTTTTGAGTTCTTAAAAAAAAGTCTCAAATATTGTGGCATTTTTGCAGATTAACATATTTAAGTTGTTTTATAATTCTTGAATATTATGTAATATGTTTTTTATTATTATCAAATTATTAATTTATGCGACAATCAGGATTGAAATTTTAAATTAAGTTTTGAAATGAAATTCTTAATTATTACGATAAAAGAATTTATCATTTTCTGTAGTAGCCCAAATCAAGACAATGAGTTTTTATTAACTTTGAGAGATTGTTAATTTAAAAAAGATTAATTTAGAATAATAGTACTGTACCTACATTCATAATTATTAGATCAAAATATATATCATGACTCAAAATTTTATTTTTAAAAATCAAGTATCAAATATTTTATCATATATGATAAGTAATTTTAAAATTAATTATAAATAACATATATATGTGATATAAATAAAAAATAAAATATTATATATATTAATAGGATTGAGTATGTGACATAAATAGAAACTATAATTGATTTTCAAACTTTTAATATACTTGTTAATTGTTAATAGTATATATTTTATATTTTCCTTGTAACAAAAAAATATATTTTAAATAAAAATTTCATATAATTTTTTATGTTAATTTACTAATAACTAAAAATCTTAAATTTTTTTTTAAAGTTTAAAGTATTCCAAAAAAATTAACATTCAATACACTATCAGTGAAATTTTTTTAACTCCAAAAACAAGTTAAAATTATAGCACATGTCACATTCTATTTTTTTTTTTTTAATATTTTCAAAGAATATGTGTCATCATCCTAATATTACTTGTGAAATCACAAAATTCTACTGACAATATATTGAATAATTATCTATGTTTTCATTCCAGGTTTTTTAATTGTTGTTTGGTCAATTGAGTGGTCATGTGGCCCATATACAACATATTAATTTGAAGTTGATTATTTTGTTAAATCTTATCCATGCATGAAAAATGTAGTAAATGTTTTTTTTTATTTATTGCATTAAATATAAATTTTAAGTGCAAAAGTTATTTGCAAACACATTTTTGAGTGGCCCTGTGACCTACATACAACATACACATATTTGAAGCTGAGATTACTTCATTGTCTCTCATCTATGCATACAAATCATAAAAAACACATCATAAAATATAAATTTGAGCGTGAAAGCATTGCCTATGTATTCTCCAATGTCTATGGATGTAAGACCCGATTCTACACTACTGTAGACCCTAATTTCATAAAATTTGATAATGAAAATTAAATAAATAATGAATGTTGATTTCCACTTGGGTGAAAAGCTCCTTAACTTGGGATGTGAATGGAGCAATTTCTGTGAAACACTCTATGGGCGAGTACTATAGTGGAACAGCTCGCCAATGGGCGAGCAAGATAGGACGATATCCAATGGTTGATGGCGAGTTTGATGAAGGCGAGTTGATTTAATTGCCTTCTTGGCGAATAGGTAAGTTCGCCAAGTTATGTTGATTAAGATGATCGCCCGAATGAGACGAGGGCTCTGATCGCCCAAAGAGTGAGTATGGCAAGTAACGTGATCTCCCATATAGAGAGGCAAATGATAGCCTAGTAGGCGAGTAAGGCCATAGGTACTCGCCAAATCTCAATATGATAGACAAGAAAAGGAAATCAGCAAGTAATCGCCAAATCTTAAGTTGGCGAACTAAAATTGAATGGCGAGCTGAGGTCTCAAGTTGAGTAGGCGAACTGGAATTAGCATGTATGGACAAAATGGAAATAAAAGCTGGCAATCTGGGGAAATAAATTCAAAACCATTGCAGTAAAAATTGACTTTGTATGCCACACTGCTGAAGAAAATTAAGAGAGGATATTAAAGTCAATAAAGAACTTATCCTTATTGGTTGAGGAATAAAACAAAGGAGGCACATAAGTCAAGAACGGTGCGGAAAAAGGATTTTCTTTGGCCACAGGTGTCTTCATCTATTAATGAGGGTTGAAAAGTTACCCTAGCTGCCTCTTTCATTTAATTAATGCATGAAAGACGTGAAATAATGAAAGAAAATGGGATAAGGCCAAGTGATAGGTTCTGATTGGATTAGCATAGCTATATAAGAAGAAACACTTGAGGAAAACCGACTTAGCAAACTCCATCTACTTCACGAAAACTATCCTACTGCAAGTTTATGTTCTGTTCCTTCCATTTCTGCCATGCTTGATCTACTAAACTTTATCCTTAAGTTGGCTAAACAAGTAAACCTGTTTGCAAAACCTTTCCTCCATCGTTTGATGAGCTAAAGGAATAAGCAAAAGGAGGCCAACGTAAGATCGAAAGTGATCTGTTCTGGAAGTGCAGTTGGTTAAGGTGAGTTCCATATTTCTATGGTTCTTTGATATTCAATGGTAGATTTCTATGTTTTACAAAGTAGTAAACATAGATGTAGCTTTGTTTTTAGTTAAATCCTTAGAGAATATGAAAACTAGAAACAAGATATAGCCTTGGAAATAGACAAAAATAAATAAGAAAAATACTGAAAAGTGACGAGAATGGTGACTATTGTGATCGCCCATGTTGAATGTTAGTGATCGCCAATGAGGTGAGTAGGAAATAAAGAACTCGCCAAGTTGAAAGTACTTGTCCAAGTGGGCGAGGTCGCCCAACGCTAGTTTAATTCACAGGCGAACCCAGCTCTGAATAGAAAGCCACGTATAGTGAACTCACATGCATAGGCAATGGCGAGTTGAATTGTGGGCGAACTCCCACATTTAAGCCAATATAGGCATGGCGAGTTGATTGTTAGGTGAGCTCCCACGAATAAGCCAATATGAGAATGGCAAGAATGTTGGGCGAGCTCCCACGTGTAAGCCATGTAATAAATGGCGAACTCTTTTGGGCGAGCTAGTTGATTATTAAGTCTTGCCAAAGTGCTAGAAATATTTGAAAAGAAGATATTAATAGTATTAATAAATTATTTTGCAGCCAGGAATTAAGGACTCGATAAAAGCGATCGGGAAGACGATTGGGAAGCAAGGCTTCGTAAGACCAGGTAAGGGAGTTGTATGTGAAGTAAAATGCATGTCCTGTGGAGTAAAAATATTATGAAAATATTGAGAAGCTATTTTGGTTTATGACATGCATTTATTTGATAAATTATTTTGACTTGGGCGAGCTACAAAGATAGCCGACCCCTATGTTGTTTTCCGGGCAAACCGGTAAAAGGGCGGGCAAGCCAAAGTGGACAAACCTTTTTGTGATATTTTGGGTGAGCGACCCTGTTTTAATAAAATCCGGGCGAGCCAATGTGCGCGAACCCTTTTATGTTGTTTTAGGGCGAACGACCCCCATTTTAATAAAATGTGGGCGAGCCAAAGTGGGCGAACTCTTTTATGATATTTTGGGTGAGCGACCCTTGTTTTAATAGAAATTCGGGCGAGCCACAGATAGGCGAGTTGACCATGGTAGTGCCGCATTGGGCGAGTTGACCATGGGCAATGCCATAATGGGCGAACTGACCATGGGCAATGCCAGTATGGGCGAACTGACCATGGGCAAGCCGCTATGGGTGAGCCAATTTAACTTGTTTTTTTAAATGCTAAGGTTGGCGGGCGAATACTAGTTCACCGCACTGATGAGTTGACCATGGGCGAGCCGTAATGGGCGAGCTGACCATGGGCGAACATGTTTAAATTGCATATTTCTCACACGAAAAATGGGCTATTTTTAATATCTTTGTAAACAGAAAATATAAAACCTTTTTGGGGTGAATTGACTATAGGCGAGTTGACTATGGTCGAGTTGACCATGGGCGAACTAGCCATGGGCGAGCCAATTTAACCCGTGCCTTTCTCACACGAAAAATGGTGAGATTGCGGGCTGTTTTTACTATTTTATATAAGACCTTTTTGGAAAATAAATCATTTTGAGAAAATGATGAATTTGGTGAAATAATTCCTTACAGGTGCTTTATGAGATATAATTTGATTTTGAGACTTTAGGCCCTTAGTTTCATGCATTATAATTTGCGAGGCTGATGGACCCGCCAAGTCATCAACGGTCTCGAGGTCACTTGGCAAGTGGACCCGAGGACCACCTATAGATTATGGCTATAGATCTAGCCGAGATAGCCGTGAGGGGCGATGGCCTACGGGTGCACCCCAAAAGCAGACGACTTGTGTTCCTGGAAAGGGGTAGGGAACAATGAGAGCATGATTTATTTATAAGGTGATGCCTAGTCTCAACTTATTGATTTCTGTTTACTAAGGGGATTTACTGAATCCTATTTACTGTTTACTACATTTTAATGTAAATTGTTTAACCAATGATTGGAATGGTGTATTGAGAGTATTGTTTACTATATCTATTGTTTTCCTACTTAGTATGATTTTAGGAAAAATAAATACTTTGTGGCATATAGTTTTGCTTTCTTTAAAGCAGCATACGTCTCCTTTACTGAGGCGTGATTCGCTCACCCCTTTATTTTAACTCCACAGATAAAAAGACACGGAGTCAGAGAACTATATCCCAAATGAATATAGCTACGTGTAAAGTGCTGGGGCAAATTATGTTAAATATAACAAGTACAATAACTTCTCTTTTACATTTCAGACATAAGTATACAATACTACTTTATTGAAAGAAGGACAATAGGGAATGTCAAATGTAAGGAATAGTGAAAAATTTTCATATTCCGTATTTGTTAAATAAATGTTTATCATTTATTACTATCACTGTAGAATATTAATAGCATCACAGACAGCCCAACCGAAAAAGTTATATAGAAATACGTGAAAAATGTGGTAACGGGTCGTTACAGATTTAACAGTATCAGAGCTTTGGTTGGTCTGATGTCTGTTGATGCCTTTAGAATGGAAAGTGTTGAAAAAGGTTAACATCCCCTGTAGTACTGTATAGTCTGAATGTATAGAGGAGTCAAGTGATTGTAAATTGAGTTAAGTGTTTAAATATGGTGAAAGATGGTGAATTAAGGGTTTCAAATAGAGATTGTAATCCGAAAATTTTACATAAGATAGACGATCTTATCATCATAATGTCAGGTCTATTCGGTAAGGTACAGCGAGGAACTCGGTGAGGGCCCCACCAGGACTTCTCTGTCCATATCGAACTAAGATCCTGAAATGATGATATTGAAATGCTTTCTCTAAGTCATAAATGACAAAATTGATTTAAAATAGATTGATGGTGAAATAGTATTTGATGGTGTAAAGGACATATTACATGTTTGATGATCCCTACTGTGAGCCCCATTTATATTTTGATGAGCAAGGCGACCCGGAGTATACACTATGAGAGGTCGCGAGATAGTCGGCCCTGTTGTGGATTTTAGGGTCTAAATTAAAGTGAAAATATGGGTTATATTGGTTAGGGATTATTGAATATTATGAAAAGTTATATACTTATAGAGTGTGAACCAAAAAGGTGAATTGTGTGATCAATGATTTAAAATCGATGATGTTAATATTGGTTCTATATACTCCTTATGTTTTTAGGAGAATAAATACGATATTCATAGAACCGAAATATTATGAAATAAATGTGAAGTGACTTGAAAATTTATACATATGTGTTTGAAGGATCCATAGTGGATTTGTTGGATGTAAATAATGACACATCCAAGACAATATGAGTTTGACAATTAGAAATTATAGGATGATATTCTAAGTAAACTTCTGGAGTAACGTGGATTCGAGAGATTGTTAACTCGATTCACAACATGGAAATTTTTGTAAGCCCTTACCAGAGAATCAGAAGAACTTGAGAAATTACTCAAGAGATTGATTAGTAAAGAAATAAACTATTTTGGTATAACTGGTGAAAACGAAAATTATATCGTTTTGAAAACAACGGGATTAGTACTCTCTAGAGTTGCTTCTAGGTTTCGGAACAAGTATAGTATTCTAAAATACCTACCTTATTCTATCTGGATCCCTAGCCGACTGTAGTATCCTTCCTACATGTGAGCCTAGGGCCAGCTAGGAAGATTTTAAAGAGAATGAATATGTGTGTTGATATAAGCAATATCGTTGAATAATGCCACAAACTTCTAGGAATGGAAAACCTTACTATTAAGTCAGTGAACATGAGTTCCAATTGAACTATGTACATTAGAGACGTGAGGTCTCAAATGATTAAGTGGACATTGAAATTGTCTGAGTAAAGGATCTTACTATTTAAGTGAGATTAAAGTGTGGTTGTTGGGGTATAAAATTTATGAGGTTTACCCGTACGGCATAAAAGAATTGTTGTGGCGTTTGTGGAATTCGCTACCCATATGCTTTGAGACAATAGCAATAGGCTATGGGATTCCAAATTTTTCTGTCAGCACCGCCTCAGATTGATATAGATATCCGAGTGCATTATGTGGACGCTCCGGGATATATTGAGAGCGAGTGCGTTGTATTTAAAAGACTATTAGGACAATTACATATGATTGATTAAAACTATCTAAATGATAGTCACCAAATTATTATCGACTTAGCACCGAGTGAGATGATAAGTGATAAATAGAATGAATGAGTTACTGTGTAAAAAAAAAGTGAAAATTTGCTAACTCCCAAGGATGATAAAAAATTTCATGGAGTATAAATTGATTTTGAGAGAAAAAGCCAGAGTTCTTCAGGATTCTTGAATAAAATCCGGGATGGGTGACCCACGAGTTGGGCGATCGCCCAACAACGGATTATATGTTGTGAGGTGTGGGCGAACTATACGGTCACCGACTCACTTGAAAGAGTAAACCTGGGGCACGGGAAAGCACCAAAGGGATGACTGTCGAGGGCCTGAAGAAACGGGCAGGACTCTTAAAAATAATATGGAGCATAAAGAGATACTCGTGGT
Source organism: Heritiera littoralis (assembly GCA_031772115.1). Lineage (NCBI taxonomy): Eukaryota > Viridiplantae > Streptophyta > Magnoliopsida > Malvales > Malvaceae > Heritiera > Heritiera littoralis. The sequence continues at coordinate 3,579,093 of JAPDPK010000061.1, read as the reverse complement.
CTCATCTTAGAGACGAGAGTAACTGAAAGTTAGAAAATTGATAAGGAATAAAAATACCTGTATTGATGGTACTTCCTAAAGCAAGTGAAAAATTGAATTACCCACAAAAGGGTATAATACTATCTGGATATTTGTGTATATATTGACTAAGTCTGCTAATTTCTTGGCCATGGAATTTACTGATTAAATTATTGCCTTAGCTGAATTCTATGTCAGGGAGATAGTGAGAGTACACAGTATTCCAGTGAGCATTAAATCAGACAGGGAGTCCCGCTTCGCATCTCAGTGTTGAGAGAGATTTCAAGAAGCTATGGGATCCCGATTGAGTTTTTGCACCGCAGTTCATCCGCGGACTAATGGATAGTCCAAGCGTATGATATGGACGCTCGAGGATATGGTGTGAGCGTGTGTAGTTGATTTTTTAGGCTCCTGGGATAATCCTCTACCTTGGCAGAGTTTGCTTATGATAATGACCAAAGGAGAGTATAGGCATAGCACCTTAAAGAGTTTATTTAGCAGAGATATAATCCACGATAGCATGAGAAAATAGGAGATCGAGAATTATTTTCGACTTGGTCGAACAGACTTCTTGAGATATACAAGAGATTATGTATATTAAGGTCTCACCATTTAGAGGCATAATGAGAGGGAAATTAAGTCCCCGACGCATTGGACCGTTGGAGATCTTAGATCGTATGGGAGATGTGCACTACCTCCAAAGTTGTCAGGAGTGCATAATGTATTCCATGTCGCAATGTTGAAAAAGTACCATCTAGATCCTTCTCACGTGATTCGACATGAGCCACTGGAAATCAGAGAGGACATGAGTTACATTAAGAAACCGGTACGGATTCTAGATAGGAAGGATAAAGTGTTGTGATCTAAGATTAATCCTTTGATTGGATGCTCTGGCAGTAGGTGGCTACTTGAGAGTTAGATAGCCTTATACATGAGAAGCATCCAGAGCTCTTTCAATGATAGATCCATATAAAATTTGGAGGAGCAAATTTCTTAAGGTGGGAAGAAAATGTAAGACCTGATTCTACACTACTGTAGACCCTAATTTCATAAAATTTGATAATGAAAATTAAATAAATAATGAATGTTAATTTCCACTTGGGTGAAAAGCTCCTTAACTTAGGATGTAAATGGAGCAATTTCTGTGAAACACTCTATGCGCGAGTACAATAGTGGAACAGCTCGCCAATGGGTGAGCAAGATAGGACGATCGCCAATGGTTGATGGCGAGTTTGATGAAGGTGAGTTGATTTAATTGCCTTCTTGGCGAATAGGTAAGTTCGCCAAGTTATGTTGATTAAGATGATCGCCCGAATGAGACGAGGGCTCTGATCGCCCAAAGAGTGAGTATGGCAAGTAACGTGATCTCCCATATAGAAGGGCAAATGATAGCCTAGTAGGCAAGTAAGGCCATAGGTACTCGCCAAATCTCAATGTGATCGCCAAGAAAAGGAAATCAGCACGTAATCGCCAAATCTTAAGTTGGCGAACTAAAATTGAATGGCGAGCTGGGGTCTCAAGTTGAGTAGGCAAACTGGAATCAGCACGTGTGGACAAAATGGAAATAAAAGCTGGCAATCTGAGGAAATAAATTCAAAACCATTGCAGTAAAAATTGACTTTGTACGCCACACTGCTGAAGAAAATTAAGAGAGGATATTAAAGTCAATAAATAACTTATCCTTATTGGTTGAGGAATAAAACCAAGGAGGCACATAAGTCAAGAACGGTGCGGAAAAAGGATTTTCTTTGGCCACAGGTGTCTTCATCTATTAATGAGGGTTGAAAATTTACCCTAGCTGCCTCTTTCGTCTAATTAATGCATGAAAGACGTGAAATAATGAAAGAAAATGGGATAAGGCCAAGTGATAGGTTCTGATTGGATTAGCATGGCTATATAAGAAGAAACACTTGAGGAAAACTGACTTAGCAAACTCCATCTTCTTCACAAAAACTATCCTACTGCAAGTTTATGTTCTGTTCCTTTCATTTCTGCCATGCTTGATCTACTAAACTTTATCTTTAAGTTAGCTAAACAAGTAAACCTGTTTGCAAAACCTTTCCTCCATCGTTTGATGAGCTAAAGGAATAAGCAAAAGGAGGCCAACGTAAGACCAAAAGTGATCTGTTCTGGAAGTGCAGTTGGTTAAGGTGAGTTCCATATTTCTATGGTTCTTTGATATTCAATGGTAGATTTCTATGTTTTACAAAGTAATAAACTTAGATACAGCCTTGTTTTTAGTTAAATCCTTAGAGAATATGAAAACTAGAAACAAGATGTAGTCTTGGAAATAGACAAAAATAAATAAGAAAAATACTGAAAAGTGACGAGAATGGCAACTATTGTGATCGCTCATGTTGAATGTTAGTGATCGCCAATGAGGCGAGTAGGAAATAAAGAACTCGCCAAGTTGAAAGTACTTGTCCAAGTGGGCGAGGTCGCCCAACGCTAGTTTAATTCACAGGCGAACCCAGCTCTGAATATAAAGCCACGTATGGCGAACTCACATGCATAGGCAATGGCGAGTTGAATTGTGGGCGAACTCCCACATTTAAGCCAATATAGGCATGGCGAGTTGATTGTTGGGCGAGCTCCGACGAATAAGCCAATATGAGAATGGCGAGAATGTTGGGCGAGCTCCCACGTGTAAGCCATGTAATAAATGGCGAACTCTTTTGGGCGAGCTAGTTGATTATTAAGTCTCGCCAAAGTGCTAGAAATATTTGAAAAGAAGATATTAATAGTATTAATAAATTATTTTGCAGCCGGGAATTAAGGACTCGATAAAAGCGATCGGGAAGACGATTGGGAAGCAAGGCTTCGTAAGACCAGGTAAGGGAGTTGTATGTGAAGTAAAATGCATGTCCTGTGGAGTAAAAATATTATGAAAATATTGAGAAGCTATTTTGGTTTATGACTTGTATTTATTTGATAAATTATTTTGACTTGGGCGAGCTACAAAGATAGTCGACCCCTATGTTGTTTTCCGGGCGAACTGGTAAAAGGGCGGGCAAACCAAAGTGGACGAACCTTTTTGTGATACTTTGGGCGAGCGACCCTGTTTTAATAAAATCCGGGCGAGCCAATTTGGACGAATCCTTTTATGTTGTTTTGGGGCGAACGACCCCCATTTTAATAAAATGCGGGCGAGCCAAAGTGGGCGAACTCTTTTATGATATTTTGGGCGAGCGACCCTTGTTTTAATTGAAATCCGGGTGAGCAACAGATAGGCGAGTTGACCATGGTAGTGCCGCATCGGGCGACTTGACCATGGGCAATGCCATAATGGGCGAACTGACCATGGGCAATGCCAGTATAGGCGAACTGACCATGGGCGAGCCGCTATGGGCGAGCCAGTTTAACTTGTTTTTTTAAATGCTAATGTTGGCGGGCGAATACTAGTTCACTGCACTGACGAGTTGACCATATGCGAGCCGTAATGGGCGAGCTGACCATGGGAGAACAGGTTTAAATTGCATATTTCTCACATGAAAAATGGGCTGTTTTTAATATCATTGTAAACAGAAAATATAAAACCTTTTTGGGGTGAATTGACTATGGGTGAGTTGATTATGGTCTAGTTGACCATAGGCGAACTAGCCATGTGCGAACCATTTTAACCCATGCATTTCTCACACGAAAAATAGTGAGATTGCGGGCTGTTTATAAGACTTTTTTGGAAAATAAATAATTTTGAGAAAATGATGAATTTGGTGAAATAATTCCTTAAAGGTGCTTTACGAGATATAATTTGATTTTGAGACTTTAGGCCCCTAGTTTCATGCATTATGATTTGCGAGGCTGATGGACCCGCCGAGTCATCAGCAGTCTCGAGGTCACTTCACAAGTGAACCCAAGGACCACCTATAGATTATGGCCATAGATCTAGCCGAGATAGCCGTAAGGGGCGATGGCGTACGAGTGCACCCCAAAAGCGGACGACTTGTGTTCCTGGAAATGGGTAGGGAATGATGAGAGCATGATTTATTTATAGGGTGATGCCTAGTCTCAACTTATTGATTTCTGTTTACTGAGAGGATTTACTGAATCCTATTTACTGTTTACTACATTTTAATGTAAATTGTTTAACCAATGATTGGAATGGTGTATTGAGAGTATTGTTTACTATATCCACTGTTTTCCTACTTAGTATGATTTTAGGAAAAATACATACTCTGTGGCATATAGTTTTGCTTTCTTTAAAGCAGCATACGTCTCCTTTACTAAGCGCGTGATTCGCTCACTCCTTTGTTTTAACTCCATAGATAAAATGATACGGAGTCAGAGAACTATATCCCAAATGAATATAGCTACGTGTAAAGCGCTAGGGCAAATTATGTTAAATATGACAGGTACAGTCACTTCTCTTTTACATTTCAGACATAAGTATACAGTACTACTTTATTGAAAGAAGGACAATAGGGGATGTCAGATGTAAGGAATAGTGAAAAAATTTCATATTCCGTATTTGTTGAATAAATGTTTATCATTTATTACTATCACTGTAGAATGTTAATGGCATCACAGACAGCCCAACCGAAAAAGTTGTATAGAAATACGTGAAGAATGTGGTAACGGGTCGTTATAGATTTAATGGTATCAGAGCTTTGGTTGGTCTGATGTCTGTTGATGCCTTTAGAATGGAAAGTGTTTAACATCCCCTGTAATACTTTATAGCCTGAATGTATAGAGGAGTCAAGTGACTGTAAATTGAGTTATGTGTTTAAATATGGTGAAAGATGGTGAATTAAGGGTTTCAAATAGAGATTGTAATCCGAAAATTTTACATAAGATAGATGATCTTATCATCATAATGTCAGGTCTATTCGGTAAGGTACCACGAGGAACTAGGTGAGGGCCCCCCCAGGACTTTTCCGTCCATATCGAACTAAGATCCCGAAATGATGATATTGAAATGCTTTCTCTAAGTCATAAATGACAAAATTGATTTAAAATAGATTGATGGTGAAATAGTATTGATGGTGTAAAGGACATATTACACGTTTGATGATCCCTACTGTGAGCCCCATTTATATTTTGATGAGCAAGGCAACCTGGAGTATATACTATGAGAGGTCGCGAGATAGTCGACCCTGTTGTGGATTTTAGGGTCTGAATTAAAGTGAAAATATGGGTTATATTGGTTAGGGATTATTGAATATTATGAAAAGTGATAAACTTATAGAGTGTGAGCCAAAAAGGTGAATTGTGTGATCAATGATTTAAAATCGATGATGTTAATATTGATTCTATATACTCCTTATGTTTTTAGGAGAATAAATACGATATTCATAGAATCGAAATATTATGAAATAAATGTGAAGTGACTTGAAAATTTATACATGTGTTTGAAGGATCCATAGTAGATTTTTTGGATGTAAATAACGACACATCCAAGACGATATGAGTTTGAGAATTAGAAATTACAGGATGATATTCTAAGTAAACTTCTGGAGTAACGTGGATTCGAGAGATTGTTGACTCGATTCACAACATGGAAATTTTTGTAAGCCCTTACCAGAGAATCAGAAGAACTTGAGAAATTACTCAAGAGATTGATGAGTAGAGAAATAAATTGTTTTGGTATAACTGGTAAAAACGAAAATTATATTGTTTTGAAAACAACGGGATTAGTACTCTCTACAGTTACTTCTAGGTTCCATAACAAGTATGGTATTGTAAAATACCTACCTTATTCTATCTAGATCCCTAGCCGACTGTAGTATCCTTCCTACATGTGAGCCTAGAGCCAACTAGGAAGATTTTAAAAAGAATGAATATGTGTGTTGATATAAGCAATATCGTTGAATAATGCCACAAACTTCTAGGAATGGAAAACCTTACTGTTAAGTCAGTGAACATGAGTTCCAATTGAACTATGTACATTAGAGACGTGAGGTCTCAAATGATTAAGTGGACATTGAAATTGTCTGAGTAAAGGATCTTACTATTTAAGTGAGATTAAAGTGTGGTTGTTGGGGTATAAAATTTATGAGGTTTACCCGTACGGCATAAAAGAATTGTTGAGGCGTTTGTGGAATTCGCTACCCATATGCTTTGAGACAATAGCAATAGGCTATGGGATTCCAAATTTTTTTGTCAGTACCGCCTCAGATTAATATAGATATCCGAGTGCATTATGTGAACGCTCCGAGATATATTGAGAGCGAGTGCGTTGTATTTAAGAGACTACTGGGACAATTACATACGATTGATTAAAACTATCTAAATGATAGTCACCAAATTATTATCGACTTAGCACCGAGTGAGATGATAAGTGATAAATAGAATGAATGAGTTACTGTGTAAAAAAAAAAGTGAAAATTTGCTAACTCCCAAGGATGATAAAAAATTTCAGGGAGTATAAATTGATTTTGAGAGAAGAAGCCAGAGTTCTTCAGGATTCTTGAATAAAATCCGGGATGGGTGACCCACGAGTTGGGCGATCGGCCAACAACGGATTATATGTTGTGAGGTGTGGGCAAACTATATGGTCGCCGACTCACTTGAAAGAGTAAACCTAGGGCGCGGGAGAGCGCCAAAGGGATGACTGTCGAGGGCCTGAGGAGACGGGCAGGACTCTTAAAGACAATATGGAGCATAAAGAGATACTCGTGGTCTCATCTTAGAGACGAGAGTAACTAAAAGTTAGAAAATTGATTAGGAATAAAAATACCTGTATTGATGGTATTTCCTAAAGCAAGTGAAAAATTGAATTACCCACAAAAGGGTATAATGATATCTGGATATTTTTGTATATATTGACTAAGTCTGCTAATTTCTTGGCCATGGAATTTACTGATTAAATTATTGCCTTAGCTGAATTCTATGTCAGGGAGATAGTGAGAGTACACAGTGTTCCAATGAGCATTAAATCTGACTGGGAGTCCCGCTTCGCATCTCAGTGTTGAGAGAGATTTCAGGAAACTATGGGATCCCGATTGAGTTTTTGCACCACAGTTCATCCGTAGACTAATGGACAGTCCGAGCGTATGATATGGACGCTCAAGGATATGGTGTGAGCGTGTGCAGTTGATTTTGTAGGCTCCTGGGATAATCCTCTACCTTAGCAGAGTTTGCTTATGATAATGGCCAAAGGAGAGTATAGGCATAGCACCTTAAAGGGTTTATTTAGCAGATAATATAATCCACGATAGCATGAGAAAATAGGAGACCGAGAATTATTTTCGACTTGGTCGAACAGACTTCTTGAGATATACAAGAGATTATGTATATTAAGGTCTCACCATTTAGAGGTATAATGAGAGGGAAATTGAGTCCCCGACGCATTGGATCGTTGGAGATCTTAGATCGTGTGGGAGATGTGCACTACCTCCAAAGTTGTCAGGAGTGCATAATGTTTTTGTTAGCTTTAAATTGACAAGTATTTTGAAATGACAAAACTCAAGTAAGCTTAAAAATGATTTTTCTCTAAGTAAATTTGCTTTGAATGAACTCAATGATAGAAATTATTTTAAACAAAGTTTTTGGATTGTGATTTCAATTGAAAAAGTCAGTAAATACTCTTAGGAATGTGTTAGATGGTCTTAAACTGACTTAGAATCACAAAAAGCCATAAAATTGCAGCCAAAGAAGTGCGAGAAAGCCTACTGGAGAAAAAGGATCGATCCTTACTGTAGAGGGATCGATCCCAAAAAGGCAGAATGCTTCATAGCCACCCGGGAAAAGTTTGAAAAGCTTTCTGGAGAAAAGGGATCGATCCCCCCATAAAAAGGATCGATCCCTTTGCTCGAAATCTGACTCCAACGGCTAGTTTTTGAAGGTTTCAACGGGAAGAAATGCATTAAATGCTTCACCAACTGTTCCAATCGTTTGGTGGACTATAAATAAAGGCATTTATGAAGTTTGGAGGCAGAACAAGCACTCAAAAATCTTCAAGCTTCAAGAAAGAAAATCAAATCTGAAAATCATAATTGTGCAACTCCATTTGTGAGATTTCTTGTTGTTCTTCACCTACTCACTGAAAACTCTGTTATTCAAAGGGGTGAGCTATCCTTGTAAGGTCTGATATTGTAGAGTGTGGGTAGTAATACAAGGGTAGAGGCTTAGAAGGAGATTTCTAAAGTCTCAAGAAAAAATTGTAAGAGGTCTTGCCACACCTTCAAGTGGTTTGAAAGGATTCTCAAGGAAGAGCTGAATCAAAACCTAGACAAGGAGTTTAAGGAGAGAAGATGTAGGCAAGAGATTGGCCGAACCTCTATAAACTTGTGTTTGCTTCTCTTTCCCTTACTCTTATTACTGCATTTATTTTATTGTTGTTTATTTAGTTTTAATTGTGCATTAAGAGTTAGGAAAATTAGAAATAAGTAGAAAAACCGATTCACCCCCCCTCTCGGTAGAGCCAATAATTGGTATCAGAGCTTGGGCTCGAGATTAAGTTAGATTAACATCTATCGGATAAAACGATCACTAATGGCTCAAACTAGTATGTTTACACCTTTGGTAGGAGAGGGACACTCTACGGTTAGGCCTCCACTCTTTAATGGTGAAAACTATGCTTATTGGAAGCCTAGAATGATGCTATTTATTCAAGCCAATGATTATGAAGTATGGAGGATTATAGTTAAGGTCCCCTTGTCCCTATTAAGAAAGTAGATGGGACAGATGTGCCAAAGAAAGAAGATGAGTGGGATACTAATGATATTAGAATGGCACAACTTAATGCTAAGGCAATGCACAAATTGTTTTGTGCATTAGGACCAAATGAATATAATAGAGTTTCCCAATGTGAGAATGCTAAACAAGTTTGGGATAAACTAGCCATCACACATGAGGGAATCACACAAGTCAAGGAAACAAAAGTAGGCATGCTCACTCAAGACTATGAATTATTTAGAATGAAGAATGATGAGTCAATTAGTGACATGTTTACTAGGTTTATTGACATCATAAATGGTCTCAAAGCTTTAGGCAAGACATATTCTAATGTAGAAATGGTGAAAAAGATACTCAATAACTTACCTAAATCATGGGAAGCTAAAGTCACTACTATTGAGGAATCCAAGGATCCTCATACACTCTCATTAGATTAACTTATGGGATCTCTACTCACCTATGAGATGAAAATCAAGAGAAATCAAGATCCTCCTAAAAAAGTTGGAGTAGCTTTAAAATCCACCACTATTGAGGAATCAAAAGGTCATGATGAGAGTGGTGATGATTAGGACTTAGAAATGGCCATGTTTGCTAAGAGGTTTAATAAATTTATGAGAATGAGAACTAGTGGTAACTCTAAGAGACCCCTTAGGAGAGACTTTAATAGAGGAGAAACTAGTAGGAAAGAAAAGGACCAAATTATTTGTTATGAATGCAAAAAACCTGGTCATATTAAATTTGATTGTCCTCTTTATAGAAAGCAAAATGAGAAGAAACCAAAGAAGAAGGCAATGGTGGCTACATGGAGTGATAGTGATTGCTCCGATGAAGAGAATGTGAAAGATGAAGTAGCCAACCTTTGTTTTATGGCTTTTGAAGATGAGAATGTAACATCTAACTCATTAGATACTAATGATTACACTTTTGATGAATTACAAGATGCATTTGATGAGTTAGCAAATGATTATGAATGCATGAATGTGAAATATAAGAAAATGATTTCTAAGTTGAAAAAGGAAAATGAAATTCTTATGAATGTTAAATTAGAATGTGAGAAGAAATTAGAGAATGCAAATCTAGAAATAGAAGAATTAAATAGAAAGAACATTAATTTGCAAAACTCCTTTTCTAGGTTTTACATGGGTCAACAAAAACTTGATCAAATGCTAGAGACTCAAAGAGCATTCTTTGATAGAGAAGGGTTAGGCTATAATGCATCTAACAAAGAGACTCATCTTAAAAACTTCCTAGTTAAAGATAGAAAATTTGTTTTGTGCACATTGTGTAATAAACTAGGGCACTCTTCACAAGCATGCACCTCTAGCAAGACCATGATTTGAGGAAAAATGGCTGTCAAGATTTGGGTGCCTAAACATGTTTTAAATTCAAGTGATGAGTCCTTAAAGATGAAATGGATCCCTAAAGGATCAAAAATTATTAGTACTAACTCTCAAGGACCCAAGAAAATTTGGGTACCTAAGATGAAAGCTTGATGTGTTTGTGTGTAGGAGGAAGAGTATTGCTACAAGGCTAAGTCCAAGGAGCATTGGTACCTTGATAGTGGATGCTCAAGACACATGACGGGTGAGAAGAGCCAATTCAAGCTCCTAAAGCATAAAAGTGGTGGAGAAGTCACATTTGGAGACAACTCCAAAGGACAAATTGAAGGAATTGGCTCCATTGATAACTCTTCCTCAACTATTGAGAATGTTTTGTATGTTAGAGGCTTAAAACATAATTTGCTTAGTATTAGTCAATTGTGTGATAAGGGATTTAAAGTTGTGTTTGATGACTTGTGTTGCAATGTTGTTAATGCTAAAACTAATCAAATTATTTTTATTGGACATAGACAAGGAAATATTTATGTTGTTAATTTGAATGAGCTTAATAGCAAAAATGTATGTTTTATGGCCACTAGAGAAAATGAACCTTGGTTATGGCATAGAAGACTAGGCCATGCTAGCATGCATGTTTTGTCTAAGTTAGCCAAAAGAGACTTAGTAGTTGGCTTACCTAAACTACAATTTGAAAATGATAAAGTGTGTGAAGCATGTGTAAGAGGAAAACATAAAAGAATATCATTTAAACCTAAGAAAGGTATTACAACATCTAGATCACTTCAACTCCTCCACTTAGATCTATTTGGACCAACTAGAACCATTAGCTTAGGAGGAAAACACTATGGTTTTGTCATAGTTGATGATTACACTAGGTTTACTTGGGTGTTCTTTTTAAGTGTGAAAAATGAAGCCTTAGAAAAATTCATTGTTTTCTCAAAACTTGTTCAAAATGAAAAAGGTTACTCTATTTCTAGTATTAGGAGTGACCATGGAAAAGAATTTGAAAATATTGGTTTTGATACATTTTGCAATAAAAATGGCATTAGCCATAATTTTTCAGCTCCTAGAACTTCTCAAAAAAATGGGGTAGTTGAAAGGAAAAATAGAACATTAGAAGAAATGGCTAGAACCATGCTTTATGAAAACAACTTACCTAAATATTTTTGGGCTGAAGCAATAAATACTTCTTGCTATGTCATAAATAAAGCTATGGTAAGGCCTATTTTAAAGAAAACTCCCTATGAACTTTACAAAGGAAAAAGGCCTAACATAAGTTATTTTCACCCATTTGGATGTAAATGTTTTGTTTTGAACAATGGTAAAGATAACCTAGGAAAATTTGATGCTAAAAGTGATGAAGGTATTTTTCTTGGCTATTCTTTAAATTCTAAGGCTTATAGAGTTTTCAATAAAAGAACACTTGTAGTAGAAGAGTCAATACATGTAATCTTTGATGAATCAAATATCACTAGTGGAACCAATCTTGATGATGAAGTAGAGATCTTTGATGAACCTATAGTTGATCCATCTTAAGATAAGGGTGTTAGGGAACAATTAGAAGATCTTAATATTAACAAAAATGAGAAGTCCATGGAACAAGAAATAATTGAGAAAGAATCTAGGTGTCCTAGAGAACTTGGATATGTGAAGGATAATGATATTGTTGGAGATCCAAACATTGGAGTTAGAACTAGGTCAACCTATAAAAATATATGTCAACATGTAGCTTTTGTGTCACAATTTGAGCCAAAGAATGTGGATGAGGCTTTGAAAGATGAAAATTGGATTATGGCCATGCAAGAGGAATTAAATCAATTTGAGAGAAGCAAAGTGTGGACACTAATGGAAAGACCTAAAGATTATCTCATCATTGGAACCAAATGGATATTCAAGAATAAGATGGATGAGAATAGCATTATTGTTAGAAACAAGGCTAGGCTAGTGGCTCAAAGATATAGGCAAGAAGAAGGAATAGACTATGATGAAACATATGCTCCGGTAGCTAGATTAGAAGCCATTAGGATGCTACTTGCCTTTGTATGTTACAAGGATTTTAAATTATATCAAATGGATGTAAAAAGTGCCTTTTTAAATGGTTACATAAATGAAGAGGTTTATGTTGAACAACCTCCCGGTTTTGAAAATCCAAAGTTTCCTAACCATGTTTTCAAACTATCAAAGGCTTTATATGGATTAAAACAAGCTCCTAGAGCTTGGTATGAAAGACTTTCAAAGTTTTTAATTGAAAAAGGTTTTGCAAGAGGCAAAGTAGACACCACCTTGTTTATTCAATCTAAGGGTGATGACTTATTAGTAGTTCGAATTTATGTGGATGATATCATTTTTGGATCTACGAATGAGTCATTGTGTAAAGATTTCTCAAAATTAATGCAAGGTGAATTTGAAATGAATATGATGGGAGAGTTAACCTTTTTTCTAGGACTTCAAGTTAAATAAGGCCAAGAAGGTCTTTTTATAAATCAAGCTAAGTATACTAAAGATTTGCTCAAAAGATTTGAAATGGATGAGTCTAAACCTTACTCTACACCTATGAGCACAAATATCAAGCTTGATAAGGATGAAGGAGGAAAATGTGTAAACACTAAACTATACAGGTCTATGATTGGCTCATTGCTATATTTAACTGCTAGTAGACCCGATATAATGTTTAGTGTATGCTTATGTGCAAGATTTCAGTCATCTCCTAGAGAATCACACCTACAAGCAGTAAAAAGAATCCTTAGATACCTCAAAGACACTTCTTCCTTAGGACTTTGGTATCCTAAAGATTCTACACTTGATCTCCATGCTTATTCCGATGCTGATTTGGGTGGATGCAAAGTGGATAGGAAAAGCACATCGGGAACATGTCAATTCTTAGGAAGTAGGCTTATTTCATGGTTCTCTAAGAAACAAAATAGTGTAGCTCAATCCACAACCGAGGCTGAATATATAGCTTCCGGAAGTTGCTGTGCTCAAGTTTTATGGATTAAGCAACAAATGAGAGACTATGGAATAGAAATGAACCAAGTTCCCATAAAGTGTGACAACACTAGTGCTATCAATCTTACAAAAAATCCTATCCAACACTTTAGAACCAAGCACATTGAGATTAGACATCATTTTATACGAGATCATGTGCAAAAAGGGGACATAATTCTAGAGTATGTAGACACCTTACACCAATTAGCTGATATCTTCACAAAGCCCTTGGGCAAGGAGAGATTTTGCACTCTTAGAGGTGAATTAGGCATTATGAATGCTCCTTGAATTGATTTGATGTTGAATGAATCACTTAAGTTGGTTTGATATGATTGCAAGAAAGAAATTTGGAGCATATCATTTCCACTTGCAATTCATAACCTCAACTTGCCATGTTATTGTTCATGTCCATAGCTTTTTGTGATTGAACTGTTGAATTGTGTGTGTTTTGATCATGTTAAACTTCCTTCATTAGCCAAAACCCATTTCTAACGGTTAAGACACTATCACAGCCATGTTCACCGATTGTTTCTGCATACTTATGCAATTTTCTGCACTTTTCTGCAGTTTTCTGCACTTTTTCTGTAGTTTTCAAACTCATCTCATGAATCTCAAGTGGTAACAATCAGATTTTGATTTTACGATAGTAAAAATGCATAAGTTCCATTGTTTTAAAATCATTTTTATGCATAAAAAATAAGGCAAGTGACTGAAAAGACAATTCTTCCCGAATAGGATTGATTTCCAAGTCTGTCAGGCTAAAAATCTGGGTGATGGGAAGCATTCTGCCCAAAAGAGATCGATCACTCTACAGTAGGGATCGATCCCCTAGTAACAGAATTGACTTCGCGCTTCTTTTTAAACGTCGGCCTCCTACTCCTTTCCCACTATTCACCTTCCTCTTCACTCCCAACGCCTCTCCCCATTTCCTCTCATCCCAATCCTCTAGATCTCACCCATTTCTTCACCAAATCGCTTCATTCTTTCGCCAATCTTCCTCATTTCTTTCTCTTTTTAATTTCCCCTCCTCATTTCCTGACAAACTTTCCTCCTTTCTTCTCTTCCTTCTTCTTCCACACCATGGTTACTATTCACCCAACATTTCAATTGTAAGTTTTTCTCACATTTTTCATTCAATTTTTCGTGCATTTCTAGTTTATTTCATCATATCTTGACTACCCACTTGCATATATTGCATTGATTTCCTTTCCATCTAGGTTTTCACTTCATTTGGCACTTGTCTCCTTTCTAGGGTTTATACTTGGTCTATTTGTAGTTGTTCATCAATATTTCCCTGTCATACTTGTTCCATGCATCTTAGGTTGTGGCTTTCTGTTGTTGGCTAGCTCTTATCTTTCCCATATCCTCATCCATCGTTCACCAAAATCGTGCCCACTACCTGTTCGGTAAATATCCTCAACGAACTTTCCTGCATTTTTCCACTCCATATGGCTCCCAAAGTTAAACATACAGCTCAAAAACGCAAAACAAGTGTTCTCTCCTCCTCCTCCTCCTCTATACCAACCACCTTTAATAGATGCTTTCGCCATGCTAATGAGAAAACCAAATTTCTAGCAAACTTTGCAAATATACCCATTAAGCATTGGCGTCCTATTGATTTCGATTTCCTCGAATCAATTAATTTTCCTTACCTCGCCAAGTTTAATGAATATCGTTGGACCCAATTCCTCAAAATCAACACTCCGGTCCCGCCAAACATCATTCGCGCCTTCTTTTCCAATGCCGACATCATCTATGATCCAAATGATGACTGCACGGTCGTAGGGATTCGATCTTATGTCATGGGCAAAACTATTGAACTGACCACGCAATCCCTCTCCCTTGCTTTTAGACTTCCTGACAACGGTAATATCTATGAAAATATCGATGTCCCTTTAGTGTTTCCTGTTACCGATAATCGTGCAAGTGACCTTCCTGTCTTCGCACGCCTCCTCCATATCATCATCTCCTGGAATCTCCGCCCTCTTGGCACCCGATATTCTCACCTTCGCAAACTTGATCGTTTTTGACTCCATCATATTCATGAACCCGATGGCGAACGACCAGACCTCCTACACTTTATCCTTCATGACTGGGTGAAGATTGTTCGTGACAAGGTCCACACCATTGTCTTCCCTCAGCCTCTCGCCTTTTGCTTACTTCATGAAGGCATTGACTGCTCATGTGAGGTCGGTATACTTCCGGATCCTAGCACCACAATCAATCTCTCCACTCTCCATAACCTGGGATGGTATCAACGTCAAGTAAGTGACACATTTGAATGGGTCAAGGGTCATGAACCGCCTGCATCTCCCGAACATGCCCCGGCACCAGTCGAAGAAGGAGAAGGAGGAGCTGACGTAGCTGACGCACCTGCAGCAGCCACATCCTCTGCCCCTTCCGGCTCCACGTCAGCCTCTCTTGACCAGATCATGCATATGCTTCAAAACTTTCAACATGACGTGGGTCAGTGACTTAATCACATCGAGGCCACCCAAGCTGCCTTGTTCGATGAAATTCAGGATGTCCGCATGCAACACGAGGATTTCGTTAAGCAATATCACAAGACCTTTCCAAGGCGTTGATCCTCCTCTTTGTGGCATGTGTCTTTCATAGCTAGTTATGCTTTGTAGTTGTTTCTTGTGACTTGTGCTAGTGTGTTTATGCTCTCGTTGTTTTATGTTAATGACTATGTCTATGACTATGTTAATGACATTGCTCGTTATGCTTTCTAGTTGTTTTATATTAATGACTAAGTCTTGTTCTGGCATTACTTGTGCTTTAATGACATTGGGTTGATCTTTGTTTCTCTTTATTTCATTGCCAATGCTATTGCCTATTCTGCTTATTATTGGTATATCCTTTTTTGCTTTACATTGACTTATACCACTAACCATTTCTCCGTCCTATTTGTTCTATTTATTGATTTGCTATGACAAAAAGGGAGAGAATTAATGTGGTAAACTTATATTAAATTGAGGGAGAGCAAATATTGAGGGGGAGTAATGTTTTCCAAAAAATTGAGTAACCTCAATTTTTAACCATATAAGCAAATTTACCTTAAGTTTTGTCATATTAAAAAGGAGGAGATTGTTATCTTTAAATTGACAAGTATTTTGAAATGACAAAACTCAAGTAAGCTTAAAAATGATTTTTCTCTAAGTAAATTTCCTTTGAATGAACTCAATGATAGAAATTATTTTAAACAAAGTTTTTGGATTGTGATTTCAATTGAAAAAGTCAGTAAATACTCTTAAGAAAGTGTTAGATGGTCTTAAACTGACTTAGAATCATAAAAAGCCATAAAATTGCAGCCAAAGAAGTGCAGGAAAGCCTACTGGAGAAAAAGGATCGATCCTTACTGTAAAGGGATCGATCCCAAAAAAGGCAGAATGCTTCAGAGCCACCCGGGAAAAGTTTGAAAAGCTTTCTGGAGAAAAGGGATCGATCCCCCCATAAAAGGGATCAATCCCTTTGCTCGAAATCTGACTCCAATGGCTAGTTTTTGAGGGTTTTAACAGGAAGAAATGCATTAAATGCTTCACCAATTGTTCCAATCGTTTGGTGGACTATAAATAGAGGCATTTATGAAGTTTGGAGGCAGAACAAGCACTCAAAAATCTTCAAGCTTTAAGAAAGAAAATCAAATCTGAAAATCTTCATTGTGCAACTCCATTTGTGAGATTTCTTGTTGTTCTTCACCCACTCACTGAAAATTCTGTTATTCAAATTGGTGAGCTATCCTTGTAAGGTCTGATATTGTAGAGTGTGGGTAGTAATACAAAGGTAGAGGCTTAGAAGGAGATTTCTAAAGTCTCAAGAAAAAATTGTAAGAGGTTTTGCCACACCTTCAAGTGGTTTGTAAGGATTCTCAAGGAAGAGCTGAATCAAAACCTTGACAAGGAGTTCAAGGAGAGAGGACGTAGGTAAGAGATTGGCCGAACCTCTATAAACTTGTGTTTGCTTCTCTTTCCCTTACTCTTATTACTGCATTTATTTCATTGTTGTTTATTTAGTTTTAATTGTGCATTGAGAGTTAGGAAAATTAGAAATAAGTAAAAAAACCGATTCACCCCCCCTCTCGGTAGAGCCAACAGTATTCCATGTCGCGATGTTGAGAAAGTACCATCCAGATCCTTCTCTCGTGATTCGACATGAGCCACTGGAGATCAGAGAGGACATGAGTTACGTTGAGAAACCGGTACGGATTCTGGATAGGAAGGATAAAGTGTTGTGATCTAAGATTAATCCTTTGATTGGATGCTCTGGCAGTAGGAGGCTACTTGAGAGTTAGATAGCCTTATACGTGAGAAGCATCTAGAGCTCTTTCAATGATAGGTCCATATAAAATTTGGAGGACCAAATTTCTTAAGGTGGGGAGAAAATGTAAGACCTGATTCTACAATACTGTAGACCTTAATTTCATAAAATTTAATAATGGAAATTAAATAAATAATAAATGTTGATTTCCACTTGGGTGAAAAGCTCCTTAACTTAGGATGTGAATGGAGCAATTTCTATGAAGCACTCTATGGGCGAGTACTATAGTGGAACAGCTCACCAATGGGCGAGCAAGATAGGACGATCGCCAATGGTTGATGGCGAGTTTGATGAAGGCGAGTTGATTTAATTGCCTTCTTGGCGAATAGGTAAGTTTGCCAAGTTATGTTGATTAAGATGATCGCCCGAATGAGACGAGGGCTCTGATCGCCCAAAGAGTGAGTATGGCGAGTAACGTGATCTCCCATATAGAGGGGCAAATGATAGCCTAGTAGGCGAGTAAGGCCATAGGTACTCGCCAAATCTCAATGTGATCACCAAGAAAAGGAAATCAACAAGTAATCGCCAAATCTTAAGTTGGCGAACTAAAATTGAATGGCGAGCTGAGGTCTCAAGTTGAGTAGGCGAACTGGAATCAGCACGTGTGGACAAAATGGAAATAAAAGCTAGCAATCTGGGGAAATAAATTCAAAACCATTGCAGTAAAAATTGACTTTGTATGCCACACTGCTGAAGAAAATTAAGAGAGGATATTAAAGTCAATAAAGAACTTATCCTTATTGGTTGAGGAATAAAACAAAGGAGGCACATAAGTCAAGAACGGTGCAGAAAAAGGATTTTCTTTTGCCACAGGTGTCTTCATCTATTAATGAGGGTTGAAAATTTACCCTAGCTGCCTCTTTCATCTAATTAATGCATGAAAGACGTGAAATAATGAAAGAAAATGGGATAAGGCCAAGTGATAGGTTCTGATTGGATTAGCATGGCTATATAAGAAGAAACACTTGAGGAAAACCGACTTAGCAAACTCCATCTTCTTCACGAAAACTATCCTACTACAAGTTTATGTTCTGTTCCTTCCATTTCTACCATGCTTGATCTACTAAACTTTATCCTTAAGTCGGCTAAACAAGTAAACCTGCTTGCAAAACCTTTCCTCTATCGTTTGATGAGCTAAAGGAATAAGCAAAAGGAGGCCAACGTAAGACCGAAAGTGATCTGTTCTAGAAGTGCAGTTGGTTAAGGTGAGTTCCATATATCTATGGTTCTCTTGATATTCAATGGTAGATTTCTATGTTTTACAAAGTAATAAACATAGATGCAGCCTTGTTTTTAGTTAAATCCTTAGAGAATATGAAAACTAGAAACAAGATGTAGTCTTGGAAATAGACAAAAATAAATAAGGAAAATACTGAAAAGTGACGAGAATGGCGACTATTGTGATCGCCCATGTTGAATGTTAGTGATCGTTAATGAGGCGAGTAGGAAATAAATAACTCGCCAAGTTGAAAGTACTTGTCCAAGTGGGTGAGGTCGCCCAACGCTAGTTTAATTCACAGGCGAACCCAGCTCTGAATAGAAAGCCACGTATGACGAACTCACATGCATAGGCAATGGCGAGTTGAATAGTGGGCGAACTCCCACATTTAAGCCAATATAGGCATGGTGAGTTGATTGTTGGGCGAGCTCCGACGAATAAGCCAATATGAGAATGGCGAGAATGTTGGGCGAGCTCCCACGTGTAAGCCATGTAATAAATGGTGAACTCTTTTGGGCGAGCTAGTTGATTATTAAGTCTCGTCAAAGTGCTAGAAATATTTGAAAAGAAGATATTAATAGTATTAATAAATTATTTTGCAGTCGGGAATTAAGGACTCGATAAAAGCGATCGAGAAGACGATTGGGAAGCAAGGCTTTGTAAGACTAGGTAAGGGAGTTGTATGTGAAGTAAAATGCATGTCCTGTGGAGTAAAAATATTATGAAAATATTGAGAAACTATTTTGGTTTATGACATGCATTTATTTGATAAATTATTTTGACTTGGGCGAGCTACAAAGATAGTCGACCCTTATGTTGTTTTCTGGGCGAATTGGTAAAAGGGCTGGCGAGCCAAAGTGGGTGAACCTTGTTGTGATATTTTGGGCGAGCGACCCTGTTTTAATAAAATCCGGGCGAGCCAATGTGGGCGAACCCTTTTATGTTGTTTTGAGGCAAACGACCCCTGTTTTAATAAAATGCGGGCAAGCCAAAGTGGGCGAACTCTTTTATAATATTTTGGGCGAGCGACCCTTGTTTTAATAGAAATCCGGGCGAGCCACAGATAGGCGAGTTGACCATGGTAGTGCTACATTGGACGAGTTGACCATTGGCAATGCCATAATGAGCGAACTGACCATGGGCAATGCTAGTATGGGCGAACTGACCATGGGCGAGCCGTTATGGGCGAGCCAGTTTAACTTGTTTTTTTAAATGCTAAGGTTGACGAGCGAATACTAGTTCACCGCACTGACGAGTTAACTATGGGCGAACTGACCATGGGCGAACAGGTTTAAATTGCATATTTCTCGCACGAAAAATGGGCTGTTTTTAATATCTTCGTAAACAGAAAATATAAAACCCTTTTGGGGTGAATTGACTATGGGCAAGTTGACTATGGGCAAGTTGACTATGGTCGAGTTGACCATGGGTGAACTAGCCATGGACGAGCCAGTTTAACCCGTGCCTTTCTCATACGAAAAATGGTGAGATTGCAAGCTGCTTTTACTATTTTATATAAGATCTTTTTGAAAAATAAATCATTTTGAGAAAATGATGAATTTGGTGAAATAATTCCTTAAAGGTGCTTTATGAGATATAATTTGATTTTGAGACTTTAGGCTCTTAGTTTCATGCATTATGATTTACGAGGCTGATGGACCCGTCAAGTCATCAGCGATCTCGAAGTCACTTGGCAAGTGGACCCGAGGACCACCTATAGATTATGGCCATAGATCTAACCGAGATAGCCGTGAGGGGCGATGGCCTACGGGTGCACCCCAAAAGCGAACGACTTGTGTTCCTGAAAAGGGGTAAGGAATGATTAGAGCATGATTTATTTATAGGATGATGCCTAGTCTCAACTTATTGATTTCTGTTTACTGAGGGGATTTACTAAATCCTATTTACTGTTTATTACATTTTAATGTTAATTGTTTAACCAATGATTGGAATGGTGTATTGAGAGTATTGTTTACCATATCCACTGTTTTCCTACTTAATATGATTTTAGGAAAAATAAATACTTTGTGGCATATAGTTTTGCTTTCTTTAAAGCAGTATACGTCTCCTTTATTGAGCACGTTATTTGCTCACCCCTTTGTTTTAACTCCACAGATAAAAAGACACGGAGTCAGAAAACTATATCCCAAATGAATATAGCTACGTGTAAAGCACTGGGGCAAATTATGTTAAATATGACAGGTACAGTCAGTTCTCTTTTACATTTCAGACATAAGTATACAGTACTACTTTATTGAACAAAGGACAATAGGGGATGTCAGATGTAAGGAATAGTGAAAAAAATTTCATATTCCGTATTTGTTAAATAAATGTTTATCATTTATTACTATCACTGTAGAATATTAATGACATCACAGACAGCCCAACCGAAAAAATTGTGTAAAAATACGTGAAAAATGTGGTAACGGGTCGTTACAATGAACCATGTGGCCTATATATTTTTTCAACATATTTTTTTTCTAAGTCAAAACGATTTTATTTATTATCCAAAAGAATAAAGCAAACAACAAAGTTATCAAAAGTTATCAGGAGCTAAAGTTCTATCACAGCATGGAGTGTGATAGGGTTTCCTCGTAAACAAGATATTCGTACATAACGGCATAGATTGTAGTTCATAGGATACATCATATCACAGCGAGGTGCTTCATGGCGGGGACGAACTTTTACAAATGTCTCTGGCTCTAAAAAACAGTCAATAAGCCATGCAATAAAATAGCTCAACATGAATTGCATTTTAGAATCCCAAATGCAGTAACATAACATGATTCCAAGATAAATACCACAAAGTAACTAAAATAATGAATAAAGGTGCAAGAATGCATGTTATTGTTGGGTTTAATTAGTTTTCTCCAGGCAATAGAAGATGAGTCTTAATTGATACAGCACCATGAAGCTTTCAAATTATGGAATAGTTTACTCAACATAGAAGAGATAATGAAAATATTATGCATTCTAGTCTAGTTTAATGCTTGCTCACTGCATTCATTTGCCTTCTTTTTGTGGCATGTTTCCTTTTACAGATCTTAAAATATGGACACTTCTATATGATCCTTTAAAGGCTCTTTGTGATCCTTTAAATGCTCTTTGGATGCTCTAGGACACTCCTACAGCCATATACCAAAATGCACTTAGCCTGAATCATTCAGTCGTTCCAAGTAATGTGCATAAAATGGTGCCTCCATTCAGTAAACCAGTCAAGGAGTTAAAAAGAATGGTAATTATGTTGCAAATAATGATATTGATGAATTATAGGCCAACGAGCAAAAAGAATTCCCGAGACTCTTCCATTTAAGAAGTGAAATGTTACTTGTCTGCTCTCAGAACGGGCAATTAAAGTTGAGAAGGGCGATAACTCATTCTTAACACCAGTGTTCTTATGACCAAAAAAATGATGGCAGTTCCAATTCAAAAATATATATTATGCAGCCTTGCTCTGCAAGGGCTAAGGAAATTAGACTCAGGAGTCCACAGCAAGCCTTCTAAATCTATAAAATAGCCTTAATCTCTTGAATAGGGATTTGAAGAGTTTAGCTCAGCTTTATTTCCTAGGAATTACCCTCCTCCAAATTGCACATTCAGCATCTTGAAAAAAAATTATTTCACTAGTCAGTACATCGTGAAGAAAATTGATCTTAGCCATCTGCTAAGAAAGAAAACTCATCCTTTTTGCAGCATGTTTTGTTTTTGTGTTGTGTTTCTACTTACTGGATGAAGCTAAAACTTAGCATATCAACAAGAAGAGGCAATAAAATAAAACATCACAGAAACAAGGAAGTAAAGACAGCACTTGGAAAAATCCTACACATCTAGAAAAATCTTGACCATATGGAATGATAAAAGCTGCAAACAGTTACATTACCAAAATAAATTAAGCATGGATAATTTAGATAAATTTCAACATAAGAATCAAATCAGACCAAACAAAGTTAAACCTAAATGGAAATTAGTTGAAGATCCAAGCTTATAACGTAAGCCAACAGCTATCTCCCATTCAAGCACAGATTTGTTATAAATCCGTATATGCGACAAAAGGCAGGGTTCCTGAGAAGAAGAAAACCAAGGAGAAAACATTACATTACCAGAAATTTTCCGATGACATGCTCAATAAAAGTCCCGTAAAGATATTTGACATCTGCAACATATTTACAACAAACCAGAGGAGAGCAAGAATCTATCATGCAATTCTTTTTTATAGCAGCATACAGGCAGTAGTATTCACTTCAAATCTCAGCTTTATTAAGTAATATGTTCATGGAGTTCAGAACTCCAATAAGTATGAAATGGAGAAATAGAAAAGCAATAAATGGGCATATATTACATTCATGGAGTAATCACTGTTTAGCTTCTAGAATTATAAATGAATTGATATCCACAGTGCTGTAATCTCGATATTTTAGCAAAATCAGAAATGTACTCAAGATTGGCGTATAACATCTTGCTTGAATCCTTCAATCCCTCCTCTTGTCTCAACAAGAATAAGAATCAATATTCTAGCCATGCATGTTTAGGGAACTATAATAGGCATCCTATTCGTGTTTAAAACAAGAATTCTATAAAACCTTCATTCAAATGCCAAAAAAAAGCCAGACAAAACGCGAAAACCTTTAAATATAGAAAAAGAACCAAAATTTAACCAGCAAAGCAAGAAAAAGAACCCAAAAAAAGCCGAAAATGAAAAAGGGATACAAAACAAAAACCCAGAGATATTTTCCACAAAAAAAAAAAAAAACTATAAACGTATACTTACATCAAGCTCAAGCAAGATCCATTCCTTAGTATTGGTAGCAGTGGACCAATGAGTCCTGAGGTCGGTGTCAAGCACATGAGAGGCTTTCTGAGAGGGTGACTCTCGAGATGTTGCCTTGACTTTGTAACTCAATGGCTTCACCCTCGGCTCCAATTCTATGTCCATATTTTTCTTCTTTAAGCTCTCAAAAGCTTCTTTTCCTCCTTTTTCCGCTAAAAGCTTTCTGGGTTTTCAATTTGAAGAGGGTGGAGGGTGCCTGCTTTTCCTCTAAGAATCAGAGATTGAGAGGAAAATGAACTCTTCTTCCGTTTAATTTTAATTAAATTAATGAAAGATAAAAAGAAAGAGGAGACCTTTAGACGGGAGAAAACTATAAGCTTTTCGATTCCTTCAATCAAACTTACCTGACAGTGATTGGATTGAAGTTTTGGGCCTTGGTTTTAGCTTTATTGGGGTTAATGATCTGATATTTTTTTGGGCTTTGTCTATGACTCTACATTTAGGGCTTGGTAACCGAATTGGGCTTTTATGGTACATTTGGACGAAAAAATTTTAAAATTTTTAAGACTTCTGAAATATTAGTAATACAAAATGCTGCATTTCAAAATTCCAGCATTTCAAAATATCCTGTTTGGCTAATAATTTTAAAAATTCGCATTTGATTATGGAATTTTCAAATTCTTTATTTGGATGGATCATCTAATTGTGAAATTGTTAGTTGGTATATTTTTAAATATATGTTTTTATTCATTACCAAAAAAAAATACATTATTATTTATTCAATGTGACCAACAAATAACAAAGTCAACTTGCAACTTGTTTTATTATATTTTCTTAAAAAAAACATATATATTAATTAACCTCGAACGTTATGAATTGTAACTAGCCTATATAGTTAAGCATCATCTCTTTAGTAAAAGTCAAAAATACATGAATAACTAATTAAACAAAAAGCTTTGTTATAACTAAAACAAATTCATGTCCCAATCAACATTCGCCAACAACCTTTCTTGGAATATTGGTAATTGATTTTCAATTTCTTTATATTGTAAACAAGTTATGTATATTATATTAGCAATGTTTCAAATGAAATATATGTATTATCTTTGTAAGCTAAAGGATTTACTAAAATATTAGAATACTGATATTGGCCTCATAGAAACACACTGTATTTATCACCTAAGAACATAGAAATCCTGAGATCATAATTTCCATTTCTTTGTTTTTAAATTTGGGTTATGATTAAATAGTTCATCTTCGATTTACACAACTAGGAAAGTATAGTTCATTCTAGAGCAGTTTGCATTTTGTAATGAAAACCATTAAAACAACCAAAGAATTTAATTGATAAGATGTTCAAGATATCTCTTGCTGTGGCTCCTAAAAGTGAGCCAAACAAAACAATTGCATTAGGGGAGAACCCAAGCATAAACATCTTTGCCAACAGTGGCAACACCAATCAGTCGTTTCCATTTAACAACATGATTATTATCATAAAGTAGATATAAGAAAGATTTCATAGAGAAATTGAAAGACTTAGAAGCAATCATGGGGCAAGATCTGGAACAAGTGCCTATTGTAGATAGTACAATCAGAAATTTTTCACCAAAAGACATTACACTGAACTGCATTCTTTGAAGTAAAAAAAATTCACCATCAAATTGGGAAGTTCACATATCTAGAGAAAAAAATGTACCACCAAACAAAAGGTTCCTTCATTGCCAAAGCAATCCAATAATGTTACCTCATGTAAACAAAATCATGCAACAATATACTAGACTAAGGCGTAAATATCAAAATATAATCTTTCTTCTCATCCAGGGTCAGATTTTTCACAACAGAAAATTGAGTCTCACTTTAAAGTTTTAAGCCTTGATGATGATCAAAATCTGATAATATGTTCAACTCATCCAAGACTTCTTTCACATCATGTATATATTCTGTGAAAGATTTGGCTATCTTACTCACAGCAATTACTAATTCATCCTTGTCTCCAATTCTTTTCTTTTGAGATGGTGTTGTTGAAGAAGTTGCAAATTGTCCCCTTTTCCTTTGAGCATGAGTTGGAGGATTTTGGGTTTTGTGAGTATACTTCCTGTGATTTCTATCCTTTTTTTGCAGTTTCTAAGAAACAAAATAAAAAACCAAATAAGGAGAATGAAGAAATGGAGTAAGAAAGCAAAGAAGAATGAAGAATAAAAATAAGTTTCTATTGTGTTTTTAGCTTATATGCAGGTAATACCTTCCTATGCAATCTTTGGAAAGATTCCAATTCTTTTTTCTGTAGTTTTTACGAATAAATATAAGAAGGAAGAAATGGAGTAAGAAAGCAAAGAAGAATGGAAGTAAGTTTGTCTCGTATTGATAACTTGCGCGGGTAATCGTGGGTATTTACATTAGAAGTTTATAATTGATTTTCAAAAGAGAATTTAGAAAAACCACCTATTTTGGTGAGTTTTGAATCGAGAATTTAGGACACAGAAAATCCTCCTTGAAATTCTTCTTAAATATCTAAATTCTATATTTTTAATTGCCAAATAAGTATATTTATTTTTAGAAATTTAAAAACCTTGATTGAAAAAAATTTCCTCCTAGAAATTCTTCATCCAAACACACCCTTAGGGTTTTTGGTAAATTGAGATCTATTTATGATATCTTATCTTAGGTAGTTTTGGGCTTAGATGATTCATATTTGTCACAAATTTCGACTTTACTATAAAGTCAACATAAAAAAACATGATTAAGAGTAAATTTAAAATCAGTAGGCATAAAATATGTTAGAAATATCGTAAACACTTGATAATTAACCTAAGGTTAATGTAAACAATACATAATTAAGTATAAATCTAAAGTTATTAGGCGAAAAATATGTTAGAAGTTCGGAAACACATGATAATTAACATAGAATACATTATAGCAAATTATCATGTGTTTAAACATATTGACACTAATATTTACATTAATAATTATATTTTTACGATACTTTTAATATATTTTACACTTAATGACTATATTTATGCTTAATCATGCATTTTTTACATTGACCTTACAATAAGGTCGAAATTTGTGACTTTACTGTAGAAATTCTTGACGAGGTATTATGTACATAACAAATATGCATAGAAATTATTTCATGCATCAACATAATTTGTAGATTTTACAAACAAAATTAATAGGATATCACATATTTTTAGGATATATTAAAAATAATTAGTAAAAGAATAAAATAAGTGACAATTGTTAGTATATGTCCATTAATTATGGAAATAATTGTTTGGTTGACCAATTCCGGATATGGTCCATAATTTCACACTGAATCTCAACTCAATATTTGGCTATTAAAACACGATTTTGTGATGGTTAAAACGTGATTTTATGGCCATAATTAGCATGCTCTCGTTAGTAATAAAAGGAGAGCTCCTTCCGGTCCCCAAGTACGTGAATCTCAAAAACACAAACACCATCTAGTGAGGTTTTGAGTGCTTGGAAGATTTGGAAGGTCTGTGATTGACACAGAGTAGACTGTCAGATTCGGCGATTGCTTCAACAGCAGAGTTACAGAGTGCAATGGCTGGAGGTTAGATCCTATCGCTTCCGCTTTTATTTGTTTAACATGTTTCATGTATGTTTAGAAGCATGTTAGGCTTATTTGATGTACTTAATGTAAGTACATCAAATAAGCCTAACATGCTTCTAAACATACATGAAACATGTTAAACAAATAAAAGCGGAAGCGATAGGATCTAACCTCCAGCCATTGCACTCTGTAACTCTGCTGTTGAAGCAATCGCCGAATCTGACAGTCTACTCTGTGTCAATCACAGACCTTCCAAATCTTCCAAGCACTCAAAACCTCACTAGATGGTGTTTGTGTTTTTGAGATTCACGTACTTGGGGACCGGAAGGAGCTCTCCTTTTATTACTAACGAGAGCATGCTAATTATGGCCATAAAATCACGTTTTAACCATCACAAAATCGTGTTTTAATAGCCAAATATTGAGTTGAGATTCAGTGTGAAATTATGGACCATATCCGGAATTGGTCAACCAAACAATTATTTCCATAATTAATGGACATATACTAACATTCTCCCACTTGGTCCATATATTTCACTTATAGAAGAAACAAATCACATGAATCATGGCGACAGTTCCTCAAATGGTGAGTATTATCTTCCATGTATTACTATGTAAAATGCTTCTAAATCAACCTATTTTTACTTAATGAATAAACCTTATGTTTATTCTCGGTCCAAACAATAAGGATATTTCTCAAATAAAACTTTAGTGTATACAAATCAAAATGAGAAACATCATAGTATTAATAAGAGTTTCAATTACAATCAAAACGTGGGACCAAGTCCCATTCTCTCTACATGATCCTTAAATTTAAACGGTGGCATACCCTTAGTCAAAGGATCAGCTAACATCAATTCAGTGCTAACGTGTTCAATAAACACTCTTTTATCTCTAACACGTTCTCTAATGGCCAAGTACTTAATGTCGATGTGTTTACTTCGACTTCCACTCTTATTGTTCTTAGCCATGAATACCGCAGCTGAATTGTCATAATATATCCTCAATGGCTTAGATATGGAGTCAACAACTCTAAGCCCACCAATGAAACTCTTAAGCCATACACCATGTGAGGTAGCCTCAAAACAGGAAATGAATTCGGCCTCCATAGTAGAAGTGGCAGTCAGTGTCTGCTTAGCACTCTTCCATGAAACAGCTCCACCGGCAAGCATGAAGATGTAACCGGATGTTGATTTTCGGGTATCAACACAGCCAGCAAAGTCTGAGTCTGAGTAGCCAATCACTTCCAACTCATCGGTCCGTCTATACATAAGCATGTAATCCTTAGTGCCTTAAAGATATCTAAGCACCTTCTTCGCAGCTCTCCAATGGTCCATCCCCGGGTCACTTTGATATCTACCCAACATTCCCACAGCAAAAGCAATATTAGGCCTAGTACAGACCTGTGCATACATAATGCTTCCAACAGCTGAGGCATATGGAATGTTCTTCATCTGTTCCCGCTCAAGATCATTTTTCGGGCACTGGTTCAAATTGAACCTGTCACCCTTCACAATGGGAGCTGGGCTTGGTGAACAATCTTTCATTCTGAATCTTTCCAAGACTTTATTAATATAGGCTTCTTGTGACAGACCTAATATACTTCTATGTCTGTCTCATGGATCTTAATGCCAATGACATAAGATGCATCACCCATATCCTTCATATCAAAGTTCTCAGAAAGAAATTGTTTCACCTCACGTAGCATCCCCTTATCATTGGTTGCAAGCAGAATATCATCCACATATAGCACAAGGAAACAAATCTTGCTCCCACTGACCTTCTGGTATATACATTGATCCATGATGTTCTCAACGAAACCAAATGAAGAGATGACTTCATGGAATTTTAGATACCATTGGCGGGAAGCTTGTTTCAACCCATATATGGATTTCTTGAGCTTACAGACCAAATGCTCACCATTACTAGAGGAAAAACCTTCAGGTTGTTTCATGTAAACCTCTTCCTCTAGATCACCATTGAGAAATGCCGTTTTCACATCCATTTGTTGCAACTCTAAGTCAAAATGTGCAACAAGCGCCATTATGATGCGAAGAGAATCTTTCTTAGATACAGGAGAGAAGGTCTCCTTGTAATCGATTCCCTCCTTTTGAGTGAATCCTTTGGCTACGAGTCTTGCCTTATAACGTTCAATGTTGCCTAATGAGTCAGTTTTGGTCTTAAAGACCCATTTACAGCCTATAGCCCTGGCCCCATTAGGCAACTCGACAAGATCCCATACTCCATTAGATGCCATCGAATCCATCTCATCCTTCATAGCATCGAACCAAAGTTTTGATTCTTTGCTGTTCATGGCTTGTGAAAACGTCTCTGGATCATTAACGGGCCCAATATTGAAATCATACTCTTGTAGATACACAATATAATCGCTAGGAATAGCTGTTTTCCTTTCCCTAGTAGACCTTCTTAATGTTGGTTCAACATTCTCCGAAGGATCATGTTGTTCAACTGGTTGCTCACTCAATTCTGGTGTATCCAGAGGAGCCTCGTCTACTGGTAAGTTATCAACTACTTGTGGATCTTCAACGATTGGTTGTTCAATGTCCAGTTGTACTGAAGGGACATTGTTCATGATAACCAATCCTTGACTCGAGGTAGAGGGTTGATCTCTCACAGAAACTAGGTCTTGAGATTGATCGCTCCCACTAACTAAGTCATTTTCAAGAAACTTGGCGTTCCTTGATTCCACAAATCTAGTGCTATGAGATGGACAATAGAATCTGTAGCCTTTGGACCGTTCGGCATATCCAATGAAATACCCACTTATGGTCCTAGGATCCAGTTTCTTTTCCTGTGGGTTGTAAACTCTTATCTCAGAAGGGCATCCCCAAACGCGCATATGACGCAAACTCGGTTTCCAACCTTTGAATAATTCAAAAGGCGTCTTTGGAACAGCCTTGGTTGGAACCCGGTTCAATATATACGCTGCCGTTTTAAGAGCTTCAATCCACAAGGACTTAGGCAACTTCGAGTTGCTAAGCATACTACGCACCATTTCCATCAAAGTTCGGTTCCTTTTTTCTGCAACACCATTCTGATCCGGTGAACCAGGCATGGTATATTGGGCAACAATCCCATTTTCTTGAAGGAACTTCGCAAATGGTCCAGGTGCTTGTCCATCTTCAGTGTATCTACCGTAATACTCCCCACCTCTATCAGTTCTTACTATCTTTATGGGTTTCCCACATTGTTTCTCTACTTCAGCCTTAAATATTTTAAAGGCGTCTAATGCTTCGTTCTTGTTATGAAGCATGTAGAGATACATAAACCTCGAGTAATCATCAATAAAGGTGATGAAGTATTTCTGACCATATGCATCAATGTCTGGACAACATATGTCAGAATGTATGATCTCTAATATGGTTGAACTCCTATTGGCACCTTTCTTAGACTTGTTGGTTTGCTTACCCTTAATGCAATCCACACAAGTGTCGAAATCAGTAAAATCGAGAGTACTAAGTATTCCGTCATTTACCAATCTCTTAATTCTATTTATGGATATATGACCTAATCTCCGGTGCCATAACGTGGAGGAGTCCTCATTCATAACACATCTTTTAGTGCCAGTTTGAACATGCAAGGCGTTATGAGCAGGGTCATTTTGCAAATCAATAGAGAAAAGACCATCACATAAGGTACCATTCCCAACAATATCAAACTTAAAATATATCAATACTGATTTATTTGAAAATTGAAAGGAATATCCATAAGGTACCAGCCTAGAAACAGAGATTAAATTTCTAGAGAAACTAGGAATATAAAAGGTCTTTTCCAATTGCAAAACAAAACCACTCCTAAGAACTAAAGTGCACGTTCCAACGCCTTCAACATGCGAGCGCATCTTGTTTCCTGAATAGATGCTCTCCTCATTTCCCACTGGCTTCCTTAGGTTTCTCATACCCTGTAAGGAAGTTGAAATGTGAATTGTAGATCCAGAATCAATCCACCATGTGTTATGATTAACCTCAACCATATTTGATTCAAAACAAACATATGAGAGTGGATTACCTTTCTTAACGAGCCACTGCTGAAGCTTAGCACAATCCTTCTTCATGTGTCCCTTCTTTTTACAGAAGAAACACTTGGACTCTTTCTTAATGTCAGCTTGGGCAGGGATTTTCCCTTTTCCCTTGTTCTTGGCTCGATCTTTGGTCTTTCCTTGGCTTGCAAAAAATGCACTTTCACCCGATTCCATAAGCAGCCTTCCCTCCTCTTGAACACACATGGTCATCAATTCATTGATGGTCCACTTATCCTTATATGTGTTGTAGGATATCTTGAATGGTCCGTACTGCTTTGGTAGAGTGTTCAATATATAATGCACAAGAAAAGACTCAGACATCTCCACCTCTAGCTTCTTGAGTTGGGCCGCTATATCTCTCATGGCCATTATGTGCTCGTGCACTCCTTTGACATTGGTGAGCCTCATCGATGAGAACTTCATTATCAGGGTGCTGGCCAACGCTTTGTCTAAAGTGACAAATTGATCATCTATGGCCTTCAGTAAGGTCTTAACGTTGGTATGCTGTTCGACTGAACCACGTATCCCAGCAGATATCTTTGTCTTTATATACATGACACTAAGGCGATTGGATCGCTCCCAACGTTTATGTAAAGCTACTTGAGCAGGAGTGCTGGTCTCTGTCAATACGGGCTCGTCTTTCCTTATAGCATAATATATATCCATGCACCCTAATTGGAGGAGAACTCTCTCCTTCCAAACCTTGTAGTTCTCTCCATCCAGCTCGGGAACTTCTAGGTTAATACTAGCCTGAGGAAACACTGCATATAGAAAATAAACATGCTTATGTATCTAGAATTTTTGAGGCAAACTTAATTATGTCTACCAATGTAAACATATTTTATTAATGAATCCTAGACATAAAACTTGCCTGTGGGCTAAAGTTCTAATTCTAATAGATTCATATCATAATGATAAAACTATCAAATTATATCATTTCCTAATTCCTGTGGGTAAATTAAGAAACTAATTTGATATTTTATCCTAATTAGTTATAAAATTATAATAAAAATTCCTCTGGGATAAAATTTATCATAACCTTATAACTAATCACAATTTATGTCTCATATAATTATGTGATTTTACAAAAATAATTTTACTTAATTAAGGTTGCTGTGGCTAAGCCCTAATTAAATAAATTATAAATCACTTAGACATATTGGTAAAATTCTAAGCTTATTCATATTTTAAAAAATTGCAATTATCACAAGGCAATTTTAATTCCAAATAATATGAATAACTTAGCTACATGTGCTTCTAGTATAAAAATAACAAAAGTATACATATTCAAAATGAGCACATATACACATTCAAATCAAATTTTCATAATTTAATCATAATTTTATGATAATTTTCACAAAATTATTCAATTTAAAATTATAGCTTTTATAAAAATTTCAAATTTATGAAAAATCCTCATAAAATCCAAAATAATGAGAAGTTTTCATAATTATATTAATTTTGTGAAAATAATCCAATTATTCATAAAATTATGAAAATTACAGAACTGAAAATTTGATATAAAACTATCAAAAAAAATATAATTATTTGGCCTAAATTAAATAATTTTAATTACTCAGATTAAATAAATCCTTAAGGCCTAAATAAACTAAATGACCCTTTTATTTAATCCATATGGCCCAAATAATTAACAAATTAGCCCAAAATAAATGGCTCAAAACCAACTAAAACAGCCCAAGTCAACTAAAATAAAAGCCCAAAACAGTGGCCCGGCCAAAACCCTTCTTTTCTTTTCCTTTTTTTTAACAGTGCGGCTGCACTGTACACAGGGCACGGGCGCGTGCGGTTCACGCGCCCGTTTCCTCATCTGGCGCGTGAATCTCACGCGCCAGTTTCCAACTATCGGGCGCGTGCTTTGCCCGAACGGGCAGTTTGCAGAATTTTTGGGTCTTTTCGACCCGATCCAGCATAAACCCCTTCAAACAGTCCCGTTTTTCATGTATTTTTCATTCCTAGAGCTTTACAACAATAGATCTAAATTATTTGAGCCAAAATCACATGAAAACAGAATGAGTTTTATGAAATCCGAGACTTAAAGTTTCAAAATATGGGTTTTTATGGCTTTTTTCTACAGATCTCTAGCAAGACAGAGGTTAAACTACGGCTCTGATGCCAAATGTAAGTACATCAAATAAGCCTAACATGCTTCTAAACATACATGAAACATGTTAAACAAATAAAAGCGGAAGCGATAGGATCTAACCTCCAGCCATTGCACTCTGTAACTCTGCTGTTGAAGCAATCGCCGAATCTGACAGTCTACTCTGTGTCAATCACAGACCTTCCAAATCTTCCAAGCACTCAAAACCTCACTAGATGGTGTTTGTGTTTTTGAGATTCACGTACTTGGGGACCGGAAGGAGCTCTCCTTTTATTACTAACGAGAGCATGCTAATTATGGCCATAAAATCACGTTTTAACCATCACAAAATCGTGTTTTAATAGCCAAATATTGAGTTGAGATTCAGTGTGAAATTATGGACCATATCCGGAATTGGTCAACCAAACAATTATTTCCATAATTAATGGACATATACTAACAACAATCTCTTAATTTTACTTGTGAGGTTAAAAAATTTTCATTATCAATGTATTAAATAGAAAATCAAATATAAATACATATGTATAAACATAACTGTGCTGTGATAGTATTTTTTGAAAAATGAAAGAATAAGAGTTTTTTTTGTTAAGTTAAATATTTGATGTGATAAAAAATCAGTTATTTTTATATGTATTTTTTTTTTCATAACGGTTTGTTAGTTTTAAATTTTAATTGATCATTTTATCATCAGGACTATAATTGTATTTAAATAATTTAAATGGTAAATTAAAAAAATCATAAATTAGAAAAAAAAAATGAAAGTACTTAGAAGATTAAGGATCATTTGTGCAATTTACTTAGAAATAATGTGGAGGCATGGTGAAACTCATGCTCATAAATCGTAGTTCATGAAAAATCACTATTATTAATTAAATCACTTTCTTTGAATTTAAGTTCAAATACAATGTAAAAGACAATTCATTTACCAACAATTTGAAAATAAATTCAAGAACACTTTGTTTTGGAATTTGAAAGTTATTAAGAATGTAACTGAATTGAGTTGAAAATAATATAAATCTCTTTTAAGTTAATATCATTGCTTATTCTATTATTTTGGATGAAATTGAGTGAGTGGGAGAATTCATACAGACAACTTGATGTAAATTCATTTTTTTTGTATAAACCATGAGATGTTCTCATATCATATTGAGTATGGAATTAATTTTCACTCACATTGTGTGGTTAGCACTGATCTAAAGGAATTTGATCGGGTGAATATTCGAACACGCGACTTTTTGCTATGAATTGTCTCTATTTAGAAACTCAGTGGGACTTTATATCACTGAGCCAACCTTTTGGTTTGTAAATCCATATATTGATTCATGTAACCTATTTTAATTTTGATATAAAAGTTTTGGAGATGATAGTGATGATTAATAATTTTTCTATAAAAAAAATTAATTTTAGATTTAAAAAGTGACTCAGCCCATAAAGTTTTATTGTAAAATCGAGTTCGGTCAAGAAATTGAGATTAGCTCGATTAAACTTAATTAATCTTTATTGTTATTTCTTTTGTTATATGAATAGATATTATTTAAACTAACAAAAAAAAAAGTAGATTAAGTTCCAGAACTCTTTGGATCGACATTTCAATTTAAAAAAAAGTTGATTAAGCTTGAAAACTTCTTGAATCAAGCATTTCAATTCTACCTTTTATTCAACTTTGACTTGGAAAAAAAATGCGTTACGCTCGAGTAATTCGATCAAAGTCAAAGTAAACTTAACCTGCTTCTTATGCACCTAAACGCAGCCAATAAAGTTATCTCACCAACCGCCTAATTATATATCAAGTTTCCTAAGAGGGTAGGTTGCCTGTTTGAATTGAAAATTATTTTAGATTTGCTGTACAAGAATCGATGAAACATACAAGCAGTGTTGATTCTTCCAACTTCTGTTTAACTTTTTCCTAACAATATAATATGAATTATTATTCAATGCATAATCAATGTAATTTTTAGATTTCATAAGTGTAGCTAAGATAATAACACATAACTTTAATAGAATATTAAAAAATAAAAAATAAATGAAATGAGATATGTGTATTGGATAGTAATTCATATAAGAGACGACTTATTTCTAATTAGAATAAAGATTATTGTCCAATATTTTGTTAATTAAGTTTTTAAATTCTACAAGTGAAATTAAAATAATGACTTATAACTCGTTGAAAAATATTTAAAAAATAAAACAAAAAAGTGGGATGTGTGTTATTATCTTAACTTCATTCGTTGTATTGGATAATCATCTTTAGAATAAAATATTTTTTATATAAAAATTATTTAATTAATTTTTAACTCATGCCACTTTGATATCATCATATTGTGTCTAGTATTACTAGGTGTAATGGTCACTTTCTTAGTAGTAATTTAGAGGTTTGAATTAATTAGAAGTGTTGTATTTCTATCGTGTTTGTTTTGTATCAAATCATATAAAATACAAAAAATTATAATTATACAATTCGTATCTAGGCATCAAACATTAATTCAATTTTTTATTTTTTAATTTATATAAAATTTGTGGTAAAATTTTAGTTCTGATATTTTTTTATCTGTTTTCATACCATTTTTATGACATATACAATTATAAGATCTGGGTTGACATATTTATATCTTTAAAAATTTATTTAAGATTTGTTTAAATTATTTTCATTTATTTAAATTTATTAATAAAATAAAAATATACTTATATTAATATTTTAAAATTAAATACGGTAAACTTTGGCTACAAGAGATGATAATTGATTTGTTGTTGTTATTATTGTGGTTGGTAGAACCAACAATAAAGGCATTTTTGTCCACCGAAGAAGATCAGGCGAAGGCGGCTGAATCCGCCATCCAAGCCTTACGGAAATTATAAGAGGAGATTCGTGGAAAAAGATTTTCCGGAGGAGAAGAGATTGGGTTTCTTGATATAGTAGCAGGGTGGATGGCGCATTGGCTTCCGATTTTGTGGAGGAAATCAGTGGTTTCAAGGTGATGGATTCAACCAAATTCCCTTCCTTCCATTTATGGATTAAAGAGTTTCCGCAAAATCCAACCATTCATTAGAACCTTCCACCATCTGATCAGTTGCAGAATGCCTACGATGTGTTCCGAAAGGCTATGTTAGGAAAACAATGAAAATAATCTATTGGCAAAGCATTTGATGAAATTGTATAAGAATTTGGTAAAAATTAATATAAATTAAAAATTTTAATGAAATTGTGTAAATTAAAAATTTTAATGAAATTGTATAAGAATTTGGTAAAAATTAAAAATATTTGTTTTTATTTGATATGTTGACCTGACATGTAGTACAATACAATTACAAGAATTATTAGACTTAACTTTGTGCATTTTTTTAATATATTGTTTATCTTATATATTAATAAAATTTAAAAATTTTGTAAATAAATTGAATCACTTTCTTTTAGATTTACTTAAATAATTTAATAATTTGATTTTAATTTCATTATTTATAATTGAATGGACTCGTATTTAAGTGTTTGGGTACCTATTTGGGAGCTTCATTGCCGAAGCGACAATTTTCTGGGTGGTTTTCAATTTTTTTAAATGTATTTTTTATGACAATTATGATTTCTAATAAAGACTTGTCTCTGCTGCCATGCAGTATCTCTCTTTTAATGCTGATTTTCGTTGCATTCAATTATTGGCGACAAAATTGGCCCCCAAAAACAGAAAAAATACTGGCGACAAAGGCTTGTGGAAGACTGTCACAAAAGAGGAGAAATCGAGAAACAAAAAAAAATGATATTTGGAAATTGGGTCTGCTTTACTTTATGCTACGATTAATTTATCAATATCTATGTGTACGTGGGTCTTCTTCTTCTGACCACCAAAATTTCAGAACTGTTCATCTTAGTAGCTTTTAGGAAAAAAAATCACGGCAGATGGAGAAAATTTGAGGTTTTTGGGGACAAGGCCCAGCATGTTCGCTCAAAGAGTTGTATGGGCACTGCAGTTGAAGGGCATAGAATATGAGTTCATTGAAGAAGACCTTGTTAATAAGAGTTCATTGCTTCTGGCAGTGAACCCAGTTCATAAAAAAATTCCAGTGCTTATTCATGGCGGAAAACCGATAATCGAATCGAAAATCATCCTGGAATACATTGATGAAACATGGAAGGAAAGATCTCTGTTGCCTCAACATCCTCAGGGGAGAGGGCTTATGTACGTTTTGGGCTGCCTTCATTTGTGAAGAATCTAAAAATTTGTGAAAATGAGCTTATTATCATTTGAATGCACTGTACAGGCTTTTATACAAGTCGAAGAAAGAAAGAAAAATAACTAACTATACAGCTCAGTATCTATGTTGCTGAGTCAGCAACAACAAACTTTTTAAAATACAAAAGAAGAACAAAAATGTTCTCTAATAGCCCCCTCAAGCTGGAGTGTAGAAGTTGTGAAGATGAAGCTTAGCAACCAAAGAAGAGAAGCTTGAAGAACCATGTGGTTTAGTGAACAAGTCTGCTAACTGAGAGGAAGAAGAGACATGTAACAAACGAATGACTCCAGCTTACAATTTTTGCCGAATTAAATGGCAATCTATTTCGATATTGCTAAACTTTGAAAATTTGACCTACCATGGTTAGATTCTGTTTCTTCAACTGTTTTTAATTTTCATTTCTGAAGCACAAACTCGAGTATTGATTCAAATAGTTATACACTAACCTTTAAAGTGTAGAAATTCGGCATATGAGAGTGGTATCTCAATTTTTGCATTTTTTTTATCATAAATCTCAATTATAAAAAAAAGACCATATGAATCATAATTATAAAATTTAGGATAAATTCCATTTAAATCTTCAAAGTTTTATCCTAATTTAATTCTAATCCATTAATTTTAAAAATGGACACTTTAGTTCAAAATCACAAATAATTTTAACATGTATCAATCAATTACTAAATTTGAATTAATACCTATATCAAAAATTAATTTATTACTATTATTATTTTTAAGTATTTTTTAAAAAAATTATTTTATGGAAGATTTTTATTTTTTTAATACCAAGAAAGGCATTAGGATATGTACAAAAAAAAGGGCATTGTGTAACATCTCAATTTCCATTATATAACATGTTACTCACTTATATCTTACACTTACTACCGGTTGGGCTGTCAGTGATGCTTATCAACTCCTATGCTTTAATAAGAATAATTAAATTATTTTCTCAAAATGTATATACATTCCCTTATAATTGAAAGTAGTACTGTACAACTTTACTGAATATAAAAGAACACAACATACCTTCGATATCCAATCTCAGGAAGGTAAGTCTCTTAGTTCAATCAGTTATCTGTGGAGTGGAAAAATAAGGAGTGAGCGACAATGTGCTCATAAGGAAGGTGTATGCTGCTTTAAAAATAAAAGCTATAATCTCAAAACCATAATTTCTAACGATCAACTCATTAGGAAACAAAATAATTAACATGAAACAGGATTCACCGGATCCTTTCATAAATCTTTTAATTGAGACTAGGCAAATTTAAATCATGCAAAGAACACAATCATCCGCTTTTGGGGTGCACCCGTAGGCCATCGCCCCTCACGGCTATCTCATCTAGATGTATGGCCATAATCTGTAGTGGTCCTCGGGTCCACTTGCCAAGTGACCTCGAGACCCTGAAGACTTGGCAGGTCCATCAGCCCTGTGACGCCCTAGGGTGCACTCGTTGGTCTCTTTGACCCGAGCCATCGCCCTAGATGGGTCACGCAAAGTATATGAGTGATAATGCATGAACTCATGGCCTAATGTCTCAAAATCAAGTTATCATATGTATCATTTCCATAAAATGATTTAGTTTCCAAAAGGGTTTATAACTAGTAAAAATAACCCTCAATTTCAACATTTTCTATGAGAGAAAAACACTTTTGGAGCTGATTCGCCCACGGCTAGTTCGCCCAGGGTCAGCTCGCCCATTAGCCAATTCGCCCAAGGACTACTCGCCCGAGAGTCTACTCGCCCAAAAATTTGATATTTTCTATTTTCAAAAATAATAAAATTAATTCAAATTTTATTTATTTATTTAATTTCCGTTAGAAAATATTCTTAAATCAATTCGCCCACTGGTCAATTCGCCAAGGCGCAATTTATAGTCGCCCGCCTCATAGCTTTTCAAGATAAAATATGGCTGGCTAATAACAGTTCGCCCGCCTTTACTTAAAACAAGGGTCGCCCGCCCAACACATTAAAAAGGGTTCGCCCGACTATGGCACCGGATTTCTTTTAAAACAAGGGCACTCGCCCAGTTCTCATAACAGAGAGCTCGCC
This sequence comes from Heritiera littoralis, assembly GCA_031772115.1. Lineage (NCBI taxonomy): Eukaryota > Viridiplantae > Streptophyta > Magnoliopsida > Malvales > Malvaceae > Heritiera > Heritiera littoralis. Next base: position 3,539,819 of record JAPDPK010000061.1, on the reverse strand, counting down.
ATTGGCTGCCGAGTTTCTCTAGAACAAACTACTCGCCCGCCTTAATCAATTCGCCCAAAAAACAACTTATGGCGGCTTGTAGCTCGCCGAAACCAAAACAGTTTATCAACGATGCATGTCAGAAAATAAAACAATTTCTAATATTTTCTTAACATTTTTACTCCACAGGACATGCATTTGTATCACATACTACTTCCTTACCTCGTCTGATACAGCTTGCTTCTCGCCCGCCTTCCGCAATTCTTCTGCAAAAGCATTATTTAAATTATAAATATTTTCCAAAAAGGATTTATATTTTTCCTAATAATATGGCACTTTGGCGAGACTCAGTTCGCCATTCGCCCAACATAGTTCGCTGTCCATTAGCGGCTTATTCATGGGAGTTCGCCCATGTATTGGATTACGGTTGCGACCTCTTTTTCTCCTACTCGCCCACTGGCGATCATCAACTTTTACATGGGCGATCACTCTTATCGCCATTCTCGCCTTTTGGCGATCATTGTCCTCGCCCCCGGACCACAATACTGGCGAACTCATATAAGCATTTCCTAACCTCATCCATCCTTTGGGCGAGTACTCACCCATTTGACTAGTAATTTTCTACTCGCCCGTCGTGTTTCTTACTCATTCTTGGTTATTTTTCATCTATTTTCTTATATATTTAACCATATTCATTATAACCAGGCTATATCTATGATTAAATATCAAGAGAACTGTAAAACTATGAACTCACCTTTACCAAGTTACTCCTCCAACAACAGAATGCTTTCTTGTCTTTCTTAGCTTTAGTTTGCTTGTTCCTTAGCTCTTCAATGGTGAGGAAAAGGTTTACTGATAGAAGGATAAAACTCTATGGCTATGAAAGGAACGGAAGAACAAGGTAATCTTTGTAGCAAACAGAATGGGCGAGAAGGATTCTGGAGAGGATGGAGTTCATTTCAATCCATTTCTTTCTCTTGAAGCCTCTTTATATAGTCATGTTAGTCCAACCAGAACTCACCATCTATTCCTTATCCTTTCCTCATCATTACCCGTCTTGTAGTGCATTAATTCACGAAGAAAATTGCACCAAAGGAACGTCTGAACCAGCATTAAAACGGGTAGAAAAAGTGCAACAAAAGACGTCAATAGCTCAGTTTTTCTCTTCTCCTCGCCAACACTTCTTCCAGCCGCCCACGTTGATTGGCTCTCCTTTCTCTCTTTTCTCCATTCGTCTGACAGCCCATTAATTGTTGAAGAATTTCCAGCCAAATGAACGGCTTGTAGTCAAAAGGGAATGGGCGACAGGTCTTCTGCACGTTGTTGACTACAATTTCTCCTTTTATTCTTCTTCTTTCCCACGCCAATGTCAACCACAATTATTAACTTTGTCTTACCTCATTTAATGCTTCCATTAATGCTTCCAATCCAACTAAAAAGGTTCCTTTTTGCATTTCTTTCCGCCCAGTCTCCTCATTAATTGTTTTCATACCTTAATAATTAATTAAATCTCATCTATTCTTTATACACCATATATACATTATAACATACAATGAAAAGTGGAAATTCACATTAAATATTCTTAATTTTACTAAAAGAATTTATTTCCACTATCAATAATGTACACATATGGTATACAGTATAATAAAATTCGGATTTTACATTTCTCCCCACCTTAAGAAATTTGGTCCTCCAAATTTAACTTGGACCTGTCACTAAAAGAGCTCCGATACTTCTCACGCATAAGGCTTTCTAATTCCCAAGTAGCCTCCTCCTCGTTATGATACTGCCAGAGCACTTTAACTAAAGGAATGTCTTAGATCGCAATACTTTATCCTTCCTATCCAAAATCCGCACCGGTTTCTCAACGTAACTCATCTTCTCTGATCTCCAGTGGCTCGTGCGAATCACGTGAGAAGGATCTGGATTGTACTTTCTCAACATCGAGACATGGAACACGTTATGCACTCCTGACAACTCTGGTGGTAGTGCTAACCGATATGCCACATCTCCACGCGATCTAAGATCTCATAAGGCCCAATGTATCGGGCTCAACTTTCCTCTTTCCCGAATCTCATAATACCTTTGGACGGTGAAACCTTTAAAAACACATAATCACCCGCTATAAACTCCAATGGTCGGCGTCTATATCTGCATAATTCTTCTGCCGACTTGAGCCGTTCTGAGCCTTCACAATCATCCGTACATCACGAGAAGCCTGCTCGACCAAATCGGGAGCTAACAGTTTACGGTCTCCAACTTCTTCCCATGCTATCGGATCTGCATCGTCTGCCATAAAGCCTCATATGGTGCCATGCCGATACTTGTATGAAAACTATTATTATAAGCAAACTCTGCCAGGGGTAAGTGATCGTCCCATGAGCCTCTAAAATCCAATGCACACGCTCTCAACATATCCTCGAGCTGTATCGTACGCTCGGACTGCCCATCAGTCTGTGGATGAAAAGCGGTGCTAAAACTCAACTGGATCCCATAGCCTCCTGAAATCTCTCCCAAAAATGAGAGGTGAAGCGAGAGTCCCTATCAGAGGTAATACTACTGGAACACCATGTAACTTCACTATCTCCCTGACATACAACTCGGCAAGGCACTAACTGATCTGTAGATCTCATGGCTAAGAAATGAGCAGACTTAGTAATCTGTCGACTATACCCAAATAGCATCATACCCCTTCCGGGTCCGTGGTAATCCCATAATAAAATCCATAGTACATGCTCCCATTTCCATAGGAATCGATAATGGTCGAAGCATACCGCCGGCTTCTGATGTTCAATCTTAATCTGTTGGCATGTTAAACATCTAGCAACAAATCTGCGATGTCCTTTTTCATCTTAGGCCACCAGTATACTTTCGGAGATTCTGGTACATCTTAGTACTACCCGGATGTAACGTGTATCTAGAGGTATGGGCCTCTGATAAAATCAATCTCTAAGCTGTGATCATCGGGAACACATATCCGACCTCTAAACCTCAGTATCTCTCGGTGCCAATCTCAAATCTAACTCATCTCCCATTGAATCTGGTTGGCACCCCAATACAATAATCATCATCCTCTGAGCTTCCTTGATTCGATCCATCAAATCCGGCTCGATACGAAAACTAGCTGTAAACCCATACTGGTCAGAGGAAACAACTGTCAAACTGAGGTTAGAGAACTGCTCTATCAACTCATGTTCCCTGATCATCATGTACGATACCATGCCAACATGCTTACGGCTCAGTGCATCAGCTACTACATTAGCTTTACCTGGGTGATACAGAATCTCACAATCATAGTCCTTTAATAGTTCCATCCACCGTCGCTGCCTCAAATTTAACTCTTTCTGTGAGAATATATACTTCAGACTCTTATGGTCTGTATATATCTGAAATTTCTCCCCGTATAAGTAATGTCGCCATATCTTCAGTGCAAACACCACTGCGGCTAGCTCCAAGTCATGTGTCGGGTAATTCTTCTCATGATCCTTCAACTGTCGAGAACCATAGGCTATAACCCGACCATGCTGCATGAGCACACACCCTAAACCTTGAGCGGATGCATCAGTATACACCATAAATCCACCTGATCCGCTAGGAAGGGCTAATACGGGGGCACTAGTCAATCTCTTCTTAAGTTCACCAAAACTACGTTCACACGCATCATTCCACTCAAACTTTACATCCTTACGTGTGAGTCGTGTCAATTGAGCAGCAAGTCTAGAAAATCCCTCCACAAATCTGCAATAATATCCGGCAAGACCTAAGAAACTTCGTATCTCGGTAACCGTGTTAGGCCTCTCCCACTGAACAATGGCCTCTATCTTGGACGGATCGACTGATACCCCGTCTCTCGACACTACATGTCCGAGAAATATAATATGGTCAAGCCAGAACTCACACTTACTAAGCTTAGCATACAACTTTCGCTCTCTGAGGGTCTGTAGAACAATCTGCAATTGCTGCTCATGCTCCTCGGGAGTTTTAGAGTAAATCAGTATGTCATCAATAAATACTATGACAAACTTGTCTAAAAATGAATGGAATACCTCATTCATCAAACTCATAAAAGCTGCAGGGGCATTTGTCAGTCCAAAAGGCATCACTAAGAATTCATAGTGGCCATAGCGAGTCCGAAAAGCTGTCTTATGCACATCCGACTCCTTAATCTTCAACTGGTGATAGCCTGATCGAAGGTCTATCTTGGAAAATACCTGTGCACCCCTGAGTTGATCAAACAAATCGTCGATCCGAGGTAGTGGATACTTATTCTTAACGGTAGCCCGATTCAACATCCGATAATCAATACATAACCGGAGGCTACCATCCTTCTTCCGAACAAATAATACTGGAGCTCCCCACGGTGACACACTGGGACGTATAAATCCCTTATCTAATAACTCTTGGAGCTGCTTCTTGAGCTCATCCAACTCTGTCAGTGCCATCATATATGGGGGTCTAGAAATCGACTCCGTACCGAGCACCAACTCGATCATAAACTCCGTCTCTCGATCCGGTGGTAACCCTGGTAAATCCTCTGGAAATACATCCGAGAAGTTCTTAACCACAGGAATCTCTTGGATCTTTGGATGCTTCCTCTCAACATCCTCCACACTAGCAATATATCCTTCATAAACATTCATACACAACTACAATTTCAGTACATACGTCATCTCATAACATAATTTACATACTTTTTTATTAATTTACAATAACTTTACAATGTACTTTTCGGGATAAGAAAAGGTAATAAACTTAGTATTACAGTCCAAACTAACATGGTTTGCAGCCAACCAATCCATACCTAAAATGATATCAAAATCATATATATCCAACAAAATTAGGTTAGCTGTCATAACCTTCTCTCCTACAGTCAATTTACAATTCCTATAAATAATATCCGTCCTCTGGAAGTCATTAAAAGGAGTTTTCACTTGTAACGTATACTCTAACAACTCCGGTTCTACTGGGGTCCTGTTGGCATATGCAGGCGATAAGAATGAGTGGGTAGAACCAGGATCAAATAAGGCAATTACGGGGATATCAAAGAGATAAATTTTACCTTTAATCACATCGATAGAGGCGTCGGCAGTCTCCTGATCCAACGCGTACACCCGACCTTGAGTCACAACCTTCTTACCCTTTTCTGCGGCTGTCGCCCGCCTAGGCTGTGAGGGTGTCGCTTTCTCTGGCTCACGTCGAGCTGCCGGGGCCGCTATCTGAGGTGCTGCAGTAGGTCTAGTAGAAGCAGTTGACTCTCTGAGCATCGGGCAATCCTTAATAAAATGCCCCGTCTGTCCACATCTAAAACATACTCCAGTCATTACAGGACAAGGGCGCGATCCATGCGACCTTCCACAATGTCTACATAATGGCGCAATACATCTCTGAGTGGTAGTGGGGCCACTAGCAGGAGTAGAAACTGCTGGTCTATCAAATCTGCCCTCTGAAATTTGTATGCCCGAAGATCTGGTCTTCTTAAACTGCTCTCTACCTGGTCTATCCTCCATAAACCTCTTAGCCTTTCCTTTTGCTTTACTTTTAGTTTTACCACTGAAATCGAGCTGGAACTGCTCATAATCCCTCTCATATAGCTGAGCCCGTTGAACTATCTCATCATAAGTCTGTATAACAAATGGGGCTAGCTTTACTCTGATGGATGGCCTCAAACCCGCTCTAAATCTCGAAATCTCGAAATCTTATACCGGGTATTTGTAATAGTCTGTGGATCAAAACGGCTCAAGGTAGTAAATTTGGCCTCATACTCATTCACTGACATACTACCCTGTACTAATTCCATGAATTCCTGCTGTAACTTTTCCTGAGCAGTGTCAGGAATATACTGCCTTCTAAAAGCTTCCACAAACATATCCCATGACAGATCCTGATGCTGAGCAAATAATACCGTCTGGGTGGCCTTCCACCAATGTCTCGCATCATCTGCCAGCTGGAACACAGCTAAGCCCACTTTCTCTGTCTCTGAACATCTCATAATCTCGAGTAATCTATCAATCTCTATAACCCACTGTTCTGCCACCAATGGATCCCTAGTACCTTTAAACTTCGGTGGATTCAATTTCTTAAATGATTTCACCAATGCCACATTACAATATGACTCTGCATTTCGTGGCTGCTGAATCAGTGGCTGTGGTGGAGCTATCGGTCGCTGAGGTGCTGGTGGTGGAATAGGCTCAGGCTCAGGCACAACTGGTGCCGGCTGTGGCGGTACTGGTGCCTCTACTGGGGCTGCAGGAGCTGTAGCTCTCTCCCTCTCTGCCCTATCAGCGGCTCTATCCGCCTGATACATAGCCATAAAATCTGCTATTAACCTCTCCACCTGAGTTACACGATTATCAATGCTCTCTAGCTGTATAGGACGTGGAGGTCTTGGGGCAGGTTCCGGTGTCTGTGGTTCCGGAGTCTGTGCCGCCCTACCTCGGCCTATACCTCTCACTGAGCGCATCCTCCTCCTTCCACTCATATCTGTACCACAGAAATCGTTTATTACTTATCATTACTACATCAATTATATATTCAGTTTATACAGTACTACAGGGGAATGTATACTATTTCACCATTTACTTTAAGCATCACTAGACATCCGACCAACCCTGCTCTGATACCATTAAATCTGTAACATCCCAATTTCCATTATATAACATGTTACTCACTTATATCTTACACTTACTACCGGTTGGGCTGTCAGTGATGCTTATCAACTCCTATTGCTTTAATAAGAATAATTAAATTATTTTCTCAAAATGTATATACATTCCCTTATATTGAAAGTAGTACTGTACAACTTTACTGAATACATAAAAGAACACAACATACCTTCAATATCCAATCTCAGGAAGGTAAGTCTCTTAGTTCAAATCAATTATCTGTGGAGTGGAAAAATAAGGAGTGAGCGACAATGTGCTCAGTAAAGAAGGTGTATGCTGCATTATAAAATAAAAGCTATAATCTCAAAACCATAATTATCCTAACGATCAACTCATTAGGAAACAACAAATATAATTAACATGAAACAGGATTCACCAGATCCTTTCATAAATCATTTAATTGAGACTAGGCAATAATTCAAATCATGCAAAGAACACAAGTCATCCGCTTTTGGGGTGCACCCGTAGGCCATCGCCCCTCACGGCTATCTCATCTAGATGTATAGCCATAATCTGTAGGTGGTCCTCGGGTCCACTTGCCAAGTGACCTCGAGACCGCTGAAGACTTGGCAGGTCCATCAGCCCTGTGACGCCCTAGGGTGCACTCGTTGGTCTATTTGACCCGAGCCATTGCCCTAGTTGGGTCACGCAAAGTACATGAGTGATACTGCATGAACTCATGGCCTAATGTCTCAAAATCAAGTTATCATATGTATCATTTCCATAAAATGATTTAGTTTCCAAAAGGGTTTATAACTAGTAAAAATAACCCTCAATTTCAACATTTTCTATGAGAGAAAAACACTTTTGGAGCTGGTTCGCCCACGGCTAGTTCGCCCAGGGTCAACTCGCCCATTAGCCAATTCGCCCAAGGGACTACTCGCCCGAGAGTCTACTCGCCCAAAAATTTGATATTTTCTATTTTCAAAAATAGATAAAATTAAATCAAATTTTATTTATTTATTTAATTTCCGTTACGAAAATACTCGTAAGTCAATTCGCCCACTGGTCATTTCGCCAACGAGGCGAATTGTCAGTCGCCCGCCTCATAGCTTTTCAAGATAAAAGTATGGCTGGCTGATAACAGTTCGCCCGCCTTTTACTTAAAACAAGGGTCGCCCGCCCAAACACATTAAAAAGGGTTCGCCCGACTATGGCTCACCGGATTTCTCTTTAAAACAAGGGCACTCGCCCAGTTCTCAAAACAGAGAGCTCACCATTGGCTCGCCCGAGTTTCTTTCTAGAACAAAATACTCGCCCGCCTTAATCAATTCGCCCAAAAAAGAACTTATGGCGGCTTGTAGCTCGCCGAAACCAAAACAGTTTATCAAACGATGCATGTCAGAAAATAAAACAATTTCTGATATTTTCTTAACGTTTTTACTCCACAGGACATGCATTTGCATCACATACTACTTCCTTACCTCGTCTGATACAGCTTTGCTTCTCGCCCACCTTCCTCAATTCTGTCTACAAAAGCATTATTTAAACTATAAATATTTTCCAAAAAGGATTTATATTTTTCCTAATAATATGGCACTTTGGCGAGACTCAGTTCGCCATTCGCCCAACATAGCTCGCTGTCCATTAGCGGCTTATTCATGGGAGTTCGCCCATGTATTGGATTACGGCTGCGACCTCTTTTTCTCCTACTCGCCCTACTGGCGATCATCAACTTTTACATGGGCGATCACTCTTATCGCCATTCTCACCTTTTGGCGATCATTGGTCCTCGCCCGCCGGGACCACAATACTGGCGAACTCATATAAGCATTTCCTAACCTCATCCCATCCTTTGGGCGAGTACTCACCCATTTGAACTAGTAATTTTCTACTCGCCCGTCGTGTTTCTTTACTCATTCTTGGTTATTTTTCCATCTATTTTCTTATATATTTAACCATATTCAATTATAACCAGGCTATATCTATGATTAAATATCAAGAGAACTGTAAAACTATGATACTCACCTTTACCAAGTTACTCCTCCAACAACAGAATGCTTTCTTGTCTATCTTAGCTTTAGTTTGCTTGTTCCTTAGCTCTTCAATGGTGAGGAAAAGGTTTACTGATAGAAGGATAGAACTCTATAGCTATGAAAGGAACGGAAGAACAAGGTAATCTTTGTAGCAAACAGAATGGGCGAGAAGGATTCTGGAGAGGATGGAGCTCATTTCAATCCATTTCTTTCTCTTGAAGCCTCTTTATATAGTCATGTTAGTCCAACCAGAACTCACCATCTATTCCTTATCCCTTTCCTCATCATTACCCGTTTGTAGTGCATTAATTCACGAAGAAAATTGCACCAAAGGAACGTCTGAACCAGCATTAAAACGGGTAGAAAAAGTGCAACAAAAGACGTCAATAGCTCAGTTTTTCTCTTCTCCTCGCCAACACTTCTTCCAGCCGCCCACGTTGATTGGCTCTCCTTTCTCTCTTTTCTCCATTCGTCTGACAGCCCATTAATTGTTGAAGAATTTCCAGCCAAATGAACGGCTTGCAGTCAAAAGGGAATGGGCGACAGGTCTTCTGCACGTTGTTGACTACAATTTCTCCTTTTATTCTTCTTCTTTCCCACGCCAATGTCAACCACAATTATTAACTTTGTCTTACCTCATTTAATGCTTCCATTAATGCTTCCACAATCCAACTAAAAAAAAAATCCTTTTTGCATTTCTTTCCGCCCATGTCTCCTCATTAATTGTTTTCATACCTTAATAATTAATTAAATCTCATATATTCTTTATACACCATATATACATTATAACATACAATGAAAAGTGGAAATTCACATTAAATTATTCCTTAATTTCACTAAAAAAATTTATTTCCACTATCAATAATGTACACATATGGTATACAGTATAATAAAATTCGGATTTTACACATTATGATATTCTATAAGTAACAAATGTTTAGGTTAATAAATTTTTTTAATAGTGACTTAATAGAACTTTTTTTGTATGGTTAAATTGAAAATTTTGGATCAAAATGTCTAATTTTTAAATTAATGAATTAGTCTTAAATTAAGGTTTAAAATGAATGACCTAAATGGAATTTACCCTATAATTTATGTTTTCAAAAAACATATATGGATTGATTCTTTATTTAAGCATTTGATCAAACACTTAAAGCATGATTGAGCAAGATCAACGTTAATTGAAAAAAATTAGAACTATTCACCAAAAAAATTAGAACTTCTGATGTAGTTGATGGAAGCAACAAAGAAAGCATTTGCTTCAACAGGAGATGATCAAGTGAAGGCGATCGAATCTACAGTGGAGGCCTTACAATTACTAGAACAAGAGCTTCATGGAAAGAAATTTTTTGGTTGAGATGGAGAAATAGGGTTTCTTGATATAGTTGCAGGACGGATTGCATATTGGTTCCAGTTTATTGAGGAAGTTGGTGGCTTCAAGGCGATGGATTCTTCAAGATTTCCTTGTTTAGATTCGTGGACCAAAAATTTCCTGCAAGTTCCAATCGTTGCGCAAAACCTTCTCTCTCCTGATTAATTGCACGATGTCTTTGGTGCGTACCTAATGGCTATGCGCTCCAAATAATCATAAAAAACTATAAATAAATCAATTTCTTGATAAATCAAATTGTATCATTAGGTGGTTATGTTATGCGTGCCAAATAGTTATAAAAAACATATCAAGTCTAAGTTGTAATAAATCGAATCGTATCATTCAATATATATTGAATGGTTCATTCGGTATATATTTAATATGTTGTGAATTGTGATGATAGTTTTCTGTATTTGTAATTTTTAATTCCTTTTTGTATTATATTTCGGAAATTCTTTGAATCGAACATTTTAATTCTATTTTTTATTCAAATTTGACTTGGCAAAAAAAAATTCATTAAACTCGATTAATTTCCCTAAGAGGGTAGGTTGCCTGTTTGAATTGAAAATTTTATAGATTTGTTGTATAAGAATCGATGAAACGTGCAAGCAATGTTTGATTCTTTCAAATCTTGTATAGGGCCGGCAATTTAAGATATAGCTTATTTCTAATTAGAATAAAAATATTTGTTACAAGGAAAATTATTATTATTATTATTGTTATTATTATTATTATAGAATAAAAAATTATATTCGAATTCAAAATTTATAATATGTCATAACAGCTATCCTTAATCACTCAGTCAATATGCTATTGATAAGAAAATTTTACTTTGTGGATTGACTTTTATAATTATTTTTTGCAATAATATATGATTTTAATTAATTGCTAATGTTTATTTTATGTTTTTCTATTGGACTATTTTAGGTCTAATTTAGTATTGAAATCAAAAATAACTTTTGCTTTCAACGGTTGCTTTTAAGTCTTTAATCTAATCTACCAACAATTGGTTGAAAAGAAGTGAAAATAATTTTTTTCTAGGCATTTAGATACAGACCACATGGTTCAAATCTTGAGTCACCTCTGTTAGAAAAGCTTTACTATTTATTATTTTTAATCCGAATAAAATTGAAACTTAAACCATAAAACGAGAATATTTGTGATTTAAAAAAAAAGCTTAATCTAATCTCAATGTGAAACAATAAAAAAATATGTAAATTTTGAAAGGACTACAACTGGGTCACTGGCCTTTCTTAGTGGGCCATGGGTCAGATTAAAAGTTTCCCCGAATTCTGATAATGGTCCTTACTCTCCTGATGTCTCAGCTCCTGTCGTGCAGAAATGAAATGGATTTCTCGACCTATGCTAGTTTGCAAAACCAAACTCAGATGCTCTTACCCGGCCAAAGTGTTTTTAGTGTTCAATCGTAATTTGTACGAGTAAAATAATCTTATTATTACTATTATTATATCTATAAATTTTTACTATTTTATGTAAATCTTTTTAAACATTTCAATCTACCATGTCTTTTTTTTTCGCAACCAAACACTTAAAATCTTTTAATCATATTTTTCTCATCGCACTTTTAAACACACTTTGTCGACTTAAATTTTTTGTTTGTAACAGCAATATTAACTAGTCCTTGGTTTTCTCATTTATCAAATATTATTTAATGACGAGTTTCATAAAAAAAGGTATTCATAAGTTTGACAAATGAAAATGGATTACTTCTATATGTACGCATATGTTGTTTGATGTCAAAACCACCCAATTGTTCCCTAATTCATTTCTTAGTAGCATTCAGAAAACCATGGCAGCAGCAGAATTGAAGGTTTTGGGCACAAGGCAAACTATGTTCGTGCGAAGAGTTGTATGGGCATTGAAGCTGAAGGGGATTGAGCATGAATTCATTGAAGAAGACTTTTTAACAACAGTTCATTGCTTCTCAAATTGAACCCGGTTCAGAAAACAGTTCCTGTTCTCATTCACGGCGAAAATTCGATGCCCGAATCCATAATCATCCTGGATTTGCTTCTCCTATTGAGAACAGGAACTGTTTTCAGCCCACAACTCTCCACTGCCAGCCGAGGGCCCTTTCATTTTCGTTTTGCAACCTATTCAACGCCAAAAAAAAAAAATCAATTCAACAACCAAAAACACAAACTCAAATTCAATGCAAATGGCAGTAAACTTTCAAAATAAATAAAAGAAATAGAAAAAACGGCAAGAGGTGGCTGAACGGGTGAAGCCCAGAGGCTAGCTGAGTAATTATTAAGGAAAGGGAGAACCAGCGATTGGTGTCTTTGTAAGGCAGCCTCAACAGACGGTGTTGGAGCGGTACTAAGAAAGGGGCTGACCGGTAGACCTTCTTGAGAGTTGGATTATAAGTCCGGGGGTTTGATATTTGATCAAATTTATGTAAAATCTAGTTTGTATCTCGTACGATACACGAATTAATTTTATTTATTTTAATATATGTAAATAGATAAAATAACATTATTATCAAAATAAAATAGAATTGCTTCCAACCAGTCACTTTCATCTATTTAACCATCTACCTTCAGTACCCTTCAACCCGTGATAGTAGCAAGAATCCAATAAGAAGCACACAATCGCAACATATATAACAGCAACCTCCGGTTAAAACTTTTCCAGTCTAACAATGCACATGAAGCAAAAAAAATAGAAAAAAATATCAAAAAATGCAAAGCAATGGCAATAGAAAAATCAATAATTTAAATCAACTAATGAATAAAACTTGATTGTAAAATTGAACTACATTATTATTGTTCAAAATATAAGGTACTAAATGATCGAAATAAAATAGAAATTAAAGAAAATAATAAAAACTTGTCAAAACTAAAAGTGCAAAAAGGAAATAGAAGATGGAGGAGAGAAACTGCAATGTAAGAATAGTGTCACTCAACCCTTTTTAGTAGCAGCGAAACACCCTTACAAACAACCATGAATACCAACAACAAAATCCAATCAAATCAAAGCAATGCAGAGGCTCAAACCTTAAAACAGTTTAATATAGATTAAGTAAAAATTGAATTTTGAAATGGTAAATTGGGTATGATAGAAAGAAAACGTTAAAAAGAGAAAATCGTGGAGTTATCACAAAGAGAAAATCTTAGGGTGTAAGTGAGATAAATATTGAATTTTGAAATAGTGGATTGAATGTGATTAAGAGAAATCGTGGAATAAAATATAGGACGATGTATCTGGATAACTCTCACGTTCAGTATCTGAATAATTATAGTTTTTAATATAGTTAAAAAATAATTTTCAATATAATTAAAATTTGGAGATAATTGCAATTTTAAATTCGGATAAAAGAAAAATTGTAATTGGTTTTTTAATAAGTTTCAAACTGTAGCACTACTTCCTATTATTTAGGATGTAGATAATGGGTAGTTATACAATAATAAAAAATTAATTTAATTTCAATTTTAATAAATCCTACATGTATCCTAACCTTACGTTTCGTAAAAAGAACACGTATGGGGTTTTCATGTTTTTTGAAAATATAATATATATGATTTATTAATTTGTTTAAAATAGATAATTAGTTTATAATTTAATAGGATAAGTAAATAATGTTTAAATTTTGAATAACTAATATTTGAAAAAAAACTAAATTGTTTAAAATAGATAATTTCATAAAGATTTGAATAAAAAAGATTTAAAAAATATTAATTTGTTTAAAATAGATAATTGATCATAGTATCATACTTAAAAACTCATAGTTGTTATGGATTATTAAAAAAACTAAAAATAAATAAAATAAAGATAAAAAATTAATGTGGTGATGACACGTGTTACTATCGTTTTCTGAAATATAATATATATTAGAGTAGATATTAGATTAGATATGATATGAATTTAATGAATTTGAATAAAATTTTTAAGTTCGATAAAAAACAAGTTGAACTCAAATTTAATTTTTCAAAGTTTGAACTTGACATGAATATAAAATAAAATAAAATTTTTTAAATATATTTATTAAGTATATTATAATTATATGTACATAAAATATTATTGATTAATAAACATGATTATATATTTAATATAAAAATTGAAATATAAATTTTGACAAATAAAATTAAACTTCAAAAGAACTAAAAGATAAAAAATAAATAAATAAAAATTAAAATACTAAAAAATAAATAAAATAATATTCAAATTAATCTAATCAGTTTCGAGTTTGTAATATAAAAATAAAAAATAAGTTTGGATTAAAAATCAAACTTGAATATTTGGATCAAATAACTTAAACTTGCATGTAAGTCGTTATTATCTGCGTTAAACCTGATTCGAACCTGGCCAAATCCGCTCATGATTAAGTCTACTGATCAGAACAGTGATCAAACAACTCACACAACGACACGTGGTGGTCGCGGCTCAATATCCGGTGGAACAAGACGGACAAGACGGAAGGCGTTGCTGGCTAGTAACCAATCTGCTATCCCGCAAAGAGACAAAACCCTAGTTGAAAGAAGGCTCGGATTTGAAGAGGGAAAGGGAAAGAAACCGGAGAAGCAAATCGTGTCTGCACTGTGAGGATCACTTCTTTTCATTCAGCTTTGTTTTTTTAAATATTTATTCTCTTTTTTTTTTTGCTAAATATTTATTCTCTTTGCTTTTACTTTCCTGATACAATTAAATGTCAGTACAGTCCTTAGTTTGGTTCTTTCTACCGTTGTTTTTTTGCCATTGGTCTATTAGATACGTTATTATTTTGTTCATGTGACAGTGATTTAACCCATGTTTTTGACTTGTTGACCTAAAACTATGTGATAAGCATGGCTATGATAATCTGAGTTGGCCCAGAACCTTTGTTTTATTTTATTAGTTTATTTCTACAAGTGTGCCATTTGACTTGATTTTTTCCTTGCAAACCATGAATTATAGATTTCTTCATATGTGTTTATACTTATATGTGAGAAATGTAAAATTAATTCACCAAAAAAAAAAGAAATAAAAAATTAAGATAAAAAAAATGTAAAATGTATTTTTTTAATTATTTGTTAGGTTTAAAAAGTAAGATTTGACACGATAAAAGCTTTAATCATGAAAAGATATACTACAAATCAAGTGTTCAGACTTCATTTATGAATTTATACATTTGGATAAGATTTGTCATTATAAAAATTATAAAATCAAGTTTACAATAACAATCATAACACAAGTTTATAATTTTTCACAAATATATAAATAGATGAAATATGGTAGTTTAAATTTAAGTGACATCCCCCTTTGATGAGATATAGTGAAAATCACAAATAATAATTTTTTAAAATTTTTTAAGTGAAAATAGTTCATTAAATATTATCAAAGTATTGAAATATTTAAAATAATTTTTCAATATGCGAATTCTCTCATATTTTATTAAAAACTAAATATGAATACTTTTTAAAGAACAATAAAATATAAAAACTGCATGTGTCATGTTTTATATGCATGCATCTTAATTATGAAAAATGAATATGAATTTTTCGATAATGAGATGTTATGAAATTTAAAAGTAATGATTTCTAATTGATTTTTAGGTGAGAGAAGTTTACTAAATATTATCAGAGTATTAGAATATTTAATGTAACTCTTCAATAATATTGATTTTTAAAAAGATAATAAATAATTTTTTTTATAAAAAATGCACCTACATCATTCAAAACATGTTTGTAATATATGCACCCATGTAATTTCAAAGTGTAAATGTTCAAACGATGAGATATTATAGGAATCACAAGTAGTGATTCCTAATTAATTTTTAAGTGAGAGAAGTCGATTAAATATTATCAAAGTATTAGAATATTTAGTATGAGTTTTCAATAATGCAAATTCTTGTTTAAGATAAATAAAGTCTTTTTTTTGAAAAAAAAGAATAATAAAAATACATGTGCATCATTTATAGTATGTTCGCCTTATGTGCATCTATGTGTAATTATAAAAATAAATATGAATTTTTTTGATGATGAGATTTTTTTTTTGAAGTCATGATGAGATTTTATAAAAATCGCAAATAGCGATTTTTAAGAAATTTCTAGATAAGAATATTATTTCAAATATTATCAAAAGTGTTGGAGCATTTGATTTAATATTTCAATACAAAAAGGTTCACACTTATTTTCAAAAAATAAAATTTAACTTTTTAAAATAAAGAAATGATTTTGGCAAATAATAAAAATGCTTTGAAAAAAAGTAGAATAAAAAGGAAATTATTTTTAAATATTAATTTAATACCACTTTATTAAAACTAAATAATAACATTTGATTAAGATGATATCGTTTTATAACGGTGCTATGAGAGTGCTAATCCTTCTCCACATGTAGTCGTACTGTCAAACCCAAATCTTGTTTTCGTATATCAAAATTGTTTTTTTAATAAAACTTAATCAATTTTAAAGTTTTGTTAAAATGACAAAGTTTTTTTAAGTGGCCAATCATATTTAGTCAAAACACATTGGTGGGGATTCTCTATTTTTATTTTTTCAAAATTGTCGAGTTTTTGAGTCTCCGGATAACTTCGTTACGACACGCATCATGTCTAGCATTGCTAAGACTAATTGTCACTTTCTTAATAGTAATTTAAAGGTCTGAATTAATTAGAAGTATTATATTTTTATCGTGTTTGTTTCATATTAAATCATATAAAAAACAAAAATTATAATTTTACAATTCAGATATACACATCAAATATCAAATCAATTTTTCATTTTTTTAAAAAAATTCGAATATAGTTTTTGATGAAATTGTAGCCTTGTTATTTTTTTTTATCTGATTTCATACTATTTTTATGTCATATCACAATTATAAGGTCTGGGTCAACATATTGATATCTTTAAAAATTTATCTAAGATTTATTTAAATTTATTAATAAAATGAAAATATACTTATATTAATATTTCAAAATTAGATATGGTAAACTTTGGCTTCAAGAGATGATAATTGATTTGTTATTCTTATTTTTGGGTAGGTGGTGGAACCAGCTATAAAGGCATTTCTATCCACCTGAGAAGATCAGGCGAAGGCGGCTGAATCCACCGTCAAGGCCTTACAGAAATTAGAAGAAGAGATTCGTGGAAAAAGGTTCTTTGAAGGAGCAGAGATTAGGTTTCTTGATAGCGTAGAAGGGTGGATGGCGCATTGGCTTCCGATTGTGGAGGAAATCGGTGGCTTCAAGGCGATGGATTCAACCAAATTTCCTTCCTTCCATTTATGGACTAAAGAGTTTTTGCAAATTCCAACCATTCAGCAAGACCTTCCCTCATCTGATCAACTGCACAATGCCTTAGATGCGTTCCAAAGGGCTATGTTCCTGTTAGGGAAACAATGAAAATAATCCATTGATAAAGCGTTTGATGTAATTTGATCTGTTTAAAGAGCTAGACTTTTTTTTTTTTTCAATAAGAAATGCTTTGATCAATTTTATGTAAATTTAATAATTTTAAACACAATGAAAAAATAATATAAATTAAAAGTTTTGGTAAAATTGTATAAGGACTTGGTAAAAATTAAAATATTTATTTTTTATTTGATATGACGATATGAATTATGATTTTGACATGTATTTGTGATGGCAATTATGATTTCAGAGTTGCTAAATACAGTAACCTTTTTGCTGTTGTATAAATAAAATGGTTGTATGAAAAAAAATGGTTGCATTTACAATTTTTCTCTCTAATAAAGCCTTGTTTATGCATTCTCTCTCTTTTAATGCCGATTTTTTTTCTTAGTAAGGATTTTTTAATCTCTCTCCAAATGATCTTAAAAACTCAATCCACGTCAAAATGGTGCATTCAAATAAAGGACAGTTTACGTTCAATTATTGGCGACCAAAGCTTATTAAAGACTGTCAGAAAAGACGAGAAAATGGACAAATAAAAAAGTACCAGTAGTCTTTTTTTATAGTAACTTTTGCTAATGGATCATAATGCTATTTGGAATTTGGAAGTCTACTTTACTTGGTGCTACAATTAATCTATCAATATTCATAAACTTGGGTCTTCTTCTTACCATCAAAATTTCAGCACTTGTTCTTTCAAAAAAAAAAATCAGTACCTGTTCTCCTTAGTAGCATTTAGAAAAAAAAAACATGGCAGATGGAGAAAATTTGAAGCTTTTGGGGACAAGGCACAGCATGTTCACTCAAAGAGTTGTATGGGCACTGAAGTTGAAGGGCATAGATTATGAGTTCATAGAAGAAGACCTTGTTAATAAGAGTTCATTGCTGCTGGCAGTGAACCCAGTTCACAAAAAAGTCCCGGTGCTTATTCATGGTGGAAATCCGATAATCGAATCGAAAATCATCCTGGAATACATTGATGAAACATGGAAGGAAAGATCTCTGTTGCCTCAGCATCCTCAGGAGAAAGCTTATGTTCATTTCTGGGCTGCATTCATTGATGAGAAGGTGATTACCCCAACTAATTAATTTCTTTGCTTAACTCTGAAAAACTAAGCAACCATGGTTAGCTTCTGTTTCTTTTAATTTACTTTTATATTAATTTCTGAAGTAAAATCTCGAGTATTAGTTCAAATAATCACGTATTCATTTTAAATGTGTAAAAATTCTATATAAAAAAGTCAAATTTCAACATCTGCATTTTTTTTTCTTTTCTAACTATAGATCTCAATTATATAAAAAAATATGTATCATAATTAAATAATTATTTTTTTGGAAAGCATATATGGATTGATTGTTTACTTGAGCATTTGATCAAACACTTATTAGAACCTTTGATGTAGTTGATGGAAGCATCAAAGAAAGCATTTGCTTCAACAGGAGATGACCAAGTGAAGGCGATTGAATCTACAGTGGAGGCCTTACAATTACTAGAACAAGAGCTTCATGGAAAGAAATTTTTTGGTGGAGATGAAGAAATAGGGTATCTTGACATAGTAGCAGGATGGATTGCATATTGGTTCCAGTTTATTCAGGAAGTTGGTGATTTCAAGGCAATGGATTCTACAAAATTTCCTTGTTTAGATTCATGGACCAAAAATTTCCTACAGGTTCCAATCATTGCGCAAAACCTTCCCCCGTCTGATGAATTGCGCAACGTCTTTGGTGCGATCAGAATGGCCATGTGCTCCAAATAATTATAGAAATACATAATTATATCGTTTTTTAATAAATCGAATTGTATCATTTGGTGGTTATGTGTTTCAAATAGTTATAAAAAAACATATTAAGTCGACATTGTAATAAATCGAATCGTATCGTTCAATATATAATATTGAATGGTTTATTTCATTTGATGTATATGTTTATTTCATTTGATACATATTTAACATGTTGTGAATTGTGATGATTATCTGTATTTGTGATTTTTAATCCATGTCGTATTGTATTTGTCAATTTTTATTTTGATCTCTTTTTGTAAAATGTTTCCCGCATAATCTAAGATAATTATAATGTCAGAGATGAAAGGGTGGTCTGCAGTCTTCATCAAAGCTAACCGAAAGATATCCCTATAAACTTTAAAAAAAAAAAAAAACAAATACATATCATCAGCAAGGAGGGAAAAATTGACATTGTTTCATCGGATTTATCCCGCCAGGACTAAAACCCAAAGACAAATTAATTTTTCAGACATAGAGTAGATTGATCTCAATAAGGGAAGAATTTGAATGTGAAACAATTAATTGTCAAACAATTTTCTAATCATTGCTTAGTCTGCTCAAATGGTAAATGTTGAAATTTATGATGAATAAGTGTGGTTTTAGTTTGTAAACTTTTCCAGATGTACATAGAAAATATGAACATTCATTTTTCTTTACTTTCTAGTCTTGCGATTTTTGACTGACATTAATCATAAATATCATTTAAATTTTAAGTTCAACATTAGATAGATAATAGAAATTTTAGTCGATTTTCGTTTATATTGATAATAAAATTTAAAAATTGTTAAAAAATAATAAAAAATCTAGCATTTATTTCCCTGTTTCACATGGGGTTAATATTTGATCTGAACTGATTATATTTTAAAAGCATAAAAATATGATCAAATTAAGTCGCACCATGAATTATAATAAATTCATGAGATCAAGATTTTGTATAAAAAATTTAGAAATTAATTGCATGAAACCAACTTTTTTTTTTTGATGATTTTGCATCAAAATATTAAGTGTTAGAACCAAGTTCACAGAGCCTAAACAATGTAGTATATGTCAACACATTAAAATAATAAGAAAACCCTTTTCACAACAAATTTACAGCTTCCATGACATCATCCAAAAACAAAATAAACATCAAATCATAAATAGAATATATATTTAGCCTAATAAAGATCGCGAGTTTATTATTTTAATGATCACATGTTTATCATTTTACTTTTAGGTCTTATGCCTATTGAAAATTAATATTGGATTTGTTTTAAAAAACACTATCAACCAAAAACGGGAGACATGCCATTACAATATCCATTAAATAAATATTGAAAGATACGAGTAATGGCAGTGTTAACGTGATATCTTTCTTTTTTCTTTAGTTAATTTTTTTTCAATGGGATGTTGATGTGATTTTAAATTAATTGAACGGAATATAAACAATTTTTGTTGTGCTTGTGAACTATTCATTTATTTTCAGGGTTGTTCGTATTCGATATAGAAATTTTACTCTAAGTTTGAGTTCTATTCATTTAGATATATATATATATTAGGATATTGAAGATGGGTACAAAATCGGTTCATTAAGTTAAACATATTTGTTTCTAAACATTAAACGAGCATGTTTATAAAAAATTAAAAATGTGTTCAATAAACAAATCATAACTAAATAAATTTAAACAAATAATTATACATGCATAACATATATTTACTATCAAATTGAGAAATCTACAAAAAAATCAAAATAAAAAACATATAATATTTTTGTTATTATAGAACAATAAACAAAATTTAAACAATTTATATATGTACAAATTTTTATGAATTTGTTCGTAAATATAAATGAATTAAATAGATCTATGTTTGTGTGCGGTCCTTTAATAAACGAATTTTAAAATGTTTAATAAACCAATTTTTATTCTTGGGATAAAGTTTATAAGTACCTCAGATAAAAAAAATAAAATTATAAACTACCTCCGCTGGGGAAAAAACTCAATAATCATGCCACGTGTATTACCTCTTGTCAATAAATTAGAAACCTAAATAGACAAATAACAGTTGAACTTACAAGCCCAAAAATTATTATAGGTGTTAATGTTATGGAAGTTAAACATGTAATCAATCATTATGTCTATCCGAGCATATCTAATAGCTTAAAATAAATTTTGAGTATTTAACTTAATAATTGATGTTTTTACTCGTATATTTAAAGAATCGGATTCACTTTTTTTTCAAAATTATAATAAAAAAAAACTATAAACTCCAACACAAATTTAACGTCACCATACTCTCACTGATCTTAATATTGCCATGCAACTCCTGTAAATGCATTAGACAAGCTAACAAAGACTTAAGACACTTTTCTTAAGAAAATCAAACCCACCCAATTATATATTTTCCCTCCTCAATATATAATTGTCACCTGCCTCAACTAATCTTGAAAGAGCCCACCACTTAACCAAAAAAAAAAAAAACTGCCCAACACAACAGTTATGGAACCCATAGGCCTTAACTGTACAATAATCGCTACATTCCAACTTTCTTCCTCTCTCTGACTCTCTCTCTCTCTTCTCTGTGTCTCTGGTCTCTAATTATTTCCTTTTGTTCCCGGAAAAGTGAAGTTTAGGCAATGGAGGCACAATCAAGAAAATGGATGATACTAGTTGCAGCAACATGGATACAGGCTTTTACAGGGACAAACTTCGATTTCGCATCCTACTCTTCAACATTGAAATCAGTTCTTGGGATATCTCAGGTTCAACTCAATTATTTGTCTGTTGCTTCAGATATGGGGAAGGCATTTGGTTGGTGTTCTGGGGTGTCTCTAATGTATTTGCCATTGTGGGTCGTCATGTTCATGGCTGCCTTCTTCGGGCTTTTTGGCTATGGTGTTCAATGGCTTGTAATCAAACAAGTCATTACCCTGCCTTATTTCCTGGTAAGCTCCCAATCCTTAAAAACTATGATTTTACCAAGGATTGGAATAACATTACATGAGAAGGAAAATGCTTCTTGTTTCCTTTGTTTTAACTTGAATCTATACTTGTCTAAATTTCCTGGTTTCTGCTTTCTGGGATTGTTGAACTGTTTCTAGTGAATTTTGCAGTTGTATTTTTTCCTTTGCTTTCAATTTTTCTTCTCTATTCAGGATCTCCTGCTTTCCTTCAATTTTTTTCTCTTGTTCCCAGGGGTAGTAGGAGGTTTTTCTTGTAATTAAAGTTACCAAAGATCAAGCAATCTACCAATACACCATCACATGGCTGTGGGCAAATAGGAGGGGTATACTATCTTTGACTCCACACAAAACAAAACATAGCCAGAACCTGAAGTTTGCTCCTAGTAAATCTAACAATGCAAGTTAGTTTGGAAAATGGAAAGTGAAATGACCACATCTTATTCAATTAGGTGGGGGGTTGTAGTTGATTGTTGAAGTAACAGGGATGATTTTCAAAACCTTTAGAATCCTTTGAAAGCCCACTCCCACAGTAGTTATTATGAGGAAGCCAGTCCAATACCAAGATAATGATTACCAGCCTTTTTGTGTTCGATTGCTTTCCCAACCAATTTCTGTCAGAATCCCATATTTTAGTTAATAACAGTTAGACAAATAGTAGGAGAGCAGTCCAATTCTTTCTGCTGGAATTAACCACATATAGGTGCAGTACTTGATTACTTAATTTAGCTGAATCTTTGTTAATTAGATCATTCTAGAAGCAATTATCAGAGACTTCACCTAATACTTTTAGTGCATATTTTGGTCAGAAATGAATGTTTCCATGATTTGTTTATTCAAAGTTAGCTTTTTGGGTAAAATTCTCTTGAAGACTATCTCAAACAAGAATATTTTTCGATTTTGAAGACATTTTCTCATTGAAAGAAAGTTAGGATGTTTAATTTAATGTGACAAAGATCAGAAAAGAACTTGTTTCTGGTAAAGGTAATATGGGATTTTATATTGAATTACTGTGTTTAATTCAGATAAACAAATGCTTGGTATCTAAGGATCAGTTAGTCCTTGTATGATGCGATTGAAAACCACCAGTAAATTTTATTTGGACAGTCTGCTAGGCAAGCAGGCAACTTTCCATTCCAACCTACCTGCCTTTCTTGCATTGGCAGCGTGGGCTTATCTCCTGTACTCCAGGAATCACCCTTAACTTGATAAAATTTATTCAAAAATTAACATTGCAATATGCCAGACAGCACAGCTTATGCTAGAAAATTGCTGCAATACGTTTTTATTAAAGAGAAATAACTAAACATTCTTCATATTTAACATGAAAAGGAAAATTTGCATGGCATAAATAGGAAATGAATGAAATAGAATGATAACAGTTCCCTCGTTTGCAGTCTACGAATAAAATTACTTCATTTATTGTATCTGTATTCCACCATAAAAGATGCCTCAGGAATTGAGGTTGTTTCCATGCTACATCCTCTCTATTTGCAGAAACAACCAGGAGAGAAGGACCAAAGAGGTCTAATTCCACTCTGCAAAAGCCTTTGATCCTTAATTAAGTGAAGATACTTGACCATTGAGCCAAAATTTACAATTCTACAGTCTACACTGACATTACTGAGTGCATTACTTTATTTCTTTGATAGAAATTCTACTGAATCTATTACTTGCACTATATGGTACCTATCTGTGCATGGTACATTATTCTATGACTCTTTTCGATCCTGCAAATCCATCATCCATGGCTACTTCACAATTTGTTCTAATATGGTTAACAGAATCTAAACATAGTTCCTCCTAATCAATTATTAAAAGTTTAGCTCTCCCACATCTGTCCCTGTCACCGCCTCTCTATCTCCATGCCTGCACCCAAACAAATTTGACAAAGAGTTGATGAAAAATACACCGGCGGGAAAAGAGGGAAACAGATACATTAGTAAAAGCTTTTGATTAGTACTGAGATACCATTCCACTGCAAACTAATTGTGTTTTGACGTGAATTCATGGCAGGTGTTTTTCCTGTGTTTGGTAGCTGGTTGTAGCATCTGTTGGTTCAACACAGTATGCTTTGTTTTATGCATCAGAAATTTCCCAACCAATAGGGCACTTGCTTTGTCCCTCTCCATCGGTTTCAATGGTGTAAGTGCTGCAGTTTACACTTTACTTGCCAATGCAATAAACCCTGATGATGACACCCTCTATCTCTTCTTAAATGCACTTGTGCCTCTTCTTGCATCCAGCTTAGCTTTCATCCCAATCCTCCGCCAACCACCTTTGCAGCTTCTGTCCACTTATGCTACTAGTTGGGATAACTTCATTTTCATTATCCTCAATGTTTTAGCTGTTATCATTGGCCTATATCTTCTTCTTTTAAATTCACTTTCATCTGAAGCATTAAGGGCACGCATTCTCCTGGTGGGTGCGTTAATCCTACTGCTCCTACCTATGTGTTTACCTGGCATTGTCTGTGGTAAGAACTGGGCTCATCGTACTATCCAGACGAGCTTTTTTCTTGATGGTTCAACCTTTGGCTTGGTTGACCTTGATGACCTTGAGCTTGATAAGGAATTGATTGGAAGTGATGAAGATAAAAGCTTGAGTGTTGATCCATTTTGTGTAACAAACAAAGGAGGAGAAGGGATTTTTGGGAAGGTAATGGAGAAGGGCAGGATAACAATGCTAGGTAAAGAACACCCTGCAAGATTGCTAGTGCGCCAATGGGATTTCTGGCTATATTATGCGGCCTATTTCTGTGGAGGGACAATAGGGCTGGTTTATAGCAATAATCTAGGACAGATTTCACAATCACTCGGATACTACTCCAAGATTAGCACAGTTGTGACTCTCTACTCCTCTTTCTCGTTCTTTGGTCGTTTGCTTTCTGCTGCCCCAGATTTCATGCATGAGTATGTATTTACTGCAAATAGTATAGATACATATATGCTGCTTAGAAGAATGCATCAACATCAAAGAATAAGCATCACTTTATTATCTTCAGAATTCATTAAGTAGAGGAAAGGCATCTCCAGCAAATTTGCATCCCTTTGCATGGAAAATGCCCTAACTCTTTTAGTTGAACCTAAGGCCATTCTTAGAGTTTTATAGTTATTGAATATACATGTGTAGAACTGGGAGGCAAATTCTCTTAAAGTTGCTTCATAATTGAAGAGTGAATTCTAGTGTAAAACTAATCTTGCAATTGACCACAAGGCCTTACTAGAATTCATCTTTGAAGAATTTTTGAGTAAAAAATTTTCAACTTGACTTCCATTGTTCCATGTAGGCTTTTAACTCAAAGTAATGAAAGCTTAAATATCTTACGAATGCAGCAAGGTGAACTTTGCAAGGACTGGGTGGCTAGCAGTTGCTCTGGTGCCCACACCAATAGCCTTCTTTTTGCTGGCTGCATCAGGAAGCGAGGCAGCAATGCATGCTAGCACATGCATGATTGGAATAAGCTCCGGTTTCGTATTTTCAGCAGCAGTATCCATCACATCAGAGCTATTCGGGCCTAACAGTGCTGGCGTGAACCACAACATCCTCATCACCAACATTCCCATCGGATCACTCCTCTACGGTCTCCTTGCAGCTTTAGTATATGATTCTAATGTGAAGAGTTCTATCGAGGAAAACATTTTGGAGGAAGCAATGGTGTGCATGGGCAGGGAGTGCTATCTGCAGACATTCATATGCTGGGGATGCATTTCCCTCTTAGGCCTAATCTCAAGTGTTCTGCTTTTCTTAAGGACCAGGCTTGCTTATGACCACTACGAAAGGAACAGAAGTCAAGCACAGTTTTCATAGACTATGAAGTAAAGCCTCCCCTCCCTCCTCTTTACTTTCCTTTCATGGGATCTCATACTGGCCTAATGCACTTAAAAGGGTTCAATGATTTCCAAGAAAATTGGGAAAATCATATATTCAACTAACAAAATGTCTATCTCCCCTCAGACCAGGCAGGGCAAATGTTTCTAACGAACAATAGAATGAAGAAAATTAGTTAGATTATGAATCGTGGAATGCACTATTGTAAATTTCAAGACATACATACCACATTTTATCTAGTTTTGACCAATCTTGGTTGAAGCATTGTCTATTCTCACAGTTTCGCTTTCTTCTTTTGGCCAAATATTTTCACGGCTTACCGTTGTTTTATAGCTCAAATCACGCAATTAATTTACAGAAGTTGGTAAAATTTTAATTTTTTAAAATTATTATTTTATTTAAGTTTTAAAAGTTTTAGATCATGAATAGTCTTATTTTAAAGTTGTTATTAAATAGTTGATTTAATTCTCTTGCATTTTGTTTAATAATGGAAATTTAATAAATTTTTAGGATAGATAAAAATTTTTTCTGGTGATAAGATTTTATAGAAATCGCAAATAGCAATTTTTCAAAAATCTTTAGGTAAGAGAAATCATCAAAATGCTACAAAAAGTATTAGAATATTTAGTTTGATTATTCAATATACAAATATTTATTTATTTTAAAATAAATGTGAATAATTTAAAAAAAGGATAAAAAATAAAAATTGCATGTGCACCATGTATTAAATACTTGCACCATATGCATTTATCTTAATTATAAAAATAAAGGCAAATATTTTGATTATGAGATGTTACAAAATCAACAAGTAGTGATTTATAACTAATTTTTAGGTGAGAAGAATCCATTAAATATTATCAGAGTATTGAAATATTTAATGTGATTTTTTTTAAATATACGGGTTCTTGTTTATTTTATTAAAAAAGTAAATATGGATAATTTTTAAAGAACAATAAAAAATAAAAATTGCATGTGCATCATGTATTAAATGCTTGCACCATATGAATTTATCTTAATTAATAAACATGAATTTTCCAATGATGGGACTTTATGGAAATCACAAGAAGTGATTCCTAACTAATCTTTGGGTGAGAGAAATCTACTAAATATTAACAGAGTACTAGAATACTTAGCGCAATTTTTCAATAATGCAAATTTTTGTTTTATTAAAAATGAATGATTATTCTTTTAAAAAATAAAAAATAAAAATTACACGAGCATCATTTGTTAAATGTTTGCATTATATGCATCCATATTTAATTACAAAATAATTTTGAATTTTTTGGAGGATAAGGATCTATAGAAATCACAAGTAGCGATTATTAAGAAATTTTTAGGAGAGAATATTATTTCAAATATTACCAAAAGTATTAAAGTATTTGATATAATTTTTCAATTAAAAAAAGGGTTCACATTTATTTAAAAAAATTCGTTTTTAATATAAAAATAAAAAAAGATTTGGAGAAATAAATAAAATTTGTGGCAATAAAAAGAAAATTATTTTTATAACAATTTTATTAAAAATTAAAAGTGATTAAGATGGTATTGTTTTTAATGGGCTCCACAGGGATGTTAATCCTTCCCATATATGTAATCACATTCTCGAACCTGACTTGGTTTTTGTTGACCCTAAAATTGTCTTTTAATAAAATTTAATTAATTTTAAGATTTTATTAAAAAGATAAATGTTTTTGGGTGGTCAATCACACCTAATAAAAGAGACTAGTGGTGACCTCTTATTTTTTATGTTTTCAAAATCATCAAGCGATCGAATCCGTAAACGAAATCGTGACTATACATATTTTGAAGAAAAGAAAAATTACATTGTGCAAGCCCATTTAGTTGTTATAATAAAAAGAAAATATATGAAGAATAAATTGTATGTAGACCTATTCATGGGTTGGCTCTAAGTAGGTTATTAACATATTACATTCAAGTCCAAACTTGATTGGAACAAAATGTTTGGGCTTGTTTTTCAGCCTAAGTCAGTTATATATGAAAAGAGAGGAGGGATCAAATTACATAAATGTAAAATAGTTTGTTTTACATTATTTTTATAGCTTTATGTAAAATTAATAGTTTTACAATACAATTGTTTAGATTAACAACTTACTCGTACCATCATGCATGTAAAATTTTCTAGTTGATTTAATAACCTTAGCATTTCGATCAAGAATAGCATGTTTTTTTTAATATATTTTAACGGTTGAAAATTTATTATTATCAAATTAATAGTTAAACATTTTCAATTAACTTGAAATTTGATATGCATAATCTACTTGAATAGAGTATAATATTCAACAAAAGGATTAAAAATATAATTTATATAAAAAATAAAATGATGTAAAAAAATTTAATTTTACATTATATAATGAATCCCTTCTAGTGTGTGTGTATATATATAAATATATATTTATATAAATAAAGCCCAGGCCTGATCCAACTCGGTTTCATCTCGAAGTTGTATGTCTATAAGGCCAATTCCAATAATCAATAAAATAAGCTAATTTAATTCATGTTTAACTTCATTTATTAAGAGTTAACATATATTTTTTTTGAAAGAAAAATTGAAATATATTATCATGGAACGTTGGTTTTATATATGTCTTTAAATTTTAATTATGATGATGATGATGATGATGATGATGATGATGAAGAATTTAGAGGTGATCATGGGCGGGTTCAGGCCGAGATTAACCCACATAATAATGGCTTATGTGCAAGCCCAAGCTCGGTCTGGCCCAGAAATTCGAGCTTGATTTTTAGTCCAGACCCTTTTTTTAATTTTACATTGCAAGTTTGAGCCTAATCCGGCAGGTCGAATATTATTTTATTTATTTTTATTACTTTAATTTTTGTTTATTTATTTTTATTCTTTTAGTCCTTTTTAAGTTTAATTTGATTTGTCAAAATTTACATGTATTGTTTTCATATTAAATATATATAATTATGTTTATTAATCAATAATGTTTTATGTAAATATAATTACAATATATTTAGTAAATATATTTTTTAAAAAATTAATTTTATTTATCTTTCAAGTCGGGCTGGACCGAAACTCGAGCTTCGAAGAGTTAAGCCCGAGCCTGGCTCGTTTAAAATTATTGTTTAAAACCGTTAAATACATCTCATATTTTTGTTCAAACTCAAACAAAATTTAAAAGACCTTTAAACTTGAGTGAATAACCATACCTTTGTGTAGGTCTATTGATGATTGGACATATTGGTTTACACTTTTTTTAATTCATTTTCATTTCCATTTTAGTGGCTTAATTGACTTCCCAGGCCAACTCACAGTTTGCCAGCTGTAACGATGCTATTACTTTACTGACAAATTCAAGCCTTTTTTATTTTAAAATTTTAAAGCCATTAGGATGTCGACTGAAAGTGTAGTAGGCTTTTTTTTAGATAAAAATTTTAATTTTTTTTATGGATTATTTTTTGGTCAAAATAATTTTATTATAGATTAATACTAAACTTTATTATCATAACTTTAATATTTCAATTGGTGAGGGTCTCATTTGAATTTTAAATAACAAAATTAGGATCTAATCCGATTTTTTTCAAATTTCAATTTTTAAATATAAGTTTATCAAATAAATTTAATATTTTATTTAAAGTTATTCAAAATTCGAATTCAACTTTGATTTTAATTGAATTGTTCAACCCATTAATAGGTTTAAATATAAGGAACTCTTGCAATTTGGATACAGATGTACCAGTGGCTACTATCCGCTCTCAAGTTAGGCAGAAAGGGTTGAAGAAGAGCAATCACTCATTTTTAAAATCAGCATTCTTGAGATACAATCACTCATTTTTAAAATCAGCATTCTTAAGATCAAAGGAAGGAGGATGAATCAAGATAATTTTGAGTCAAAGTTCTAGATTTTTGTTCATCCCTCATTGAAATAATATCTCGGCGTTTGCAACATTAAATTGGTATATCTACTATACGATCATTAACTAAAATGTGTCTATGGTTAACTAATTGGTGGACTTGAGGAATAGTCGAAGCCATACCTAATCGAAAAAGGATGTTATCCATAGAGGGATATTTTAAAATCTTTATTCTTCAATAGGTGTAGTTTTAAGCGTATTTTTCTAAATAAGATATTTTAAGCCACATCAACTTCTTCCTTTGAATCTTTTTCTTATTTTTTGTCCTATGATTAAAAAGATTAGACATACAGAAATTTTTGACAATTGACTGAGCCTAATCCAATTTTTTCAGAGAATTTCATAGAAAAAGAGAGAGGGCATTCTTGATTTTCTAAGTTAATATATTGCCCAGTGGCTGCTATGTTCTAATAGTTGATGCCTGTTATTTCCATTTTAAATGGAAAGAGTTTTGTAAGAGCTTTATTTTTTTTGAAATGGTAAGACTTTTATTAATAATTAAGCATGCATACAATCGGAGAGAACCACTATCATTATATTCTCTGAGCAGGATTCTACCCAGTGTTAAGTTTTAGTGCATGTGTAAGCTAGTAGGGATAAGCAATGAGCTGCTCTATTGGCTTCTCGATTGACATGTTCCAGTTTGCATGCGAGGAAGTGACTGCATTCATTTTTCGCTGTTTGAATCAAGTTCCCTATCTTGCTGAAATTTTGCATCTTGTCCTTTATGCTGCGAATGATGCCCAAAGCATCTCCTTCAAGGCATATTCTACGAAACCCCATATCCTTGCTGAATTTCAAAGCTTGAACTGCAGCGTAAGCTTCTGCTACCTCTGGGTCTTTGATGTTCTGAAGTTGTTCGTGTGATGCTCCCATTATTTCTCCATTTTCATTCCTGGCTAAGATACCTACAACACCGATACCTTCCTCAGTTTTGCACCCTCCATCAAAGTTAACTTTTATGAACCCCAATGGTGGCTTTTGCCATGATGTATGAAGTATGGGTGGGACATGCTGCACTTTATGTTGTTGGGCTTGTTGATACTCCTTTAAGTAGTCAGTTGCAAAAGTAGCAATATGATGTGCGAGGCGAGTTTTAGTAGCCATGACTTCATCGTTCCTGCTATTCCAAATGGCCCAAAGGAGCATGATACCTGCTTCGAATGATTGTTGATCTGACTGGAGTGAAATATGCAGCAGCCATTCCATTGCATTAAGCTCTGTATCTTGCAACCAAGTGTTTGCTAAGGAGGATGTATTCCAGACTGCGATTGCTTTTGGGTAGTCGCGGATGGCATGAATGAGAGTTTCGTCTCTTGTGTTGCATCGAGGACAGGTGGCAGTTGGGAGAATTTTCCTCTGACATAGGTTGGCATTGCATGGGAGGATTCCGTGGCACAACCTCCAAGCAAACATCTTGATCTTGCTAGGAAGGTTAGTTCTCCATAAATTTTTCCAAAAAACTTGTTTCAAGTCTTCCATAAACTTTCCAGTGTCTGGATGGTCCCCGATTTGCTACAAGAGAGCTCTATATCCACTCCGGACTGTGTATACTCCGATTTTTTCCAGATCCCACACTAATGTGTCTGCGTAGTCGGCTCTGCTTAGGGGCATAGAAAGGATGCTGTCTATTTCTTGCTGTGTAAAGAGGCTGTTAAGTAAGGTGTTGTTCCAGTGAAGGGTCGAGTCTTCTAAGATAAGCTCATTGACAGATGTAATGGTGTTAGCATCACTGGGTGATGATATTGGTTTGAAATGAGGCATAATTGGTATCCATCGGTCTTGCCAAATGTGAACCTTATCACCATTACCAATCCGCCATCGGATGCCTTCGTCCAAGACTGCTCGACTTGCTAGTATACTTCTCCAGGTGTAAGAAGGATTCTAGCCCACTTTTGCATTTATGAATGAAGTTATGGGAAAATACCGAGCTTTGAGGACTTTATATAAAAGGGAAGAGGTGTTGTGAATTAGCTTCCAACCTTGTTTGCCCAACAAAGCTAAATTGAACTTTTCAAAGTCTCTAAAGCCCAAGCCACCATTTTGCTTTAACTGGCACATTTCCTTCCAATTTATCCAGTATATGCCCTTACCCGAACTGCCCCCTTTCCACCAATAGCTGCTCATGATACTGTTGAGCTCTTTGCAAAACATAAAAGGGAATTGAAAGCATTGCATAGCATAGGTTGGGATGGCCTGCGTGACAACCTTGATGAATACCTCTTTGCCAGCTTGGGACAGCCATCTCCAATTCCATGAGTGAATTTTTGCCTTCATTCGGTTCTTGATTTCAGCAAAGGCCATTTTTTTGTTCCTTCCCACTATGGTTGGGAGTCCAAGATATTTCTCTGGGCTTGAAGAAGTTGCAATATCGAATATCTCTTGGAGCAAGTTCTTTGTCTGATCACAAGTATTGGTGCTATAAAATAGACCGGACTTCTGGTAGTTGATTTTTTGCCCCAACCTTTTTTCATATAGCTCAAGTGTGCGTCTCACGTTTTCACCCTCCCTCTGGTTTGCTTTAATGAAGAGCAAACTGTCATCGGCGAAAAATAAGTGAGTGACTCGGGGTCCTAGTCTGCTGGCCCTGACTCCACTGAGCAATCCATGTTGCTGCGCTTGTAATAACATGCTTGAAAGTCCTTTTGTGCACAACAAAAATAGATAGGGTGACAAACGATCTCCCTGTCTTAAAGCTCTCTTTGGAGTGAAAATGTTAGAGGTATACCCATTAAGCACAATAGAGAAAGAGACTGATGTGATGCATTTCATAATAAGGTTAACCCGGTCATTGCATAAACCCAATTTTATCATGATTGCAGCTAGAAAATTCCATTCTACTCTGTCAAAGGCTTTGCTCATATCAAGTTTTATCGCCACATATCCTTCTTGGCCTTTGGTTTTTGACTTTAGGGTGTGCAAGAGCTCATATGCCACTAACACATTGTCCGAAATTAGTCTGCCCGGAACGAAAGCACTTTGATTATCGCTAATGCATACAGGTAATATTTTTTTCAATCTATTAACCATGGCCTTATCAATAATTTTATAAATTACGTTGCACAAACTAATTGGACGAAAATGTGTCATATCTCTAGGGTTTTTTTATTTTCGGAATAAGGATAAGGTTTGTATGATTTATGCTCTCTAAGTTTCCTTTCCCATTTAGAACAAACAAACAATAGTTGGTAATATAGGAACCGATACAATGCCAATAATTATGATAAAAGATAGCAGGCATACCATCGGGTCCTGGGGCTTTTGTAGGGTGGATTTGTTTGACTGCTTTATGAATCTCCTCTGCTGTGAAGTCCTGCATGAGAAAATCATTCATCTGTGAAGTGATTCGAGAAGAAATAGATTCTAAGATTACCTCAAGGTCATCACAACTTAGGGATTCGAACAGTTTATTAAAGTAATGTACTGCTATAGATTGTTTATCAAGTTCTCCTTCACACCAATGTCCCCGTATATCTTCCAACCCCTTTATGTAATTGGTCCTTCGCCTTTGAGTAGCTTGTGCATAAAAAAAGGAGGTGTTTTTGTCTCCTTCTCGGAGCCAATTTATTCTAGATCTTTGCATCAAGAAAGCTTCCTCTTTTTCAAGTACATCATTTAGCATCTTGCATGTGTCCCTTTCTTTGGTTAGAGAGGAGTCGTTGGGATTATTCTTTAGATTTTCCAACTCAGCACTTAGCTTCTTAGCTTTATTTTGCAGCCCCTTAAATTTGTCTTCACCCCAACTGTATAAACTATTACGGACGTGTTCCAACTTAGCATTGATATCTCCATTCGGACATGTAGCCCAAGATTGCTCTACCAGTGCTGCACTCTCTATTTCTTTTACCCACATGGTTTCAAAGCACTTCCTTCTTCTCCTCAATTTTCCTCTGACGGTAGGTTTTTTAGCCATTGTGTCTAGGAGAATTGGGATGTGATCTGAGGTGGAGCATGTTAAGTGTCTAACCCCATGGAGAGGGAACATGCTTGCCCGTTCCGCATTACCCAAAAACCTATCTAGTCTCTCCTTGATGAGGTTTTTGGTATTGTTCCCCCTTTGCCACGTGAATATATTCCCTGTATATCCCAAGTCGTCCACGGCAGCGGTTGTAATTGCTTCTCTGAATGCTTCCATTAAACCAGGCGGTCGAGGCAACCCTCCCCACAGTCCTTGCTGGTTTTTTGCAAGAGTTCTCAAATAGTCCCAAGTAGTGGCTCGTCTTCTTGTATTGGCTTCACCATATATTCCTGTTAGGCACCATGTCTTACCGTCTTGGTCTGTGCAGTCCATATCAATATGACGTCGAGAGTAACTTTTGAGCCTTAAGCTAACATTTTTTCTCCATAGAAATGCCAAACCTCCGCTTCGTCCTTTCGCATCGACTCTCAGGACTGATTGCATTCTACATTTCCGCCTTATTCTGTCTAACTGTTTTGTAGGTAATATAGTTCACAAAGGAAAACTATATAAGGATCTTCAGTCTTCAGAATTCTCTGAAGGTCGCGAACTGTCCGTGGGTTCCCAAGCCCACGACAGTTCCATGATAAGAGTTTCATTGCGACTGGCGAGACTGGAAACCAGTCTCCACCACTGTGCTGAGATTATGTCCAACATCATCTACCAGCTCTCTGTTTTTCTTCATGGGGATGTCTGTCATTAGGATGTCACCATCAATCTCCATTTGAAACTTTCTTTTACCCATTTTGGTCACAATTGGGTCAAATTCTTTGTTGATTCTGGCCATTTTCTTCCATTTTGTTCTGCCAACTGTTTTTTGTGTCGAGCATAGATGCTCTGTTGCTTCTGAAGTCGCACGCAAGCTACGTGTTTGGCTACCTTTTTTCTCATCTTCCACGTCATTTAAAATAATCACCGGCTTAACACTTTTTTTGGGGTCAATTGTAGGCTGCCTGGTTGGGTCGATGGTGGACCAAGCATTAAATTCTATCCCTGCATGCATGGAATTACCTTGCTCCTTTAACTTGCTAAACTGACCGTGAGTTGCGCTAGAATTCCCTTGTATCTCACTTTTTTTTTGACGGGAAAATATTTCGCACACTTTATTATTAAGTAGTAAAAGTACAAAGGTCTGATAGCAGTACATTATTTAGCCAACTTGGGCTTTCTTCTAACCAAACTGCCTCATGACCAATACTCAGTCCAAACTTAGCCATTTGGTGTGCTGCTTCATTCCCTTTGCGTTTAGTGTGCCTGAATAAACATGATGTAAAGCAATTAGACTTTATTTTGGCCTCTACAATCAATGCCCCCACTGGTGATAAATCTATCTCGGATCCATGCATTCTCGACATAACACACAGAGAGTCTCCCTCCATCTCCACTTCCTGAAAGCCCATGGAAATAGCAAAATCTATTGCTATAATCAACGCCTGCGCCTCGACAAAAAGAGGATCTGTAGACATCAATATCCCCACCGCATAAGCAGCCAAGAAATCCCCTTTATCATTTCGAATCACAACCCTAGCTGCAGCTTTTTTATCCTCACTTCCTAAGGCACCATCAAAGTTCACCTTATATCTCCCTAGTTCTGGAGGCACCCACGTGCAGGTAGTCCTGGGATGGTGCATTGGCCTGTGGATGTGAGCTTCTCTCAGTTCCTGTATGTAATTTGTCATAACGTTTCCTAGGGTTAGGTCGTTAGACATTAAACAAATGGAGTCGCCACCAATCTTTTTTAACCTAGGTGTGATTAGCCACCTAATGACTCTAAAAACTGGTCTACATTTTAAGTTTTGGGTTCGGGAGTTCATTTACGTGTAGGGAAGGTTGTAGCACCCCTACAACGCCCAATATTGGTACCATTTTAATCTTGTGTTATTTTAACTTAGTCTTAATTATGTGGTCTTTTAATATTTCATATTATTGTTTAAATATTGAAAAGTCTTCTAAGAATCCTCCATCATTCTGGATGAATTCTTAAAAGACTCTTCTTACCTCAAGAGTATTCAAGGGGTACCATTCGACTCTCTTGAAGAGGCTCCGTCGTCGGAAGTATTTTAGAATTTTATTATTCCTTAGTTTATTTCTTTATTTAATTATTTTATTACCTTTATTTATTTATTCATTTAAATATTCTTTTTATATATATTATTTATTAATATTTTTAGGATTTTGGTATTTAATATTGAGAATATCTCCTAAATTTTTCATAATTCTGGATAAACTTAGAAGAACCCTCTCACCTAGGAATTCCTTAAGTGTTACTCATTCGCAATCGCCTTGAGGATTCCATCATCGGAATTATTATTTTATTATTTATTAACTTTATTTATTATTTTATTTTTATTAGAATATAAATTTTATTATTTATTATGTTTTTATCTTTATATATTAGTCGTTTATTTTGAAAATGCCTTCTAAGTCTTCCATCGTTCTGGATAAACTTAGAAGGATCTTCTCACCTAAGAATTCTTCGAGTGTTACTCATTCGTAATCGCCTCAAAGATTCCATCATCGGAATAATTTGTATAATTTATATTTTTTATTATTATTATCCTAAAAATTTTTACTATTGTGTTTGTTTATTATTTTTTGTTACAATTATGATTTTTATTTGTTTATTTTATTTTAATTATTTGGAGAAGAAAGTTTAACCTTATTTTTTTGAAAATACCTTTTTAATCTTCCATCATTCTGGATAGACTAAAGGAATTCTCTTACCTAGGAATTCCTCGAGTGTTACTCGTTCGTAATCGCCTCGAAGATTCCATTATCGGGAAAGCTTAACCAATTCTCATAAATTTATTATACCATAATTTATTAATCTTAATATAAATTCCCTAATTTTTTTTATTTTTATTCATTTTATTATTTACCTTTTTAATTATCTTTTATTTCTTACTTGTACATATTGTTACTTATTTACTTAACTTTGAAATTTTACTTATTCTCTTGATTTTTGTTATTTATTATTTTTTTATTAATCTTATATACTCCTATATTTCATTATTATTTTTTAATCTCTTTATTATAAAGAAAAGCAACCTACACTATCAAGTACATCATTAATAACGAGAATATGACAACAGAGAAATAAAGTAAGAAAGCTTACCTTGGTAGTGGGCACTCAGGCTTACAAAAGCAAATTAGTTTGAACTTTGATGATTTGCTGACGTGGGTTACTCTTGGATTTGATGGGCAATAAGCAACACTTTTAAACCCAATACCAGTCTTAAAAAAAATAAGGGAACTGCTCTTGAAAGCCAGAACGGGAAGCTACTGCGTAGTGGTATCGTCTGATGTTGGAATTCTTTTAGCAACCGTATGCCGCTAGCTACAACCCGACACTGCTTCGCCCTCGTTCCTAACAAGAAACGCCGAAAGCCCGATGCTATCCCACCTTCTCCGGTGTGCGACCTTCCTCAGGTGTCGTCAGATTGTTGTCGCCTGCGTCTGATGCTTGCCGTGGATGCTGCTATTGCTTGTCTGCCTTGTGTATTTTCCTTTTTTTGAAATTTGTTTGATGCAGACTGCTTTTTTCTATAAATTTCTTTCTCTGAGAATTGTTGTTGTGTCAAGAGCCTCTTGTTCCTCTCTTTATAAGCATGGAGTTAGTAGTTTAATAGAACTAAAATTCTGTTAGCTTTGTTTCACCTTCTTTTTCCTAATTAATCTAATGTTAATCCTAATTAAATAATCCTATCCCAATTCCAATCAAATATTAATCTTAATTTTTTTTAATAATCTGAAATAATATCCTATCCTAAAAATATTTTAATTTATAATTATCTAATAAATCCTAACCTATACAATTATCCTAATCTATTAAATAATTCTAATTTAAATAATCATGATAATGTTAATCCTAATTTTTAGATGCTAATTCAAAATATCAGTTCAAAATTTACAAATTATTATTTTTTACAAAAATACAACCCGGACGAAATGGGTGTCTACATAATTAATAATGAAGGCACCGGTTAAATGTGGTTCCCGACATCCATTTCCATGCAGTACATTGTTCCTATCATTCCAAAGTGCCCGTAGAATAACCGCAAACAAGGTACTCTTTTCTGGATCAGCTGTCTCTATCGTTGTTTGGAACCAGTCCACAAATTCCTCTCCATAGCAAGGAAACTGATCAGCAAACATTCCTCAAACACTTGCTGCGTGAGGGCAGTCTTTCAAGGCATGAGAGACAGTTTCCTGGATACCTTCACACCTGAAGCATTCTGGTGAGACAGGAATTCGTCGATTAGCGGGATTCACTCTAACTGGCAAAATGTTGTGCTTGATCTTCCACATAAACACCCTGATCTTAGTAGGCACATTCAACCGCCATATATTCCACCATAATTGTTGCTGCAAGGATCTAGTGGTTGTGAGTAGCATATAACCTTGATGACATAAGATTTTGTATCTGCTATTAACTGTGTAGTGCCCATGTGGTGTATAGTGCCAAACTCTAATGTCAGGTATCGCAAGCTTTGAGATAGGGAGAACCTGAATCTGCTCAACCTCATCCTCCAGCATTATGGTATGCATCATATCCAGGTTCCATACCGACCTGTCCTCAGTCAACAAGTCACAGACTCTCATGTCACTATGTAGATGAGAGGGGTCTGTTTGTAGTTGGAATCCTGGAAGAGTTGGCACCCACTTGTCCTTCCAAACTCGTACTGTCCGTCCATCACCAATTCTCCATCTAACCCCTGATGCTAACACTGATTTAGCCTGCCATATACTGCACCAGATCAGGGATGGATTAGTACCCAAATCTGAATCCATAAAGTCCTGGTTCCGAAAATACTTTGCTTGCAAAACCGAATACACCAAGGTATGTGGTTGCGTTAGCAAGCGCCACCCTTGCTTCGCCAACATCGCTAAATTGAAGTTTCGCATGTTCCTGAATCCTAAGCCACCATCCACCTTAGCTTTGCACATTAAGTTCCATGCCACCCGATGAACTCCTCTGTTGTTCTGGGATGAACGCCACCAGTAATTTGCCAATATAGCATCAATTTCCTTGGCCAAGGTCATTGGAAGAAGGAAGACACTCATGGTATATGTGGGTATAGCTTGCAAGATGGCCTTCATAAAAACTTCTTTTCCCCCTAAGGACAACATCCGTGTATCCCATTGCTGTATTCGACTGGAAATTCTATCCTTTAGAACCCTGAAAACACGATGCTTATGACGTCCCACCATACAGGGTAATCCAAGATATTTCTCCGGACTTGACATGCAATGGATACTAAACCTTGCCTTGAGTAACTCCTTCTGTAGTGGACTAGTATTTGGGCTGAAAAATAAAACAGACTTCTCAAAGTTAATTTGCTGTCCCGACACAGCTTCATAACTGCACAGGATCTGGTGCAAGTTGTCTCCCTCATGTTGGTTAACCTTAGCAAATAATAGACAATCGTCCGCAAAGAAAAGATGAGTGATGCTAGGGCCATACCTACTAGCTTTAACCCCTGACAGATGACCATTTTGTTGAGCATGTCCCAGCAGAGCCGACAAACCTTCTGAGCATAGCAAGAATAAATACGGTGAAAGTGGATCACCCTTGTATCTCACTTGATTGCACAAAATCTGGTGTAATTTTGGTTGATTCTGTGGGATTCACCATATCGGATATCTTGTTGCTTGAGATAGCCACACTTTCCAAATCTAGCTTTCTTGCCATTGTGGGCTGTTCATCTCGTGAAGCTCTGTTGTTCTCACCGTCGTTCTTGGCCCTGATTGCCTCCGGAGTAGATTCACCGTTCATCACTACTTTCTTAACACCTGCTTCGAAGTTTCTTTTTTTCAGAGGCGATATTCGCATCCAGTTGCCGTATTATTGTGTTTTCCCTTCCTCCATTGGAACTGTGTCGCATTCGATGTCTCGATGTCCCAATTTTCCACATCCGTAGCAAAACATGGGAAGTCTCTCGTAACTCGGTCTTCCCCTGATCGGAGCCTTGTTCATACCTCCACTAAGCATTATGGCTCTCCTTAAGGGTTTTGTGATGTCCAGTTCCACCCTCACTCGCAGAAATCTTGTCCAACCTCCCAATTCTAGACTGGCGTCTGTTGCTATGAGTGAGCCCAGTTTGCTCCCTATGCGCGTAGCTGTTTCCTGTGTTCTCATTCCTAAAGGCAAATCATAAATTCTGATCCAGAAGGCTGCCTTTGTGAATGTATACTCATCTGGGCGCAAGTCCCCATCGTAATTTTGCATCAACAGCAGTTGTTTGTCGAAGGACCATGGTGCTCCATCATTGATCCGGATCTTATCCCCCATTGAGGAGAATTTGAACAAGAATAAGTTTTCGTCAACAGACAGAATCTCCACTGGTTTTGAAAGTCTCCGGACCAACTTTAGAGTTCTAATCAGGGCTTCACCATTGAAAAGCCTTGTAGTGAATAACTTTCCCACCATCCATTGGTCTTCAATCTTGTCCTTTGATCCGGACTCATTGCTTTCTTTGATTATATCTTCCTCTTCCTCTTCAGTCAATTTCAAGTTGTTCCATAATGATTCTAGTTCATCCGCCATTCTACAGTAACTGAAACGAAGCAAAAACAAAAATAAAACAGAACTATAGCAGTACTATAACAATAAACTATGAATCTTCAAAGGTTTCCTAAAGGAACCTTAAGAATGAATACTCTCTTGTCACTGACAAGACTAAGACATTCTCGCAAGGGTTTAGATCCGAAGAGAAACTTTATTTTTTTCATGTAAGATTGACGTTCAGTATTTGAACGTAAAACTGCAAGAGCTTTATTAGTTCGCCTCAAGACTTGGATTGGTATAAATGCCATTTGGATGGGTTTTTATGTTTGGTCTGTTTATGGAAAAAAAAAAAAACCATTGCTACGGTTTTTACGTTTGGTCTGATTATACAAAACGTCATTTTAATATTAAATAATATTAAAATGCAAAAGTTTGTATTTTTTTCTTTGATGGCTGCAAAAGTCTGTATTTAAACTCGAAAGGTATTGGTTTTATACAAACAACAAAGTTCAGTACTTTCGAAATTGGAACCACTCAACGAAATATAATTTTTTGAATAATCATAAAAAATCAAATTTGAACAAATTTAAAGAAGAATTTGAATGCGCGTCCTGGTTTTATAATAGTTAAAAGAGTTTAACATGTACTTTCTTGTTTAAACAATTTTGTATAGAGTTTGAGTATTTTTTTATTTTAAAAATAAATTTTGAAAAACATATTTAATAATTGCTGTAAAATAATAATAAAAAAAACTTAAAAGAAGATGATGCTATAACTTAAAACAAGAATTATGCCCCCACTTCACCGGGTTTTTTTTAATAATTTAAATAATATTAAATAATCGTTTACTTAAATATTTTTGAATTTATTTTTAATATTATTTAATATTAAAATTATGTTTTATTAATTCTCAAAATTAAATTTATAAAAAATCAATCATTTACAAATTACATAATAATAATGATTTGCAATTGTAAATATAATTTATATAGATTTTTTTTTAAAATGTATAATTTATATATATTTGCAAATATTATTTAAGTATTAAGTTTTTGTCATTTGTCAATTAAACATTTCTTCTAGAATTATTTTATATTTTTAAAATTTATTATCATAATTGACAAATATTAATAAAAATATTTTTAAAAAATATAAAGTTGTAAGCGAAGAACTCATTATGTGGTAGTTCAACTATCCTTTTAAATTATTTTTATATATAGTTACTAAAATTCTGACAATGATAAGCATCCAACCAATTGGAAAAACAAAGAGAGAAACACAAGAAAAGAAAAGAAAAGGAATAGAGTTGAGAGGAAGCGTAAGAAATGGAAGACTCTCAACAGGCAAGATCAATTGAAGAAGAGGATTTGCTAGTTCGTTCAACCAAAAGGGCTCAGTCAACTGATGCGACAAAGGAAGGAGGAGGAGGAGATACGCAGGGTGTAGGTCAGATATCCTTTAGAGATGTATTGAGGGGAAAGATGGTTTCTGATGAGACTTTTGTCAAGGAAAATACTTTTCATCTATGGGAGAATGACGACCAAAATGAGATAAACGTTTC
Source organism: Heritiera littoralis (assembly GCA_031772115.1). Taxonomy (NCBI): domain Eukaryota; kingdom Viridiplantae; phylum Streptophyta; class Magnoliopsida; order Malvales; family Malvaceae; genus Heritiera; species Heritiera littoralis. The sequence goes on along the minus strand of JAPDPK010000061.1, from coordinate 3,498,008 downwards.
AACGATGGAATTGTGGCCATGCATTACCGTATCAGATCAGTATCAGGAATACATCCAAAGACCATGGAAAAACTGTCTAATTGTTAAACTTCTAGGGAGATCAATTGGTTACAGAATTTTGGATGAAAAAATTAAGAAGTTATGGAACCCGAAAGGGGACTATGACCTAGTTGATTTGGGAGAAGGGTTTTACTTAGTAAAATTTTCAAACATCGAGGATCTGCTTTTTGTTATTGATGATGGACCCTAGATCATTTTTGGTCATTACTTGACAATTCGAAAGTGGCAGCCAGAATTCCTATCATGTTCTGCAACTATTGATTCAACTGCGGTATGGGTGCGATTTCCTGGTTTGCCAATCGAGTACTATGACGAGAGGATCCTCAGATCCATGGGGAATACAATAGGAAGAACCATAAAAGTTGATAAAAATACTGAGTATGTGTCACGAGGCCAATTTGCTAGAGTTTGTGTGGAGGTAGATTTGAACTGCCCTTTGGTTCCAAAGATCTTTTTAGATGGGCGCTGGCAGAGAGTCGAGTACGAGGGGCTAAGCCTTATTTGTTTTAAGTGTGGTAGAATTGGACATACGGGTCCACATCCTTCTCAAATGAATGAAGTTAAGGGTGGAGATACCAAGGGAAATTGCAGACTTGAGACTGAGGAGGCAGGGAAGAAGACACATAGCGAGGAGATGGAGCAGCAAGCAGGTGATTTCGGCCCTTGGATGATTGTGCAGAATAGGAAACTGAAGGAAGTGGGTAGACATGATCCCGAAATTTTTGGAGCGAGGAATAAGGGATCTAGATTTGAGGCCCTCTCGGAACTTATCGAGAAGGCTGATAATACAAGAATGAATGAGAATAGAGCGAAATATGGAGAGAAAAATCAGCAGGTATTTGAAGGTAAGAGACGTGATCCGCATAGGGGACAGAACATGCAGGAAGAAAGAGGTCTCTTACGTGGGGTTTCTTCCAAGGGGGCCCATTTGGAGAGTATTGGGGAAAAGGCCCATAGTAGGCCAATGGAACCAAAGACTCTTATCTTCTAGCCATGGGCTAGTTGGCCCAAAGACTGATTAATCTAATTGTGGCGTGGGTGATAAGACCCAGGTAATGGATCTGGAAAACTATGAGACAAATAGGAGAGAAATAAGGAGAGATTTAAGTTGTATGGAAGAGGATCCAGTAGAGGTAGAAAGCCTTGAAAGGAGATTGATAAATGAGGCTGGGGCTTCTGATTACCGTTAGAGGGAGCCACCTGATCTGAGTGGCAACACTACTTGTGTGCCAGAGACACAAGACATCACTCTTCATGTTGGTGATCGAATAATGGGTGAATCTTCACAAGATAGAATACAAACTGAGTGGGCTCCTCCTAGAGAGCAATGAAGTCTAGGAACAAATCTTCGTTGTGATAATGAATATTCTCATATGGAATAGTAGGGGGTAATGAATGGTGAATTCATACGAAACATGAGAGAGTTGCTATGAGTGACAAGGCCAATGATTTTAATTGTGCTTGAACCGAGAATTTCTGGAAATCGAGCAAGAAGAGTGATAAAGAAACTAAAATTTGATAGATTTCATATATCCGAACCAGTTGGATTTTCAGGTGGAATATGGGTGTGTTGGGATGATATTTCAGTGGAGGGAGAGTTAGTAACACTAGATAGACAAGTTATACATGTGCTAGTGCACCGTGGAGGTAAGGAAGAATGGTTGTTATTAGCCGTGTACACGAGTCCACGCTTTGAATCATGTCGAGGTTTGTGGTCTCGTTTAGAAGAAATTGCTGCTGCGGTGAATTTATCGTGGTTGGTTATAGGAGATTTCAATAAAGTGGGCAGAAGCATCGAGAAAGAAGGAAGAGCTAGGATTGCAACTAATAGAGTGGCTATGTTAATAATATGATTAATAATTGTGGTTTAATAGACATGGGATTCTAGGGATAGAGGTTCACTTGGTCTAACAATAGGAGGGGGCTAGCAAGAATCCAAGAACAATTGGACAAAGCCTTTGCCAATGATAAATGGAGATGTAGATTTCCAGAAGCTGTGGTGAAACACCTGCCGAGAACCTATTCAGACCATTGTCCAATCCTTATTCAATGTGATGCTAGTTTGGAAAGTAATAAGGAGAAAAGGCCATTCAGATCTCAGACTATGTGGCTTACTGTTTCGGAGTTTAATAAATTAGTGCAATCTAGCTGGAAAAAGGGGCCGCATGATTTATTAAGTAAAGTCAGAAATCTTGCTTCTACTATTAGAATTTGGAATGTACAGAGGTTTGGGAATTTATTTGGGAAGAAAAGACAATTACGCGCCAGGATTGGCGGTGTTCAAAAGGAGCTTGAACTAGGCTGGTCGCACCAATTACATGCATTAGAAAGACCAGGCTAGTGTCATTTTGGGAAGACAAGCAACTAACAATATTTTGGTTGCCTAGGAGATTATTCATACAGTATGAAAATCGAAGGCTAAGAAAGGATTGATTAGCATAAAAATCGACTTAGAAAAAGCCTATGATTGGATTTGGTGGGAGTTTCTTGAAGAAACTCTCACAGACTTTGGGTTTTCAGTAAAATGGGTTAAGTTAATTATGTTTTGTGTGAAGCATACGAGGATCTCAGTTTTGTGGAATGGTGAGAACATTGAGTCGTTCACTCTGGAAAGGGGTTTAAGACAAGGGGATCCCTTATCCCCCTTTCTCTTTATTTTATGTATGGAGCGGTTAAGCCATTTAATACAAGATGCAGTTAAAGATGGGACTTGGAAACTAGTATCAGTTCAACGTGGAGGGCATAGAGTCTCGCATTTGTTATTTGCGGATGACCTATTCTTCTTTGGGAGTGCTAAGGAGGCAATTATGGATGAATTTTGTAAAGCATTAGGTGCCAAAGTTAATGTGGAGAAGCCGTAACTATTTATTTCTCCGAAAGCTGCTCCAAGCAGTGCTAGACGGGCAAGCCGAATTCTAAGTATTGGAATCACATGTGACCTGGGAAAGTACCTAGGAGTTCCAGTCATTCAGGGGAGGGTAACCAAGAAGACTTATCAAGAGGTGATTAACAAGATTAGTTCCAAACTAGCGAGGTGGAAAGCTCAGTGTCTAAGCATGGCTGGAAGGGCAACTATGATTAAAGCAGTTACATAAGCTATTCCATCTTATCAAATGATGACAGCAAGATTACCTAAGAGAATTAATGAAACTCTTGATAAGATGAATAGATCCTTTCTCTGGGGTGGTACGGAGGACAAGAAGGGAATACACTTAGTAAGCTGGAATAATGTCTGTTTACCAAAGAAATTTGGCGGTTTGGGCATTAGGAGTATGGAACGACAAAACAGAGCTATGTTACAGAAAATAGCTTGGAGAATGGTTATTGAGCCTAAAAAATTTTGGGTTCATGTACTCTTAGAGAAATATGGTGTTCATGGTGATATAATAAGATATGCTAGCAGAAAGGACCTGGCCATAAGGGTTGCCTCTAAGACGTGGTGTGATCTGGTTGAGGCTTACAGAAACCTGATAGTTGGTTTAAGAAGAAGGATTGGATATGGTATGGATACTTTTTTCTGGACGGACAATTTTCTAGGAAAGTCGATTATAGAAATTGTGGAGAGGGTGCCAGAATTTGTTGATAGATCGACTAAAGTAAGTTCTTTTATTAATGACTCTGGGCATTGGAATACAAAACTTCTTTTCGCCCAATTACCCAGTGCTATTGTGTTGAAGATCTTAGGATGGCCTTTACAAAAACTGGGTTGTTGGAAGGATAAGTGGATATGGCAGCACAATGCAAATGGTGATTTCATAGTGAAGTCTGCATATATAATGGATGGGCTACATGAGACAAATGCAACTGAAGGTCATTTTGATCGGCTATGGAAAGCCCCAGCACCTCTACAGGCTACATTTTGTTTGGCTAGCTTGTAGAGATAGATTACCAACTAATCAATTGCGCTTTATTAGGGGATGTGCTAGCCCAAGCTTGTGTGAGTTGTGCATGAATTCGCTAGAGAGTACATTGCATATTCTTAGAGATTGCCCATCATCAGCTGTGGTGTGGAAGTTAGTCTTAAGGGATCACAATTCTGATGAATTCTTTCAAACAACATTGGATGAATGGTTTGATTTAAACCTGAATACCAGCACTAAAAGGATATGAGAGAAGTTGACTGGAGAACCTTATTTATCACTGTAGTATGGAGACTTTGGTGTAGAAGGTATAGGGTGGTTTTTAATACAGATGAAAATAAGGTAAGCGTAGAGAAATTTGTAGAACACATAAGAATAGGGGCTTCAGAAATTCACAAAGCTTGGAATAGGGAAATAAAGAAACACCTTGAGGAGAGAGTTATCAGTTGGTGTAAGCCGCCATAAGGTTTTTTCAAGATTAACATTGATGGAGCAGCCCGTGGCAATCCAGGTGAAGCAGGGGCAGGAGGTCTGATAAGGTCACATTCAAGTTCTTGGGTGGCGGATTTAGAGCGAATATTGGCTGTTGTTCTAATACAGCGGCAGAACTATTTGCGGTTAAATTTGGATTGCTCCTAGCATAGGATATGGGTATAAGAGCAATTATCTGTGAATTTGATGCTAAAGTAGTTTTGGATCTTGTATAGGAGGCAAACTCCTAGTTGCATCTGCTTGGGTGCTTGATAGAGGATATAAGGATAATCAAAGCAAGGCAATGGATAGCAGACTATAGCACGTACTTAAGGAGGGAAATTTTTGCGCAGACACTTTGGTAAAGTCAGCTTGTGAACTGGATAAGGATTATGAACAACGACCGGCTCCACCTGAAATTTTATGGCAGCAACTAGATGCAGACAATAGAGGTGTGGGGTTCCCAAGAGGGCTTGTCTTAAGATAATATTTATTTATCTATGTATTTATCTATTTTTCACTTTCTCTTTGTAACCAAAAAAAAAAATTTCTGACAATACCACTTCGAAAATTACAAGAAGGGCAAGTCTAGATATACAGATATCTAATTTAAAAATATCAAATTTTAGAAAAATTAAATTACATATTTTATTTAAAAAAGAAATTCAAATGAAATTTTTATGTTCTTTCTCAAAATAAAGACATATTAAATGGGTACAATTTTTTTTAAATTTAAATTACTGTTGCTAAAATGGATGTGTCAGCTTCAAATTTCATCCAACAACAAAATTCAACTAAATATAAATTAAAATTTTAAAAATAAACAAATTAGATCTTAACTAAAAAAATCGAAATGCTAAAAATAAATTTAAAAAATTAACTTGAAAAAAAAATTAAAAGTAAAGTAAAAGCATATTAGAGAGATAATTTTTTTTAAAAAAAATAAAGAGTTAAAAAAATTAAAGTCTTCAATAAAATAAAATACAAAAAAAGCAACATAAAAAAAAGTCAATTGTCACTTGATAGGTGGCAAAAAACTATAGACAAACCTAACAAACAAATTACAAGTTCTGAAGATAAAAATTAAAAGCTTTAAAAAAAAATCATGATATAACAGATGGTGCAAAATGTTGGGAAAAATATCTTTCAAACCAAACACCCACAAAATAGAAAAAAGCAAAAACAAATACAATAATTTTTTATGTGATTTGGCCCAATCAAATTGGTCTATAACCACCAAACCAATCTCATAACTAATCAAATAATTATAACTATGTAATTTTTAGAAGAAAAAAAATTGTAAACTCCTTATAAAGCCTAAAATCCAACTACCTAAAGAACTCAATTACACCCTTTATAATAGCTTAAATCTTAACTATTCTATTGGTGTTTACAACTTTTGGACAATTTATAAACCAAGCTTGACACATCATTTATAAAGGAAGAGCCCTTATAACTTCTCTTATACTTTCGATGTGTGATTCAAGGCAAACTCCAACAAATCCACCCTTGACTTGAATCACCAAACACCCTAAACTGCTCAACAACATCTGAAAAACTAATATACTTCTAAATCTTCCTATTCTTAGGAACAATTCTATCCTTTATATCATCAAGCAAATATAGTTGTTTCTCATTCCTCTTTCCTTGCAAAACTAAATCATCATTCTTGTATACTTTGCAACAATCATCATTACCAATATATGTGTACCCACGTGAAGCTAACTCATCCAAAGAAATCAAATTGTAGCTAAAATTGGGCACATACCTCACATTACGAAGAGTCATGACACCACTATCATGAAGCTTGAGTTGAATATTCTCAATACCTTTAATCTTTGCTTTATTACCATTCCCAACCATAATATTGTCTAAACTTTCAACCTCTTTCAATTGATCAAGACAATTTTTATCATTGCAAATATGCATCGATACAACTGAATCCAAAACCCAACCTTTCTCATAAGTATGAGACTTATCCAAACAAGTTGCCTATACATCATCATCTGAATTAGACACAGCAACACATATCTCATTCTTCTTTCCATCATCACTCTTTTGTTCGGCCTTTTTGAATATAGCCATATCCTTCCTTAATATCTTGCAACGTGTTTGGATATGACCCTTCTCTCTATAATAATAACATTTCATCTCACTATAATCTCTAAATCTTGATCTTGATCTCTCTCTTGATCAACCATGTCTTTTATTAGTACTCTCTCGAGTAAAATCTTCTACAGCAGCTAATACACTTCCCGCAAATGAAGAATCTTCTTTGCCCATAAATCTTTGATTCTCATGTAACACAGCAATCACATCATCCAATATTAAAGTAGTTTTACCTACAAATAAAGTCTGAACTAAAGGTCTATAGAACTTAGGCAAAGATGACAACAACAGCAATGCCTTCTCTACTTCTTTCAACCTTTTAGAATCAATAGCTAATAAATGTGAAACTATTCTATTAAATTCATTTGAGTGATCATGGAGACTTGTACCTTCATCCATCTTCAAAGAATATAAATTCATCTTCAAACACAATCTATTTGCCAGCGATTTTAATGTATAGATGTCTCCCAGCTTCTTCCACAATCCAATTGGTGTCATATCAGTTAATACATTATACTTAATCTCTAGAGCAAGTGCTAATCTAATTGTACTCATAGCCCTCTTTGGAATTCCAACCCAATCTTTATCAGACATTTCATCTGGCTTATTTTTGTCTAATGCCAAATCTAAACCCTATAGCACTAGAAGATCCTAAATCGTACTTTGCCATAACATAAAATTACTTTTACCATCAAATAAAGGAATCGCAAACTTAGGCATACCTCCAGACATAGCTTTTGCTATAGCTTTCCTCTTCTCGCAAGATAACGAACCTTCAGCTCTGATATCACGTGTTGGGAAAAACATCCCTCAAACTAACACTCACAAAAACTGAAGAAAGCAAAAACGAAAACAATAATTTTTTATGTGGTTTGGTCCAACTAAATTGGCCTATAACCACCCAACCAATTTAATAACCAATCAAATAATTACAACTATGTAATTTTTAGAAGAGAAAATTATAAACTCTTTACAAAACCCAAAACCCAAAGCCCAACTACCCAAAGAACCCAACTACACATTTTATAATAGCCCAAATTCTAACTATTCTATTAGTGTTTACAATTCTTTGGGATAATTTACAAACCAAGCCTAACACATCATTTATAAAAGAAGAGCCCTTATAACTTCTCTTATACTTTCGATATAGGATTCAAGACAAACCCCAACATAAAATTGGAGAGTCAAGTGAATAGTAAATTATTGAAAGATTACTTTAATATATATATAGTTAGGAAAATTATTCTATACACTGAACACTATTAGTGGAGTTTTTTTAACTTCACAAGTAGAGTTAAGATAATGACATGTGTCTCATTTTATTTATTTTTTAATATTTTTAAAGGATATATGTCATCATCCTAACCTCACTTTTGGAGTTAAAAAACTCTACTAATAGTAAATAAGATAATAACCTATATAGTTATAGATACTTTGTTTAGAAAAATAAATTTAAAATTAAACCTATCAAAAGGATAAAGACTCTAAAATATCCATATTGAAAAAAAAAACTCTACTATTCTTAGGTTTTTCATAGACTAATTAAAATGGGTATGTAGTACTAATTTTGTTGTGAGGTGCAATAATTACACAGTATAATTATTAAATTTGTGAAGTAATCACTGATGTCTAGAAAAGTAAAATTAAAATTAAACCTATTAGTGGAGTTTTTTTTAACTCTACAAGTAGAGTTAAGATAATAACATGTGTCTTATTTTATTTATTTTTTAATATTTTTAAAGAATATATGTCATCATCCTAACCTCACTTTTGGAGTTAAAAAACTCTACTAATAGTGAATAAGATAATAACTCATATAGTTATAGATACTTTGTTTAGAAAAATATATTTAAAATTAAACCTATCAAAAGGATAAAGACTCTAAAATATCCATATGAAAAAAAAAAAAATCTACTTAGGTTTTTCATAGACTAATTAAAATGGGTATGTAGTACTAATTTTGTTGTGAGGTGCAATAATTACACAGTATAATTATTAAATTTGTGAAGTAATGACTGATGTCTAGAAAAGTATAATTAAAATTAAACCTATTAAAGAATAAAGCCTTTAAAATATCCACTTGGAAGAAACACTCTACTATTCTTAGATTTTTCATTGACTAAATAAAATGGCTACGTAGTACTATTTTGTTGCGAGGTGCAATTATTACACAGTACAATTATTAAATTTGTGAAGTAATGACTGATGTCATTGATACACGTCATTAAAGAGCTTTGTGTATATATCCAAAATCATGAGTTTTTTTACCAAATTATTATAATTGGAAATCTTATTTCCTAAAATATGGTTCTTGAAAATTTATTTCATTATATATAATATTTTTTAACATGTCACCGTTACATCATATTTTTTAAATATTTAAAAGATAAACTTATATTCAATTATTTAAAATTAACTACAAAAACTCCTAAAAAAATTTTCTGATTTTTTTCTCTTTGGCTTCTTTTTGTTCTTTCTCTACCTCTTTGATTTTATTTTTATTCTTTCTCCAACTCTTCGAGTTCTTTCCTTTTTCACCCAATTTTAATAATAGAGATAATGTTGATTTATTAGTTATTTCTTTTCTTTCACATTTTTTTCTAGGTTTATTGAGTTTAATTTTTAGTGTAACCTAAAATTTATCTGATCTGTTTACTAAAGCTTTCAATCTTCTTCTTGTTCATAGCAGCAACATCATCCTCTCCCTCTAACCCCAAAAAAATCACCACATGTCGAAAACTTTTATCTTTTAGATTTCAACTCTTCACTAGTTTGCTAACTTAATCTAATCAATTGTTTTATCATTCTTGACTACAGAATCCAAAGTGCATCTTTTATGCTCTCGTTAGCATTTTTGTTTCCTTTATACTCTTCATAACAATTTTTTTTTAAAATCATCTTTCAGACTTGAATAATATTGAAAGAAGGAGAAAGGTAAAAGAATTAGCTTGATATGAAGAAAAAATGTTGAAATTAAAAAAGTTAGTTTATTTAATCAGTGGATTCTTAAAACCTCTTTACCCAAGAACTAACACAGTAAGGCTAATTTCCATGAAGTAAAAAGAGTAAAGTTGTTTTCCTGAAATCTGCAAGAGGTTAAAGACAAGAGATGAAAATATTTTTGTATTTTTTAAAATAAAAATATAATATATTAATGACATGGCAAAAACTATTTTATATTAGAAAATAAGTTAAGAAATATAGTACTCGGGAATTAAGATTTCAAATGACAATACTTAGATAAAAAATCACAGACGGTACAATATTGAATCTATGAAGCAATGACTAATGTCATTTATACATGTCATTAAAGAGTTTTGTGTATATGTCAATATCGAGTTGAATCGAAATGATTTAGTATAATATAAGAGTTTTATCCAATCTGAAAATTCAAGACTCAAACTTCGATTTGAATTCAATTGAATTCAATTTTTAAAATTTGAGTTTGATTATAACAAAATGCTCTAACTACTCGAACTTGCTTGATAGGGTTGATTTGTATTTTCCAATCAAATATTATGATGGTAAAATAATAAATTAATAATAAATATATATTAAATTGATTAGTTTTGTGAGCTGCTTGAGCCGTGCATTAAGACACTCTAATTTCGCTTAACTTATTATTTGATTAGTTCGAGTTCAGTTTGAAAATAAATAAATTAAATTCAAATAATTATCGAATTACCAAATTCAAATAAGTCACAAATAACTTAACGAGTTTACATTCCCATTTCCACTCCAATTATAAATTTATAAATACAATTAGGTAAAATTGATCCAATTGGAAGACATCGTTGTTTGAATTTTACTCAAATTGATTTGACAAAAATATATAAAAAAAAATAAGCTCACACAGCTAATTTTAATGAAAAATAATTTGAATTCAAATTAATTTAAATTTTAAATAATTTAACTCTAGATGATGGCAAATCATTGAAAATAAAATTGATTTGATTTTTAAACTCAAATAATTTAAATTAACTCAAACACAAATAATTTGAATGTCAAAATCAGAGGTGGATCTTGACCTTGAGTTTTTGAGAGACCAAAATCATTTTATTGGATTATTTTTTTTATAAAATAAGCTATAGTATTTACTAATAGAAAAATAGAATTATAAATGTAATAATTGAAAAACTAAACGACAAACTCCCGTAATTTTAAGTTTAAAACTAACTAAAAAAAATACACGACATAAATTCATATTATGTAACAATGGAATATATGATGTTTAAATTTTATTTATTAAGAGGGAATAGGGATGGAACATATACAAGGTATATGAATATTCCATGCATAGATATTTACATAACACATCTTCGAGTGGTCATGTGGCCTGTATACAAGATATTAATTTGAAGTTTATTATTTTATTAAATCTTATCTATGCATGAAAAATGCAGTCAATGTATATATATATATTTTTTGGTTCATTGCATTAGATATAAATTTTAAGTGCGAAAATTATTTCCAAATACATTTCTGAGTGGCCCTATAACCTATATACAACACATATTTGAAGCTAAGATTACTTTATTGGCTCATCTATGCATATAAATCATATAAAAACACATCATTAATTATCATTGTATAAAATATAAAGAAAACTCAAATGTACAATGACAATTATCATTGCAAATGTAATGAGATATCACAATGATTTATTTTTATCATTGTTAATTTGATAAGAATTTGTAACAACAGGAAGTGTCGTTGTATAAAATATAAAGGAAAACCAAACAAGCAATGACAATTAAAAGTCGTTGCAAACATATTAAGATATTGTAATGACTTTTTTTATTGCTGTTAATTTGATAAAAATTTACAACAACAATAAATATCGTTACATAAAATATAAAAAAAATCGATTAAGCAACAACTTTCTAAAGTCGTTACAAATATCATAAGATTTTGCAATGACTATCTAAGTCGTTGCAAATTTTGGTTGCTAAAAACCTATTTTCTAGTAGTGTAAATACCAATTTAAGTGTGAAAGCATTTCCAAGATATTCTTGAATGCCATGTGGATTATATATTTTTTTCAACATTTTTTTTTTGCGGCTACAACATATTTGGAAGTAAGATTTTGCATATATATCCAAAGTTTTATTTTACTTATGAATAATAAAATTGCATATTTATTTTGATATAATGTTACATTGTTTTTGGTACATGATATTACATGATATGACATACATAGTAATTCATCTGAACGAAACATAAATCTCATATATAAGTTTGTAAGATATTGACATTTAGTACACTTGTGCACAAACAGAGAGAGGACTCAGAAATGGGAAATTGGAGGAAACAAATTTATAACAAGGAATATGAGCGACTATAATATTTCAAGTGGTTAATTTACTAGTTGTATTGTATCATGAAAAATTCCCTTTAATTTCTGTCTTTGTTATGAACAATAAACGATGTAATCCTTGAAGAATATATGGATTGTACTATGTTAGGTGTAAAATTATTGTCATAATTAATAAGATTCTTATAATGAGAAATATAGTTTAAACAATAAATGAATGTTGTATGGTGGGCAGCTGTTTTTTTCGTTAGAAGAAATCCCTTTTTGTGGTAGTTTAAAAAATTATAGTGCCACAAAGATGGAAAGGAATGTTGGCTGTTGAATAAGCTGCCTTGTGCACAAATTATTGGTTGGTTGTATGACCTCAATTTGTGTACAGCTAGAACTGTTGATAAAAACAAACCTTTGGCTGTTAGGATGTTTTATTTGCCTTTTTGCTACAAGTTTTTTAAGGTATTCTTTGATATATTTCCCATAGATTTGGACTTTGCATAAAACAAACTTGATTGAAAGCAACAATATTTATAAATGCCAACGCCCAAAATAAAAGCTGAAAACAACGGTTGACAAACCACAATTATCTTGCTGAATGAAGCTGCACCTATCAATTGCTTATTGCTACTGTAATCAACAGAGAATACTTGGTTGTTAGGGTGGCCACTAGCCCATGAAGCTAAGAAAATTAAATGGGATCAGAGACACACCTGCTCATGTATCAATTTGAGTGGAGTTATTTAATAGTAGTAACACGGTAAAATTTTCGAGCTTTTCCAGAGGCCCAAAGCATAGAGGAGTAAACATTAAAATAAATTTCAGCTCTTTATATATATGTTTAAATACAAAATATTCAAAAAAAAAGGAATATAATCTTTTTACGCATAAATTACGTTCAATTATTATTTTCTGTAGATATAATTTAGTAAGGGAAAGAAAAGTAAAAGAAATGAAAATTAAAAAAAAAGAATATCGGTATAATTGTTTAGATAGCTAAAGTTAAAATAATTTTTTTTTTTATGAATGAATGAATAAAAAGCTATTTAATTTCAAAAAAAATGTTGAAAGTTTAATACTTATTCTCTTTATACTTAATAAAAAAAATTCCCACCATAGACATTACTCTGAAAACAATGGAAATTTAGAGACTTAAATTTTGTACTGGTTGCTTATTTGATTTTAAAAAAGGTTGCCCTTTTTCTTCCTCGTTGCTTCCTTCTCATTGAAAAGCAATTAAAAACATGCATATTTCACGTTGTTTATGTAAAACAAGTGTCAAACAAATATGTCAAAAAGAACTTCCTAGAGTCAAGCAGGAAGGCTTTATCATCAATTTGCGTATTGTCTTGCATCTCACCTACAACACGTATGTCGACTAGATTTTTCGAGTTTTATCAAATTTTTAATTGTATTATTTTTTTTATATTTTTAATGCCATTTTGTGTTGTATTTTCGAGTGATGTGTAAAATTAAATATATATTTGTCACATGTACACAGAGTTACTTTAATTGGATTATACCTCTGTGGCTGCTATATATTCTTAGCGATTTCCAATAAATATGTAGATGTGACAGTAGGCATACATGAAGTATGAACCCATGCTATTTATATGCATAATTACGTAGGTTTTTTTATAGGTGAAATCCAGCACCCTTTTTCAAGTTTCAACCCCAAAAACATCCGATGAACGATTCTGCTTTCAACTTTGACGAGTAAATAAAATATTTATTGCATAATATTTTTTCTTTTATTTCCAAGATTTGTTGTGTTGTGTTCTAAGAGATGGAGTTGTGCAGGTTCATGGATAGGCGTGAAGTTTACAGTTCGATGAAGGAGTTAGAAAAAAGCGTCAAGTCGTCAGTTGCTTCCGTTTTGAATCGTCTACCACAGGTAATCTACTGCAAAATTAAATGTTTTTCCAACCAAAATTGCTAAGAGGAACTTATATAGAAGGTGGTGAAATCATTTTTCTGGATTCAATATACATGTTATATTATTTAATTTGTTATTTTTGAAAAAAGAAAAGAAAAAGAAGATATTAAATTAGTATCTTAACGGTTACTGTTGCGCAGGATATCTCAGACGAAGTCGTTAATAACATTCAGAATCTTAAAACCAAAAGTATAATATCTGGCTCAACTTTCCGGAACGTTTCCGGATCCATACGAGAGGAGGATTTTTCATAAAGTGCCTTATCGATTACGTCAAGTAAATGAGAAAGCTTATGAACCAAAGCTAATTTCAATTGGTCCCTATCACCATGGTAAGGATCATTTGAAGACGATGGAAGTAATCAAAAGGCGTTGTTTCAGTAGGATGATTGAGGTTACCAGCGTTGAGCGCAAAAAGAAGCTCTGGTGCAAAGTATTAGTGGATGCCATGAAAAAGGAGGTGGAAGCCATTCGCAAAATGTACGACGGACCTTTAGATCAAATTGACTCTGAAACATTTGTGAAAATGTTGGTCCTCGATGGATGCTTTATTCTTCAGCTAATCTGATACAGATACAAGGGAAAAAAGCATTGCTGTGACGCGTGGAAGAAGAGAAATAAGGAGGCCTGCCAGATGTGAAGACTAGTTGCCAGCTGTGACGAGGATCAAGAAGTTAGATCAGTTAGAAATTAGTTTGTATGGGCGGGAAATAATAGAAAGACAGTTATGTAGTTAAAGCTGTTAGTACGATGACTGTTGCTGATGGCTATAAATGCAGTAGTGAGAAATGTAATGGGTAGGAAATGAAATAAGAATCTTTAGTCCTCCTCTTCTCATCTGTTCTTCTTACTCTTTTTTCTCATCTTTCCTTCTTCTTCCTTGGGTTCTCGATAGATTCTACTCCAGGGTCTATCATAATCCTTGGGAAAGAGCATGTTTGCGAGATTACAAGGATTCAAGATGACATCCAGTGCGATTTGTTATTGCTCGAAAACCAGCTTCCTTTCCGCGTGCTTCTCACGTTGTATGGCTTAATGGAGGGAGACATGTCCGGGCAAGTACCAGAAGCGATGAAAGAGCAATTGTATGCCTCGGCTATTCGTTACTTCGACAAAACGGTGCTAGGAGAAAAGATACAGTACGAAAATTATCTCCATCTCCGGGGAGGTGTCAATCATCTACTTGGCTTAGTACATGACACTTGGCTCTCTTCACATGAAACAGAAGCAAAAGAAGCAATAGAAACAGAGAATGGCTCGAATGCATCATCACCATCTTCTTCTTCATCATCAGAAGAAACAAGGCTGCTTAATAAAACGCCAGACGAAGAAGAAAACAATCGGCGTGGATGGTAAGTCTGTCTAAAACTTTTGAAAATCCACTTATATATAAATATATATATATATATATGTATGTATGTATGGATGTATGTATATGTATATGTAAGAAATATGATCCATTTACACTAGAATATATAAAACTAATTTATTTTTACACACTTATACATTTTTTTAATCCAATTGTTAAATTTTATATTTTCTTTCATATAGATCACACACACCAAAATTCAAGTTAATCGAATATACCTAATTATTTGTTCCATGATAATAAAATTTTTACAATTAATATATATTGAAAAAAATGCTATTTTTGATTAAAATCAGAGAAATATAAGATTGACTCAAAAATTTACGTGCATGATAAATATAAGTAGATTGTTAAACTTAACAGTTGGTTTGCAAAATATCAATCTTACGCAAAGTGTGTGAAACAAATTGTATTAAAAAATATTAAAGTGATATTTATCTATTTATTTTATACATCAATCACTATTAACAACTAGATTTAAACCTGTGCGAGCATAGTAGTGTTTTTAATTTATAATAATTTTTTAAAAAAATAGAAAAATTTATAAAAATATAATTTTGATATTAAAAAACTTGATGCACATATAGAACACACAAATTAAACAATAATCTAAAATTAAACACTAATTAAAAAATTATAGAAAAATTAAGTGTAAAAAAAATTAATTAATTAGCTACAGTCTTAATGAAAGCAATTCTTACTACATTTATCATTAATAGATTATTTGTTAATGTTTTACATTTGAATTGATTTACTTTTAAAATTTGAATTTAAATGACTCCAAATTAATCTTATAAAATTAATTAAGTTGAAAACTCAATTTTTTTAGGGTTTGAAATTTTTTTATAACAATCTCAAACATAGAAGGTTAGTAAAGTAAAAAAATGTAAATAAAAAAATAATTTATTATTTGACCTTTTTAAAATTTAAATCAATTAAAATTGATTAAATACGATATTTAAGATAATATACGTTTCAAAAGAATAGATAATATGAATATTTTCCTTTTTTATTTTACCAAAGAAAATGATTGAACAGATAAATCTAAAAAATGAATGAAATGAAAATTGAAAAAAAATGGAAGTTTAATTTAATGCTAAATATTGACTTAAACAAACTATTTTTATATTTTTTAATAAAAAACTTAAAAACTTTAGGATAATTCATTAAAATACATGGATAATTTTTTTAATTTGAAAAAAAAACATAATAAGTGATAAAAAATAAAATTTTGAAATAAATTTATTTGATTTAAATGAAGATAAAACAATTGGAATCCATTTTATTAAATTTTAAATATTTTAACATTACATAATTAATTTAATAGGATTATTTTATAGAAAATTAAAAATTAATTTTTTTTAAGTATATAAATGTAAGACCTGATTCTACACTACTGTAGACCCAAATTTTATAAAATTTGATAATGAAAATTAAATGAATAATGAATGTTAATTTCTAAGAGGATAAAAAGCTCCTTAACTTGAGATATGAATAGAGCAATTTATGTGAAATACTCTATGGGCGAGTACTATGCAAGGGTGATCGCCAATGGATAGTGACGAGATTGACTTAATGGCAATATTGGCGAATGGTGAGTTCGCCAAGTTCTTGGTAAGGTGATCGCCCGAGTGATGAGAGGACTCTAATCGCCCGAGCGAATGTAGTAATGATTACTCAAAGGGTGAGTATGGCGAATAATGTGATCGCCCATATGGAGGGGAAAATGATAGCTTAGTTGGCGAGAAAGGCAATAGCTACTCGCCAAATCACAATGTGATTGCCAAGAAAAAGGAAAATTCTCGTAATTGCCAAATTTAAAGTTGGCATCAAGATAAAGTTGGCAAGCTCACAGGTTGGCAAGTTGAAATAGAGATTGGCGAGCTTAGGTCATAAGTTGACTAGGCGAACTGGAAACAGCACAGACAAAATGGAAAATAGATTCAAACCATTTTGCAGCCAAAATTGACTTTGTAAGTCATACGGTTGAAGATAATAAATAGAGAAAGGTTAAAGTCAATAAAAGAATTAACCTTATTGGTTGAGGAATAAGACAAAGGTGCAATAAGTCAAGAAAAGAGGCTGTGGACTTCACGCCATTGGCTTCTCCTGTACGAATTGGTTTAGACAATTAATGGCAAAGTGAAGTAAGTCAGAAAGTGTAGAAAATAGTTTCCCATAGCTGTTCCTTTTTGCTGCAGCTTTTCTTCGGTTTTTAATGCATGAAAGACGTGAAATAAATGAAAAAAATGGGATAAGGTCAAGTGATGAGTTCTAATTGGATTAGCATGGCTATATAAGAAGAAACTGTAAGGCCCGCGTCCCGGACTACCTTACTCAACCGTATTGTCTCCTTTGAGCCCGGTCCACGTCTATAAGGCCCAAGGCCCGCAACGCCACGCCACTCTCAGGGATTTCTTTCACGTCCGCCGTTACTCGAACCCCTTACCACTTGTAAGTGTCGAGTAACGACTAACTATTAGGCCTAATGGTTAGTCGTTACTCGACACTTACAAGTGGTAAGGGGTTCGAGTAACGGCGGACGCGAAAGAAATCTCTGAGAGTGGCTGTGGCGTTGCGGGCCTTGGGCCTTATAGACGTGGACCGGGCTCAAAGGCGATAATACAGTTGAGTAAGGTAGTCCGAGACGCGGGCCTTACAATAAAACGCGCGTTTTATTGTAAGGCCCGCATCCCAGACTACCTTACTCAACCGTATTGTCCCCTTTGAGCCCGGTCCACGTCTATAAGGCCCAAGGCCCGCAACGCCACAGGGGCCTAATGGTTAGTCGTTACTCGACACTTACAAGTGGTAAGGGGTTCGAATAACGGCGGACGCGAAAGAAATCCCTGAGAGTGGCTGTGGCGTTGCGGGCCTTGGGCCTTATAGACGTGGACCGGGCTCAAAGGGGACAATACGGTTGAGTAAGGTAGTCTGGGACGCGGGCCTTACAATAAAACGCGCGTTTTTTTTGTAACGCCCAGCCCGTCCACTGGGTCATTACTCAACCGTACTGTCCTCTCTGTGAGGCGATGTGCTACCCACTGGGACCACACAGGTCCATCTCACGCAAGGCTTTATCGGGAATAAATTCCCAATTCGCGTCTGCCATGACTCGAACATAAGACTTACTTTGCCTATGTCAAATCATGACTAACCATTAGGCCTAATGGTTAGTCATGATTTGACATAGGCAAAGTAAGTCCTATGTTCGAGTCATGGCGGACGCAAATTGGGAATTTATTCCCGATAAAGCCTTGCGTGAGATGGACCTGTGTGGTCCCAGTGGGTAGCACATCGCCTCACAGAGAGGACAGTTCGGTTGAGTAATGACCTAGTGGACGGGCTGGGCGTTACAAGGCCTAATGGTTAGTCATGATTTGACATAGGCAAAGTAAGTCCTATGTTCGAGTCATGGCGGACGCGAATTGGGAATTTATTCCGAATAAAGCCTTGCGTGAGGTGGACTTGTGTGGTTCCAGTGAGAACCATTATGTTAAACGTGACAGGTACAATCTCTTCTCTTTTACATTTCAGACATATGTATACAGTACTATTTTATGAAAATAAAGGATAATAGGGGATGTCAGATGTAAGGAATAATGAAAAAAATTTCATATTCCATACTTGCTAGATAAATGTTATCATTTATCATGGTCACTGTTGAACGTTAATGGCATCGCAGACAGCCCAACCGTAAAAGTTGTATAAAAATATGTGAAAAATGTGATAACGGGCTGTTACAATAAAAGTTAAAAGTATTTATGTAGGATATTTTCTTTTTAGTCAAAAGTTTTGGTATTTATATATTTATATAATATATAAGATTATTATAAAAAAACAGAATCTTATTGAAATTAGAAATATGATATTGGATCAATGATCAAGTCAAATGACTTTTGGTGGGCTTTTTATATTTAACAATGAAAAAGAAAATTCATTTTATTATACATGTCATGTGTCCATATAAAACACATATATCTTTTTCTTTAAAAAAAAGCATATGAGTAAAAATTTTATACTAATATTAATTATTTCTATAAAAATGTTTTTAATCTACAGTACATATATAATGTAAAAAAAATACATATATAATGATAAAATATGTATAAAGAAATTGATAAATGATATGTGATTTTTTTTAATTTTAATATATAAATATAGATGTTTATTTTGTAGAAAATTCACAAAAATATTATTTTTTATTTTGAGATATTACACGCGTCAAACATTTAGATGATCCACATAAAATGTTTTATTTGTCCCTTAAAGTTTTGGCATTCATATATGGGTTTGTTACTAAAAGTTTTGGCATTTATATATGGATTTATATATGATGTACTAACATTGTATAGTTTCTATACACTGCCAATGTACTAGAGGTTGATCTCATCAATAAGCCCTTATAAGCAAATTAAAAAATTTATTTATATTTACTTTTAAGGGCTTAGCGTATTTTTTAATTTGCCAATTGAGATGGTATCGACTTTTGATGCATTAACAGTATATAGAAACTATACACTATCAGTGTATTATATACAAACCTTTTATATATTTATATAAGACTACTTAAAATTAATTGGTTTGTCACAAATTTTAAGTTAAATAATTAAACTTAAAAACCCAAATTAACTTTATAAATCTAGTTTTCTCAACAAATAGTGATGAAAATATATTTACATTCATAATTATTAAATCGATTTAATAGTTATTTTGTTTGGTATATACTTGTATATATGTTTTAAATTAATAAATTATAGTGACACAACTGATGCATATTTATATACATACCAATCTTGAAAAGGCGGGAATCAATTTCAAAAAGAAGGGGGAAGCGAGCTTTTTGGACATAGAGTTTGACAAGAATACGAAAAAACCGAAGATTCCAAAGCTAGTGGTCAATGATAAACAGAGCCTATCTTGCGTAATATGATGACCTATGAACAATTCCTCGTAAGCAAGGATCGCCCAATTACTTTGGTCTGCGATTATGTGTCTGTCATGCATAACCTCGTCGACTCAGCTAAGGTTGCGCAATTACTCCGTGATGCTGAAGTTATTGAAAGTTGGTTCGGAGATGATCAAGCAGTAGCAAATATGTTTAACAAACTTCGGAACTCCACTTACTCGTCCGATCGCTATTTTCATTACAAGGAGACATCTGAAAAGGTGAAGAAATATTACAGAAAAAGACGGTACAAATGGCTGGCACAATTAAAAAGAGATTATTTTTACTCTACCTGGGCGTACATTTCCTTTTTCGCCGTGCTTCTCTTGCTCGTTCTTACCGTGGCACAAACTATATATTCAGTTCTTTCTTACGTTAATCAGTAATCAGATTAAGTTTTCTTTAATTTCTAAGTCTATCAAGTAGTTTATGAATGTAATGAGTAGTTTCTTATGGTTTTGTGTGTGTATATATATTTAGATTTTAATTTGCTACTTCTTGTAAGTATAAATTAAGGATAATTATTACATACACTGACAGTGGAGTTTTTTTACTCCACAAGCAGCGTTAAGATCGTAACACATGTCCTGTTTTATTTATTTTAATATTTTTATAAGACACATGTCATGATCTTAACGCTGCTTGTGGAGTAAAAAAACTCCACTGTCAGTGTATGTAATAATTATCCATAAATTAATTGTGTAATCGATGATTATATATATTCTCTGATTTCATAGCAATATTAGAATTTATTATCTACTTGTTAGTAAAGGAAACTAAATGAAAACAAATTAAACTGGTTTTGTTTGCAAATGAATTGTCTTATCATATGGTTGGTTTATTAAATATTAAAACTACAAATTTCATTTGAAACAAAGATGGTAATAATATTAAAACTACAAACCTCTTATCTATATAATATATATATATATATATATATATATATATATATAAAACTTTTGTTTTTGAAAAATAAACTTCTATTAATAATTAAAGGAAATTACAATTGGCTTGAATTTTTCATATGTGTCATGCATAATATACTTGCATTATATGTATTTACAGTATTTTGTAAGCACTTAATTCTGTCGGACCATTTAATATTACTGGAAAGAAGCCAGGATCTTTTTGTCAATTTCAATGTATTGGGTTCGGACTAATTTAAAAATTTTAATTAAATTTATTGAATTTTATAGTCTTATGTTAATATTAAATTATGGCTTTTTTATCCAGCCCATATATGGACTTCAAAAACTCAAAGTTCAATTATGAAGTTAATTTTTTAGGCCTAAGAGCTCAAACCCAAAGTTTATTTTACGAACCAACTTGTTTTGATAATTTAATTAAATGAATTAAAAAATCATTTAAAAAAAGTTTCGAGAATTGTTCCATGCCATGGCAGACTCCATTTTGCCCCCCTCCCATTTTTGGTTTACACCCACCACTCTGCAGTTAAAATCTTAAAATCTTAAAGCCCTGCTAAAGTTATGGGGAATGCTAGCAACATTTATTTTTATTGTCATATTTTAACATTCTCAATTTTATTAAGCCACTTTACTTTTTTAATTTTATGTAGATTACTCATATAATAAGTGAAAAGCATATATGTGATGTTAGAAAATACATTTCAAATATTTTGTAATAGTAAATAATCGATTTTTATGTAAAATTAAAAAATGATATGATTTTATAAGATTAAAAATATTAAAATATAATTGTAAAAATGATTGTCATTAACATTTTTTTAAAATATTAGACTTTTATATTAATTAATAGGCCAGATTTAAAATTAAACCCCGATTTAATAATCGGGTAGGGAAGTTTGGGGAGAGTGGTTCTAGAGTTTTTGAGCATGTTCAGGTTTGAAAGGAAAAGTAATTTTTTCTTAAGGCTGAGAGGTTTGCCTTGTTGCATGCGCTTCTACTTTATTATTTGTTTTTTTTTTGTTTTCTGTCAATTTTGAATAATTAGATGCTCGATTATTATTCCTTTTGTTTTTTGTCAACTTCGAAAAGTTTTTTTTAGTGGCCAAATCAACTTTGAATAATTATAAGGCTTGAATATAGGCTTTCGCTTTTCAAAGGGTAGGGCCTCACCATGTGATGTCGTTTGACAAGTTATTGCTGAGCTGACTAAATCAAACCCGCATTTCTTGCCGTTATATATACACATGTGGATTATTTGCATAAAATAATGCATGTATGAAAGACGTTACCGATTGGTCATGAAATGATTGCCGAATGAGAGCTTTATTATTACTTACGAATTCACTTGTCATAATTTGAAAGGACAAGCTGTGTTTTAAAAAGTTGCAATGGCAGAGTTGATAAAATCACCTTATAATCAATAATCATAAGGAAAAATATAGAGATCACATTCACAATTGCTTTAAAACATAAGGTCTAATAATTTCAAAAGTATTTAACAGAAGAAAAAAAGGTACGATTCTCTTTTTTAGAAAAATAATAGATAAATAATAAATAAAATAAATATCAATTATTCGATGAGGGGATTTTGGAAAATCGTAAATAATAATTTTTAATTGATCTTTAAATGAAAAGAGTTGTCATACTTGAGAGACGTTATAATTCATACATATACTTATGCAGAATTCAAAAATTTAGAGTTAATTTTTTTAAATTTTCTTTATCACTGGTTTGTCATAAGCAACTTTATATCACATTATCGGGTTACAGTTTACTTGATACATTTTAAGGTTAATTACCTAAGATTCCAGTCCAATATCATACGATTTACCATTCTAAAACCTCAAGACAATTTTAGCATAAAAGCGGTAAATTCACTATTTAACACATTTAAGTCGATAGCCCAGTTTAACAATCAAATGTAGTCAATTTCAAATATCAAATCTCAATCATTTATCGCACTCATAAATCCTTTAATTCATATCCGAATTTCATCGAAAAATATGATTGTTTCACCCTTCAAAAAATTCCTAACAAAATATTCTAATATTTTTACACTTTTGGCAAGTTTCTCAACCCAACAATGATAATTTTTGCAGCATAAGCATACATTTAATTTATACATATTTTGTGACAACCGAGAAATTTGAGTTTTTTTCGGCTGTAAGGCACTCTTAAAACTTTTTTACCAAAAGAAGGTTCTTTTAAACTTTTTTCCTTGAAGCAGGTACTTAAAGCCACGTCAATAACAGGTGGAAAAAAATACCAAAACTTCTCCCAAGACCCTTTCTTCTTCCCGAACTCGTTGCAAATGCCATTAAAAAAAAATAAAGCTTAACTTAACTCTTCCATATCCAAACCCCTGCCCTTAACCTCAATCTCCAAAATAAATATTAAGCAAAAGATTAAAAAAATATTTTATTCTTTGAATCTCTTGCGTTTCTTTGTTCCTGGAGTTTTGCTCAACTTTTATGTAAGTCACAATTTGTTCACTTTTCTTTCCCGTCTAAATTTTAATCTCTTTATTTTTATTTGTCTTTTATTTAGAATTCCTTTTTAGTTTATAATATATCTTTCTAGAGTTTTTATTTTTATAGCTTTAAAAATGTTGCATGTGTAGTTTTTTTTTCCACTGAATTTGTTAATTTTCTTGTTGTTATTGAATACCAATTCATAACAAATGCAAGTTTTGTTTGGTTGCTTCGAAAATGCTAGAAAATATCGAGAATATAGCAAGAAGTTATGCTTTTAGTTCTATTTTTGTATAGTGTTTCCGTGTTTAAAAGATAAAAAAAAAAAAAGACTAAAGCTTGAGCTCCCAAGAACCATCTAAGCAATATGTGTTCAAGATTAAGTGCTGAATCAAATTTTTGAACAACCCATATGTTTGTTTGCAACTTCAGCTCACAAACTTCTTGTCCTTTAGCAAACCATGGAAGGCGTCAAAACAATAAAAATCTACGATTTGGGTTTTATCTTACTTTTTCAGTTTATTGATGTGTGAGTCAATAATATTAGAGGCATGCTATATATGTATTGATATTTTTTTGTTAATAATAATAATATATATAGTTAATAATATATATATGTATTTGCAATGAAATTTCTAGGAATCTTAAAAGGAAAAGAATTTTCATATCTTTTTTTTTCTAGTTTTAGCTTTTTAAATTTCGCGGCTGACATAAATTTTTTCTAGTTGCTGGTTACCTTTGTTTTCATGTAATTCTTTATATGTCAATTTATATGGCAAATAATCATTCCAGACAATGCCCTTTTGATTATAAAACAAAAAGCAAAGAAGGGAGTGAGGGATATCCCTAACAATAGGAGAGTCTATTCCAATCAAATAATAGAGATAAAGAGATGATGAGTCCAATCAATAGTAGATACAGAGATAACAGTGGGAAGGAGATAAAAATTCCGTAAGTTTATAAAGAAAAAAATTGTCTTTAGGGTTTATAAGAGATTATGATTTAGTAAAACTACTAAACGTTAATGTTTTAAATTCTGAAAATTTTAGTTTCTTAAAATTTAAATAATTATTTAAAAAATGTTACATGTCATTGAGGTGGCTTTAAATACTTGCTTTATGGAAAAAAGTTTAAAAGTACCCTCATTTGGTAAAAAAGATTTAAAAGAACCTTCTTGTGAGAAAAAAACTTCGAGAAATTTCCACTATTGAAATTAATTTAATAGGATAATGAGAGTAGTTAAAGTATTGAGGATTATTAGGAATCATGAAAATTTAATTTTGGAAGTTAATGAACATGTTGGGGTAAATAAATAAATTTATTTTGAGATTGGAACACTTTGAATTATGGTAAATGATCAATTAATGTATTGAAGATTTAATATTTGGGAATTTATTTTGGGTATTAAGAAAATTAAAAGTAATTTTTTCTTAAGGCTGAGAGGTTTGCCTTGTTACATGCGCTTGCACTTTATTATTTGCTTTTTTTTTTGTTTTCTGTCAATTTTGAATAATTAGAATGCTTGATTATTATTTCTTTTGTTTTTGTCAACTTCGAAAAGTTTTTTTTAATGGCCAAATCAACTTTGAATAATTAGAAGGCTTGAATATACGCTTTGCTTTTCAAAGGGCAGGGCACGTTGTAGTACTATAGTTCTTGCGAGTTGCAATTATTACAGGGTACAATTATTAAATTTGTGAAGTCATGACTGATCATTTATACACGTCATTAAATAGTTTTGTGTAAACGTCCAAAGACAGTACAATTATTGAATCCGTGAGGTAATGTCTATCTTGTCCAAAAAAACAGAAAGTAGTGACTAATGTCTTTTATACACGTCATTGAGTGTTTTGTGTGCAAGTCTAAAATTAAATTGGATTGAAACGATTTAATTTGATGTAAGAGTTTAATTAAATTTAAAATTTTGAGATTCAAAATTTGATTTAAATTTAATTTTTGAAATTTGAATTTGATTATGATAAAAAATTTTAATTATTTGAACTTGCTCTATAGGATTGATTTGTATTTTCTAATTATATATTCGAGAGTAAAATAATAAATTAATAATAAATATGTATTTAATTGATTAGTCTTATAAGTTACTTGAGCAGTGTGTTAAGATACTCTTATTTGGCTTGATTTATTGCTCGAGTTGTTTAAACTCAATTCGAAAATGAATAAATTAAATTTAAATAATTATCAAATTAAGTTCAAATCAATCACAAATAACTTAATTAGTTTACATTCCTAGTTCCACTCTAATAATAAATTTATGAATAGAATTAAGTGAAATTGATTCAATCCGAAGACATTGTTATTTGAATTTTACTCCAATTGATTTGACAAAAAAAAAAGAAAATATAAGCTCGCACAACTAATTTTAATTAAAAATCATATGAATTCAAATTAATTTAAAATTGAAATAATTTAATTCCAATGATGGCAAATCATTTAAAATAAAATTGATTTGATTTTAAAACTCAAATAATTTAAGTTTAAAATAACTCAAACACAAATAATTTGAATGTCAAAATTAGAGATGGATCTTGACATTGAGTTTTTGAGAGACCAAAATCATTTTATTGCATTATTATTTTTATTTAATAAGCCATAACATTTACAAATAGAAAAATAGAATTATAAATGTAATAATTGAAAAACTAAATGACAAACTCATGTAATTTTAAGTTTAAAATTAACTAAAAAAATACACGACATAAATTCATATTATGTAACAATAGAACATATGATATTTAAATTTTATTTATTAAGAGGGAATAGGGATGGAACATACACAAGGTATATGAATCCATGCATAGACATTTACATAACACATCTTTGAGTACAACATATTAATTTGAAGTTGATTATTTTATTAAATCTTATCTATGCATGAAAGATGCAGTAAATGTAATTTTTTTTTTGTGGTTCATTGCATTAAATATAAATTTTAAGTGCGAAAGATATTGGCAAATACATTTTTGAGTGGCCCTATGATCCATATACAACACATATTTGAAGCTGAGATTACTTTATTGGCTCACCTATGCATATAAATCATATAAAAACACATCATTAAATACCAATTTAAGTGTCAAAGCATTTCCAAGATATTCTTGAATGCCTATGTGGCTTATATATTTTTTTCAACTTTTTTTTCAACAAGTTTGAAAGTAAGATTTTGCATATCTGAAGTTTTTTTTTTTACTTATGAATAATAAAATTGCATATTTATTTTGATATAATGTTACATTGTTTTGGTACATAATATTACATGATCTTATATATAAGTTCATAAGATATTGATTCATATTAACATAAATCTTATATATAAGTTCGTAAGATATTGACATTTAGTACACTTGAGAGAGGACTCAGAAATGGGAAATCGGAGGAAACAAATTTGTAACAAGGAATATGAACGGGTATAATATTTCAGGTGGTTAATTTGCAAGTTGTATTGTGTCATGGAAAATTCCCTTTAATTTTTATCTTTGTTATGAAAAATAAATGATGTAAGCCTTGAAGAATATATGGACTGCACCATGCTCGGTGTAAAATAATTGTCATAATTAATAAGGTTTATTAAAGTTTTCTTGTAATGAGAAATATATTTTAAACAATAAATGAATGTTGGGTGGTGGACAGCTTTTATCTTAGTCGGAAGAAATCCTTTTTTGTGGTATTTTAAAAATATTAAAGTGCCATAAATATGGAAAGGAATGTTGTCTATTGGATGTTGGATAAGCTGCCTTGTGCACAAATTTTTGGTTGGTTGTATGATCTCAATTTCTGCACCGCTAGAACTGGAATAAAAACAAACTTTTTGGTTATTAGGATGTTTTATATATATATATAATATAAAAATTTTGTATCAAAATTTATGTTGACACGAAAAATATAAAATTTTATTTTTAAATTATTTTTAATTTTTTTAATATTAATATATAATTTTTATTTAATTTTAATTTGCATCATCTTTTGTCAAGATGTGTAATTATTGCACAAAAGAATATGCAAAAACACGGTGACAGCTGGAGGGCAGAATGCGTCTCTCGTGATCTTGGCTAAAAGAGGATGCCATTTTTTTTTTTTTGGTTATAAAAGAGGATGCTATTTGTATGCATAATTACGGAAGTTTTTTTTATAGCTGAAACTCAGCACTCTTTTTCAACTCGAAGAATATCCCATGCACGATTCTGCTTCCAACTTTGACGAGTAAATTAAAGATCTATTGCATATTATTTTTGTTTGATTTTCAAGATATGTTGTGTTCTAAGAGATGGTTGTAAGGAAATAATCAGAGTATATGACTTTGAGGCGTGTAGAATTACACTTTCTTGAGTGTAATATTGCTTCACACAGAAGCAAGTTATCCTAGGATACAACAAAGTCTTCAGAATTTTCGTGAAAAGTAAGAATGCAGAGTGAGTTTTTTTCTGGAAATCATCACTCTTATATAGAGTATGAAGAGACATTAATGAATGGTTGTGATTTTCTATTAAATAACAACCATTCATTTTAAACATAATTGTTCCAAACATATAACTGAAAATATGTCTGTTGGAACAGTTAAAATAATTTTAAATTCAAAATTGAATTTAAAATATTCTGTCAAAAAATAAAATTTTAACTTAAGTCAAAGAGCCATGAGCCCCAAGTGCCCAAGTGCCCATCTTTGACTTTTTAAAATAGTCCAAGCCCAAGCCCAAGCCCAAGCCAAGCTCCATAGTCAAAGCCCATTTCCTCTTTGACTCCAAATTACTTTCAAGAGTTGATTTCCCTTTATAAATATATCGCTTTACACTTTTACAAGCAATGTGAGAACTTGTTCTCTTGTATTTATTACAAGCTATCCAACAATGGTGTTGTGCAGGTACATGGATGGACCTGAAGTTTGCAATTGGAACAACTTTGACGGGTAAATAAAAGATTTATTGCATATTATTTTTGTTTGATTTCCAAGATGTGTTGTGTTTTAAGAGATGGTGTTGTGCAGGTACATGCATGGACCTGAAGTTTGCAATTGGCACAACTTTGACGGGTAAATAAAAGATTTAATGCATATTATTTTTGTTTGATTTCCAAGATGTGTTGTGTTCTAAGATATGGTGTTGTGCAGGTACATGCATGGACCTGAAGTTTGCAATTTGAACAACTTTGACGAGTAAATAAAAGATTTATTGCATATTATTTTTGTTTGATTTCCAAGATGTGTTGTGTTCTAAGATATGATGTTGTGCAGGTACATGCATGGACCTGAAGTTTGCAATTCGATGAACGAATTAGAACCCCTCGGTGCCCCAGTTGTTCCGCGTCCTCGTTCACAGCAGGTAATCTAATGCAGAATTAAATGCTTTTCCAACCAAAATTGCCAAGAGGAACATATGTAGAAGCCGGTGAAATCATTTTTCAGGATTCAATATACATGTTATATTATTTAATGTGTTATTTTAAAAAAAAAGAAGATATTAATTAGTATCTTAACGGCTACTGTTATGCAGGGTGCAAACAATTGGATTTTTCATAAAGTGCCTTATATGCTGCGTCAAGTAAATGAAAAAGCCTATGTTCCAAGAGTAATTTCAATTGGTCCCTATCACTATTGTAAGGAACATTTGAAGGCGATGGAGGATGTCAAAAAGATTTATTTCAGAACGCTGACTGGGGACGTTAAGCCCGGCAGATATGTAGATGCTATGATGATGGAGGTGAAAGCCATCCGCAAATACTACGAGGGACCCTTAGATCCCTTAGATCACATGGGCTCAAAGGCATTTGCGGAAATGTTGGTCTTTGATGGATGCTTTATTCTTCAGCTATTGGTGAACGGGTTTGATCCTCCAATTGAAGTGATTCATCAGGTTAACATCCGGTAAAATGTTATTGCTCGAAAACCAACTTCCTTTCGACGTGCTTCTCAAGCTGTATAGCATGATGAGTAATGCTGAGCAGCAAGAGATAAAAGAGAAATTGCATGGCAGGGCTTGTTCTTTCTTCAATAGCGGGGTGCTCGGACAAAATATAGATCCCGATCGCAGGGGAGATAAAAAGCGATATCCTGATTATCACCTACTTGGCTTAGTATACGATAGTTGGCTCTCTTCACAAGAAATAGAAGTAGATGAAGATGACTACGAATCTAGAACAGAAGAAGATGAAGATGAAGATGAAGATGAATACGAATCTAAAATAGAAGTAGATGAAGATGAATACGAATCTAAAATAGATGAAGATGAATTCGAATCTACAAGAGAAGTAGATATAGATGATTTTAAAACAGAAGTAGATGAACTTGAAATTCCAAAACCTAAGGCTGAAGGAATAGCACCACCACCACCACCAAGGCTGAAGGAATAGCACCACCACCACCACCAACTAAGGCTGAAAGAATAACACCACCACCACCACCTAAGGCTGCAGGAATAGCACCACCACCAGAGGTAAAGGGCTTGAGGATATTCATATCCTGTGCAACCGATCTTGAAAGGGCAGGAATCAATTTCAAAAAGAAGTCTGAGTGTAATACGCACTTGTTGGACATAGACTTTGCGGATGATGCGAAAGAACTGAGGATTCCAAAGCTAGTGGTCAATGATAATACAGAAGTTATCTTGCGTAATATGATGGCCTATGAACAGTTCATCATAAGAACGGATCGCCCAAATTTGGTTTGCGATTATGCGACTTTCATGGATAACCTCATCGACTCAGGCGAGGATGTGCAAATACTGCGTGACGCTGATGTTATTGAAAATTGGTTAGGGGATGATAAAGCAGTTGCAAAAATGTTCAACAAACTTCGGGACTTTACATGTCCACGTGTTTTCATTACGAGGATATATCTAAAGCGGTGAACAAACATTGCCGAAAAAGACGGTACAAATGGCTGGCAACATTAAAAAGAGATTATTTTAACTCTCCCTGGTCGAGCATTTCCGTTTTCGCCGCGTTTTTCCTACTCGCTCTTACTGCGGCACAAACTATGTTTTCATTTCTTTCTTACGTTAAACAGTAATTAAGTTTTCTTTTATTTCCAAGTCCATCAAGGAGTTTATGGAAGCAATTAGTAGTTTCTTATGGTTTTGTGTGCGTATGTGTGGTTCTTAATTTGGTACATCTTGTAAGTATAAATTAATTGTGCAATTGCCGCTTATGTATATATTAGAATTTATTATCTTTTTGTTATTAAGGGAAAACTAAATGAAAGCAAATAAAATTGGTTTATTTGCAAATGAATTGTCATATCATATGGTCGGTTTATTTAATATTAAAACTACAAATTCATTTGAAATAAAGATGGTATTAATATAAAAACTACACAGCTCCCACATATAATATTATCTAACTTTTTTTTTTGTTGAAAAATAAGCTTCTATTAATAATTAAAGGAAATTACAATTAGACTGAATAGCATTAGCAATACATGCCAGAACATATTGCTGATCTCCTTAACAGCAATTTTTGCTAGAATGTGTGCAGCCTCCTTAGCAGTCCTGCTTGCATAAACAGCTCTACGATGTGAGAATGTAGTAATTAAGTGCTTTGCATCCCACATCAGGTTGCCTATCCTTGTTCTTTGAGTTCAGTTTGCTGATGATTTGGATAGCATCTCCCTCAATTTCCGCTTCGTTGAAACCCGATCCTCCAGAAAATAGAGGTTCAAAGTGAAAAAACGTGGCTTTTCTCTCAATGTAACAATGAGGATAAAATGTTCATTGCCATTTCCTTTCAAGTAATTTAGACTTACTTTCTTTCCTTTTCTTGTATTACCATTTAATTTTTGAGTTTTTATTGTTCTTCTTTGCATGCTAGACTTACTTTGAGGACAAAGTAATATTTAAGTGTGGCGGGGGAATATTGGTTTATGAGTCTATAGAGTTTTTTTAGGAAATGGAAATTCAAAAAAAAAAACGTCAAAATTTATAGGAGTTTCAAAAGATCATGATATGTTTTGTTTCTTTTAAGGATTGATTTTAAACTAAAACAAAGTTTTATAAGAAAGTTGAGACTATTTTGATTGTTATTATTGTTGAAGTGAGTACTTTCTAAAGAATTTATGTGAGTTCATGATTAAATATGATTGTTCGTATGATATTGATAATGTGATTATTTCATTGAAGTTGGTACAAGCAAATGATAAATAGACAAGAATAAAACAAAAAAACAAAAAAATAAACATTAAAAAAAAGAAGAAAAAGAAAAAAAATAGAGGTTGAAAGCTTTAAATTCTACTCCAATGTTCTGGGTTGCTTGATCTTATTGATTAAATTCTTGAAGTGACTTGAAATATGAGTATGCAAAGCACTCTAAAAGAGGGCTTACTTGTTGAGTAACCGGGTGTTGGTATGTAACATCCCAAAACCACTATATAATAGAATATTCACTTGTAAACTTCACTTACTTACCGGTTGGGCTGTCTGTGATGCTTAACAACTTTTACTACATTATGAATTAATAAAGTCTCTTCCTTTAGATGTGTATACATTCCCTTCCTATTTAAAGTAATACTGTACAACCTTGCTGAATATATAAAAAATATAACATACCTTCGATATCCAATCTCAGGAAAGTAAGTCTCTTAGTTCAATCAGATATCTGTGGAGTGGAAAATAAGGAGTGAGCGACAATGTGCTCAGTAAAGAAGGTGTATGCTGCTTTGTAAAATAAAAGCTGTAATCTCAAAAATCATTTAATTGTCCTAATGTTCAAACTCATTAGGAATAATTATAATTAACATGAAACAGGATTCACCAAATCCTTTCATAAATCATTTAATTGAGACTAGGCAACAATATAAATCATGCAAGAACACAAATAATCCGCTTTTGGGGTGCACCCGTAGGCCATCGCCCCTCACGGCTATCTCATCTAGATGTATGGCCATAATCTGTAGGTGGTCCTCGGGTCCACTTGCCAAGTGACCTCGAGACCGCTGATGACTTGGCAGGTCCATCAGCCCTGTGACGCCCCAGGGTGCACTCGCTGGTCTATTTGACCCGAGCCATCGCCCTAGTTAGGTCACGCAAAGTACATGAGTGATAATGCATGAACTCATGGCCTAATGTCTCAAAATCAAGTTATCATTTCCATAAAATGACTTAGTTTCCAAAAGGGTTTATAACTAGTAAAACAACCCTCCATTTTCAACATTTTCTATGAAAGAAAGGCAGGTTGGGAGCCAGTTCGCCCACGGCTAGTTCGCCCAGGGTCAGCTCGCCCATTAGCCAATTCGCCCAAGAGACTACTCGCCCGAGAGTCGATTCGCCCAAAGGACTACTCGCCCGAAAATTTGATATTTTCTATTTTCAAAAATAATTAAAATATTTCCTTTTTCATTTACGAAATAACATTTTAAACCTTTCGCCAGAGCCTACTCGCCTTAGCAGCTCGCCCTGACTACTCGACAAGACGACGAATAATAATCGCCCGCCTCATGGTTTTCAAACACAGTACGGTTGGTTTGATAACAGTTCGCCCGCCTTTTACTTAAAACAAAGATCGCCCGCCCTAACACTTTAAAAAGGGTTCGCCCGACTAAGGCTTACCGGTTTTCTCTTAAAAACAAAGGCATTCGCCCAGATCTCAAACAGAGAGCTCGCCATTGGCTCGCCCGAGTTTCTGTCTAATTACAAAACTAGTCGCCCGCCTTAGTTAAATCGACCAACAAATAACTTATGGCGGCTTGTAGCTCGCCCGAAACCAAAACAATTTATCAAACGATGCATGTCAGAAAATAAAACAAATTCCGATATTTTCTTAACGTTTTTACTCCACAGGACATGCATTTGCATCACATACAACTTCCTTACCTCGTCTGATACGGCTTAGCTTCTCGCCCGCCTTGCTCAATTCCCGTCTGCAAAGCATTTATTCACATTATTAATATTTTCCAAAAAGACTTATATTCTTCCTAAAAAATATGGCACTTTGGCGAACTCAGTTCGCCATTCGCCCGTCATAGCTCGCTTTCCATTAGCGGCTTATTCGTGGGAGTTCGCCCCTGTAATGGAATACGTTGGCGCCTTCTTTTTCACCTACTCGCCCTACTGGCTATGATCAACTTTACATGGGCAACTACTATTATCGCCATTCTCGCACACTGGCGATCACGGGTCCTCGCCCGCCGGGACCACATGTTGGCGAACTCACATAAACTTTCTCCTAACCTCGTCCCATCCTTTGGGCGAGAACTAACCCAATTCGACTAGCAATATTCTACTCGCCCGTCGTGTTTCCTTACTCTTTCTTGGTTATTTTTCCATCTATTTTCTTATATTGTTCAACAATATTCAACCACAACCAAGCTATGTTTATAATTAAATATCAAGAGAACTATAAAAGCTATGAAACTCACCTTTACCAAGTTACTCCTCCAACTGTACAGAATGCTTTCTTGTCTTTCTTAGCTTTAGTTTGCTTGTTCCTTAGCTCTTCAACGGTGAGGAAAGGTTTAACTGATAGAAGGAGAAAACTCTATGACTATGAAAGGAACGGAAGAACAAGGTGATTTTTATAGCAAACAGAATAGGCGAGAAGGATTCTGGAGAGAATAGAGTTTCATTTCAATCCATTTCTTCCTCTTATATAGCCGTTCCGTTTCACTTAAATTCAACACCTGTTTCCTTATCCTGTTTTACTCATCATTTCATGTATTAAATTCTGTGGAAAAACTGCAGCTAGTGGACTACGGTGAGAAGAAAATTCCCTGCAATGTGTTGAAAATTTTGTTTCTTTTTCCTCTTCTTCTCCTAGTCCACGCCTCTGCCAGTCACTCTTATTGGCTTGCTCCTCTTGCTATTAAATGCCAAATATCCTTTGTCAAATAAAGCAACCGGCGAGAAGTCCTCAACGCCCCTTTCTTGGACTTTTCTATTTCCTTTTCTGCACTTCTCCACGCCAACCTCTCTTCCCGCCAACGTTGATTGGCTAATATCTCATCTTTTCTTCATTTTGTCCTATATTCATTACTCTTCTCATTTAATGCTTTCATACTTTTCTTAAACGATTAATTCCAACAATTTCTTGTTATTCTTTCTTTATACACTACACTATAAATCATCTCTTAAATTGAAAAGTGGAACTCACATTCGATTTAATTTCACAAAATTTTTATTTCCACTATCAATAATGTACACATATGGCATACAATATAATAAAATTCGGATTTTACATTTCTCCCCACCTTAAGAAATTTGGTCCTCCAAATTTAACTTGGACCTATCACTGAAAGAGCTCCGGATACCTCTCATGCATAAGGCTCTCTAACTCCCAAGTAGCCTCCTCCTCGTTATGATACTGCCAGAGCACTTTAACCAACGAAATCGTCTTAGATCGCAATACCTTATCTTTCTATCCAGAATCCGCACCGGTTTCTCAACGTAACTCATGTCCTCTCTGATCTCCAATGGCTCATGTCGAATCACGTGAGAATGATCTGGTTGTACTTTCTTAACATCGAGACATGGAATACGTTATGCACTCCTGACAACTCTGGTGGTAGTGCTAACCGATATGCCACATCTCCTACGCGATCTAAGATCTCATAAGGCCCAATGTATCGAGGACTCAACTTTCCTCTCTTCCCGAATCTCATTATACCTTTGGACGGTGAAACCTTTAAAAACACATAATCACCTGCTATAAACTCCAATGGTCGGCGTCTAGTATCTGCATAACTCTTCTGCCGACTCTGAGCCGTTCGGAGCCTCTCACAAATTATCCGTACATCACGAGAAGCCTGCTCGACCAAATCGGGAGCTAACAATTTACGGTCTCCAACTTCTTCCCATGCTATAGGGGATCTGCATCGTCTGCCATACAAGGCTTCATATGGTGCCATGCCGATACTCGTATGAAAACTATTATTATAAGCAAACTCTGCCAGGGGTAAGTGATCGTCCCATGAGCCTCTAAAATCCAATGCACACGCTCTCAACATATCCTCGAGCGTCTGTATCGTACGCTCGGACTGCCCATCAGTCTGTGGATGAAAAGCGGTGCTAAAACTCAACTGGGATCCCATAGCCTCCTGAAATCTCTCCCAAAAATGAGAGGTGAAGCGAGAGTCCCTATCAGAGGTGATACTCACTGGAACACCATGTAACCTCACTATCTCCCTGACAT
Organism: Heritiera littoralis; assembly: GCA_031772115.1. NCBI lineage: Eukaryota > Viridiplantae > Streptophyta > Magnoliopsida > Malvales > Malvaceae > Heritiera > Heritiera littoralis. Next base: position 3,462,428 of record JAPDPK010000061.1, on the reverse strand, counting down.
ACAACTCAGCCAAGGCACTAACTGAATCTGTAGATTTCATGGCTAAGAAATGAGCAGACTTAGTCAATCTATCGACTATTACCCAAATAGCATCATACCCCTTCCGGGTCCGTGGTAATCCCATAACAAAATCCATAGTTACATGCTCCCATTTCCATGTAGGAATCGATAACGGTCGAAGCATACCTGCCGGCTTCTGATGTTCAATCTTAATCTGCTGGCATGTTAGACATCTTGCAACAAAATCTGCGATGTCCTTTTTCATCTTAGGCCACCAGTACACTTTCCGGAGATTCTGGTACATCTTAGTACTACCCGGATGTAACGTGTATCTAGAGGTATGAGCCTCTGATAAAATCAAATCTCTAAGCTGCTGATCACCGGGAACACATATCCGACCTCTAAACCTCATTATCTCATCGGTGCCAATCTCAAAATCCAACTCATCTCCCATTTGAATCTGGTTGGCCACCCCAATACAATAATCATCACTCCTCTGAGCTTCCTTAATTCGATCCATCAAATCCGGCTCGATACGAAAACTAGCGGTAAACCCATACTGGTCAGAGGAAACAACTGTCAAACTGAGGTTAGAGAACTGCTCTATCAACTCATGTTCCCTGATCATCATGTACGATACCATGCCAACATGCTTACGGCTCAGTGCATCAGCTACTACATTAGCTTTACCTGGGTGATACAGAATCTCACAATCATAGTCCTTTAATAGTTCCATCCACCGTCGCTGTCTCAAATTCAACTCTTTCTGTGAGAATATATACTTCAGACTCTTATGGTCTGTATATATCTGAAATTTCTCTCCGTACAAATAATGTCGCCATATCTTCAGTGCAAACACCACTGCGGCTAGCTCCAAGTCATGTGTCGGGTAATTCTTCTCATGATCCTTCAACTGTCGAGAACCATAGGCTATAACCCGACCATACTGCATGAGCACACACCCTAAACCTTGAGCGGATGCATCAGTATACACCACAAATCCACCTGATCCGCTAGGAAGGGCTAATACAGGGGCACTAGTCAATCTCTTCTTAAGTTCACCAAAGCTACGCTCACACGCATCATTCCACTCAAACTTTACATCCTTACGTGTGAGTCGTGTCAATGGAGCAGCAAGTCTAGAAAATCCCTCCACAAACCTGCGATAATATCCGGCAAGACCTAAGAAACTTCGTATCTCGGTAACCGTGTTAGGCCTCTCCCACTGAACAATGGCCTCTATCTTGGACGGATCAACTGATACCCCGTCTCTCGACACTACATGTCCGAGAAATATAATGTGGTCAAGCCAGAACTCGCACTTACTAAGCTTAGCATACAACTTTCGCTCTCTGAGGGTCTGTAGAACAATCTGCAAATGCTGCTCATGCTCCTCTGAAGTCTTAGAGTAAATCAGTATGTCATCAATAAATACTATGACAAACTTGTCCAAAAATGAATGAAATACCTCATTCATCAAACTCATAAAAGCTGCAGGGGCATTGGTCAGTCCAAATGGCATCACTAAGAACTCATAGTGGCCATAGCGAGTTCGAAAGGCTGTCTTATGCACATCCGACTCCTTAATCTTCAACTGGTGATAGCCTGATCGAAGGTCTATCTTGGAAAACACCTGTGCACCCCTGAGCTGATCAAACAAATCGTCAATCCGAGGCAGTGGATACTTATTCTTAACGGTAGCCCGATTCAACATCCGATAATCAATACACAACCGAAGGCTACCATCCTTCTTCCGAACAAATAAGACTGGAGCTCCCCACGGTGACACACTGGGACGTATAAATCCCTTATCTAATAACTCTTGGAGCTGTTTCTTGAGCTCATCAACTCTGTCAGTGCCATCTATATGGGGGTCTAGAAATCGGCTCCGTACCGGGTACCAACTCAATCATAAACTCCGTCTCTCGATCCGGTGGTAACCCTGGTAAATCCTCTGGAAATACATCCGAGAAGTCCTTAACCACAGGAATCTCTTGTATCTTTGGATGCTTCCTCTCAACATCCTCCACACTAGCAATATATCCTTCATAAACATTCATACACAACCACAATTTCAGTACACATGTCATTTCACAACATAAATTCTCATACTTTTATTAATTTACAATAACTTTACAATGTACTTTTCGGGATAAGAGAAGGTAATAAACTTAGTATTACAGTCCAAACTAACATGATTTGCAGCCAACCAATCCATTCCTAAAATAATATCAAAATCATATATATCCAACAAAATTAGGTTAGCTGTCACAACCTTCTCTCCTATAGTCAATTTACAACCCCTATATATCACATCTGTCATCTGGAAATCATTAAAAGGAGTTTTCACTCGCAATGTATATTCTAACAACTCCGGCTCTACTGGGGTCCTGTTGGCATATGCAGGCGATAAGAATGAGTGGGTAGAACCCGGGTCAATTAAGGCAATTACGGGAATATCAAAAAGATAAATTTTACCTTTAATCACATCGATAGAGGCGTCGGCAGTCTCCTGATCCAATGCGTACACCCGACCCTGAGTCACAACCTTCTTACCCTTTTCTGCGGCTGTCGCCCGCCTTGGCTGTGAGGGTGTCGCTTTCTCGGGTGCATTCTGAGCTGCCGGGGCCGCTATCTGAGGTACTGCAGGAGGTATAGTAGAAGCAGTCGACTCTCTACGCATCGGGCAATCCTTAATAAAATGCCCCGTCTGTCCACATCTAAAACATACTCCAGTCATTACAGGACAAGGGCGCGATCCATGCGACCTTCCACAATGTCTACATAAGGGCGCAACACTCCTCTGAGTGGTAGTGGGGCCACTAGCAGGAGTAGAAACTGCTGGTCTATCAATTTTGCCCTCTGAAATCTGTATGCCCGAAGATCTGGTCTTCTTAAACTGCTCTCTACCTGGTCTATCCTCCATAAACCTCTTAGCTTTTCCCTTTCCTTTGCCTTTACTCTTGCTACTGAAATCGGACTGGAACTGCTCATAGTCCCTCTCACATAACTGAGCCCGTTGAACTATCTCATCATAAGTCTGTATAACAAATGGGGCTAGCTTTACTCTGATGGATGGCCTCAAACCCGCTTTAAATCTCGAAATCTTATACCGGGCATTTGTACTGGTCTGTGGATCAAAACGGCTCAAGGTAGTAAATTTAGCCTCATACTCATTTACTGACATACTACCCTGTACTAAATCCATAAATTCCTGCTGTAATTTATCTTGAGCAGTGTCAGGAATATATTGCCTTCTAAAAGCTTCCACAAACATATCCCATGACAGATCCTGATGCTGAGCAAATAATACCGTCTGGGTGGCCTTCCACCAATGTCTCGCATCATCTGCCAACTGGAACACAGCTAGGCCCACTTTCTCTGTCTCTGAACATCTCATAATCTCGAGTAATCTATCAATCTCTATAACCCACTGTTCTGCCACCAATGGATCCCTAGTACCTTTAAACTTCGGTGGATCCAATTTCTTAAATGATTTCACCAATGCCACATTACAATATGACTCTGCATTTCGTGGCTGCTGAATCAGTGGCTGTGGTGGAGCTATCGGTGGCTGAGGTGCTGGTGGTGGAATAGGCTCAGGTTCAGGCACAGCTGGTGCCGGCTGTGGCGGTGCAGGTGCCTCTACTGGGGCTGCGGGAGCTGTAGCTCTCTCCCTCTCTGCCCTATCTGCGGCTCTATCCGCCTGATACATAGCCATAAAATCTGCTATTAACCTCTCCACCTGAGTTACACGATTATCGATGCTCTCTAGCTGTATAGGACGTGGAGGTCTTGGGGCAGGTTCCGGTGTCTGTGGTTCCGGAGTCTGTGCCGCCCTACCTCGGCCTATACCTCTCACTGAGCGCATCCTCCTCCTTCCACTCATATCTGTACCACAGAAATCGTTTATTACTTATCATTAACACATCAATTATATATTCAGTTTATACAGTACTACAGGGGAATGTATACTATTTCACCATTTTCATTAAGCATCACTAGACATCCGACCAACCCTGCTCTGATACCATTAAATCTGTAACATCCCAAAACCACTATATAATAGAATATTCACTTGTAAACTTCACTTACTTACCGGTTGGGCTGTCTGTGATGCTTAACAACTTTTACTACATTATGAATTAATAAAGTCTCTTCCTTTAGATGTGTATACATTCCCTTCCTATTTAAAGTAATACTGTACAACCTTGCTGAATATATAAAAAAATAACATACCTTCGATATCCAATCTCAGGAAAGTAAGTCTCTTAGTTCAATCAGATATCTGTGGAGTGGAAAATAAGGAGTGAGCGACAATGTGCACAGTATGAAGGTGTATGCTGCTTTGTAAAATAAAAGCTGTAATCTCAAAAATCATTTAATTGTCCTAATGTTCAAACTCATTAGGAATAATTATAATTAACATGAAACAGGATTCACCAAATCCTTTCATAAATCATTTAATTGAGACTAGGCAACAATATAAATCATGCAAGAACACAAATAATCCGCTTTTGGGGTGCACCCGTAGGCCATCGCCCCTCACGGCTATCTCATCTAGATGTATGGCCATAATCTGTAGGTGGTCCTCGGGTCCACTTGCCAAGTGACCTCGAGACCGCTGATGACTTGGCAGGTCCATCAGCCCTGTGACGCCCCAGGGTGCACTCGCTGGTCTATTTGACCCGAGCCATCGCCCTAGTTAGGTCACGCAAAGTACATGAGTGATAATGCATGAACTCATGGCCTAATGTCTCAAAATCAAGTTATCATTTCCATAAAATGACTTAGTTTCCAAAAGGGTTTATAACTAGTAAAACAACCCTCCATTTTCAACATTTTCTATGAAAGAAAGGCAGGTTGGGAGCCAGTTCGCCCACGGCTAGTTCGCCCAGGGTCAGCTCGCCCATTAGCCAATTCGCCCAAGAGACTACTCGCCCGAGAGTCGATTCGCCCAAAGGACTACTCGCCCGAAAATTTGATATTTTCTATTTTCAAAAATAATTAAAATATTTCCTTTTTCATTTACGAAATAACATTTTAAACCTTTCGCCAGAGCCTACTCGCCTTAGCAGCTCGCCCTGACTACTCGACAAGACGACGAATAATAATCGCCCGCCTCATGGTTTTCAAACACAGTACGGTTGGTTTGATAACAGTTCGCCCGCCTTTTACTTAAAACAAAGATCGCCCGCCCTAACACTTTAAAAAAAGTTCGCCCGACTAAGGCTTACCGGTTTTCTCTTAAAAACAAAGGCATTCGCCCAGATCTCAAACAGAGAGCTCGCCATTCGCTCGCCCGAGTTTCTGTCTAATTACAAAACTAGTCGCCCGCCTTAGTTAAATCGACCAACAAATAACTTATGGCGGCTTGTAGCTCGCCCGAAACCAAAACAATTTATCAAACGATGCATGTCAGAAAATAAAACAAATTCCGATATTTTCTTAACGTTTTTACTCCACAGGACATGCACTTGCATCACATACAACTTCCTTACCTCGTCTGATACGGCTTAGCTTCTCGCCCGCCTTGCTCAATTCCCGTCTGCAAAGCATTTATTCACATTATTAATATTTTCCAAAAAGACTTATATTCTTCCTAAAAAATATGGCACTTTGGCGAACTCAGTTCGCCATTCGCCCGTCATAGCTCGCTTTCCATTAGCGGCTTATTCGTGGGAGTTCGCCCCTGTAATGGAATACGTTGGCGCCTTCTTTTTCACCTACTCGCCCTACTGGCTATGATCAACTTTACATGGGCAACTACTATTATCGCCATTCTCGCACACTGGCGATCACGGGTCCTCGCCCGCCGGGACCACATGTTGGCGAACTCACATAAACTTTCTCCTAACCTCGTCCCATCCTTTGGGCGAGAACTAACCCAATTCGACTAGCAATATTCTACTCGCCCGTCGTGTTTCCTTACTCTTTCTTGGTTATTTTTCCATCTATTTTCTTATATTGTTCAACAATATTCAACCACAACCAAGCTATGTTTATAATTAAATATCAAGAGAACTATAAAAGCTATGAAACTCACCTTTACCAAGTTACTCCTCCAACTGTACAGAATGCTTTCTTGTCTTTCTTAGCTTTAGTTTGCTTGTTCCTTAGCTCTTCAACGGTGAGGAAAGGTTTAACTGATAGAAGGAGAAAACTCTATGACTATGAAAGGAACGGAAGAACAAGGTGATTTTTATAGCAAACAGAATAGGCGAGAAGGATTCTGGAGAGAATAGAGTTTCATTTCAATCCATTTCTTCCTCTTATATAGCCGTTCCGTTTCACTTAAATTCAACACCTGTTTCCTTATCCTGTTTTACTCATCATTTCATGTATTAAATTCTGTGGAAAAACTGCAGCTAGTGGACTACGGTGAGAAGAAAATTCCCTGCAATGTGTTGAAAATTTTGTTTCTTTTTCCTCTTCTTCTCCTAGTCCACGCCTCTGCCAGTCACTCTTATTGGCTTGCTCCTCTTGCTATTAAATGCCAAATATCCTTTGTCAAATAAAGCAACCGGCGAGAAGTCCTCAACGCCCCTTTCTTGGACTTTTCTATTTCCTTTTCTGCACTTCTCCACGCCAACCTCTCTTCCCGCCAACGTTGATTGGCTAATATCTCATCTTTTCTTCATTTTGTCCTATATTCATTACTCTTCTCATTTAATGCTTTCATACTTTTCTTAAACGATTAATTCCAACAATTTCTTGTTATTCTTTCTTTATACACTACACTATAAATCATCTCTTAAATTGAAAAGTGGAACTCACATTCGATTTAATTTCACAAAATTTTTATTTCCACTATCAATAATGTACACATATGGCATACAATATAATAAAATTCGGATTTTACATGGTATCACCAATATTAACATTCGCATAAAAAGGCAAGTAAGTACTGAGGGAAACCATTGTTGAAAGCTCAAAAGAAAAAGAAAAAAAAGTTCTAGTTCTATTGACTTTGTTTGTAGTAATGTAAAGTGGATAATTTCAAAGTTGATATAATATGTTTCAGTTGTGTTGATTGTGAATTTTGCATGAATTTATTTAGAAGTATGCATGAATATGAGAAGTAATGATTAGAATATGATTGACTTGATTATTTAACTCTGGTTGAAGTTATGAATTAAAAATTGAAAGATTTGAAAATATATCCAAGATCTTAATCTTGTTTTGAGTCTTAATTTTTAAATTTTTAAATCTTATTTTAAATTTTGAACTTTTAGGATTGCGTCTTAGGTAAAAGATTTTGTGGGTATATCTTCTGAAAGCCCTCATGAGATACAACTCGTCCACTAGGGGTGACCTAGGGGTTTAAAGGCTTATTGCATATGCTAAATGCAATCATGATTCCTACGAAAGTGAGTTAGGATTTAAGATTTCGATTTTAGGATTTAGAATTAGGAAGTTAGTTTAGGTTTTGCTTGAGGACAAGCAAAAGCTAAGTGTGGGGAATTTGATAGGATGATATTTTGTGAATTTTATATGTACTAATATACTTACTTTATTGATGTTTTATGCCTAAAAGAGCTTACTAATGTTTATTATATGTTTTAGGTATTAAATATCAAAGTTGGAATAAAAAGAAGTTAAAAAGAGCAAAGTGTAGATTTTTCTGTCCAGCTTGAAAGATTGACGTTTTTGACCAACATAACGACCTGATCTCAAGAAGTAGCCTTCATGGAAGTTGTAGAGGACTTCTCAAGGTTTCCGGAATGCACAAGATCACAAAACTCGGAGTTCATTTGATGGGTCAAATGTCTGGACCAAATCAGTACGAAATTCTGGGCAGAAAAACGAGATTGAGAAAAAATTCTAACAAAGCAAGTTCAAGACCAGATTTTGTTGAGACAAGATAATTTTTTAATTTCATTTTGTCTTAGATCTGTAATTAATTAATAAAAATAGGTCTTAGGAATTTTACTTAGAAAATAATTGTAAAAAGATGATGAGATAAAGGTAAGAGTTTGACTAGTCAAATTACTTGTTTCTCAAGTAAACTCTTATCTGAATCCTACATTGCTTAGGAAAGTCTTTTAAACTCTTTCTTAGGTCTATATAAAGAGCACAAGGCTCTCATAAACAACATACCTCACATCCCTCTTCCCTCTTTTAGTCTTGTAGGATTTTCTTTAGGGTTTTTAATAAAATTTTATTTTTTTTATTTTTAATTAGTTGTTGATTTCTTTATTATTATTATTATTTTTGAATTTGTTTTCTTTATTTAAATTTATATTGTTTGTGTGTTCTTATTTGTTAGTTTATAATCTTGATTATTAATTCTGATTTTATATTATTAAAAATTACTTCTTTAATTATTTTTTGCATGATATTTGTAATGCGTCTCTCGTGATCTTGGCTATAATTATTGCATAAAAGAAAAAGCAAAAACGCGGTGACAGCTGGAGGGCAGAATGTGAATGCGTCCCTCGTGATCTTGACTATAAGAGGATGCTATTTGTATGCAAAATTACGGAGGTTTTTTTATAGCTGAAACTCAGCACTCTTTTTAAACTCCAAGAATATCCCACGCACGATTCTGCTTCCAACTTTGACGAGTAAATAAAAGATCTATTGCATATTATTTTTGTTTGATTTCGAAGATGTCTTGTGTTCTAAGAGATGGTGTTGTGCAGGTACATCGAAGGACCTAAAGTTTGCAATTGGAACAACTTTGACGAGTAAATAAAAGATTTATTGCATATTATTTTTGTTTGATTTCCAAGACGTATTGTGTTCTAAGAGATGGTGTTGTGCAGGTACATGGATGGACCTGAAGTTTGCATTTCGATGAACGAATTAGAAGAAGCCGTCGGTGACGCAGTTGTTCCGAGTCCTCGTTCACAGCAGGTAATCTAATGCAGAATTAAATGCTTTTCCAACCAAAATTGCCAAGAGGAACATATATAGAAGCCGGTGAAATCATTTTTCAGGATTCAATATACATATTATATTATTTAATTTGTTCTTTTTGAAAAAAAAAAAAAGAAGATATTAATTAGTATCTTAACTGCTACTGTTATGCAGGAGGTCTCAGATGAAGATAGCCTTCAAACGTCTCCGGATGCAAACAATTGTATTCTTCATAAAGTGCCTTATATGCTACGTCAAGTAAATGAAAAAGCCTATGTACCAAGAGTAATTTCAATTGGCCCCTATCACCATGGTAAGGAACATTTGAAGGCGATGGAGGATGTCAAAAGGAGTTATTTCAGACTTTTCAGTAGGATGGATGAGGATAGATTGGTAAATGATATGATGATGCAGGTGGAAACCATCCGCAAATACTACGAGGGACCCTTAGATCACATTGACCCAAAGACATTTGCGAAAATGTTGGTCTTTGATGGATGCTTTATTCTTCAGCTACTGGAGAAAGGGTTTGATTCTCAAATTGAAGTGATTCATCAGGTTAACATCCGATACGATTTGTTATTGCTCGAAAACCAATTTCCTTTCTCCGTGCTTCTCAAGCTGTATAGGATGATGAGGAATGGTGGGCATCAAGAGATAGAAGAGAAATTGCATCGCTTGGCTTGTCGTTTCTTCGATGGCTGGGTGCTCGGACAAAATATTACCTATCGCAGGGGAGATATCGATCGATATCCTGACTATCATCTACTTGGCTTAGTATATGGTAGTTGGCTCTCTTCACAAAAAAAACCAGTAGGTTTTACTCCATGTTCGGCGCCAATATCTACAGCACCAGAGGTAGTTGGCTCGCGGAAATTCATATCCTGTGCAACCGATCTTGCAAGGGCAGGAATAAATTTCAAAAAGAAGTGTGAGCGGAATACGCGCTTGTCGGACACAGACTTGTGTGAGCAAAACACGCGCTTGTCGGACATATGTGAGCGGAATACGCGCTTGTTGGACATAGACTTTGCGCGTGATGCGAAAGAACTGAATATTCCAAAGCTAAGGGTCGATGATAATACAGAAGTTATCTTGCGAAATATGATGGCCTATGAACAATTCATCATAAGCGAGGATCTCCCAACTTTGGTTTGCGATTATGTGACTTTCATGGATAACCTCATCGACTCAGGCGAGGATGTGCAAATACTGCGTGACGCTGATGTTATTGAAAATTGGTTGGGGGATGATAAAGCAGTTGCAAAAATGTTCAACAAACTTCGGGACTTTACTTACGTGTCCAAGGGTTTTCGTTACGAGACGATATCTAACGATGTGAAGGAACATTGCAAAAATCCATGGTACAAATGGCGGGCAGCGTTAAAAAGAGATTATTTTAACTCTCCCTGGTCGAGCATTTCCGTTTCCGCCGCGGTTCTCTTGCTCGTTCTTACCCTGACACAAACTGTTTTTTCAGTCCTTTCTTACGGTAATCAGTAATTAAGTTGAAGTTTTCTTTTATTTCCAAGTCTATCAAGTAATTTATGAAAGCAATTAGCAGTTTCTTATGGTTTTGTGCGTGTATGTGTGGTTCTTAGTTTGCTACATCTTGTAAGTACAAATTAATTGTGCAATTGCTTCTTAGATATATATTCTGGATCCCGTAGCAATATTAGAATTTATTATCTTTTTGTTATTAAGGGAAAACTAAATGAAAACAAATAAAATTGGTTTATTTGCAAATGAATTGTCATATCATATGGTCAGTTTATTTAATATTAAAACTCATTTGAAATAAAGATGGTATTAATATAAAAACTACACAGCTCCCACATATAATATTATCTAACTTTTTTTTTTGTTGAAAAATAAGCTTCTATTAATAATTAAAGGAAATTACAATTAGACTGAATAGCATTAGCAATACATGCCAGAACATATTGCTGATCTCCTTAACAGCAATTTTTGCTAGAATGTGTGCAGCCTCCTTAGCAGTCCTGCTTGCATAAACAGCTCTACGATGTGAGAATGTAGTAATTAAGTGCTTTGCATCCCACATCAGGTTGCCTATCCTTGTTCTTTGAGTTCAGTTTGCTGATGATTTGGATAGCATCTCCCTCAATTTCCGCTTCGTTGAAACCCGATCCTCCAGAAAATAGAGGTTCAAAGTGAAAAAACGTGGCTTTTCTCTCAATGTAACAATGAGGATAAAATGTTCATTGCCATTTCCTTTCAAGAATTTAGAAGGTTCTCATTTCTTTATGGGAAAATACTTTTTTTTTTTTTGCTCTTTTAAGTAATTATTACTGTTTCACAATATGTTTTTAGAATTTTTCCCAAAAATTTAGAAGTGCCTTGCCGACAGCCGTGAAGAAAAACCCGGGCAAACGTACAAGCGGCTACCATTCTTAGATTCCAATAGACCAATAAAAATGGGTACGATGTATTATTACTTGTGATGCGTAATTAACGCATACAGTTATATCAAAAATTAAAAAAAAAAAACACACAGACAGTACAATTATTGAATATGTGAAGTAGTAATAGACGTCATTTATATCCATCGTCAGAGAGTTTTGTTTATCTGTGCAAAATTTAAAGGCTTACTCAAACTTAATTGATACGATTAGATAAAAAATAAAACCTTATTTTTATTCGAAAATTTGAGATTTAAAATTACATTTAAGTTTGATGGAATTTAATTTTTGATATTTAAAATCAATTTAATAAAATATTTGAGTTTTTCGAACTCACTTAATAGACTCGATTTATATTTTTTAATCATATATTACGAAGGTAAATAATAACAATAATAAATATATATTACATCGATTAATCTTGTGAATTACTTTAGTAGTATATTAAGATACCCAAATTCAATTGACTTGTTACTTAAGAAATTCAAGTTTGATTCGAAAGTAAATAAATTAAATTCAAATAATCAAAAAATCAAATTCAAGTTATGAATAATTTAACTAGTTTATATCTCTAGCTCCTCTCTATTTTTTTTTTAATAAGCGAAGGAGAATTATATTAATAAAGAGTCAAGCTCCAAAGAGGAAAAGCCATGAGAAACTTGAACTCTGAATAACACAGTACCTCACTTGAAGGACATATCACAGGAAGCATCGTTGTTGGCAAAAAACAACGAAACATGCCGGAACAAAGAAAACGACCACCAAATTGATTTATAAATAGAGTTCGGTGAAATTGATCCAAGATTTCGAAAACTTCGTTATTTGAATTTTACTCAAAATGATTTGACAAAAAAAATTATAAACTCGCACATTTAATTTTAATTAAAAATAACTCGAATTCAAATTAATTTAAATTTAAAAAGATTTAACACAAATGATAGAAAATCATTTAAAAGATTTTTTTATTTAATTTTACAACTAAAATATTGTAAGTTTAAAATAACTCAAACACAAAAACTTTGAATGTAAAAACCTGATATGGATCTTGACATTGAGTTTTTGAGAGACTAAAATAATTTTATTGTATTATTTATTTTTATAAAATAAGCTATAGTATTTACTAATAGAAAAATAGAATTAAAATGTAATAATTGAAAATTTAAATGACAAACTCCTATTATTTTAAGTTTAAAACTAATAAAAAAACACGGCATACCAACTAGTGGTTAGAAGAAATAAAAATGGATTTCTTCCTTAGGTATTTAGACATGATTTGAATATTGGAGTTGCCACTGTTAAGAGTGCTTTAATGTTTATCACTCTTGGTCCGAACAAAATTAGTCTTAGACCGTAAAATAGGTGTAGATACATGTGGTTATACAAAGAAAAAAAATACATGGCATAAATTTCTATTATGTAACAACAGAACATATTATATTTAGATTTTATTTGTTAGGAAGGATGGAACATAGACAATGTATGTGAATCCATGCATAGATATTTACATAACACATTTTTTAGTGGTCTTGTGGCCTATATTCAACATATTAATTTGAAGTTGATTATTTTATTCAATCTTTTCTATGCATGAAAAATACGGTACATATATATTTTTTTTTTGGAGTTCATTGCATTAAATATAAATTTTAAGTGCAAAAGACATTTGCAAATTATACATTTTTGAGTGGTCCTGTCCTGTGACCTATATACAACATACATATTTGAACCTGAGTGTGAGACCCAGTTATTTTGTACTGTAGATGTACATTTATCTGATAAATTTATCAATAAAGGAATTATTGATAATATTTTCTAAATTAAATAAGAAAAAAATGGTGCCTCTCACATAGAAAAATTTTAATGCTAGGTGAAAAATATAAGTGTGGAATAAAAAAAAAATTTACTATGGAAAAATTTAAGACTCAAAATGAAATTTTTTGAGTAAATTAAATGATTGGTCAAAATTTACGAATAATGGAATAAATAAATAAATAAATAAATTAAAAGAACTTAATTAGCTCTTGCAAAATTTGGACTTGGAAAATTAGAAAGAGTGTGGCGGCATGGAGAAAAAAATATAAGAAAAGAGAAAAGAATAATAAGATAAAGAACAAGAAGACAAGAAATAAAGTAGTAATTAAGAGCCTTAAATAAAGGCTACTAAATTCCAGCCAACACACTCTTCTTTTCTGTACTTCTAATCCATCGTGATCTTCCTTTTATCTATCACCACCGAAAAGAAATCCCTCCTCTGTTTCACGTGGAGTAACTGGCTCTCCATAGCAGAACCTCCATATTCTTCGGTAAATAAAACCAAGTTCTTGAGGGAAAACAAATCTTATATATATTAAGCTTCCAAAACCCTCAAAAGAATTAGTTCAAAAACCTCAAACAAGGAACTAATTCACGTGGACAGCTTGCTACTCTGTACAGGTAAGGATTTAATAGCAGTTTTAAAGTTGTTATTCTTTAATTTTCAGCTGTAGACATAAAGATTTTCATGTTTATAGAATTTATTTTGAAAGGAATATAAGTATATGAAAACCCTAACTCAGTTGTGAGGGTTTAGAATGGAAGTAAGATGATGTTGATGATGATTTACGTGAAGAAGGAAAGCAAGCTGAACATGGAACCGTAAACTGCCATGAGAAATAAAAAGGGTTAGAAAAGTATGATCAGTCAAAAGAAGTTGAGTTTTAAGTAAGGTTTTACGTGTACTATGTGAAGAGAAAATATTGTTTTCTTAAAGTCAATAAAAGTGGCTGAGGAATGAAGAATTATGGGCTGTTTGCACAGCCGAAAGTAGAGGAAACCGTATGACTGAGTGTGCAGCCGAAAATGTGGAAAAATGGTGTGGTTTGGCTGACTTTATGGCTGACTTTATGGCTGACTTTTAGGTGTATGAATAAGTATAAATTATTAGCCTAAAATTAGATTATATAAGACAATATTATGGAGATAAAATAGAAGTTGAAATAAGCTGAAGAAATGGGCTGCATGTGGAAAGGAAAAACCGTGACTGGTGAAGGCAACCAAAAATGAGAAATAAAAGAGTGAAGTAAAAGTTGATCTAGGCTGACTTTGCATGTGTGAATACTGAACTTTGCATAACCTAAGAGGCATTAAAGGATAATCCCAATATGTAGATAGGAGGGGAACTTACGTAGGCTGGAAAAACAGAGAAAAGAATACTGTCTCGGTGTGGACGGCAATAAAAGAAAAGAAACATGAAGAAAGGGTTAGGTTTGGGTTGACTAAATGGCATGGTGAAGTTAAGTTATATATATGCATTATAAAGGAATAACATTACCTAACTAACATACAGCCAACGTGGACTGAACTGAAGGCAAGGAAAGCTCACGGTTTGAGGTCAACAAACAGTAGGAAAAATAAAAGAAAGAAATACTTAAGCTGACCTAATTTGGATTGGTAAAATAAAGTGACATTATAATTGAATATATATATATATATATATATATATATATATATATATATATATATATATATTGGAGGAATGAATTACCTAAGCCATTCAAGGCCATTCGGCCAAAATGAGAAATAGAGGAAAGTGCTGTGAATGGTGAGAAACATGAAGAAGAAGGTTGACAAAAAGTGGCTGGAAGTATGTATATAATATATATATATATATATATATATATATATATATATATATATATATAGAATATAACATGGAAAAACAAGGTAAATAAGCCAAGTAGGCTTATATATATATATATATATATATATATATATATATATATATATATATATATATATATATATATGCACCGAATGGTAATTGGTCACCAAGAAGAAATGATGACTTTAATGTTGAGAAGAGGAAAAATGCCAAAACTATAAAAAGGAAAAATGAATTGAATATTCATTCAGTATGAGAAAAAGAATCATAGGAAATTTAATATTTTTAAGTAAAGAGAAGTTAAATAAGAGTTAGACAAATGAATGGATTCAATATCGATTTTTAATCATATTAAACTGTGATTTCTGCAGTTTGTAAATTGGTGGAATAAAGGACACAGTGGTGCGAATTAGAGCCTTGCTCTATACTATACCGAGGTAAGGGATGCATATGCAGCACTGTAAGGATATTCAGTCTGCATGTTTTAATTTCGAAATATTTTATGAAAATATTTTATGAAATTATTATGATGAATGATTTGATGGAAATTTGGAATGAAGTACTGGATGAAAATTATAAACTGTATTTTCCGTGCAGGAGGCTAGTCAATCGGCAGCAGATATACTGTCGAAAAATATTAGAAAATTACTGAAAATCATAATAAATGATTTTATGTCACGAGAAATGATTTTCAATCACGAAAATTGAGAAAATGAATATTTTCATAAAACATGAATAAAATGAAAGTGATTTTAAAATATTCATGTTTCCGAGAATGGTGATAATGAAATCACCGAAAATTCTCTTGATATGTAAATTACACGTAATACGAGATGAGAAATGAAAAGAAGTAAAGTGAATATTTTTATGAATATTTTTATAAATATTTCTTAAATATTCACTAAAGGGTTTTATAGCCTTTATGGTTTTAAATTATGAAATTATATATTTTTATAAATTCTATAAACGTTTACTGATGATGAAAAATACGGTTTTGAGACTAGATGGCATCCTATCATGCTGATATGTGATATGTGATATGTGACATGTGACATGTGATATGTGATATGTGATATGTGATATGTAGTCCCGGCCGACACCTGATCAGTGATCTGCCGAGAACAATTATAGACTATGGTCATAGATCTGACATGATGATTTTATACCCTTCGGGGTCTATACCCAGTGGACGGGCTGGGCGTGCCTCAGTCTCCATATATGTTATGTTTTAAATGAAAATGTTTTACATGATATGTGATATGTGAAATGTAAGGGTTTTACATGATATGTGATACGTGAAATGAAATGATTTATAGCATTTTTATAAAATGCTTATTTCAGTACTGTTTTTAGTACTACGAGATGATTTTCATATGATATGTAATATGAATATGTAATATGTTTTTCAAAAGGAAAAAGGAGAAAAGTAAATCTAATATTCTTATTTTAAATTTTAAATTGAATATTAGATTTAAATGATTTATATGTTATACGAAAAAGGTTTAATAGCCTATTTTGCTATTTAAAGTACTGTATTAATTATGATTGTACAGTAAAACATGAAATGAGTTTAAACGAAAATGATGATGATTTAACTAATATTCTTTTCAAAGAAAATATGAATATTAGTTATTCTATTTAAATGCTTTATTTCATATAAGCATTATTTTGAAAAGGATATGGAAATGATATGAAATGAAAAGGTAAAAGGATTTAAATGTCAAACGAAAAGAAATTTATTACTCTCTACAGTTGCTTCTAGGTTCTGGGACAAGATAGGTATTTCAAAATACCTACCTTACTCCATCCGGATCCCTAGCCGACTGTAGTATCCTTCCTACATGCGAGCTTAGAGCCCCATAGGAAAAATGAAAAAGATTTTCAGCATATAGGAAGCTGAATATCAAGTATGCATATAATTCCCTTACTGAGCCGTGGTTTTGCTCACCCCTTAATTTTAACATTTTAGGTTTTCGAAGACCGAGAGTCTAGCAGTAAAAAGGATTTTCGACTGCGCATTTAGGGACGATGCGACAAGTCGATTTATTTAATATGGTATGATCATTTATTTTCTTATTTAGACGTATTCACAGTACTACTTTCTTATAAAGTAAGATAGGGGATGTGATTCATATGGTAAATTTTTATGAAATTGTTTATATGTAAAAGAAAAAGTAAAGTATCGTAGACAGCCCAACCATATAAGATGTATAGAATAAGGTGAAAAATAGGGTCACGGGCTGTGACACTGAGATTACTTTATTATCTCTTATCTATGCATACAAATCATACAAAAACACATCATTAAATATAAATTGGAGTGTGAAAGTATTGCGTATATATTCCACAATGTCCATGGACTATGTGACATACATTTTTTCAACATATTTGAAAGTCAGATTTTGCATGTTTGAAGATTTTTTATGCCTATGAATTTATTTTGATACAACGTTATTTTGTATTGGTACATGATATGACATTCTTATTAATTACAATACATTAAACATAACTATTGACATTTAGTACTGTTGTGCACAACTTCTTGGTTTGTGTTATGACCTTAATCCCTGCACAGCTAAAACTACAAAGGAAATCAAACTCTTGTTGTTAATTGGGATGTTTTATTTGCTTTTTGCTACAAGCTTTTTTAAGTTGTTAATTATGATGTTTTATTTTGCTTTTAGCTACAAGCTTTTTTAAGCATCCTCCGAAAAATTTTCCATAAATTTGATAGATTTCCCATGGATCGTTGGACTTTGGATAAAAGAAACTCGATTGAAGTCAACGATACTTATAAAAGCCAAAACCAACAATAAAAGATGTTTTATTTGCTTTTTGCTACAAGCTTTTTTAAGCTTCCTCTGAAAAATTTTCATAAATTTGACAGATTTTCCATAGATCGTTGAACTTTGGATAAAAGAAACTTGATTGAAAGCAACGATACTTATTGTCATAACGTATTAAGTTTTGAAGAAAACCTAATAGCTAGACACAAAGATATGGAGTCGCCACCAACCATTCTACCTAGGTGTGATTGGTCACCTATTCAAACTATGGATAAGGACTGGTCTACATCTCGAATTTACGGTTCGGGAGTACAGTTACGCGTGAGGAAAGATTAGCACCCTCACAACGCCCATCCTAAAATGGTACCAACTAGCTTTAGGTTATCTCAAATTTGCCTTAGTTAATCTTAAGTTTAATAATTAAATATTGGAAACTATTTCTAAGCATCCTCCATTAAGCTGGTGGGATAACTTAAAAATTTTTCTCACCTCGAGAGTATTCAAGTAGTACTATATAACTTGCTTGAAGAGGCTCCGTCGTCGGATTCATTTTAATGTTTTATGAAAAATTCCATTTTGATTCCTATCTAATTCATTCTTGCTATCTTATCATTTTTATTACTTTTATTGTTTTCTATTATTTTGTTAATGTTTAATTTTATTAATTTATTTTATTAGAGAATGAATATGAATTATTTTTCTCAAAAATTCTTTTTAGATCTTCTATTAAACTGGTCAGATCTTGAAAGAAATTATTTAACTTAAAGATTTCAAAAGTATTACTTAAGCATAATCCCTTTTGGAATCTTGTCATCGGAATAATCAACAATCAATATTCAATCTCAATAATTATTATTAATTATCATCCTATTTTATCATTTATCGTTTATTATTATTATTATTATTATTATTATTATTATTATTATTATTATTATTATTATTATTATTATTTCTTTATATTTATTAGTTTATCTTTGTTACTAATTATTTTAATTTTATAATATTTCTTATTTTATTTTTAGACTAGTATAAGCCATTAGTTATCGAAAGCCCTCTTTAGACCATCCATTAAGCTGGCGAGGCCTTGAGAGAATTTTTTTAACCTAGAAATGTTCAAAAAAATCACTTAAGCGTAATTCTCTTGATATTTCATCATTATAGTAATTCATATTATTATTTTAATACGTAATTCTGGTTATTTTAAATATTTCCTTCCTTATTTTGTTGCCTACTAATATTATTTTTATTATTACAAACCATTAATATCCTTTTTTAATTTTGTAACTAATTATTTTTATTGTTATTTTATAATAAACTTATTTTATTTTATTTTTTTTATGAATATGAATTATTCGTTATAAAAAATCCTATTTAGACCCTCCATTAAGCTTGTGAGGCCTTGGATAGAATTTTTTTTACCTCAAGATCTCTAAAAGTACCACTTGAGCGCGATCCTTTTAGAGTTCCATCGTCGGAATAATTCATATTTATTTTCATAATTACTAGTTTGTTTTTTTTTATTTTTTTTAAAAAATCTTATAAATTTTATAATTTAATCTTCTACCAATAATTTAATTTCTAATTCTAAATCTAAAGTAAAATGAATAAAACATAAATTGATAAAATAGACTAATTACACTGCATAATCCCATATATTAAACAAAATTCTTAGATTTAAATAACACTAAATATAAAGGCTTTTATAAATACCTAAAACATAATTCATACTTTTACTAACGTAGACTTTAACGACACCAAGGCAATCATATCATGATTAGAAAGAAAAAAAATATTAAAGTAGAATCCTAATACACGTAAAACACAAAAGGACTAAAAACAAAATGTTAGTGGAAGATGACTATCACGCTCCGAACCCGGGATATAACAGACGCCGCACACCTGTAAGAAATAATCTCATAGACATGCAAGGCATTTATCATACTAAAATTCAATCCTTTCAAATATCTAAATTGAAATATACCACCAATGATCAAAAGAAGTTTTACAAAACTTCAACCTTTTGCTTAAAGTCAACGAAGAAATATAAAAGATTCTTAAGTCTCAATTTGATCATAAGCTTAAAAGTTTTGAAACATATCCTAAGCTCCCAAGCGTCACTCCCCAACATTCCCGTAGACATTATCAACATCAAAACTTGTAAGATGTTAAGAAATGGGGGTGAGTACAACCACTCAATAAGCAACCGATATCCCAACAGTTGGATTAAGCATGCCATAAAAACACTAGGCCAAAATATCAATGTAAAGATTTGAAATCAATGTTGGGTAATCTTATATTTAATCACATAATTTATTCAAATTCATATATTCAGATTTCAGAACTAAACAGAATTTCACAAATGTCAAAACTGAGCAAAAGCTTCACAAATCAAAATTTTCAAATCTCCTGTAACATGCTACAACCACGCTTAACCCTTGTGGCACAGGTCAGAATCAGAACGGAAACCACAATTAACCCCGGTGGCTCGGGTCAGAGATATCAGAAGCAACTAATAGTTGCACAGAAACAGAACAGAGGGCCACTATTCTCAACCAGTGGTTCGATTAGAAACTAATTTCATTTAACAGAATACATGTCGACATGGCCAACATTTAACCCCCATTGGCAGGGTCAGAGCACAGCCATACTAGGAGACAAAACAAAACAAAATTTCAGATTACCCAATTTATAAAGCAGTATTATCAATCTCATAATATATTTCAGACAAAACAAATTTCGTAAATCAACCAAACCAAATCTCGTATTCACAAAACACATAACCTATAGATATATATTATGACGAATTTCAAAGCAATTTCATATTCCCAAAATATACACCACAATTTCAAATCTCAAGTCTTAAAGCGATTAAAATCATACTTACGTACTTGAACAAAATACAGTTCAAAATAAATTCTAATAATTGTATATACTTGCATGCTTAACCCAAATTTAAAATCCATAGGACAAAAATATTTTTGTACATACTATACGAAACATATCTCATGTTATGGTTAATTTCAAGGGTATCAAAACATTGAAGAGATATCAAGTTACTTACCTAAACTCGCTAAATTGAAACCAAAATAAAGCCTTAAAATCTCTTGGAGCCTATTATTCAAAAATATTTAATATTAGAAAAATACACTATCAATTAGGCATAGGCTGCACTATCTAACAGAAACTAACAACTTACACTGTATTGACTAAATGACTATAACTCAATAAACTATAGACTTAGTGTAAGTTTCGCTATTTGACAAAAGCTGAAATATCTGTACTTAAATTACAGATTTTCTCTAGATTTCCAATGGCCTACTTTTTTTTTTCAAAACTCAATCTCTAATTATACAATGTAACCATAAAAGTAAAGAGAATTTCACTCACTTTGATCTTCTTGCTCTTACACGAGCAGCAACTCCAATCCCCTTTCTAATAAAAATTTTTTTGTAGCACAGCCCCTTCAATTCTCCTTTCTCTCGACGCTACTATAATGCTTCGCCAGTCTCTCATTGCTTCATTGTTTTCTTTTCTTTCTTGATTGCCTTTAACCTCTTTCCTTTTTAATCTTCTTTTCGACGCAGAGGGCTTCCACACCTCACTGCTTGTTTCTTATATATATATTAATTTGTTTTTAACCTAAATGAGCTAAGAAGGCCGGTGCCTTTACCCTTATTTTTATTGGGCTTTTTCTATGTCTAAGGTTGGGCTTGGGTATTACATTCTCCCCACCTTAAAAGAATTTGGTCCCCAAATTCAATGTCTATGAACTCAAGATTTCGAAAGTTCTATGAAAATTTCTTACTTACCAAAGTCACACCTAATGCACTTCATTCCCAAACATACTATCTCATGACAACTCCGGTACTACATACTTTGACTTTAATAACTATAATTAAGATCGTAATAAAATATTTATTAAAGATTCGTAAGCCAAACTCAAATCGAAATCCTTTAAAATAGAAAATCAAACCTCAATTCTATAAATTCTCCAAGATCAGGATCATTTTCTATAATAGACATGTAGTTAAGATCACCCTCATATCAAAACTCACACCAAAATATCAATCACTCACAGTTTAGCCACTATATAAATTAATCATAAGATACATAAAAAATTTAAAATTTAAGATGAATTAACATATTTTATATTCAAAATATAAGAATCACACCATTTTTGAGAGGGGTATTAAATCCTCGCCACCTTAAAAGGATCCTTGAAATTTTATCTAGTAAGATTTAATCAAAACTCATAATGATTGTTTATCAGATAACGAAATCGACAAAAAATTTTCACTTCAAATAATGTATAGTTCTAGTAAATAAACTTTCCAACCTTTCAATCTCTATTTTTGTTTCATAATCAAATGTACTTATTTGCAGTATTCATCTCTTACGAATTCTATTCAATCCATAACATACATTATACATAAATCTGATTCGTAGCTATATAGCTTTATCTCAATTTAACTTTGTTTCATTCCTTTGATTCTTTACTAATAAAAGCATCCATGGTAGAGTATTGTAATTTCATAACTCATACAACTCCAAGTATCAAATATCAAAAATTTATACTCTCCATATTGTTGAACTCAAATAAATCAAAGATCAATCAATTCTTAATTTAACTATAGTCTCAGAATTTTACATATCAAAATTTATAACCTCTTTATTGTTATTACACAAATCGATCTTCGTCTAAACCTTATTACTTGGAGCAATAACCCAAAATTCGCAACTTAACTCATATGTTTTTGCTGCACACTCTAATATTTTATTTAAGTATTAACCATAAAACACCAATTGCATTTCACAATATCCTTGGCACCAACAAAATCTCTTGCCCATAGCATCACTTACAATAAAGTTTCTAATTTATTGACGTAATTATAACTACATATATCCTTAAATTTCAATAACATAGTCAAAAACTTAGTTGCCATAACCATAAAGGTATCACATTGATTTCAATTTCCTTCACATTGACTATCAAAATTTTCTCCTCTACTAAACCATATTGATTTCAATTTTCTCCTCTTCACATTGACTATCGAAATAGTGATAACTATTGAACCATTACAATAAATTTTATTCATTCAAATTCAAACATAAAACTTATAGTACCCAATACAACCCCAAATTCAATTATTGCCTTCTAAATTTTGAAGAATCAATTACTATATAATTTCATAGATCAAAAGGCTCAAATATCTTAATATCACCAATTTTCCTCTAAGCAGTAAATTATTCTTAACTTCAACTCAAACTCAAACTCAAATTTACAAGCCATAAAGAATTCCTTTTTTTTTTAATCAAAATTTCAATTTCTATGACTCCAATGTATAATCCATATCAAAAGTACAATTTATGAAACCTAAATGTATCACTTAATTGTATATTTTCTTAAATTCTTAAAAATGTATCTATACTGAAAACACCAAATAATAAAACTATCACCCTTAATCGATCTTACCATAATGAAAGTCATTCTTCGTATCTAATCACTTTTTGTAATTGAAAGATGCTTATTCCAGATAAATCAACTTCTTTATCCCAACTTTTGTACGAACATAACCTTAATCCTTATCTTTATACAGAAAATTACAACATGTTGCACATGATAAATGGTAGTCTTCTATAAACATAATTCGAAAATTCTCATATTACTTCTTTCTTAAAAACCATAATCCCCATCAATCACATTAATCATTTCAAACTTGTAGCACTCTAAAATAGAAATATAGTGATTAACTCCAAACAATTCCATGAAACACCAATTCACATCATCAATTTAAGAATTTTTTTTTTGGACTAAAACAAAACCATGATAATTTGAGCAAATAATCTCCTTTATGCATCATACTACTAATTCACTACAAGTACAGATTGAAACTCAAAATTCAATAATCGATATGTAAACATTAAAACCATATATATCTCTTAATCAAACTCCAATAAATGCATAATATATCAATTCTTATTTTCAATTTAAGTACTACTCCAAAGATCAAAACTATAACAATTTCATTGAATATCTTCATTTATATCTTAATTACAATTGATCACAAGTGCATATTTAAAACAATCAATAAATCAAAAGTTCACAAAACCTAATATCAGTACGTACTTCAAAATTCCAAATATCATTTCTTGTCAATTATTGTATTTCACACTTTAAATCTCAACAAAAATGCAATAGCTAGAAAATCAAATATTACTAGATATCCATTAAAACTCCAAACATATATGTTAATAGCTTTCAAATTTCATAAGTCCATTATCAGATAATAATTGAAATCTTCACTTGCACCATAGTTTCAATTGACCATAAGTAAAATTAAAGACAACATCCATCAAGGTAAAGCTCACAATATCAATATGAAGAGTATTTTAAAATCCTTAAATACCAATTCTTGTCCAGTACCCTACTTCATACTTTAATCTCAACATAATGCAATTTGAGACCTGATCAAAGATTCAGTAAATATTTATCTCAAATCTGTGAAATCCCCCAATTTCATGTAATTCCTCCATAATTATAAAGTATGTTAGCTTAAATGAAGTAAATAGATATGAGAATTACGAAGTATGAAGGATGTATGGAACATGGAAGAAGTAATGAGATGAAAGATTAAATAATCAAGTAGTCAAATAATATTGATGTCAGGAAAATAAATGAAATAGGAAGAAAGAAGACCAATTAAATGAATATGAAGTTTAATGTATGAATGATGTATGCATAATGTATGGAAGAAATAAGGAAATTAATAGTCAATAAGACAAATGATTTATTAGGTTGATATCAGAAAAATATTAAGAGTATGAGACAAGAAACAAAATCAGATTATTGATTGGTGATTTAATGAATGGCTGAGATGAGAAGGAGGAAAAGAGGAATTAAATGGTCAAATGGATGAGTCAAAGAGGAAAAAAAGGGCTGAGATGATTAATGAGATGAGCATGCATTAAATGCCTCTTGCATGACTCACCCTCATCATCTCATCACCAACGTCAGCCACTCTTCTTCCAGCTCTCCCTCTCGTTCCATCCAATCTTCCAAGCCTCCATCTCTAGCTACCTTGCTAAACTACCTCATCCTTCCACCAATTCACTAAGTTCAGTCAACGATAAATGATCCTTGTCGTTAGACTAGGTGATATCTGAAGTTTGGTGGATTAATTCAAAGTATTGGAAGAGATCTCAAGTTGTGAAATTCTGGTCTCTAGTGAAGGTAAGAGAAGAAGAGGATTCTTGCAATTTCGTTCATGATTTGGGGTTGTTTTGAGTTAGTATATTATATGTATGAGGATAAGTTAGAGGTTTAAATTGATGTGATGATTTCAGGTTGAAGAAATGAAAAGCTAGGGTTACGCGCCAAGTGATTTCGCGTTTCCGAAGGAATCAAGGTAAGGAATTTATGTAACGGACGTAAGGCGGCTATGTCCGCATGTTTTATAATGTTTTATACTGTCTTATGTGGTTTGGAAGAAGTACTAGTTGTATTTGGTGCATGAAAAGATGCATTTTCGGATTTGTCTCCTAGTACCAATTAGGCTAGGAGCAGCCGACTGCCTTAAAGGGGAAGTCGACTGCCTAGAGACAACCAAAACGCTGTTTTCCGAAAACCGACTCAAACCAGTCGACTGCTATGTATGCCAGTCGACTGCTATTTTCCAGAAAAGCATTCTGTTTCAAACCAGTTGACTGCTATATGAGACAGTCGACTGCTAATTATGAAAATGCATTCTGTTTCAAAACCAGCCGACTGCCTATAGGACCAGTCGACTGCTATTTTTCGAGATGCATTCTGTTTCAAAAACAGTCGACCGCTATATGTACCAGTCGACTGCTATTTCTTAAGAAGCATTCTGTTTGAAAACCAGTCGACTGCTATATGGACCAGTCGACTGCCCTTATATGTTTTCAAAGATGAAAATATCGAAATTTTAAATGAAAATAATTTCGATAAATAAAAGTATGAAGCAGCAGCCGACTGCCCTGTTGAGCCAGTCGACTGCCCTGTTTTGAAACGAGGTTTTCAAACCTATTTTCAGAAGGTATGAAATGTCATGGCAAGAAGCTACATGGCATATGTTTTGAGATTATGCACTTTCATGTTTCTAGTAGGGGCTCTGATCAAGTCCTGAAATGATGTATGTTAAGGGCTGAGGACCATAAGTCAGGCCTCAGTTGCTACAGGGGACACCTGACTAGTGTTGACTGTAGCCAACCGCAGTTGGCCAATCTGTTTATATTTCATGTACGGCTAAGGGAGAAATCCTGGCCCGACGGGGTACGCCACATGATAATGATGATGATGATGATGATGCAGTGCATAACTCCACAAAAGTACGAATAGTTTTTATGTTATCAAAAACTATATGTATATGCGATTTCTAAGAATAAAGAAATCGAAAGTACTTGGTTTACTTGTACAAGAAGTTTTAAAAGAAGTATATGAAGTATGTTTTAGAGTAAAGAAGCATGATGTATGTTTTAAGAATACAATGTATGTTTCGATGCAAGTTTATGAAGCATGATGTTTTAAAGAAAGTATAAGAAGAAGAAGTATGGTGCATGTTTATATGTATGCTAGATTTAAAAAGAAGCATACAAAGTATGATTTGATGCATGATGTTTTCAAGAAAGTATGTTTGCCTACACCATCTGAAAGAAATATGCATGGTTGCAAACAATGCATGAAAGAGATTTATGATGCACGCTTTATAATGCTTTACATGACATTATAGAGCCAAGTAGGAAAAACTACATATAGAGGCATAGCACGCTCTTTTACATATTTTTCTTACTGAGCGTAAACTCACCCTTTTACGAACATTTTTCATACAGACTATCTGAAGTAATCCCTCGCTCTAAATAGAAGAGCCTACGAGTGGATTTTGAAAGTTTACCTTCAAGAGACGCTTCCCAAGTAGTATAGAAGGTATACTTATGTAGTTATGCAAAGTAAACTTGTAATTCAGTTATGGTACAGTACAGCTAACATTTATGTATGTAAGATATCGGGGATTTAAGTTAAGATGATGTATGAGATCCTGTGGAAATGGATGGTACATATATACATGTATCATTAGTCTGTTTTATTTTAATTGAATTAATTATATTGAGCTCTTAGACAGTAAGCTTAAGAAAGAGAAGTATGATTGGCATTGACAAGCAAATCTAATCAAGTTAAGTAAGAAAAAGGAAAAAGATGAATAAGAAATGTATGGTGACGGGGACGTCACAAAATCTCCAAATTTTTTTTTATTTATTGAGAATCAAACTTCAATTCATTACACCTCAAAAGATTAAAATCATTCACAATACTAACTTTGAAGCTTAAAATCCAACTTATATAAATCCCACCATAGTAACTTCAATTATAGATATTATCCTATGACAACTCTATAATTCCATGCTTTAACACCAAAAAAGTATTACAATATCATGATCAATATTCTTTAAGGATCCATATGTAAAATCTAACTTAATTTCAATTGTATAGAGTCTCCAACATCTTAATCAAACTCTATAACAAGCTTGAATCAAAGGTAACATTCTTATCAAGACATGTCAAGAATAAATTCATCCAACTTTCTTAACAAAATTCCAAAGCTAATATCTAAATATCAATTGAATTAAGAACTCTAAGAACAAAGAATCATAGAACTTGAAACATAAACAATTTTTACAAATCATATCTTAAATATCACCACACAACCTAAAGGTCACAATCAAGTTTATAGAAGGACCCATAATTTGTTCTTGCTCTTAAGAAATCTCTTTATACTCAAAGATCATAATACAAACTCCCAAGAAAAGAATAAAACTTGTCTTATACCATAATGAGTGATATTATCTATTAATATCATTCAAATGAACTCATATTTTATCTCAATCAAAATTATATGAGCGATTTAGTCACATTGACCATCGATATCTTACTGATTCAATCAAAGTAACAAAATAATATTAGAAGTTTCTTTCAAAAGTCAAGTTATTCTAACAAAAAGAATTAAGATAGCATAAACGTCCCAAACCATAAGTGTTCTACCCAAACTCAATCTAATAATACATCTAACTATTTCATAATTCACGATTATATGAATCTAATATCGATAAACCTAAGCTCTGATACTACTTAATCTGTCATGCCCCGAACCTGAGACATAACAGATGCCGCACACTTGTAAGAAATAATCTCACAGACATGCAAGGCATTTATCATACTAAAATTCAATCCTTTCAAATATCTAAACTGAAATATACCACCAATGATCAAAAGAAGTTTTACAAAACTTCAACCTTTTGCTTAAAGTCAACGAAGAAATTTAAAAGATTCTTAAGTCTCAATTTGATCATAAGCTTAAAAGTTTTGAAACATATCCTAAGCTCCCAAGCGTCACTCCCCAACATTCCCGTAGACATTATCAACATCAAAACCTATAAGATGTTAAGAAAGGGGGTGAGTACAACCACTCAGTAAGCAACCGATATCCCAACAGTTGGATTAAGCATGCCATAAAAACACTAGGCCAAAATATCAATGTAAAGATTCGAAATCAATGTTGGGTAATCTTATATTTAATCACATAATTTATTCAAATTCATATATTCAGATTTCAGAACTAAACAGAATTTCACAGATATCAAAACTGAGCAAAAGCTTCACAAATCAAAATTTTCAAGTCTCCTGTAACATGCTATGGCCACGCTTAACCCTTGTGGCACAGGTCAGAATCAGAACGGAAACCACAATTAACCCCGGTGGCTCGGGTCAGAGATATCAGAAGCAACTAATAGTTGCACAGAAACAGAACAGAGAGCCACTATTTTCAACCGGTGGTTCGATTAGAAACTAGTTTCATTTAACAGAATACATGTAGACATGGCCAACATTTAACCCCCATTAGCAGGGTCAGAGCACAGCCATACTAGGAGACAAAACAAAACAAAATTTCAGATTACCCAATGTATAAAGCAGTATTATCAATCTCATAACATATTTCAGACAAAACAAATTTCGTAAATCAAGCAAACTAAATCTCGTATTCACAAAACACATAACCTATAGATATATATTATGACGAATTTCAAAGCAATTTCATATTCCCAAAATATACACCACAATTTCAAATCTCAAGTCTTAAAGCGATTAAAATCATACATACGTACTTGAACAAAATACAGTTCAAAATAAATTCTAATAATTGTATATACTTGCATGCTTAACCCAAATTTAAAATCCATAGGACAAAAATATTTTTGTACATACTATACGAAACTTATCTCATATTATGGTTAATTTTAAGGGTATCAAAACACTGAAGAGATATCAAGTTACTTACCTGAACTCGCTAAATCGAAACCAAAATAAAGCCTTAAAATCTCTTGGAGCCTATTATTCAAAAATATTTAATATTAAAAAATACACTATCAATTAGGCATAGGCTGCACTATCTAACAGAAACTAACAACTTACACTGTATTGACTAAATGACTATAACTCAATAAACTATAGACTTAGTGTAAGTTTCGCTATTTGACAAAAGCTGAAATATCTGTACTTAAATTACAGATTTTCTCTAGATTTCCAATGCCTTACTTTTTTTTTTTCAAAACTCAATCTCTAACTATACAATGTAACCATAAAAGTAAAGAGAATTTCACTCACTTTGATCTTCTTGCTCTTACACGAGCAGCAACTCCAATCCCCTTTCTAATAAATTTTTTTTTGTAGCACAGCCCCTTCAATTCTCCTTTCTCTCGACGCTGCTATAATGCTTCGCCAGTCTCTCATTGCTTCATTGTTTTCTTTTCTTTCTTGATTGCCTTTAACCTCTTTCCTTTATAATCTTCTTTTCGGCCTGTTTTCTTTTCTTTCTTGATTGACTTTAACCTCTTTCCTTTATAATCTTCTTTTCGGCGCAGAGGGCTTCCACGCCTCACTGCTTGTTTCTTATATGTATATAAATATATATATATATATTGTTTTTAACCTAAATGAGCTAAGAAGGCCGGCGCCCTTACTCTTATTGTTATTGGGCTTTTTCTATGTCTAAGGTTGGGCTTGGGTATTACAATGACTTTTCTTCATTTATTATTTCTATGAAAGCATCAGGGGTTAGCATTTACCTTAAATGCTCAACAGTGCAACGAGGTATGGTGATGGATGCTTCAGTGCAGTGTCCCAAGGCGGCAGCAGTGCGCAACAATAAGGAACAACAACGAGGACGCAACAAAGGGATGTGCGTCGCAGGCCACCGAGCGTTGATGCACCAGGGAACGACAAGAAGTTGGAGCGCAGCAAGGAGCAGGAGATCTGGGCAGCGGCCTCACAGCAGGACTCCAGTTTCTGCAGCAGCAAGACTCGCAATGGTGCAACAACTTAAATGCTCAACAGTGCAACGAGGTATGGTGATGGATGCTTCAGTGCAGTGTCCCAAGGCAGCAGCAGTGCGCAATAATAAGGAACAACAACGAGGACGCAACAAAGGGATGTGCGGCGCAGGCCACCGAGAGATGATGCACCAGGGAACGACAAGAAGTTGGAGCGCAGCAAGGACCCGGAGGTCTGGGCAGCGGCCTCACAGCAGGACTCCGGTTTCTGCAGCAGCAAGACTCGCGATGGTGCAACAACTGGACAGTCGGGATTGATGGTGGCGAGCGACAGCAGAAATAGCATGCGACAGTGATATGAGAGTTAGCAAGGTGATAGAAGTGTATTTTTAGGTTTTTTTTTTGTTCTTCCGTGTCCACACCCCCCTCCCCCTCCCCCTTTTTCTTGTGGTCTTATTTAAATAGAGCTAGGTTTCTTTTTATTTTAGGTAATAAAAATCAAGAATCAATCTTTTAGAAAATTTTTAAATTTCAAAAATCAGATCTTAAATCCGATATTAATTTTGATTTTTCTTTTCATAAAATTTAAATTTCAATCTTTAATAGTCTCATTTAAGTCTACTTTCCTATCAAAATTAATTCCGATTTCCTTCTCTTTTTATTATATTTTATAAAAATCAAAATCCAAAATTTATTTCTAAATCTAAAGTAAAAAATAAAAAAAATCAATAATAACATATATACAAACTAATTAATTAAAAATGTTTGAAAAAAAACAGGACAAAAATCTACACTTATAAAAGCCAAAACCAACAATAAAAGACGTTTTATTTGCTTTTTGCTACAAGCTTTTTTAAGTATCCTCTGAAAAATTTTCCATAGATTTGGTGGATTTCCTATAGATCGTTGGACTTTGGATAAAAGAAACTTGATTGAAAGCAACGATACTTATAAAAGCTAAAACCAACCACAAAAGCTGAAAACACGATTGACAAACCACTATTGCCTTGTTCATGGACTTTGGATAAAAGAAACTTAATTGAAAGCAACGATACTTATAAAAGCTAAAACCAACCATAAAAGCTGAAAACACGATTGACAAACCACTATTGCCTTGTTCATGAAGCTGCAGCTATCAATTACTATTGCTACTGTAATCAACAGAGAATTCTTGGCCGGTAGGGTAGCCACTAGCCATTGAAAGAAATGAAAAATTAAATGAGACTAGGGACAAATGTTCTATTACTGCCCATGTATCAATTTGGAGTTGATTAATAATAGTAGCACAGTTCGAGTTTATCTAAAGGCCCGAAAACAGGAGTTAACATCTATATTATATTTTAAAAAAAACATTATTATTTTATTCATCATTAGTAGTATTTTATTATTATTTTAACTTTACTTGTAAAATTAAAAAGTTTTATTGACGATGGATAAGATAATAATCTTAAAAAAAATCTCCAAATAGATTTTTTTTTGATACATGTAAGTTTTTTCCTTTAAGTTTTAACTTAAAATTACTAAAAAGGTTTTTTTACATTTTTTTTATCTTCAAATCTATCACCCTATATAAAAAAATCCCAAAAGGGTTCTTTAATTAACAAATGTCCAATGACACAAAAATAATATTATAAAATATATTTTTATTTTTATTGATTAAATTTTTTTTTATCTATTAGAATCCAAAAAATACATAGAAAGATCAATAAAAATATCATATCATAGTAACCCAAAAAAATAATATATTATAATAATAATAAGTAAAATATTTGTTAAATTTATTCTTTTTCTATTTATTTCTTTCTTAATTTTGTGCATATATTAAATTTATAGAATTATTAATTTAAAAATGATAAAGCTAAAAAAATTGAAAGAATTAAATAATTTAAATATAATTATTTAGGAAATAGATCACAATAATTTTTTTTAATAAATCAACAATATAATTAAAATTATAAAATGAATGTTGAATTTAAATAATTAAAATAAATTTCAAAATATTGATACATTTTTCTAAATTTTTATGTTTTTATTACTATCATTCAATTTCGAATTAAGAAAAAGTTGTATAAATATATATTCTATTAAAATAAATTTTAAATAATTTATATTTTAAAATAAAATATTATTTAATCCCTAACATAGTGGGACCCATGCTAAGAATTTGACAATGCATGGCACAGGCACCATATCACCTCCGCACCCTAAACCCGTCATCTTTAACCAGCCACCCATTTCATGCCACGTGGGATGACAAATATCCAAACTAGAACAAATAACCACCAAGCTTTTCTATGCCCAGTGTTCTATCACGCATCATATGCATCACCTCATCATCAACAATGCCAATATTTTTTTTTTATTTTAATAATATAGGAAATAAATATCTCTTACGTTTAATTTCACTATTGCCAAAGAACTGAATTTTAAAATGGCTCTTTAATCCACAGTCAACTGATTCAAGTCCCCTTAATTCAAACCTTAATATGGCCTCCAAATTTGTCCGAAATTAGTGGCAGCCAGAGAAAACAAAAAACAAAAGATACCTAAGCTCTCCATCACCATAGCAAAGCTGTTTTCCTTTACAAACAGCCGTATCTGTTTTTATTCAACCTTTTCCATTTCTTATTTGTGTTCCAAAATTTCCTTGGAAATCAAAGGACAAGAATCCAAACTAGTTAAAATAAATTTCAGCTATATATATAAAATAAAGAAATTGGAATATAATTTTTTTACCCATAAAATATATTCACTTATTATTATGTGTGAATATATTTTAGTAAAAGAAAGAAAAGTAAAATAATTGAAGATTTTTTCTTAAAAGAAAAAGAAAGAATATCGGTATCATTATTTGGAAGCTAAAGTTAGATAATTAAAAGATTATTTTTTTAAGAATGAATGAATAAAAATATGTTTGATTTCAAAAAAAAAATTCCAAGTGCAAATGCTCATTTCTGTTACACTTTTTTATAAGAAAAAAAAATCCCACCTATGACATCACTCTTAAGGCGTCAGAGATTTATATTTAATTTTCTATTGCTTGTTTTTTGATTTTTAAAGTGGTTGCCCTTTTTTGTTTTTTTCGTTCCTTCCTTCGCATCGGAAAGGACATAACAAAAAGCATATTTCACTTTCACCAAAAAAAAAAAAAAGAATATTTCACGCCCTTTTTATGAGATATATTGACATCTGTACACCACTTTTTTATTTAATAAGTGAGTAGTTGTTACATAACATTTTATTAAGTTTAGAGATAATTTTTTAATCTATAATTAGTTTTTAATTTTTTGTTAAAATTAAAAATATTAAAATATAAATTTAGTCATAGAACTATATAAAAAGAATCCCCTCGTGAGGATATGTTGACACTTGTGAAGCACTTTTTTTTAGTTGGTTTGATAAAAGTTATTTTTGTGGTTTTTTTTTTTTTTACAGTTTTTATATTGTTTTGGTTTGATACAAACTATGACAATGCATTGGTTAAACTTAAAATACTAATAGGTATAAAAGTTATTTACTTAATGGGTGAGCAGCTACCACATGACACTTCATTAAGTTTAGAGACAATTTTTTTAATTTTTAATTTATTATTAGTTTTAATTTTTTCTTAAAGTTAAAATATTAAAATATAAATTTAGTCATAGGATAGTTTTTAATTTTATATGTGATATTTTTTTAAAATTTTTTATTATTTTAAAAGTTTTTTATTTATCAATTTAAATAATATTCACATTTGACATTACCTTTACTTGATTGCTTAATTGGTGGATGAATGAAATCCTAAACAATACTAATTTCTCCGTAGTTGTGTATTTGTGTTTGACTTGAAAATTTAAAATATTAAATTACTTTATCGTTGCCTGATTGGTGATTTGATGGATAAAATCATGAAAATTTTGTTAATGTTAAACGATTTGGTAGATGAAATTCAAGGTATTAGTTGTGTATTGGATTTGTATTTATTTTGTAATTTTAATTTAATTTTAATAATCATTACTTTATTTTAAAGTTTTGATATTTAATATTATTACTACTAAATCAAGAGGCAATTTTTTTATCTTTATAATTTATTTTTAATGAGATTATATATATATGGATTAATATCCAATACACCGTTAATGGAGTTTTTTGATTCCATAAGCGGTGTTAGAATGATGACTTATGTCCTTTAAAAATATTTAAAAAATAAATAAAATAATATATGTATCATGATCCTAACCCTACTTATGGAATTAAAAAAAAAATCCTTTGGTGGTGTGTTAGATAATTATCCTATATATATATATATATATATAATGTGACATATTATATATTTTGTATTCAAAATGAAAAAATTATAAATCTATGTATTAATAATTCAAATATATCATAGCTAGATTTATTAAATATATAATTTTATTTCTATAAATTACCAATAAAATATTAAAATATAATTTCACCATAAATAAAAAGACATGAATAAATTTAAAGAACCAATAAGTTAAGTCTGGAGTTCCATTTATAATAGTTATGGGCCAATATGACACAACACATAAGCTTATGTTTCGTGCGCGTGCTAGCCTGCATACCACATACTAACACTAACCTTTTAACGGGTCGTGCTATGCTGATCAATATACTTTAAAATTTGTAGCTTGACATGACACACATAAATATGCTGTGCTTGGCCTTACCCACTTATTCAACAAAGAATTGTGCCAAGCACAAACCACTATTGCCTTGTTCATGGACTTTGGATAAAAGTAACTTGATTGAAAGCAACGATACTTATAAAAGCTAAAACCAACCATAAAAGCTGGAAACACGATTGACATACCACTGTTGCCTTGTTCATGGACTTTGGATAAAAGAAACTTGATTGAAAGCAACGATACTTATAAAAGCTAAAACCAACCATAAAATCTAAAAACACGATTGACAAGCCACTATTGCCTTGTTCATGAAGCTGCAGCTATCAATTACTTATTGCTACTGTAATCAACAGAGAATTCTTGGCCGGTAGGGTAGCCACTAGCCATTGAAAGAAAGGAAAAATTAAATGAGATTAGGGACAAATGTTCTATTACTGCCCATGTATCAATTTGGAGTTGATTAATAATAGTAGCACAGTTCGAGTTTATCTAAAGGCCCGAAAATAGGAGTTAACATCTATATTATATTTAAAAGAAAACATTATTATCTTATTCATTGTTAGTATTATTTTATTATTATCTTAATTTTACTTGTAAAGCTAAAAAATTTTATTGACGATGGATAAGATAATAATATTAAAAAAAATCCCCAAATAAATTTTTTTTGATACATGTAAGTTTTTTCCTTTAGGTTTTAACTTAAAATTACTAAAGAGGTTTTTTTACATTTTTTTTATCTTCAAATCTATCACCCTATATAAAAAGAATCCTAAAAGGGTTCTTTAATTAACAAATATCGAATGACACAAAAATAATATTATAAAATATATTTTTATTTTTATTCATTAAGTTTTTTTGTTTTTATCTATTAGAATCCAAAAATACATAGAAAGATCAATAAAAATATTATATCATAGTAACCCAAAAAAATAATATATTATAATAATAATAAGTAAAATATTTGTTAAATTTATTCTTTTTCTATTTATTTCTTTCTTAATTTTGTGCATATATTAAAGTTATAGAATTATTAATTTAAAAATGATAAAGCTAAAAAAAATTGAATGAATTAAATAATTTAAATATAATTATTTAGGAAATAATTTTTTTAATAAATCAACAATATAATTAAAATTATAAAATGAATGTTGAATTTAAATAATTAAAATAAATTTCAAAATATTGATACATTTTTCTAAATTTTTATGTTTTTATTACTATCATTCAATTTCGAATTAAGAAAAAGTTGCATAAATATATTCTATTAAAATAAATTTTAAAAGACAAAAAAAAATTAAAATAAATTTTAAATAATTTATATTTTCAAATAAAATATTATTTAATCCCTAGCGTAGTGGGACCCACGCTAAGAATTTGATAATGCGTGGCACAGGCGCCATATCACTTCCACACCCTAAATCCCTCATCTTTAACCAGCCACCCATTTCATGCCACGTGGGAGACGGATATCCAAACGAGAACAAATAACCACCAAGCTTTTCCATGCCCTGTGTTCTGTCACAATCATTATCAGATACCATCAGCTCATCATCAACATTCAACAGTGCCAATGTTTTTTTCTTTGATTTTAATAATATACGAAATAAATATCTCTTACGTTTGATTTCACTTTTGCCGAAGAAATGAATTTTAAAAATAAAATTTAATTTTTTAAAATAAAATAAAATAAAATGATTTTTACAAATAAAAAAATGACTTTGAACAAAAAAATAAAAATTATTTTTAATATTAATTCAAGATCATTTTATTAAAACTAAAGGATAACACATAATTTTGTTTTCGCAGGGATGCTAATCCTTTCTCACGCGTAATCGTATTCTGGGATCCGATTTTATTTTCTCAGACCAAAAATTATCTTTTTAATAAAACTTAATTAATTTTGAGATTTTGTTAAAAAGATAAATATTTTTAGGTGACCAATCACACTTAATCAAAAAAGATTAGTGACGACTCATTTTGTTTTTTAAATGTTTTTCAAAATCGTCGAGTGCGAAACCGTTACGACAAATATTATAATAATAATAAGTAAAATATTTGTTAAATTTATTCTTTCTTAATTTTGTGCATATATTAAATTTATAGAATTATTAATTTAAAAATGATAAAGCTAAAAAAATTGAATGAATTAAATAATTTAAATATAATTATTTAGGAAATAGATGACAATAATTTTTTTAATAAATCAACAATATAATTAAAATTATAAAATGAATGTTGAATTTAAATAATTAAAATAAATTTTAAATATTGATACAGTTTTCTAAATTTTTATGTTTTTATTACTATCATTCAATTTCGAATTAAGAAAAAGTTGCATAAATTTATATTCTATTAAAATAAATTTTAAATAATTTATATTTTCAAATAAAATATTATTTAATCCCTCGCGTAGTGGGACCCACGCTAAGAATTTGATAATGCGTGGCACAGGCACATCACTTGCACACCCTAAATCCCTCATCTTTAACCAGCCACCCATTTCATGCCACGTGGGAGACAGATATCCAAACCAGAACAAAAAACCACCAAGCTTTTCCATGCCCTGTGTTCTGTCACAATCATTATCATATACCATCAACTCATCATCAACATTCAACAATTCCAATATTTTTTTCTTTGATTTTAATAATATCTCTTACGTTTGATTTCACTTTTGCCGAAGAAATGAATTTTATCCACAGTCAACTAAGTCAAGCCCATTAAAGTCACCTTAATTCACACCTTAATATGGCCTCCAAATTTGTCCAAAATTAGGGGCAGTCAGAGAAAGCAAAAACAAAAGACACCAAAGTTGAAAACATAAAAAGGAATTAAATAAATATTATATTGAATTATAATATTATTTAATTTAAATTTTTATAATAATTTATTGAATATATTAAATATTTTAAATAATATCATTTATTATAATTTTGATATGTTAATAATTAATATTATTCTCTAATATAATTAATTTTTATTTTACTAAACAATATTATTATTTAATATTATATTATATCTTAAATTTAAAATATATCACTACTACTATTAAATAAGTTAATATTATTAAATAAGTAAATACTTAACATTAAATAATATTATTTATATTAAATATAATATATTTTAATAACTATATAATTTATTATAAATTAATTAGTTAAATATTTTATTTAATAATGTAATAATATTATTATTACAATTAAATAAAAATTATTATTAAATATAATTTATGATTATTACAATTAAATTCAATAATATTATTTTATTTAATATTTTATTTAATTATAACATTATTTAAATTATATTAAATTTTTATATGATTAAATAAAAATATTTAATATTAGTATTAAATAATATAAAATAATATTATTTAATATTATCTACATATTATTATTTAATAAATATATTATTTTTTATTTAATTTTTAAAATTTTGTTTTGTGAATTGAATTATCATATCTGAATCAGTTTAAATATTTGTTTTCAAAACGTAACAGTATTAAACAAACATGTTTACTGTTTTCAAAAATTGAAAACAAAACAAAATAAAACAAAAGCAGAATTTTCAAAAATAAAAAACATAAAACAAACCTTTCCATCACCATAGCAAAGCTGTTTTCTTTTTCTTTCTTTACGAACTGCCATATCTGTTTTCATTTAACCTTTTCCACTTCTTATTTGTGTTCCCAAAATTTCCTTGGAAATCAAAGCACAAGAATCCAAACCAGTTAAAATAAATTTCAGCTATATATATAAAATAAAGAAATTGGAATATAATTTTTTTTACCCATAAAATACATTCACTTATTATTATGTGTGAATATATTTTAGTAAAGGAAAGAAAAGTAAAATAATTGAAAATTTTTCTGCAAAGAAAAGGAAAGAATATTGGTATCATCGTTTGGAAGCTAAAGTTAAATAATAAAAAGATTTTTTTTTAATGAATGAATGAATAAAAATCTGTTTGATTTCAAAAAAAAAATTTCAATGTTCAACTACTCATTTCTGTTACACTTCTTTATAAGAAAATAAAAA
The DNA here is from genome assembly GCA_031772115.1 of Heritiera littoralis. NCBI lineage: Eukaryota > Viridiplantae > Streptophyta > Magnoliopsida > Malvales > Malvaceae > Heritiera > Heritiera littoralis. The sequence goes on along the minus strand of JAPDPK010000061.1, from coordinate 3,423,713 downwards.
TCCCACCTTTGACATCACTCTTAGGGGCCGTTTGGTTCACGGAATTTAGGACTACCTTTGGAAATCATTTGACGGAAAATTATTTTTCTTGACGGATTCCTGAGAATATTGGATTCCTGTATTTGGTTGTATTGGTGGGAATATAAGATTTCTGTGTTTGGTTCAAGAAATTTAAAATTACTAAATGGTAAATTTTACTATACTACCCTTTTGTATTAAAGTAAATAAATAGTTGATTTAAAATGAAAACACATTGATAGAAGTTATTTTTAACATTTTTATTTATTTATTAAGTTTATTCATTTGGGGAAAATTAATTAATTTCTTTAACACAAGTTAATTAATTAGTCCATATGTTTATAGGATATTGAATAAGTAAATTATTTCATGATAATACCTGTTAATTTAAAAAAATATATAAAGATACTTGTTAATTTTTTTAATTTCACTTTGTTAATTTAATGGAGGTCAAGTAATGCACATTCATCCAATCTTCAGCTTCAGGTATTCTGGAAGCATCATCCCACTATGAGCAACAATTAATCTCTTTCTCAATTGTTGTAAAGTACCTTCCTTTTTAATGGATTGCTTTCTTAAATCTTTACTTCTTCATATTTAAATTAACATTGAGTTTGATAACTTGAATTAAAAGAAAAAGATTTAGATACTCATTTATTTATTTATATTTAAATTAATTAATTATTTATTTATTTATTTATTTAAGATACTCATTTATTTATTTATTTTCTCTTTTTTTATAAGGTTTTTGTTATGTAAATTATTTTGATTTAACAAATTATTACTATATTAAATTGATTTTGATTAATCAAAAATCATAGGGTCCATCTTATTATTGGTCTATTTGATTTTAAATTCTTTTTTCTCTTCATCAAAATAAGAAAAAAACATGGTTGTAATATTAGACAGGTTTAGGGGTAAAATAGAAATAAAATATAATTATTGAAAGGTAAAATTGGCAAAAAAATTGGATTCTCTCCGGAAAAAAAAAATCTCAAGATGAGGGGGAAATCATTTTCCCTCTATTTTTGCACTGTTTTGCATTGTTGGTAAAAAATAATTACTAGCCAGAATCTTATTTCGTGAACCAAACATAAAAATCTACCGTTGATAAAAAAATTATTGGGAGAATCCTAAACTTCCCCAACTAAACGCTCCCTTAAAGCATTTATATTTAATTTTCTATTGCTTGTTTATTTGATTTTTAAAATGGTTGCCCTTTTTCATCTTCTTCGTTGCTTCCTTCTCATCGAGAAGGACATAATAAAAAGCATATTTCACGTCGTTTATGTCAGACAAATATCTATAGTATAAATAAAAAATATCTTTTGTGAGATATATTAACACCTGTGCACCAATTTTTTTTAATTGGTTGGACAAAAGTTATCCTTGTGTTTTTTTTTTTTTTACATTTTTTATATTGTTTTGATTTGATAAAAATTATGACACTGAATTAGTTAAACTTAAACTACTTGTAGGTATAAAAGTATCTAGAGTAGTTGACATTTCATTAAGTTTAGAGACAATATTTTCTAATTTTTTTTAATTTATAATTAGTTTTAATTTTTTGTTAAAATTGAAATATTAAAATATAAATTTAGTCATAGGACTACATAGAAGGATTCCCCTCGTGGGAATATGTTGACACTTGTGTAGCACTTTTTTTTAGATGGTTTGATAAAAGTTATTTTTGTGGGTTTTTTTTTTTTACAATTTTTATATTATTTTGGCTTGGTAAAAACTATGGCAATGCATTGGTTAAACTTAAAATAATGACAGGTATAAAAATTATTTATTTAATGGGTGAGTAGTTATCACATGGCACTTCATTAAGTTTAGAGACAATTTTTTTAATTTTTTAATTTATAATTAGTTTTAATTTTTTCTTAAAGTTAAAATATTAAAATATAAATTTAGTCATATGATAGTTTTTAGTTTTATATGTGATATTTTTTAAAATTTTTTATTATTTTAAAAGTTTTTTATTTATTAATTTAAATAATATTAACACTTGACATTATCTTTACTTGATTGCTTAGTTGGTGGATGAATGAAATCCTAACCAATGCTCATTTCTCAGTAGTTGTGTATTTGTGTTTGACTTGAAAAATTAAAATATTAAATTACTTTATCGTTGCTGGATTGGTGATTTGATAGATAAAATCATGAAAATTTTGTTAATGTTAAACGATTTGATAGAATAAATTCAAGATATTAGTTGTGTATTGATTTTGTATTTATTTTGTAATTTTAATTTAATTTTAATAATCATTAGTTTATTTTAAAGTTTTGATATTTAATATTATTACTACTAAACTAAACGGCAATTTTTTTATTATAATTTATTTTGAATGAGATTTTATATATATATATATATATATGAATTAAAATCTAATACACTATTAAAGGAGTTTTTTGACTCCATAAATAATATTAGGATAATGACATATGTCCTTTAAAAATATTAAGAAAATAAAAAATAAATAAAATAATATATGTACCATCATTCTAACCCTACTTATAGAGTCAAAAAAACTCTGTTAGTGGTATATTAGATAATTATCTTATATATATAATTGACATATTATATATTTTTTATTCAAAATGAAAAAGTTATAAATCTATGTATTAATAATTTAAATATATCATAGTTAGATTTATTAAATATATAATTTTATTTCTATAATTTACCAATAAAATATAAAAATATAATTTCACCATAAATAAAAAACATGAATATATTTAAAGAACCAATAAATTAAGTCCAAAGTTTCATTTATAATACTTATAGGCCAATATGACACAACATATAGGCTTGTGTTCCGTGTCTGCTAGCTCGTGTACTACGTGCTAGTACTAGCCTTTAATGGGGTCGTGCTGTGTTAATCAATATGCCTTAAAACTTGTAGCTCGACATAGCACACATAAATATGTTGTGCTTGGCCTCGCCTATTTATTTAACAAAGAATCGTGCTAAGCACAGCCCACACTATGCCAAATAGTATCATGCCATGGATCGTCCATCATGTTTGACATCTCTGACCGAAAGTGCAATTGGCATTTTTTTAGATTAAATTTTTAATTCTATTATAAACTAATACTAAACTTTATTATGATAACTTTAATATTTCAATTGAATAGGGTCTCATTTGAATTTTAAATAACAAAATCAAGATCTTAATCGATATTTTTCAAATCTTAATTTTTAAATTTAAGTTATCAAATAACTTTGATATTTTTATTTAAATTTATTTAAAATTCCGAACTTTGACTTTAATTTAATTGTGCATCCCATTAATGGGTTTAATTGTAAGGAACTCTAGCAATTTGAGCGAGGTTGGATTTCTTTTTTGTCATAAAAAAATTGGATAATCAAATATTAATATGGAATTATTTGAATTTATGTCTTACAAAATGTTAGAATTTATCATTAACCCTAGAAAAAAAATAGTCGGGAAGAGATTTGGATTTTGGATCAAGACAAATGTACAACTAGCTGCTATTCCTAGGTTTCCATAGACTAATTACAATGGGCACATAGTGCTATTATTAAATTCCCTATTGGGAGGTGCAATTATCACAGACAGTGCAATTATTGAATTTGTGACGTAATAACTTATGTTATTGATATGTATTGTCACAACATGTCATTTTAGAATTTTGTGTCTTTATCCAAAGTTTAAAAATTTAATGGAATTGAATCAAAATGATTTAATAAAAAATAATAATTTAATTCAATTAACAAATTTGAAGTTAAAAATTGGATTTGAATTTAATTAGATTTAATTTTTGAAATTTGAATTTGATTTGTGATGCATGTTGTATTATTGCCCTTGTATCAATTTGAGTGGGGTTAATTAATAATATTAACACAGTAAAATTTTCGAGCTTCTCTATACGCCCAAAGCACAGGAGGAGTTAACATAAAAATAAATATAACAAATTATTTTTTTAAAAAAATTGGAATATAATCTTTTACTCACAAAATACATTCACTTATTATTATCTGTGGATAAATTTTAGTAAAGCAAAGAAAAGTAAAAGAAATGAAGATTTTTTAAAAAAGAAAGAAAGAAAGAATATCGGTATAATTGTTTAGATAGCTAAACTTAAAAAATAAAAAATAAAAACATTTTTTTTTATGAATGAATGAATAAAAAGATATTTGATTTAAAAAAAAAATTCAAATACTCCTTACCCTTATAATTCGAAATTAAAAAACTAAAACTCACCATTGACATCACTCTAAAAGCATTAGAGAATTATATTTTCTACTGTTTTTTTATTTGATCTTTTAAAAGGTTACCTTTTTTCTTTTTTCATTGCTTTCTTCTCATCGAAAAGCAGATAATAAGATGCATATTTCACTTCGTTTATCATTTATTTGCATGTTGTTGTGTTTACAAAACATAGGTGGATTAGATTTTTCAAGTTTTATCAAGATTTTAAACCATATTCTTTTTGTATATTTTTAATGTCATTTTGGGTTGTGTTATCTCATCATGCATAAAATTAAATATGTACTTGTCACATGTACATGTAGTTGTTTTTTGGTTACCAGAAAAATATTTTTTTTTAGAAATGGGATGAGATTATTTAAATTCAAGGATAATTATTACAGTGGAGTTTTTTTACTCTACTAGCAGTGTTAAGATCATGACATGTGTCTTATAAAAATATTAAAATAAATAAAATAAGACATGTGTTACGATCTTAACACTGTTTGTGGAGTAAAAAAATTTCACTGTCAGTGTATGTAATAATTATCTTAAATTCAAATCCAAATTTTACAATACATCACAAATTTTTTTAATCATTCGATTGAAAAGTTGTTAACTAATGTAATTTTAATGTCATGCGAGTCGGATTAGACATTTGTGGCTAATATATTCTTAGCGATTTCCAGTAAATATGTAGATGTGACCGTATGCATATGTAAAGTGTGAACCGATGCTGTTTATATCCATCATTACGGAGGTTTTTTTATAGGTGAAATTCAGCACTCCTTTTCAACTCCAAAAATATCCCACACACGATTCTGCTTCCAACTTTGACGAGTAAATAAATGATTTATTGCATGTTATTTTTGTTTGATTTCCAAGATGTGTTGTGTTCTAAGAGATGGTGTTGTGCAGGTACATGGATAGAAGTGAAGTTTGCATTTCGATGGAGGAGCACTACTAGAAAATGAGTCTTTTACAACGTTTAAAGTCGTTGTAAAATGTAAAATAATCGTTGCTAAAACTTTATTGCAACGACTTTTAGTCGTTGCAAGGTCGTTGCGAAAGTTTCCGTTACTAAAAGTATACGCAACGACTTTTATCGAATAATAAGTCGTTGTAAAAATATAATTATTGCAACGACTTTTTCTTGTTACTAATTAAATGTTTGTTTTAGCAACGACTTAATATTTTGTCCATATTTTTTTGGCAACGGAATATATTTGGTTGCAATTGCTTTTGACAACAATTTTTTATTGTTGCAATAGTTAGTTTTGCAACGACTCTAGTCGTTGTTACAAATAAATACGAAACGACAATTATGTCGTTTTTAATTTTATTCTCAACGACTATAGTCGTTGAGACAAATAAATACGAAATGACAATTTTGTTGTTCTTAATTTTATTCTGAACGACTATAGTCGTTGCGACAAATAAATAGGAAATGACCGTTCTGTCATTTTTAATTTTATTTACGACGACTATAGTCGTTGCTACAAATAAATATGCAACAACAATTATGTCGTTTTTAAATTTATTTACAACGACTATAGTAGTTGCTACAAATACATACGAAACGACAATTTTGTAATTCCTAATTTTATTCATGACGACTATAGTCGTTGCTATAAATACATAGGAAACGATAATTTTGTCGTTTCTAATTTTTCTAATTTTATTCATGACGACAATAGTTGTTGCAAAAAAATAATTATAAAATCACAATTACATCATTTTTAATTTTATTTACAATAATTATAATATGTTTCTAATTTATTTTATTTTAGAAACAAATTTTTATAGTTACTAATTTATTTTTACAATGTAAAAAAATTAATAATCAAAATTATTGTTGCAAAGAATATTTCACTACAATATTGTTATAATTACAATTAATAAATTAAAAAAGAAATAATAATTTAAATATTTATTATTGTAGTAATTAAGTTTAACAAGCTAAAAGCACATCAATCCAATAAGTAAACTGGGAACTTAAGCTGCGGCAACAACTTCTGCAGGCTTTGCGTCTGGCTTCTGCTGGAGCTTCTGCTTCCCACAAGGCAGTCTTCTTTCCTGTCCTTGAAAGAGTATACAGAACTGCATCAGGCTGGATGTTGCCCACAGCCCTTTTGTCTGGACAAAATCGAGCTAGCCCGCAGATATTTAGAAGCTGTTTATCAACAGTGCGTCAACATCACAAGCTAAACTAAGTTTATCATATGGTGGTTCAAAAATAAATGTTTAAACACCCTAACATCAATAATCATGCAAGTGCCAGTTTCCCATCAAAAGAAAAGAGAAATCTCACCCTGAACTTGATACACTGATGTATCCGAAAGCAACTTTTGCCGACATTATTTGTTGGAAAAAGAGGATCATCAGTGTGTATGGGAACAATGCTACAACTATAGTCGTAATATCAGCAGTCAAAAGAAAGATAACAAAATCAGAAGCAGCCACGTCAAGCAGTTCCCAGCAAAAGAAAAACTGCTATTACCTACAACCCCTCTCTCTGTTTATATATACTCCACTTCCCTGCACTGAAATACGCATTTGCTAGGGGTCAAACACATTCCTGTACCATCAAACATCCAAGTAATAAATATTAATGTTCATAAACGTTCTACAGTAAAAAAACAGTTAGGCAACTATTTTCAGCTGCCACAGAACTAAAATCAACATTCAAAGCTTTTGACTTACCCGAAGAAGTAAAGGAAATCCATCAGAAGGCTTCCAAAGTTCTGCAAGAAACATTGAGTTCAACTTAGGCAAAAGCACTCGTTTATCGCCACTATCAGAAAAGATAATGCAAACCGAAGGTAAGTTAAAAGAGAGCATTAAAATTTTCATGTCATTGAATGAGAGGTCAATATTCTTTCTATAGCATAAAAAACCATTCTTCAAGTCTCTAATCAATCATCTAAACTTGCCACTGGAGGTTCTGTTTGTTCATCCTACCAAAGTTTTTCCCTCAAATTGTTTTTTTTTCGATCAAAGTTTTGGCTACATTAAAAAGCTCTGGATTCAAACAAACACGCCAATATCAACGGCGTTTTCCCTTCTCTATCAGTCCACTGCCAAATCCATAACCAAAAAAAAAAAATAAGACCTAAATTAATAAGAAATTAATTGAGGAAAGAGATTAGATTAATTAGTTGGCACCTCAAGCCCAGCACCATCACGGCGAAGTGCTTTGATCCCCTCAGTGTTGCCGTAACTCACTTGATTGTATAGCAACTCGTCTTTTGATTGTTGTTTCGATTGCCATAACCCAGAAATTCACCAGAAAGGCCTGAACATCACAGATCTATCAACACTCTATTACTAACATGTAAAGAAAAAAATCTCTTACCAGGAATAGGGCTTCCACAGAGCGTGGTCACCGGATCTAAGGACGCAGGGGGTCGCCGGATCTGTGCTGAACTGAGTCGACGGAACTAGACTTGGCGGCAGAGGCTAGATCTAGGGAGTTTTTTTTGGGTCGCCAATATACAGGGAATGGGATTATTAGTATTATAATTAGTATTTATAATTAAAACAGGGTTATCAATATTTAGGGCATTGAATTATTGTTGATAATTTATAATTATAAATTGATAAGTTTACTAATGTGTAGAATTATTAGTATTTAGGATTTTTTATATATTGATATATTATAATTTATAAAAAAATTATATAATTATAAAAATAAAAAAATGGACTTTTATATAAAATTTATAATAAAAATTATAAATTATCTATATATAAATTATAATTTGTTTATAATTTTTATAAATATCCCCTTTATAAATTTTTTTAAATTATACAATTATTTTTTATAAAATTATATATTTTTATAAATTATAAATTATCAATATATATAAAGAAAAAAACTCTAAACATTAACAGTACAAAATTAACATTAAACAAAACAAAAACAAAAACTTTAAATATATTATTCATCATCAATAATATCATCAACATTATCACACTTTTCATTACAATCCATGTTGAGCTCCACATCATTGTCATCATCATCAATAAACTCTTCAATGGGTGTGGTCGACTTCATGATTACTTCAATCTCTCTAGCTACCTCACATGGAAATATTTCTTCAGTCATGCCATCCCTTTGCAATCTACTAATCCTGCTCTCATCATTCAAATCTCTTTGTAAAAGACAACTTTCATCACACTCCTCCTGTTGATAAACTTCTTCATTATCTTCTATAACATCTACCATATCATCTATATCTACTATAGGGATGTTATATAAATCACGAGGTGGGGCTTTTAGCACAATAAACCAATTAGGATCTTTTGGCTCTTGCACATAGTATACTTGCTCAACTTGAGATGCTAAAACAAATGGTTCTGTTGTCTTAAGTTTACGATTAATATTGAAACTTGTAAATCCATAGGAGTCAATCCTATACCCGGTGCCATAATGCAAAACATCCCACCAATCACATTTGAATACCACTACCCGTTTTCCTCCTACAAAGGATAACTCATATATGTCAGTCACAACACCATAGTATTCTTTGCTACAGGAATCATTATTTCCTCGAACCATAACTCCACTATTTTGAGTTTTTCTATTTTGTTCACGATTACGGGAGTGGAACCTAAAACCATTCACAATATAGATACAGAAAATTTTTAATGTTTTTTACTCAGTTTTCAAGACAGAGCATTACTTAACACTGAACAAATGATACATACAGTCAGAAACCAATGAAAAATTTGCATCAACAACACTTAACAAATGTCACCACATCCATTTATGCCAAACACATCATTGTCAAAATCTAAAACTAGAAGGAAAATATTGTACAATATAGTTTGTTTGTTTAAGAATAATGAGGGGGAGAGGCCTGAGCCCAGTTCTGTAAAAGGAGAAACTGGGTTTGAGCAGAACACAAGAAAGCAAAGCAGAAGAAAGAAACAAAGAAGCAATTTGGAAACTTCTTTGAGGTAAAGATTCTGACCCTTAACCAATTTGACAACTTATTTGCCATGTCGACTAGGTTGTAAATTGTTGTAAGATTTTTTAACTTGATGTTCGGTCTAAGTAGTATTTGTTTGGTGTAGTTGCACTCTGGTTTGACTATGTATATATATGGCAGAGCCCTTTGAAGAATATACTAAGACATAAGACTAAATCCTTCAAACATAAGGTTTAAGGGATACTGAAAAGCTTTACAAACTGATAAATCACAAAAGCATCAAAATCAAAATGATATTTACAAAATTACGATAAAGAAATAAATAGAAGATAACAGATTACCTTTATTGCCTGTTGTAGGTAAGTTTTCATCAACTCTTTCATTTTCTTCCCAGTCATCTGGTGGTTGTGTTTCATCTTCATCTACAAGACTCATTCTCTTCATAAAACTAATCTTTTTTCTTGAATTAGGTTCGCAATAATTCTCTGATCCATTACTTTGCATTCTCTCTATAGGACTAATCCTTTTTCTGGAATAGTCCTTTGATCCATGCAAAGATTGCATGGATGTTCTTGCAGCGCCACCCTTGACACCTTTTCCTCTACCTCTGCCTACCATTTCAAACTAGAAAATTAAGCAAAATTTTCTGAATCAATAAAGAACAATGTGCAATATATAAAGCATGAAAATAAGCAATCTATGGTTATTAAATACTACAAAATAGTGTGCAGATAAAAATTCCTTTGGAGGGAAATAACATTCCTTTGGCGCCAATTAAGTAACACTCCTTTGGCGCAATTAAATAACGTTCCTGGACAAAATTTTTACTAACATATAATTTTCAATATTACGATTTTACTCTGAATATATTCAAAAAATGGCATAAAATCCCTAAAAATTAGGCACAATTTGATAACGACTTAAAACAAATTATTAAAACAAGGAAAATAGCTTGAATAATTGATAAAATGAACAAGGAAAAATTGCCCACTTACCTTGGAAGCCAGAGATGGTGATTGAGCTCTTAATTGATTTTTGAAAGCATCTTCACCACCCGATCTCTGCTTCAGAACTCCAAGGTGCCGACTAATTTCATTCTGTCAACACTCTTTTCACCACCCGATCTCTGCTCCAGAACTCCATGGTGCCGGATAATTTCATTCTGTCAAAACTCCATATTTATCAGATCATTCTACCCATCAACAGTTAAGATTATTCGATTGCCTCTACAGTCATAAGAGCAACCACAACCAAGTTCCTCACGGGAAGGTAAGTTTAGGACGCTACAATGGTGAACGTCCATGGTGATTCAAGAAGTCAGAAATTTAGGGAAGAATGCAAACGTTTAGTGCGTGGGTACCTTGGAAGTTTATAGGAATTAAAATTTGGAAATAGAGAAAAGGAACCCATTTTCAATTATGAAGTTCTGTAATGGGTTTTACATAGTGAGATATTGTTGGCGGAGAAAATAGAGTAAAAGTTATAGTGTAGCTTGTCTATCGTGTGCTTCATTTGTTTGGTTAACTTTTGTACTGTTTGATAAAATGTACAAGGAAAAATTACCCACTTCCTTGTTCACTTGCTTTTGAATAAATCGTCATTTAGAAAAGAAAATTAAGCTACAAGATCTAAACAGAAACAATAAACGGTAAAAAGGGAATGGAATAAAACGAAATAAATTTTAACTCAAATAGGAAATAGGAAATACCTTTTACTTGACTGGCCCTGATATTTCTTGAATCTTGGCCCTCGATCGTCTCCTCATATTTCACTGATCAAAGATGGCCACTTGCTTTCTATTTCTGGCGGTTACTAAGAAGAAATTATATCCCTCAGTTTTCTAGATCCTTTTGCAGGGAAACACACTAAGGAAACTTCAAAGAAGGGCTGTTGTAAAATTGTGTGGAGTTCAATTAACTTTGAGTTTTTTTAATAAAAAATTCTATGCTTAGCTTTAAAATTTTTTAATTAGTAAAGTTACTTTTAAAGGGATTAGTCCTAGAATTAGTAAAAATTTTAATTAATAAAGAAAAATACAATAAATTTGCAATGCTGAAAATTTAAAGATAATAAAAAGAATTAAATTTTTGAATACTATAGATAAAAATATTAATTTTGTACTATAGATAAAAGTGTTTAAAAAAACATCTTTCACGTGAATATAATATAATATAATGCAAGAAAAATTGTGTTTATCAATGACATTGACAACGAAACTTCATAACAATTATTTTTTATTATTGTATAAAATGTTAAAAAATTTTAATTTAATAATGATGGCGAAAAGTCGTTGATAATATTTCGAAAAGAAATATTTTTGTAGTTAAGGTATAATATTATATATATATATATATATATATATATATAGCAACAAATTTTCAAGTTGTTGCATAAAATTTTTGTAAATCTTTTAAGGCAATGACAATGAAAAGTCGTTGCAAATATAATAAAATATCGCAACGACTTATTTTAATCGTTGTTAATTTAATATGAATTCGCAACAATAAAAATTATCGTTGTGTAAAGTATAAAAAAAACCAAATAAGCAACAACTATGAAAAGTCATTACAAATATAATCACATTTTGCAACAATATTATTAGTCGTTGCATATCATGGTTGCTAAAAGTCTATTTTCTAGTAGTGGAGCTAGAAAGAAGCGTCAAGTCCTAGTCGTTTCGGTTTTGAATCGTCTACAACAGGTAATCTACTGCAAAATTAAATGTTTTTCCAACCAAAATTGCTAAGAGGAACATATATAGAAGCTGGTGAAATCATTTTTCTGGATTCAATATACATATTATATTGTTTAATTTGTTATTTTTGAAAAAAAATAATAAATTAATTAGAATCTTAACGGCTACTGTTACGCAGGAGATCTCAGATGAAGTAGGTAATAACATTCACAATCTTAAAATGAAAACTATAGAGGAAGATCTCATCCAACTCCAACATTTCGAAACGTCTCCGGCTGCAAACAGTTGGATTCTTCATAGAGTACCATACATGCTACGTCAGGTAAATGAAAAAGCTTATTGTACCAAGACTAATTTCAATTGGTCCGTATCACCATGTTAAGGAACATTTGAAGGCAACGGAGGTTATCAAATGTACATATTTCAAAAGGATGATTAAGGAAACCAAGGTTGAGCCCAAAAAATTTGTAGATGCCATGAGAGAGGAGGTGAAAGCCATTCGCAATTGCTACGAAGGACCTTTAGATCACATTGGCGATGACACATTTGTGAAAATGTTGGTCCTTGATGGATGCTTTATTCTTCAGCTATTCAGGAAAGGGTATGATTGTCAAATTGAAGTGATTCATCGAGTTAGCATCCTGTATGATTTGTTATTGCTCGAAAACCAACTTCCTTTCTCCGTGCTTCTCAAGTTGTATAGCATAATAAAGGGACACACGTGTGACCAACAAGACAAAAAGAAATTGCGTAACTTGGCTATTTGTTACTTCCAAGGTAGGGTGCTAAATCAAGATATTCCCCCTCGCACGGAGGATATCTAACAGACTGAAGTACAATTGAAGCATTTTCAGTTTCCAATTTGCAGTTATATCAGTTAGCTCAGTTATCCTAGTCAGCAAGCTATTCGAGTAGTTATCCAATACCAATATAAAAAGCCCTGTGTATTCTCTTTTGACATATGAATGAATGAATAAAACCATTCTCTTGAATCTCCTTCTTCTTCATGTTATCTTTGCTACAGCTTCAACCTTCAATGGTTGTCGATCTTGATCAGTAATTTCACATGATATCAGAGCTTGCATTTATTTGCCTATCTCGATCTTTATCTTCCCATTAGAAAGTTTTTTCTTGAATTCTTAAATACCATGGCTACTACCAGACCTAAAGAATCACCATCCAGTCCCTTCTTCCTTCATCCAGGAGAGAATCCCTCTTTGATTCTTGTGTCTCCAGTGCTATCGAGGTTCAATTATCATTCTTGGGCAAGAGGTATGAAAATGGTTTTAATGTCCAAGAATAAGTATAAGTTTGTTAATGGTTCGATGAAGGTGCCAACCAAAAGTGATCCCCTATTCTCGGTATGGGAAAGGTGTAACACAATGATCCTTTCTTGGATCCTTAATTCAGTCTCAAGCTCCATTGCCAAGAGTGTCATATGGTTTGAAAAGGTAGTAGATGTGTAGCAAGATTTGAAGGATAGATTCTCGCAGAGAGATTCATTCAAAATTGCTGATCTTCAAGAAGAAATCTACCCTTTGCTACAAGGTAATCTAACAATCATTGATTACTTCACCAAGTTAAAGATTTTGTGGGATGAGATAATGAATCTTCGACCTATTCTCAATTGTTCTTGTGATCCAAAGTGTGAGTGTGGAGCCATGGATATGGCAAGAAAATACCAAGACAATGATTATGCGATATGTTTCCTTAAGGGTCTGAATGAAAATTTTGCTGGTGTAAGATCCCATACATGTTGATCGAGCCACTGTCACTAATAAATAAAGTCTTTGCAATGGTGCTACAGCAAGAAAGACAAATCAGTCCACTCCAGTAGCTTAAGCCTAGTGTTTTTGCAAACAAGGCTGTCAATAATTCAATTTCTACACCCATCAATTCATTTCTTAAAAGGAACTCCGCCAACATGAAGAGACTTGTTTGCACCTATTGTGGTTATATAGGCCACACAATTGAGAAATGTTACTAGAAGCATGGGTATCCACCAGGTTTCAAGCCAAAGAACAGATTGACTGCAGCAAATTAGATCGAGGAGAATGTATCAAAGGCAGTTGAATGTCTACAGCCAAAAGGCCAAGATCTTGATACTTTCCAAATACCATTTACCAAAGATCAGTACCAGAAGTTGTTTGAATTGCTTGATTCTGTTGACATACATTCTTCTCCTGTGGCTCATGTTAATGCTGCAAGTAAGTCTGTGTGTTAAACACTTCCAACCACAGAACCTTTTCCTAACTCAGGTAAAATAGTTGCGTCTTATACTATTCAAAACTCTTCCTTTCCTTCTTCAGTATTTCTCATTGACACGAGTGCAATTGACCATATCATTTGTTCTTTGAATTTTTTTTGAAACCTATCAACCTGTTACCAACTCATTTGTAAAGTTGCCTACTGGTCAACATACCCCAGTTACACACACTAGATTAGTCAAGTTATCTCAAGACCTCACTTTGGAAAATGCCATCTTTGTATCAGATTTTTCATTCAACTTTATTTCTGTCAACAAGTTAACAAAATCTCTTCAATGTTTTCTAATATTTCAACCTGAATTTTGCATGATACAGGATACCAGGACATGGAAGATGATTGGTTTAGCTAGGCAAAGGCAAGGTTTATACCAACTCCAACCCTTCTTACCCTCTAATAAGATTCAATCATTGATACCTTCATGTTTTCAATCTGTTTCTTCAATACTAGTATGTCAAAATAAGAAGATGAATGTTTGGCATTATAGGTTAGGCCATGCTTCACAACCCAGAATTCAATTGTTACATTCACTAGATCCTTCAATAAATGTGCAAGAAACTTTCCCCTGTGATGTCTGTCACTTTGCTAAACAAAAAAGATGTCCATTTCCCATCAGTGATTCTGTCTCTAGCTCGTGTTTTGATCTAGTTCATGTAGACATCTGGGGACCATATCATGTAACATCCATATATGGTCACGATTACTTCTAACTATTGTTGATGATCATAGCAAATTCACATGGACCTACTTCATGAAACTAAAATCTGAAACTAGACCATTGTTACAAAATTTCTGCTGCCTTGTTGAGACACAATTTGGAACCAAAATCAAAGAAATAAGAATTAACAATGGCCAAGAATTCAATATGGATTCATTTTACTCTTCAAAGGGCATAATTCATGCATACAAACACCACAACAAAATAGCTTGGTAGAAAGAAAACACCAACATCTTTTGAATGTGGGTAGGGCATTAAGGTTCCAGTCACATTTACCTGAGAAGTTTTGGACAGACTGCATAAGCCATGCCACATATATTATAAATAGACTACCTTCACCAATAATTGGCAACAAGACCCCTTTTGAAATCCTGTACAAAAAACCTCCTAGGTTCACTCACCTCAAGGTTTTTGGGTGTTTATGCTATGCATCAACACTAGCATATCCTAGATCAAAGCTTGAAGCTAGAGTTGTAAAATGCATTTTCCTTGGTTATCCTACTGCCACAAAGGGATACAAACTACTTCTTTGCATAACAATGAAATATTTGTTTCTAGAGATGTCATCTTTTATGAGCATATGTTCCCCTTTGATAAATCTACCACATCTAACTCTGATATTCAAACCTCCCCAAAGAACACACCTTCACTTCTCTTATCAAATCCAAATTCAGTAACTGATCTGTCATATCCTATTGACCTGATGCATCCTAATAATCATTCTGCAACACCATCAAACACAGATATCATCCCAACGTCGGATCACCTAAATACACAATCCTCAAATCAGCCTCATATCGAAACCACTACAGTTAGAAAATCTACTAAACTTAAAGCCCCTCCTTCATACCTAAATGACTATCATTGCCATCTAGCTAAAGCCAATCATCTCCAAGTTCTAGATTCTGCAATTCAAAATACATGTACTTCTTATCCTCTTTCCTCTATGCTCAATTATAATCATTGCTTATCACTTCACAAGGCATTTTCCATAGGAATTACCACCATTCCTGAACCATAGTCCTACGAGCAAGTAGTCCAAGATGAATGCTGGAGAAATGCTATGGAAACTGAATTACAAGCCTTACAAGCAAATCATACTTGGGAATTAACTGATCTTCCTCCCTCCAAGAAAACAATAGGGTGCAAGGGGGTGTACAAGGTGAAGTACAAAGCTAATGGTCAAGTAGAAAGATTTAAAGCCAGGCTTGTTGCCAAAGGGTACACACAGCAAAATAGAGTGGACTACACAGAAACTTTCTCACCAGTAGCTAAAATGAGTACAATCAGAACTCATTTAGCCATTGCAACAGCCAAAAACTAGTACCTACAACAGTTAGACATCAATAACGCCTTCCTCCACGGTGATTTACATGAAGGGGTCTTCATGAAACCTCCTCCAGGTTACTACTCTACCAAGCCTGGTCAAGTATGCAAACTGTTAAAGTCACTTTATGGCTTGAAACAAGCAGGGAGGCAATGGTATTACAAACTAAGTGCAGCTCTACTTGCTCAAGGTTTCCAACAGACAACATCAGACCCCTTATTGTTTATTAAAATTTCCAATTCCTCCTTAATTGCTCTCCTTATATATGTTGATGATGTGATCTTGGCCAGTAATGATGAGAAGATGATTCAAGACATGAAAGTCTACCTTGATGCAGAATTCAAGATAAAGGATCTCGGCAATCTTAAATACTTCCTTGGGCTTGAAGTTGCTTGATCACACAAAGGTATTAACCTTTGTCAAAGGAAATATGCCCTCGAGATCCTCCAAGACATTGGCCTTCTAAACTGCAAACCAGTAGCCACTCCCATGATTCCTTCCTTGAAGCTCTCAAAATCCACTGGCACACCTCTTTCATATCCTACATCGTATAGAAGACTCACTGGCAGACTTCTCTATTTGACCACCACAAGACCGGACCTTTCCTTTGTTGTTCAGCAACTCTCTCAATATCTTGATTAACCAACAGATACTCATTTGAGTGCTGCACACAGAGTGCTTTGATACATAAAGTCAAATCCAGGCCAAGGATTTTTCTTCCCTACAGAATCTAACTTGAAACTTAAAGCCTTCAGTGATTCTGATTGGGCTGCATGTTCTAACACAAGGAAATCCATTATTGGGTATTGTGTATTCCTTTGCAATGCATTAATCTCATGGAAATCAAAGAAACAGCAGACCGTATCTCGTTCATCCTCTAAAGTAGAGTACAGGGCTTTAGCTTCTCTTACTTGTGAGCTTCAATGGCTCTTGTTCCTTCTCAATGATCTCCACATATCTCATCCTACACCAGCTCTTATCTTCTGTGACAATAAGTCAACCATAGCCATTGCAAAGAATCCAATTTTCCGTGAGAGAACAAAACACATCGAGATCGATTGTCACCTCATACGTTAGAAACTTCAAGCTAGAGTGATTAAGTTGCTACATGTCTCATCCTCCTCCCAACTGGCTGACATCTTCACCAAGCCACACCCTCCTACAACCTTCAGCTCCCTGTCAGCTAAGCTTGGTACTCACAACCTATACACTCCAGCTTGAGGGGGGCTAACGGATTGAAGTACAACTGAAGCATTTTTAGTTTCTAGTTTGCAGTTGTATCAGTTAGCTTAGTTATCCTAGTGAGCAAGATATTCGAGTAGTTAGTTTTAGTTAGTTATCAAATACCAATATAAAAAGCCCTGTATATTCTTTTTTGACATATGAATGAATGAATAAAACCATTCTCTCGAATCTCCTTCTTCTTCATGTTATCTTTGCTGCAGCTTCAGCCTTCAATGGCTGTTGATCTTGATCAATAATTTCACAATATCAATGAAGATCATGATCATCATCTACTCGGCTTAGTGCATTACAGTTGGCTCTCTTCATATGAAAAAGAAATAAAACAGAAGCACTCGGAAGGATTTAGAAAGCTGGTTAATGAATTGGCAGAAGCAGCTAAAGAAAAAGAAGAAGAAGAAGAAGAAGAAGATACAAAGCTGCATCATAAAATAGCCAGAGTAGTAGCAGCAGCAGGAGTAGCAGGAGGCTACCGGAAGTTCATATCCTATGCAACCAATCTTGAAAAGGCAGGAATCAATTTCAAAAAGAAAGGGCAAGCGAGATTGTTGGACATAGACTTTGCGGATGATGCAAAGGTACTTCGGATTCCAAGGCTAGTGGTCGATGATAAATGATAATACAGAGCTTACCTTGTGTAATATGATGGCCTATGAACAATTCCTCTTAAATTCAGATCTCCCAACTTTGGTTTGCAATTATGTGTCTTTCATGGATAACCTCATCGACTCAGGCAAGGATGTGCAATTACTGCGTGACGCTGATGTTATTGAAAATTGGCTAGGGGATAATGAAGCGGTTGCAGGAATGTTAACAAACTTCGGGACTTCACTTCCTCCCATAAATATTTTCAGTACAAGGAGATAACTAAAAAGGTGAAGAAACATTGCAAGAAAAAACGGTACAAATGGCTGGTAATATTAAAATGAGATTATATTTTTTTTTGGTGCAAAAAAAGAGATTATTTTAACTCTCCTTGGTCGTACCTTTCCTTTTCCACGGCGCTTCTCCTGCTCGCTTTTACCGTGGCACTAGCTATATTTTCAGTTCTTTCTTACGTCAAACAGTAATTAAGGTTGTCTAAGTTTTCTTTGATTTCCAAGCCAATCATGTAGCTTGTGAAAGTAACTAGTAGTTTCTTATGGTTTTGTGTGTGTGCGTATATGTATTTGTGCAGCATCGTTAGCAGTCCTGCTTGTATAAACAGCTCTACAGTGTGAGGATGTACTCACTAAGTGCTTTGCTGATAATTTGGATAGCATCTCCCTCAATTTCCACTTCGTTGAAAGCCAATCCCCTAGAAAATAGAGGTGCAAGCAAGGTCCTGTAATTTGTAGCATTGAGAAAACCCAGTCAGAAAAACTAAACTAAAATATACGGGGTATATGAATTGAATAATTTGTTGGAATTAGTTAAATCTCACCAAGTCACTAACTCGAAATTGAATCGCAGTAAAACTGACCTGAATGCGGGCGAGAGTTCAATCCCGCTATACCACATTACCGCGTTGTCGAAGCCCTCTCCGATAGCGTTCCATTGACTGTCTTCAGACCTGAAACGGAGATAAAATGAAAGAGTGAGAGAGAGAGGTGGAGAGAGAGGGAGAAACTACTCTCATCCCTCTTCAACGAAAGTTATGAAACTTAATGGGCCAGCCTCATATATATAGAGGTTGAGAGTAGGGACCTCCCTCCATGGGATACATGTACAAACCCATCCATTATAGGTTTATACACATATATTATATATTTAATATAATTAATTATGAGTCACACTTTATACAAAATTATACTACTAACAAAATATTATATGAAACTAATTACACTTAATTAGTCCACACAAATGGGGATATTACAACATTCTCCCACTTGGACAATTAAGTTAATTAATGAAATCATCATATAATATCATCATGTATTCATAAGCCCTCTAAATACATTGTACCGAAAGGGTACAAATGTGTAGACTCATACATACTTTAACAACAACAAGCCTTTTATAAGCCTCCAAATGCATCATACCGACAGGGTACAAATGCGTAAACTTATAAAGACTGCAACAAAATAGTAGTATTAGTGTGAAATGGAAATGATATGAAAACAGAAACAATATCCATTTCCATTAGGTCCATGCATCTAAACCGAATGATACCTTGCATCAACGGAAGCATATGAGACTAATATCGAATGTCTCATCCAACAGAATGCCATATTCATCAAAATGCGCGCAAACAAAAATATGCATATATGGCAAGTAGGAATCCATTAATACAGTTATAACTGATTTCATTACATAGAGCTCCCACTAACTTAATACAGCAATGACTCAATATGCCTCATATAAGTGCTATGTCGTCAAAATACTTTAGCAGCCAAACTTTCAGTTAGACAGAATGAGCTCTTTAAAACATGTGCTCTATAATCCAATCAAGTAATGGATTCCATTATTTTCTCTCTAACAAAATCGAATGATGATATCTAAATATTTAGAGTGTGAGGAACTCCTAGTATTTTGAGAGAGAAAATACTTGCTGCAGCATTACCACAGTACACCTCCAGGACTTCGAAATGGCAACCACACAAAACCAACCCTGAGATGAAATCCTACAGCCTAAATGGCCCATCATGTAGCTTTACAACATGCTACATATTTAGCCTCCACAATTAAGGATGCTGTAAGTGTTTGCTTTACACTTTCCAAAATACAGCTCCTTTATATCCATAATTATATATATATAACCAAAATAATTTTCAATATCTGGAGAGCTCGCAAAATTAACATCAGAATATCTGACCAAACTCAAAATGTCAGATTTATCAATATCAAAATACTCTCTTTTCAGCTTCCAGTTCTCTATTGCAGGATCGCTCAAGTATTTCCAAAATACACCTATAACATACACAATGTCCAAATGTGTATAAGCTTGAGCATACAGTAATTACCCATAATAAGGCATACACAACACTCGATATGAGCTCTTTCATTTTTTATCTTGAGGACTTTGAGATTTTCACAATATGTCACTTTTCACTAAATGACGTCTTATTAGGAGAACAATATACAGTAGACCTACTCAACACTCAATATAGGTTCCATGAGACCAATAATGTATGCCTATTGATATGTCACGAAGAATCTCAATCCTTAAAACGAAATGGAGCCTCACTTAGATTCTTCATCCTGAAGTGACATGACGACATGGAATGTCTCATACAATAGGTCAATGCTATAGACTGCTATTTGACATCATCACTTAGAGCACAATAAGCACATAACTCCCACTGACCTCACAATGGATCCAATTATCAAACGATAATGTTCTCCTCAAAGTAACAATCTCATTCTTTATATATATATTACAATCTGGATGCCTTCTAATGTTCATAAATGAACTCCTTGAGTTCACATAAATTATATGTTCCATCTTAGAAATTACAAACTTTTAGGTTGCTTTATTTAAAGCCTTGACCAAATTTGGCTTTAAATCATCTACCTAATATTTAGAGTCTCCCTTTTGTCTATAATGATGTGACAACTAAAATAGATCCCATGCATCCTTATGCAACATAGATACTCACTTATCCTACGTGACTAATATCCAACTCTTAGAGTTCGGATCAGGATAGTCTCCTGACAAACATCAAAAAACAGAAGACATTTCATATTCATATTCTTCTGTAAGGTCAGGTGCAGGTTCAAAATATGGTATTGGGATCAACTGTTGATTCCTTTGGTTTGTGGCTTTTCATCATCAAAAGATAACGCATATATGGGAATGACACAACAAAATGTATCTTAATAATGACTTTGTGGAGTTCACAACTCCCACTCTTTAAGTCATCCACTAAATAGATTGCATTGTCAGACTCAATGATTCTACTATCACATAACGATAAATGAAATCTAGAATCTTTCTAGTCGATATAATAGCCAACAAAATTGCCGCTGATAGGTTTCTTATCAAGTTTTCTTGACTATGGGTTATAGCTCTTTTGCCTTACCTTATAACCCTAAACACAGAAAGCGGCATAAAATCGGCTTAATGTCTGACTATAATTTGGGATGCATTTAGGAACTGGTCTTGCTTGGAGATTAACTTTGAATGTGAATTACAGTTTTAATTTCACTCCACCCGAATTTTAAAGATTTGGAGTGATTAACATAAATCGTATTAGATCAGAATGTACGATTGACTGCAACTGTAATCTCATTCTGTTTTAATATTCCAAGCACCGTACACTAGGCGTCAATATATATAATCCTATAGTGCACTTAACCGAAAACCGGTATATGATTTCGCCTAGCTTCATTATACCGAACATGATATTCATCACTACTGTCTGATCATTGCCTTAAGCAGCGCAGCGGAATTAATCAGAATGCCTAAGGCCTCTATAAGATCAGATCTATTACTCCATATGACCTACATCTAAATGGTCATTAGTAAAATGATGAAACACTTATATCCACTAAATACAATATGTGAAAATGATCTACAAATGTCGGTATACATAAGTTCCTAATTATTTTAATATCCACTAATCATGTCCTTAATATTAGTAGCAAAATCTCCCTTAATGCAATCTCTTCATGTGCCTCGAAATGTCCCTAACCCATGCCACAACTTAATAGATTTCTTATCTATCATATCATAATCCAAATCTACAGTCACATCATTCACTATTGAAGAAAATTTGCCCAAATATTGGGGTACAAATTTACTGTGTACAATCCATCACACAGAATGCCAGAATCAATGCATATGTTGTTACTAATTAGAAATACTTTTCTGTTATTGAAATGAAAAGTATAAACTGACAGTAGTTCCAAAATTGTCTTCAAAATGTAACAACAATCTGGCTATATTTTCAATATGGATTCTAACTCTATAACCCCAATTCACAACAATTTTCCCTTATTCTATCTCTGGTTGCTTATGGCTTTATCAATAAAAGCACCGGTATCCAAACACCAAATATCTTCTAGATTGGATTCAAAATGAAAAGGCTAACAGAATGCCTTTTACACAAATCCCAATTTAAAGGACTCTTGCAATTTACCCTCTTGTGCCCAGGATTATTACAGAAGTGGCACACATTGATATTTAGAGGTGTTGGTGAAACTAGAATGGGAAATAGACTTGGCAAATTTCTTCTTCTAAAATGACCTTCTATTAAGACCTTTTAATAATATTCCTTTTGGCAATAATATTGGCATATGTCATCATTATGGCTAAATGAGATCTGTCAACCCGAAAGATCTCCCATTCTTGAATGACAATATCAATTTTGATATTAAAATGCCATACTTCCTTCTGCATTAAATGAGATCTGTAAAACTGGAAGATCTCCAATTCTCCATCCCAGAAGGAAGTAGTACTGAATCTGCCATATTTGTAATCAAAATCCTATAGCAACCTTTATCCATCTTATGCGAACTATTTTCTAATGGCATCCATAAATGCTTCTTGGTTATTCCTAATCGGAACACTTCCTCTGATGTACTCTTTCATGGTATACCCTATATAGTCAGAGAATTCTCACTTGAGTGTTCCTGAAATTTCAAAATTTTGTCCTCAAAGAGCTCACATTTTTGGGTATAGAAGATAGATTGACTCTCAGGACTATTTCCTAGTTTAATGTGTCCCTAACTGTAGAGAATAATTCATATTATCTATCTAATTTGATCCTGCTAGAAATTCGATATGTGATAGTTGCACAATATGGAGGCTAGTGGAATAACTCAATAAATTCCACAATATACTATCAAGGATAAAACAAAACTAGTTGAATACAACCTGAATGATCGCCCACCGACAGGGTAGGAAGACCGTGTCATATCCCAACCAGAATCCTCTCAATCCCAAGCATCTCTAAAAGCAACTAACAATCCGACAGGGAGAGACTAGCCACTTCTAGAGATCTTAGTAAATTAAATTATGCAAGTGCAACTATCACTATGCATTGCCTTATTATTATTATATCTTTAAAATTATCAGAATAAATCGTCAAAAAATCTTCATGACTATTCCTGCGACAGGCAAGTACTAGCCAATCCAATTAATGATTTATAATTTTAAGAATATTCACAAAATTTATTAACCAAAATTAACTACATCCAAAATATGCAATTCCTGAAGCATATGTAGTAATTTCAAGTCCAACATTAATTAATTAAATTAATTCAACATAAATGTGAATATTCAAATAATAAGGCAATTTTCATTTCTAGAGAGTTTATTTGTTTAAATAAATTATTAACGAATGAGTAAACCATAATCCAAAATGGCTCAACAAAATACCCAAATAATTTATTTAAACTTATTTAATTAGGCCAAATATCAGTAATTTATGGGCATGAGTATATATTTCAAAATTTAAGTGAATTAAGAATTAAATGAGTAATTAAATTTCTAGAAATTACTCCAAAATTAATTCCTCCAAAATTCACTTATATTACATTAATTTTGGGCTTAACAACTAATTATGGCTATTAAATATCCAAAATTGTCAAAATAAATAAATAATTAATTATATGACCCATAATTAATTAATCAAAATGGCCAATTAAACTTTAATCCAAAATGACCTATTAATTAATTATGCAAAATAGTCACTAATTAATTCAAATTTAATAGCCAAATAAAATTAATCAACCAAAATGGCCCTAAATTAATTAAGCAAAATGGCCCTAAATTAATTAATTAAATTGGCCAAAATTAATTTAATACTAAATGGCCAACTAATAAAAATAAATAAATAAATGCCCACAATACAACAAAATTAATTTGGCCTAAATAAATTAAATATTATGGCATAATTAAAATAAACAAATGGTATTTTAATTTTCAGAATTAAAAGCCCAAAATATTAACAATAATGGTCCAAAAAAAAATATACAATCCCATACAATATGGCCCAAAATCATAACCAAAACAAACTAAAAGGCCCAAAAAAAATGCCCAAAAATGGGCCCAAAAAATCGGTGGCCCAAGCATCAAAGGGGCCCAGCCCGTAAAAAAAATTATCCTTTTTTTTTTAATTTCCAGCTCTGGCGCGTGTCTACCACGCGCCATTAATAAACACGGGCGCGTGGGATTCACGCGCCCAAGATACTTAACAACTATCGGGCGCGTGTATTGCACGCGCCCGATCACCTTCTTCGCCCATTCGGGCGAGTTGCAGAAAAACGGATCTTTTGACCCGACCCGGCTATTTCTCTCCCCATTTCAACCATTTTCGGTCTGGAAAAAAGGGGTTTTTCATCCTAAAACCCTCTACAACAATAAATCTATAATTTTTAAGCCAAAAACACATGAAAATCGGATGGGTTTCCATAAAATCCGAAAATACAAAAGCTTAAATGTAAGCTTTTATGGCTTCTCAGCTTCAAACAAAAATGGTTAGTGACCTTAGGGTGAGTCTGGCTCTGATGCCAATTGTTGGAATTAGTTAAATCTCACCAAGTCACTAACTCGAAATTGAATCGCAGTAAAACTGACCTGAATGCGGGCGAGAGTTCAATCCCGCTATACCACATTACCGCGTTGTCGAAGCCCTCTCCGATAGCGTTCCATTGACTGTCTTCAGACCTGAAACGGAGATAAAATGAAAGAGTGAGAGAGAGAGGTGGAGAGAGAGAGAAACTACTCTCATCCCTCTTCAACGAAAGTTATGAAACTTAATGGGCCAGCCTCATATATATAGAGGTTGAGAGTAGGGACCTCCCTCCATGGGATACATGTACAAACCCATCCCATTATAGGTTTATACACATATATTATATATTTAATATAATTAATTATGAGTCACACTTTATACAAAATTATACTACTAACAAAATATTATATGAAACTAATTACACTTAATTAGTCCACACAAATGGGGATATTACAACATAATTCTGTTAAAAAATCTGAGGTAACAAAGGCAAATACAACAATTTTTCTTTCTAGCAAATTAATTAGCAACACAAAGAAAGTTACTTTGACCAGTAGTGAATAGTGATGAAATATATTTACATTCATAATTGTTGAATCGATATAGATGTTTTGAATCAAAATTTTGTTTTTAAAAATCGTGCATCAAATATCTTGTCATATATGATAAATAATTTCAAAATTAATTATAAATAATGTATATGTAAAATAAATAAAAGTAAAAATATTATACATATTAATGTGAATGAGTAAGTATGTGACACAAAAGAAATATAATTGTTTTCCAAACTTTAATATGCTTGTTAGTTGTTAATCGTTTATATTTTAAATAGAATTTTTCTTATATTTTTTCATGTTAACTTAGTAACTAAAAATCCTAAATTTTCATTTTTTTAAGTTTAAAATATTCCAAAAATATGTTTTTAAGTTTTTTAGGATAAAATATTCAGATTACATTGGCTAAAACAATTGTAGACACCCGAATTTATTCAGTCTTTTAATTGCTGTTTGGTCTATTGAATTCATTTTAAATCCAAATCCATATTAGAATTGATTTTCGTGTTAATGATTGAACTTAGGAATTTGCTTTCAGATATTGGACTTTAATTGGGCTTTAAAAAACATGTTTGAAATTTAACTGACCTAATTGGATCTTGGATGATGTTTGGGCCAAAAGCAAAATATTAGAACCCAACTTCATTCTTTTCGTTCCCTTTATTTTTAATCCATTTATTCATTTTTAACTTTGATTTTTCGAAAAATAAAGAAAAAATAAAGGGAAAAACTGAAAAAAATGAAAAATGAAAATGAACAAAAAAAATGCAGAGATTGATTCGGAGTTGTTAAGCAACAATAGATAAAGGAGAACTTCTCATTAGGATCAAACCTCATATTGATCAATGCAAGGATAAAAAATTAGTACCCGATATGGAAAGATAACAAGAAAATCTTGTCCTATTTTAATATAATTTTAAAATTAATTATAAATAACATATAAATATATATGTGAAAAATAAATTAAAAAATATATTTATTTAATTATAAATGTTTTTACAAATCATAAACACCATAATTTATGATAAAATTGATTTTTCACATAAATATGTATCAATCTTGTATTTTTTTTTTGGAGAATTATCAATCTTGTAATTAATCGAATGATACTCTACATATACGGTCATTTTTTATGCATAAGATAAGGATAGGATAAGATTATGGATATGATAAGATTAGATTATATCATCCTATTTTATATTTGGTGTGTACAAGGATTAAGAATAGGATAGGATGATTTTTTACGTCTTTCACAATATTTGTTATGTGTAAATTTAACAATAGTATAAAATGATTTTTTTAAGTAATCTTTTTTAAAGTAACACAATTTAAATTTATAATTTTTTTGTTATAAATATATATATGAAAAATTAAAAATTTAAATATTATTTATAATACTATAATTAATAGTCCTATTTATTAGCTGATTTTTTAATAAAAAAATTACTTCTAAAAAATTTATAATACTTTTTCAAAAAAAATTATTTTGTTAAGAAATGAATTTTTATAAAAAGCATTTTGTGTATTTTTTTCATTTTTTCCTTTTTGTTTTTATTTATTTTATATGATTTAAATTTAAAATAATTTTTTATTGTAAATTAAATATATTTATTTTTAGAAAATTGAGTTTTTCTTGGAAATAAGTTTATTTTTTAATTACATTAAATTTTTCAAAAGACTATTCTTAAATATTTTTCTTTATTTTTATGCTTTTTTTATCCTTTTTTCTTTTTTTTTTCGTCAATTATAAGGAAATATAGAAAACCAAAAAAAAAAAGAAGAAAAATACAAGTTAAATTTAATAATTCAATTTTGATGAATTAAAAAATATATAATTTCTAATAATTTATGGTTAATAGTCACTTTTCTTTCTTTTTTTTTTTCAGGCAAAAAGAAAAAAATTAAGAAAAAATAAAAATTTAAATGTAAGAAAAAAACTAGTTAAAAAATATATTTTATAATAAATTTTATGTTTGAAAATTTATTTTCTAAAAAATAATTTAAAAAAATTTGTACAAGAAAATATTATTTTATCAAAATTATAGTTTTTCTTTAATCAAAAACAAGAAAAAAAAAAGAAAGAAAAAGAAGGAAAAATGAAAAAGAAGGAAAAAAAATTATATTAATTAATTAATTAAAGATCCTTACTATTTTATTAAATGTTTAAGTTAATTTTTAAATATAAATGTTAAGGATAAAATAATAAAATATGAGTATTTATTTCTAATCCTATAGGATTAGGAATAATCTTCACCTTTTAAAGAAGATTGAGTTATCCTATACTAGAAGGGTGACTAATCCTCCTTACAATCCAATCTTCTCCTTAATGTGTGTACTAAACTTAAGATTGGATAATTATCATCCTATCCTATCTTTCATCCTATGCATCAAACATGACCATAGAATATTGTATTATATTAATAACTATGTTTACCTTCAGAAATGTGATAAGATAAAAGGGGATGAGTTATTAAGAAGTTTAAAAGTAAATTCTAATTTTTCACTTTAACTTTTTTTTTTGAATAATTGGGCCAAATACATTAGGATGTAATTCTAAATACTATGTTTACATCAAAAAAAAAATTCTGACTACTATGCGTAAGTGACAAATTTTTTAAATTTATGGTAAAGGTTTATCTAAGAATATCTAATTCTTCCCCCTCCTGTATTAAGAATGTATTGACATTTAGTTTAGCATTGTGGCTATATTTGAAAAGGAAAAATAATATTATGATGATATAATCTAATCTTATCATATCCACAATGTTATATTATCTTATTTTATCCTCATCCTATGCACCAAATATAACCTCAACCTCTTATATTATTTGAAGTGTTGAGTTGTGCACTTTTACGAGAAATATTGAGAAGAAAATAGTCTTTCTTTTTGGATTGAGAAGAAAATAGTCTTTCTTTTTGGATAATATTTTTTTTATTAGAAGATGAGGATTTCGTACCATCAACGATGGTAAGAAATCACTATATTAATTCAAATGTTAATGTTCATGTCTTTTGTTGTAGTAGTTTTGTCAATTTGAATTTCAAATTATAGCATTTGTATTTTTTTATCAAATATTATTATCTAATATATTATTAGTAAAATTTTTATTATTAATGAAGTTTTTAAATTTTACAAACGAGATTAATATGGTAATACATACATTACTTTATTTGTTTAATATTTTTTAATGATATATATTATCATCTTAACTCCCGCTTACTCTATGTTCGAATTGAAGGTAGTGAAGGAAAAAGAAAAGAAAAGTAAGTAAAACATTTCCATTGTTTGGGAAATATTTTTTATTAAAGAAAAAAATTAAGGGTGAGTGAGCACTCTTTACTTTCCATTAACTTAACTTTTTTAATACCCCAATTTGAGAAAGAAATGTTGAAAAAAATTTTAACAAGTAAAATATAAAACTTAACTTATTGTATTATACGATTTAAAACAAAAGATGCTATAATTGAAAAAAAAAACATTAAATCATTTCCTTTAGTTTTTAGTGCTTAACCAAATAAGATTATTAAGATTAATTTCTTTTCCCTGGAACATGTACCATTTTTTTACCTCTCTTTTTTTTTGTTTACATTTCTTTCATTTACTAATGTCCAATCTATCCAAACATAGTGTCAATTGGATTAATTTCAAAGCCATAAAAATTCGAGCACGAGTTCCTTCACGTACTCATTCAATGTCGCATTTTATTTATTTACAATTTTGAAACATTAAGGGATTATTTAGCATCATTTTTGTTTTTTGTTTTTTTGAAAACAACAACAAAAAACATGTTTGACAGCATGTTTTTGTTTGTAGAAAATGAAAACAAAAACAAAAATTTTCAAAATGGTTGGAAACAAAAATTCATGTCTCCATTATTTTTTGAAACATGTTTTCATTTTCGGTACCGTTCATAAGTCAGTGAACAGAGTTTATATATTAATATAATATTAATATTTTTCATAATAAAAATATAAAATAAAATTAATTTTTTAAAATAAAATAATATTAAATTTTAATATAAAATATTATTTAATTAAAAACAAATATTTTAAATTAATATATTTATTTTAATATAGAAAAGTTGAAAATGTAAAAAGCAATTAAATATAAATTATATTGAAATATAATATTATAATATTATTTAATTTAAATTTATATAATAATTTATTTAATATATTATACATTATAAATAATATCATTTATTATAATTTTGATGTGTTAATAAATAATATTATTGCTAAGTACTATTATCTAATATAATTAATTATTATTCTACTAAACAATATTATCATTTAATATTATATTCTTTCAATTAATTTTAAAATATATCACTATTACTATTAAATAATTTAATATTATTAAATAAGTGAATACCTAACATTAAATAATATTATTTACATTAAATATAATATATTTTAATAATTTTATAATTTATTATAAATTAATTAGTTAAATGTTTTATTTAATAATTTAATGTTATTACAATTAAATCAAATAATATTATTAATATAATTTATAATTATTAATTTATATTATTATTTAAAATTAGAATTTTACTAATATCAATTATTATCTACTAAAAAGTAATATTAAAAATTATTTAATATTATTTTTAATTGAATTATTTTATTTAATATTATATTTATTTATACTATTATTTAAAGTATATTAAATTATTATATGATTAAATGAAAGTACTTAATATTAGTATTAAATAGTGTAAAATAATATTATTCAATATAATGTACATATTATTATTTAATAAATATATTATTTTCATTTAATTTTTTAAAATTTTATCTTATGAATTGAATTATTATATATGAATTAGATTAAATATTTGTTTTTAAAACATAACTGTATTAACCAAACAATTTTTTTTTCAAAATTTGAAAACAAAATAAAAACAAAAATTTATAAACAAAAAACTGAAAACAGGAAACAAAAATCGATCCTAAATGACTCCTAAGTGGGTAAGGGCGTAAGGGTTTGGTTTTTTTTTTGTTATAAGATAAATATTAAATAATTAGTTTTTACTTGTATAATGCATGAATTAATTTCAATTATTTAATTTATAAATATATAAAATAATATTATGAATTATATATTTAAAGTATATATAAAATTATTATTATTATTATTATTAAATGTACTGTCGGTAAAATTTTTAAACTTCACAAACAATGTTAAAATTATGATACATAATTTTTTTAATTTAATTTTTATTTTTTATTATTAATAAAAAGTATGTATCATCATCTTAGTGCCGTTTGTAAAGTTTAAAAACTATATTAATAGTATATCTGATAATAATACTGTATAAAATACATATGATATAATAAATATGTCCAATCATAACAGAATTAAATATTTAATTAAAAAAATTGTAAAATCCAAAACATAAGATAAACAAATATTGAGAAAAATAAAAAATGAAAACATTATAAATAATATTATTAAGCACATAAAAAATATTAAAAAAATTATAAAAAGTATATTTTAGAAATTTTCAAGTGTTAGAGAAACATTTTGGGATAGATTTTTATTATTGTTCAAATAATTATAATTATAAATATAAATATGCATTTTAGATAGATATAATATACATATGCATTCTTATATACATAATTAATTTTATCTATTAAATATGTATGTTAACATATATATTTTTAAATTTATTTGTTTAATACATGAATTTTATTTATTTACAAAAACAATAATTTTAAATATTTAAATAATATATATGATATTAATAGCTTAATTTTATACTTTTCAGTTTAGTTAATAAAATACTTTTTAAATAAATTTAAATTATTTATTTTAGAATATATATCAATTAATATTTTATTTAGTTTTTCAAAAAGATAATATTAAAATTATATATTTTATAATTTTTGGATTAGATAGTATTTAAAATTACTTTAAGATAATTTTATTAAAAAAATTGAGAAATGGTAGGAAATAGAAAAATTTTAGGAAAGTGGGAAAGGTGGGAAAGCATTTATTATTTGTTTTGACTTACACATAAAAATGATGCTTACTTGTTTTTCAAAAAGAATGTTGAGGTAAACATCCTTGTAAACATCTTACCATATTTTTTATGTACCTTTTAATATAATACCATATATATTATATATATATATATATATATATATATATATATATATATAAGATTGAAGATAGGAATGTGATTACTTGGATTCAAACCAAACTCATCTTTAATCACTTGGTCAAAAAATTGTTGGTGATAAGGGTTAGGCTTAGGCATAAATGAAATGCATGTATGACATGGGTTATGGCCTCATGGGAAGAATGGCGGTTAAAATTAATTAATAAGTTATTTTCAATTTTTGAATTGAATTAATCGATAACCAAACTTTAATCAAAATCTCTCTTGAAAACTGAGGAAAATTAATTCGATAGATGATCGATTAACTGGGTCAATTTCGATTGGTCGGTTAATTCAATTTTAATCGAAGTTTGAACACTCCTTATCTCACTTGTTGAGTTTGTAAAATTTACTAAAAGTGTATTGGATAATAATCTTTTGTTTAAATGTTTGCAACTTTTAGTCTCTTACTACTTACTTTTGGCATAGAAAAAGGTATAAATATGAAAGTTAAAAAAAAAAATTTAATACTTAAAAGAATTATATTTATACTTTATATGTGTGTAGGTATATATTTATGTAACATTTACTTGTATGAATAAGTAATCATAATAAAACAAGGGATAATAATTTTTTATTAATATATTTAATTTTCTCAAGAATACTACAATCTGCTTGAATTCCATAAATGCAACGGCTTCCAAGTCCCAACCATCTGCTAGTTGGTAGATCTCAACTTGCAAGTCCTGAGCTGTTGAGTGATTTGGTGCAACAGCATCATTTGAAATGATGATGACCTTACTTTCAGGATAAGCTGGGCATTGTAATTTAATTATGAGATGCAACTGGTTGGTAAGAATAGTTTATGACAAGCACTATAACAAGGCATCACTTTGGACTGAAGTAGAAAGTTGCCAACAATATTAGTAGCAACAATCTTTTGCTAGTTGATAGTGGTGTAAAATTTCATTAAATTTTTAAATAAAAATGATTCATGGTGAGAGATTTAGTGTTTGAATCATCACTAGGTAGACTTGACAATTCGTGTTTCTAATTCATATTCATATCATATAAAATCATATTTGTGTTGTGTAAAATACGAAAATTTCGTATCAAAATTCGTGTCAACATGAAAAAAAACTTATTTTTAATTTTTATCATATTCATATAAAATTTTAATTAATTTTAACCCATGTCACCTTTGTATCTTTTATTCGTATTGTTTTCATCATCGTGTTGTATCTACGATTGGTAGGTTTATCGCTAGGTCATATTCCCTTGGGTTAATGCTAGTCACGTAATGCGAGTGGAGATTAATCTCACGTCCAATATGATAGGAGGAAAAGAAAAACAGCAAGTGATCTCTCCAAAGAGAGGACAGCACAATATTTCTGAGTCTTTTACAAGGTTATCTTAGCAGCTGCCAGATACTGCTTATCCTCTGCTCCTAAATTACTTTTAGAAGGCATTCTCAGAATAGATAAGTGATAATGGGATCAATATCAGTACAGGAAATGACCAAATACATAGAAATTTTATGAACAAAGCTAATTGCATGTCAGCAAAAAGTTTGCAGTCTCAAATGATATTTGAAAGGAAGAATGCAAGAGCAAACAGATTTGTACAAATCTGTTTGCATCAAACAGTTGGACCATTCTTTGATAATCTACTCTGTTGGGGGAGAGTGAGAGACAATTGAACGCTCAAAGTTTCTTGTGTCCTTCCGTGTACTTAGACAAACCTTTGAACATCTACCCAACCAACACAAAGAAGCGAGTGAACAATTATTCTAAGCTAGTGCTCGATCAACAATTAGAATAAGTCATAATATTTGCTAAAACTAGAAGTTATAGCTAGGACTTCTTGGAAATTAAACCTGGATATCAGTTTGCGGCATGCAATTCAAATAAAAGCAAGCCCTCACCTCAAGTACATTATATAATTAACCTGAAATGAGAACTACAGTCCAAAAAGGTTGATTCACTCGACTACTTTCTCAGGCAACTCAACACTTCAAATGCTAGCATTAATTCAACTTTGCAGTATGCAACTGTTAATAGCATAATGCAAAATGTTATGAGACCTTCATCAAGAAAAATTGCTAGAAAAGTTTCAACAACCTTAATGCCTTTACAGCTAAACTAATGAAAGGTTTATTTTAATTTAAATTCATCAAATATCAATAGAATACAGATTCCACAATAAGAAAACTGTAAATATCTAACTTCTATGCACTCAAGAACTAAGCTTTGTAAAAATGTATTCCCCATTGGAGCTGACAAATCAGTAGTAAATTTCAAATGCTAGTCCTCCTCTTTGTTAACTCTTTCAGCAGTCTCAGATTGACCTCAGCCAGAGTCTTAGGTGCATAAAAGATCAGGTCACTTTAAGGCAACTTCAAGAAGTCAAGCAGATGCTTTTCCAATTTAGACCCAAAAACACAAAGCAAGAATAAAACAGTGTAAGAGTGAAGATTAAGCAAGCAAAATATAAGTCATTTATTGACATTTATAAAAGTGAGGGAATAAAAAATAAAAATGCAAATAGATCCGATCAAAAGGATAAACTAGAAAAAATAAAAACTTTGAAGAGATTCGTGAACCCTTAGCTCTTCTTTTCACCTCCATTACTCTTCTTCTTGGCTGTTGCTTGTGAATACAAGAAAGTTCCAAGTATAGCAATCCCAGATCCAAGTGCATTCAAAGGCCGAACGGGATTCCTAAAGACCAAAACTGTTGACACTATGACTACAACCCTCTTCATTGTGTTCCCAACTGAAAATGTCAAAGGGCTAATTTCATCGAGTGCCTGATAAGATGATTGGTTGTACAGATGGTAAAATATGCCTGAAAGCAAGACCCAAATGTAAAATGTGGATGCTTTGCCAACAGATTCGATTGCTTTGTGATATCCTTGAACCCATTGAGAACCTTCAACAATTACAGCCACGGGAAACAGATAAAGCAGAGAGATTATACTGATCCAACCATACAAATTCAGTCCATTCACTTCCTTAAAGTTCTGCAAACTTCTCTTGGAATAAATGTTCCTTAACACAAATCCAATATTGCTAATCAAAGCACCCCACAGGCCTTCAAAATTGAAGGAAACCTCAGTTATAGCAGCTAGAGAACATCCCAAAACAATGGGAACAATGGAAAGCCATACTTTTAAAGGGTATGTATCACCAAGAAATGAAGAGAAAACAACAGAAAACACAGGCTCTGATGATTTGATAACATGAGTGAAGGAAACAGCAACCTTAGAAAATGATACACAAGCTGAAATATGGCCTATTGTGTGAAATAATGCAGGTCCAAGCAGCGCAATAATAAATGGCTTTGTGATTTTGGGACAAGGTTGCAACTTTAAAGACCAGAGAACTAACATCCAAATGGAACCAGCAAAGAGTTGAAAGGAAGCAAGAAGCCAAGGAAATGGAAAGACATTCAATGCTTTTTTGTTGTAAATGTTAAACACAACGTTCTGAAAGTACCAGAAAGCGAACACAAGTGCAAGCTGTAAGGTTTTGGCCTTTGCCTTTGCTGCTATTTCACCAGCCTCGGCTTCTCCTTCTGGATTAGATTCAGATGCTGCAGCTGCTTTGGGAACATGGGATCCTGGTTTCTTAGACGGATTCCCCTGAATATTTCTGAAATGAATTGTTTTGGTGCTTAAAGCTTGGATCTTGCCAAAAGGGCAGCCATGGATTTTGCTAAAATTGCAAACTTCAGGACTGTGAGGGGTGGATTTGCTGAGAAAAGCGGGAGGCTGAGTAAAGTTTTTTGGGTTTAGGATCCTTTTTATGGGGTAATATGGATGAGTGGATTTGGAGAAAGAGACGGGAGAGGATGGGATGAGATTCAAAGTAAACATTTGCAATTGCAACAGAGAAAAAACAAAAGATTCTGCAACGAGTGAAAGAAAAAAAAATGGATGGCTGTTTGGCTTGGACCTCAAATTAAGATACTGTTTGGAGTGACTGGTTTTGGAACGTTTAGTATTGGGCTTTGGTTCACTGAATAAAAAACTCTGCAAGATATGGAGAAATGTACATCAGTTGGCACACTGCTTGCAGACAAACATTGCCTATAAAGTATTCTTTCTTGCCCGTGCAAAGAGAGCATTAAACTCCAGGAAAATTTATGGTAAAACTGAAAGGCTGGGATGAATAACCTGGCTTCATGTTGTCTGCACTTGCAAGTTATTGACCTGGATTGGTCCCTTTCCAAGTTAGAGAAGCCATTCACATCCACCAGTCAATAGTACAGAATCTGAGCATCTGTATATTTGACTCAACAATGATACAAAATCTAACCAAAAAAAAATTTCACCAAAAAAAAACTAACAAAAAACATTGCAAGTGGAATGCGGAATCGTCCATCTGTCGGGCGGCCGTTAGATTTGGAGAGTTCAATTTTTTTTTAGCAAATTTGGGTAATAATTGCAATAAACAAATTCAAAAAAAATTATCATTGATGAATTTTTGAGTTGAGCTTAAACTTTACCATTTGAGATCTAGATCCAACCCAATCAAGCGAAAAAAATAATGAAATTGTAATTTTATATATATTTATCTTTTTTTTTGTAAATCACAACTTTTATATCATAATAGATATAAAATTAATTTACGCTTGAGCTTCATTGTTGAAGCTGGTCCAAGAGATATATTTAATAAGTATAATTTTATTATATGTTATAAAATATTGTTGATTAATAAACATGTGATTATTATATATAGGATAATTATTCTATACACTGTTAGTAAATTATTTTTATTCCACAAGTGATATTAAGATCATGACACATATCTTATAAAAAAAATATTAAAAAATAAATAAAATAAGACACATGTCATAATTCTAACACTATTTGTGGAATAAAAATATTCTATTGACAGTGTATGAAATAATTATCTTTATATATTTAATATGAAAATTGACATGTAAAGTTTGTCAAAGCAAAGTAAATTTTAAGATGATAATAATAATAATAATAATAATAATAATAATAATAATAATAATAATAATAGTAGTAGTAGTAGTAGTAGTAGTAGTAGTAGTAGTAGTTTATATATGAAACCTTAACAGTGTATATATATACTGTCAATGCACCAGGAGTTGATATCTCATCAATAAGCAAACCAAAAAAATGTTAAGCTTTTAAAAATAAGTACAAATAATTTTTTTTCAATTTGCTTTTGGACTTTTAAAAGTTTGTTTTCTTTTTTACTTCTAATTTATTATTTATTTATTTATTTATTTAAAATGATTTTTTTGTTTATTTTTGTTTATTTATTTCTACTCTAATATATTTTTTATTTACTTCTAATAAAAATGTAAATAGCATAATTTAAAATAACATAACATAAAATGATTTATATTTAAAAGTTATTCAAAATCAAAATAATTGAAAATTTGAAAATTTTGAAACATTGGTTGAAAATATTAAAATTTAAATTAAGTATAATTTACTTTTAATAATTAATAAGATTAAATTTAAGACATTTGAGAAAAAAAATCATAGATTAAACAATGCACATGAAAAATAGTGAAAAAGAAGTAAAGAATCATCAAAGATAGAGAAAAAATAGAAGAACAAAGAATTATTTGTATTGAAAAATTTAAGGTTAAGTAATGCTGTAATTGCTCAAATTATATTAAGTTTTGCTAATGTTGTTAAGTTATTTGGATTGAAGTATCCATTTTTAATACTTGTAGACTGAAGTGGAATCAAATTTAAATCTCAAGAACTTAAATGAAATTTACCCCGCTTAGAAATATTTGTTCAAAACTCAAGTCTTTCATTAAGTTTAATTTATTTAATATTTATATACTAAATATATATATAAAAGATTAATTTATATTAATATTTTAAAATTTAAATATGTATTTATATTAAAATGGAATAAACTAATTACTCTAAGATAAAACATTTTTTATGTAACGAATTGGGCACATATTTAAATATTTTATTCAAAACCTAATGAATTAGGTTCAAGCAAAATCAGATCCATTAACAGTACGTTTGAATGAAAACTTTTAAAATTTTTAAGCATTTCAAAATGCATCAATTTAAAATATTAACATTTATATTTTTCTTGTTTGGATAAATATTTTTTAGAAAAAATTTTGAATGCTAGAATTTGAAGAAATAAAAAAATAATAATTATAAAAGAGACTAATAATATTATATATAAGAAAAAGAAAAATATTAGAAAAAATATGGAATATAGGTATCATTAGATTTGTAAAAATGTGTAGATATTATTAATAAGATAAAAAAGCATAAATATATATTATATTAAAGGTTATTATACCATCCACTGTCAGTGAAGTCTAAAAACTCCACAAGCAGGGTCATTTAAATGCCACGTGTCCTTTGAAAAATGAAACTTTTTTACTGCTTGACGCTGTTAACACCTTAAACGCTACTAGTTTCATCCTTGAATAGTCTACGCAGTTGTCTCTTTCAACTAAATTTCATACTAGTGTAAAAGCGAAACTAAGGTTCTCTTTCGATTCAAACTTGCTTTATTTCAATTTCAATTTCAATTCTCCTTTTATTTATCATTTTCTCTCAATTAAAATTTCATTCTCCTTTAGAAATTAAACTACTATTGGGTCTTTAGAAATTTAGCTATAGCAAGTACTACTAAACAAACATGGTTTAGTGTTCTTACTCTGTATCTACTTGGATTTGAGGATTTCAAGAAAATTTTGTTGAATAATCCAAAGATTTGTGCTTTAATAGTTTATTGGAGGGGCGTTGTGATAACTCTATGAAAATAGAGTTATTTTAGTATTTTATTGATTAATAATTATTTAATTCCCCTGTTATTTTATTAATTATTCTCCTAATTTTATTAAATTCCTCATGTTTTGCAGAAAAATAAATTTTAGATGAATTTCAGTCTTTTCGGTAGAAAATGGACTGAAAATGGGCAAGAAAGGAGACTGGACCACTACAAGACAAGGGAGCATGACTCTTCATTTTCTCTCTCATCTTTTGACATCTAGTATGCCACATGTCATCATCCTACTCACTCTTAGTGGATAAAAACAAAAGACACATGCCAACACATGGAAGACACATGCCTTTGCCACCTTGCATGCTTATGTGGATTAGAAGACAAAAAGGAAGGTGCTAGAAGGGATGAGATGTCCATGGCTGATGTGAGCATTTAAATGACGTGGAAATATCTACTTTGAAGAGCCAAGGACATGAAGACAAGTGGCAATTAATGCCAACTCATCTAGGTTAGGAATTACCATTGTATCCCTAGGTTAAATGACTATATAAGCAACTTTATGAGACCTAACCTAAAGGGGGGGCTGCCTAGGGTTTAATTTTATTTTACTTTCCAGCATTTCTTTTTGTTTGAAGAAATTTATGAACAGCCACCATTTTCACGTTTTGAAGTTCTTTCCTTTTTTTTTTTATGCAAGTTTACTTTATTGATATGTTCCTTTAAGTTTTGTTAAGTTTCTATCAAGCTCTCTTCTAATCTTAGTATTCATTTATATTTCTTGCTATGATATCTTCTTCTACTCTTTCATTTTATTTTATTTTATTTTGATTATTGATGAGGTTCTATGAGAATGGGGATTCAAAAGGTTGAAACAACACCTCCATAGTTCTTGTTCTTGAACTTTGTCTACACTTTTCTTTAGTGATATTTTATTTACTGTTTTCCAGCATTTTTTTTTGTGGTTTATAATTTTTTCTTTACTGTTTCGTTTGTCTACTTTAATGTCATATTTTTGGTTTTAAGTGTTTCTTTTAAAAGAAAATACAAAAAAAAATCTCTCAATGGAGTAGTGCAGTAAGGTTGGCGTGAATGACCTCTCTTGGTTTATTTTCGGTTTTCACCTTTGTCAGCTCCTTTTGTTTCGATTTTGAGTGAGTTTTGGCTACTGTTTTGGAGCATGCTTATGGCCTTTTAAGTGTCCAGTAGTTTAGCAATCATTTCATTAGTTTAGGGATCATGTTTATTAGGTATTTGTTGAATGTCGTAGGTTAGCATATTTAATGTCCTGTAATTGGTTTTTCTGCTCAGTGTTTGGCGTAACTAGTAGGATATTTTAGGGTCTGTTTTTAAGTTGTTTTCAGTGCATTTCCAGTAGCGTTTTGTCATATTAGGGTCATATTATTTTTAGGAAATTTTTAGAATTTAATTGGCATAGTATACTTAGTCATTGCTTCCCATGTATTCATGTTATTTGAAATTTCCTGATCAGTTTTGTGAAATCTGTTTGGTCAGTTTCCATGGCTGTTTCGGACTAGATTAGGCTACATTTTATTAAGGTTAAGTTAGGTTTAGGTCATATAAATTAGGGATAATTTTTGGGGGATTGTTTAGATAGCATTAGATAGTATTTTTCCTAAATTTCTTTAGCATTTTACTGCATTATTTTAGGTCAGCATTAGGCGTTAGTTTTAGGGGTCTTTAGGTTCTGTTTTAAGTCCTTCTTAATGTCATAAAGTGAGTCTTTAGGTACATTAAAGTTTCATGCATTTAAAGTTAGAGTTTATTAGGTGTTTGATTAAATTACATGTAGCATTTAATTAGTTGTTTTATGCAAATTCTGTTTAGGCGTGAATTATAGGGTCTTTTAGGTTTTGTTTTTGTCTCATTTTAAATGTCATTTAAGTGTCTTAAGTTCAATTAGGTCTATATATTAATTAGGTAAATTTAGGAGTTACATTTGATTAGTCTTATTAGCATTTACATAGCCATTTCAATCATTCAAACATCATTTCCAATGTAAGTATTTTTTTTTTATTTCATTTTATTTTAATTTTGTTATTTTCATTTATTTTATTTTATTTTATTAATTCCATTTATTTTATTTTATTTTGTTAGCCATTGTAGATCACCCATATAATCAAACTTTCATAATTTGCTAGGATATACCTTAGATAATAGTATCTAGTATTTAGCTAAGCTTCGCAGTACCAGTCTCTGTGGGACGATATTTCCGGACTCATCTCCGTATTACTTGAAGACCACGTGCACTTGCGTGTAGATACCTTTTAGGGTCGACAAGTTTTTGGCGCCGTTGCCGGGGACTGGGCGTAGACTTAGTTAATATTGGAGAATTTATGCTTAGGTATAATCTTAGTTTGTGCATACTTAGTTTGTAAATACTTAGAGCCTTAGGTTAGAATAGTAAAACCCTTAGTTAGATTTTCTCTTTTCTTTTCTTTTATTTTCTTTCTAGAGACACACCATTAGGACTCTGTTGATATTTGCATGCGTAGAGCCAAGAGCTGTGAATTCTTTCCCTTAGATCTTGAAATTGAGAAAACACTTAGGAAAATTAGAAGGGAATCCAGAAAACAAATTGCTCCGTTGCAATATCCAATGGCGGATAACAGAGAGCTTAGGACAATAGGGGATTACGCTGTCCCAACCATAGGGGGATATTACACTGGCATTAGGAGGCCAGCAATTCCTGCGAATAACTTTGAGATTAAGCCAGCCATTATTCAGATGATTCAGACATCGGTGCAGTTCAATGGGTTGCCACATGATGATCCACATGCACATTTGGGCAATTTCCTTGAGATATGTGACACCTTCAAGCACAATGGAGTCTCTGAAGATGCGATTAGGCTTAGGTTATTTCCCTTCTCTCTTAGGGATAGAGCAAAGAGTTGGTTAACCTCCTTACCCCCAGGATCTATCAGTACATGGGATGAGCTAGCCCAGCAGTTCTTAGCCAAATTCTTCCCTCCCTCCAAAATGGCCAAGCTAAGAAATGATATCTCCTCCTTCACCCAGTTTGATAGTGAGTCCTTATATGAAGCTTGGGAGAGATACAAGGACTTACTTAGGAAATGTCCTCACCATGGCCTACCCCTATGGCTACAGGTGCAGACCTTTTACAACGGTCTAACTAGCCAAAATAGGACGATCATTGATGCTGCAGCAGGAGGAGCACTTATGTGCAAGACAGAGGAGGAAGCTTATAATCTTTTGGACAAGATGGCCACTAATAATTATCAGTGGTCAGCTGAGCGACATGCACCTAGGAAAACAGCTGGTATCTATGAGCTTGATGCTCTTTCTACCTTGACTTCACAAATTACCACATTAACAAAGAAGGTAGAGTCCCTTAGTACCCAGTCCTCTCCTAGCCCTAATCCTGTCCTTTCAGTACAAAGTCCTTTCAATCTGTGTAATCTATGTGGTGGCACGCATTCGATAGATAAGTGCCCACTAAATCTAGAGTCTGTTCAGTATGTTGCCCCACCCCAGAGGCAGCAGAACAACCCTTTTTCAAGCACTTACAATCCAGGTTGGAAGAATCACCCTAATTTCTCTTGGAGTCAAAATCAGGGGCAATCATCCACTTCTAGACCTTTAGGACCCCCAGGTTTTCAACCTCCACCCACTCATGCGCCACCACACCAGCATCAGTTACCACCTCATGCTTCTCATCCACCTTATC
Organism: Heritiera littoralis; assembly: GCA_031772115.1. Taxonomy (NCBI): domain Eukaryota; kingdom Viridiplantae; phylum Streptophyta; class Magnoliopsida; order Malvales; family Malvaceae; genus Heritiera; species Heritiera littoralis. The sequence goes on along the minus strand of JAPDPK010000061.1, from coordinate 3,381,740 downwards.
AGTCTCACCATCAATCACCACCACCACCGCCTATTCAGCCCCAGCACATTCTTGCACCTGCAGCTAAGAAGAAACCCTCACTCGAAGAGATGTTTACAACTATCCTGCAAAATCAAGCTGCTTCCATCAAGAACTTGGAAGTCCAGGTTGGACAGATAGCTAATGCTCTCAGCCAACGTCCACAAGGAAGCCTTCCTAGTAACACTGAAGCTAATCCTATAAGAAGGGAGGGTAAAGAGCATGTTAAGGCAGTGACCTTAAGGAGTGGTAGAGAGTTAGGTGATTCAGATGCTAGGTCCATTCCTGTTGAGCCCATAGTGGCAGAGCCCCTAAGTTCTAGTGAGGTAGCTAGGAAAGAGCAGGTAAAGGATGATACAGTTGCAGGGAAGCTTCAGGCTGGCACTTCTTCTTCTTTATCTAGTTCTTCACCCTCAAGTTCTACACCTGTTAGCACTCCTCCTCCTATTATGCCACCGATACCTTTTCCTCAGCGCTTTCAAAATCAAAAGTTAGATAAGCAATTCTCCAAATTCCTTGAGGTGTTTAAGAAGCTTCACATTAACATTCCATTTGCTGATGCTTTAGAGCAGATGCCTAGTTATGTGAAATTCATGAAGGATATCCTTTCGAAGAAGCGGAGATTGGAGGATTATGAGACTGTAGCATTGACAGATGGATGTAGTGCCATTATTCAGAGGAGATTACCCCCTAAGCTCAAAGATCCAGGTAGCTTTACCATTCCTTGCACCATAGGTGATCAGTTCTTTAATAGAGCTTTATGTGATCTAGGAGCTAGTATTAACTTGATGCCATGGTCCATATACCAAAAGCTAGGAGTAGGTGCTGTAAAGCCTACTACAGTGACCCTACAATTAGCAGACAGATCCATTAAGTATCCAAAAGGGATCATTGAGGATGTCTTAGTGAAGGTGGATAAGTTTATCTTCCCTGCTGATTTTATAGTTCTTGACATGGAGGAAGATAGGGAAGTTCCCATCATTCTAGGTAGACCTTTTCTAGCTACTGGTAGGACCCTTATTGATGTGCAAAAGGGGGAGCTTACTATGAGAGTTCAGGATCAGGAGGTTACATTTAATGTCTTTAAATCTATGAAGTATCCTGATGACTCTCAAGATTGTTTCCGTATGGATGTAGTGGACAGAGACATTATTAAGGAGTTTTCTAGGTCATACCCTATGAACCCTTTAGAGGCTTCCTTAGTTAAGTCTGTTCATTTAGAGGAGTATGAGGAGGAGGATGATGATGTAATTGAGGCTTTGCAATTATTAGAGGCTTCCCCACTAATGGAGTTAGCTCAATTTGAGGCTATTGACACAACATCATCCCTAGCTTTAGATGTCCACCCATCCATTATTGACCCTCCAGCTTTAGAGCTGAAACCTTTACCTCCACACCTTAGATATGCTTATCTAGGTGAGTCCTCTACTTGACCAGTCATTATTTTTGCTGCTCTCACTTCTGATCAGGAGGAGAAGTTGTTAAAGGTATTGAGAGAGCATCAGAAGGCCATAGGTTGGTCTATTTCTAATATAAAGGGTATTAGTCCCTCAATTTGTATGCACAAGATACTTCTAGAGGAGGGGAATAGGTCTTCCATAGAGCACCAGCGTAGACTGAATCCGGTAATGAAAGAAGTGGTCAAGAAAGAGATAATTAAGTGGTTAGATGCAAGAATTATATACCCCATCTCAGACAGTGCCTGGGTGAGTCCAATTCAGTGTGTCCCTAAAAAGGGAGGGATGACTGTCGTAGAGAATGAGAATAATGAACTCATCCCCACTAGGACTGTCACTGGTTGGCGAGTATGTATGGATTATAGGAAGTTAAACAAAGCCACCAGAAAAGACCATTTCCCTTTGCCTTTCATTGACCAAATGTTGGATAGGCTAGCTGGTCATGAGTTTTATTGCTTGCTGGATGGGTATTCAGGATACAATCAGATAGCTATAGCCCCAGAGGACCAAGAAAAGACCACTTTCACCTGTCCCTATGGGACCTTTGCTTTTAGGAGAATGCCATTTGGACTATGTAATGCACCTGCTACTTTTCAGAGATGTATGATGGCTATTTTCTCCGATATGGTGGAGAATTTTCTTGAGGTTTTTATGGATGATTTTTCAGTATTTGGGGATAGCTTTGATCTATGTTTACATAATCTTTCTTTGGTGTTGAAAAGGTGTGAAGAGACTAACCTAGTGCTTAATTGGGAGAAGTGCCATTTTATGGTAAAAGAAGGAATAGTGCTAGGGCATAAGATCTCTTCTAAGGGGATTGAGGTAGATAAAGCTAAGATTGAGGCCATTGAGAAACTACCTCCCCCTTTTTCTATTAAGGGCATCCGAAGCTTCTTAGGACATGCAGGCTTCTATAGGAGATTCATTAAGGACTTCTCTCAGATCTCTAAGCCTTTATGTAATCTTCTCGAGAAGGATGCAAAGTTTAATTTTGATGAGCATTGTTTAGAGGCATTTAAGACCTTAAAAGAAAAGTTAGTGACTGCCCCAGTTATTGTTGCTCCGGATTGGAATCTTTCATTTGAGCTTATGTGTGATGTGAGCGATTATGCTGTGGGTGCAGTCCTTGGACAGAGGAAAGGAAAGGTCTTCCACGCCATCTATTATGCAAGTAAGACTCTGACTGATGCTCAGCTAAACTATGCCACCACTGAGAAGGAGTTACTAGCAGTAGTGTTTGCATTTGATAAGTTTCGCTCCTATCTCATAGGGACTAAAGTGGTGGTATACACTGATCACTCTGCTATTAAATACCTTATTGCGAAGAAAGATGATAAGCCTAGGTTGATTAGATGGATCCTCCTTCTTCAGGAGTTTGACTTAGAGATTAGGGATAAGAAAGGCACAGAAAACCAGGTGGCTGATCATCTTTCAAGGTTAGAGAGTAGAGCAGTGGAGGATAGGACAGAGATTAATGAATCCTTCCCAGATGAGCATTTATTTGCTTATGGTCATTTGAGTTTACCATGGTATGCTGACTATGTTAATTTCTTGGTTAGTAACGTGTTACCACCTGATTTGTCTACCCAACAAAAGAAGAAGTTTTTGAATGATGTCAAGAGTTATGTTTGGGACGAGCCTTATCTGTACAAGCAGTGTAGAGATCACATTTTGAGGAGGTGTGTCCCTAGTGAGGAGATAGAGAGTATACTTAGACAATGTCATTCTTCTGAGTATGGGGGACATTTTGGTGGTAGTAGGACAGCTGCCAAGGTACTTCAGTGTGGATACTATTGGCCTACCCTATTTAAGGATGCCCACTTATTTGCTTCAAGGTGTGATAGGTGTCAGAGGATAGTTAATATATCTAGAAGAAATGAGATGCCTCTGACAAACATTTTAGAAGTGGAACTATTTGATGTGTGGGGCATTGACTTTATGGGACCCTTTATTCCTTCTTATGGGAATCTGTACATTCTACTGGCAGTAGATTATGTTTCTAAGTGGGTTGAAGCAATAGCAGTGCCTACTAATGATGCTCGGGTAGTGATGAAGTTTCTTAGGAAAAATATCTTTTCTAGATTTGGTACACCTAGGGCAATAATTAGTGATGAGGGATCCCATTTTTGCAATAGGACTTTAGAGGCGCTTTTAAAGAAGTATGGGGTCAAGCATAAGGTAGCTACTGCTTATCACCCTCAGACTAGTGGCCAAGCAGAGATTTCCAATAGGGAGATTAAGGGAATTTTGGAAAAGACTATGAATCCCAATAGGAAAGATTGGTCTCTTAGGCTAGATGATGCATTGTGGGCTTATAGGACTGCATTCAAAACACCTATAGGGATGTCACCATATAAATTGGTCTATGGAAAAGCTTGCCATTTACCTATAGAGTTAGAACATAGAGCTTATTGGGCTATTAAAAACCTGAACTTTGATCTTAAAGTAGCTGGTGAGAAGAGGCTGCTGCAGTTAAATGAGTTAGATGAATTCAGGTTACAAGCATATGAGAATGCCAAGCTCTATAAGGAAAAGACTAAGCTATGGCATGATAGAAAGCTCAAGGAGAAACACTTCGAGCCGGGGCAACAGGTTTTGCTATTTAATTCATGCTTGAAGTTGTTTCCAGGCAAGCTTAAGTCTAGGTGGTCAGGGCCTTTCACCATTACACAAGTCTTTCCACACGGGGCAGTAGAGATCATGGATGAGACCATCAGGCAACCCTTTAAGGTTAATGGGCAGAGGCTTAAGTTGTATTTTGGGGGAGGATATGATAGGCAAGATTCGGTCACTGTATTAGCTGATCCTAGTCGCCCTATTATTGCTCCAGATCCATATTGATGCAGAATGATTGAAAGTCTTGCTGAAGACTATAAACTTAGCCCAGCTTCAGTATTTAATTGTTATTTTCTTTTCTTTTCCTTTCTTTTTATGTTTGTACAGTTTTTTTTTCTTTCCATGTGATGCTTGTTTTTCTTTGTTTGCTTTTGTAGGTACCTTTCATAGCAGCACCTTTCTTTGAGCTTCACAATGATCATCCGTGGGATATTCAGGGAGTTTTCTATTCCGTGCTTCATTTCTTTATTTTATCTGCACACTGAGGACATTGTGCACTTTAAGTTTGGGGAAGGGGATTAACTTGAGCATTTTCAAAAAAAAAAAATGTGCAAAATTGAAAAGTTTTGAAAATTTGGGCTTAAATGGAATGTTTTGGGATGATTTGAGTACTTAGCATGTATTTTCTCATAATCCTATGATATTACCCCTTGAATTGGTCTGATCTGATTGACTAAGAAGCATGATTGTGGTGAAAGCATGAAGTTAAATTCTTTGAATTTGTCTTGATTCTAATTGCGATATCCTCATCTTTATACACATGTCATGATCATGGATTAGTATGCACATTTAGAGAAGGCTTATGTGGACATAGGATTGCATTGGTTCATTTGACTTTCTCTATCATATTCTAGAATTTGCTTCATCTTCTCTTGAGGCGAAATTATTAGATCACACTTGATTAGGAAAGTGATTTAGGCCATCCTTGGATCGTTTGAGCCTTTCTAACTAACCTTGTACATATTTTATCCTTAGTCACCCCTTTGAGCCAAATTAGCTTTTCTCTATTTATACACCTACAAGTTAATTTCCTTTAGCCAAATAAACACACTTTCTTATCCCTTACCCCAAAAGCATGTGTTTTACTAGGATATATCATGAGCTATGTACATATTTGGGTAGATAAATAGGATATAAAAAAAATATTTAAAAAAAAAAGAAAAAAAAAGAAGAAGAAAAAAAAAGAAAAATGGAAAATTCAAAAAAAATTGAAAAAAAAATTTTGAAAAAAAAAGAAAAAGAAAAAGAAAAAGAAAATAAAGTGTATAGCAAAGGAACTAAGTGTGGGGGTTGGTTAGAGCTCTAAACATCTTAGATCCTAGTGAGTAATGCATGATTAGGGGTTGAGCCTAAATTTCCTTTATCATACCTTAGCCCTAGCCTTACATTACAAGCTTAATAAGACCTATTGATTCTTGGTTAGGTGTGACTACATTAGTTGAGAGAAAAGTGAAAAGCAAACATATGAAAATGATCACTTGTCATTGACTTTGCACCTTTATGTTTGCATAAACTAATCCGAATTGTGTACTTTGAAATGAAATTGACATTATACACACACACGGGGATTCCAATTTGGGTTAAGACTTATGATTGAATGATACCTAGTGTTTGATCTATGATTGTGAGACTTTGAGATTGGAATTTGTACTTTACCTTTGAGGATGATTGAGAAAAATAAGTATGCTTCGTACTTGTCATTTCCTACTTATGTTTCGCTTTAGGACAAGCAAAAGCTCAAGTTTGGGGGTGTGATAACTCTATTAAATAGAGTTATTTTAGTATTTTATTGATTAATAATTATTTAATTCCCCTGTTATTTTATTAATTATTCCCCTAATTTTATTAAATTCCTCATGTTTTGCAGAAAAATAAATTTTAGATGAATTTCAGTCTTTTCGGTAGAAAATAGACTTAAAATGGGCAAGAAAGGAGACTGGACCACTACAAGACAAGGGAGCATGACTCTTCATTTTCTCTCTCATCTTTTGACATCTAGCATGCCACATGTCATCATCCTACTCACTCTTAGTGGATAAAAACAAAAGACACATGCCAACACATGGAAGACACATGCCTTTGCCACCTTGCATGCTTATGTGGATTAGAAGACAAAAAGGAAGGTGCTAGAAGGGATGAGATGTCCATGGCTGATGTGAGCATTTAAATGACGTGGAAATATCTACTTTGAAGAGCCAAGGACATGAAGACAAGTGGCAATTAATGCCAACTCATCTAGGTTAGGAATTACCATTGTATCCCTAGGTTAAATGACTATATAAGCAACTTTATGAGACCTAACCTAAAGGGGGGGCTGCCTAGGGTTTAATTTTATTTTACTTTCCAGCATTTCTTTTTGTTTGAAGAAATTTATGAACAGCCACCATTTTCACGTTTTGAAGTTCTTTCCTTTTTTTTTTATGCAAGTTTACTTTATTGATATGTTCCTTTAAGTTTTGTTAAGTTTCTATCAAGCTCTCTTCTAATCTTAGTATTCATTTATATTTCTTGCTATGATATCTTCTTCTACTCTTTCATTTTATTTTATTTTATTTTGATTATTGATGAGGTTCTATGAGAATGGGGATTCAAAAGGTTGAAACAACACCTCCATAGTTCTTGTTCTTGAACTTTGTCTACACTTTTCTTTAGTGATATTTTATTTACTGTTTTCCAGCATTTTTTTTTGTGGTTTATAATTTTTTCTTTACTGTTTCGTATGTCTACTTTAATGTCATATTTTTGGTTTTAAGTGTTTCTTTTAAAAGAAAATACAAAAAAAAAATCTCACAATGGAGTAGTGCAGTAAGGTTGGCGTGAATGACCTCTCTTGGTTTATTTTCGGTTTTCACCTTTGTCAGCTCCTTTTGTTTCGATTTTGAGTGAGTTTTGGCTACTGTTTTGGAGCATGCTTATGGCCTTTTAAGTGTCCAGTAGTTTAGCAATCATTTCATTAGTTTAGGGATCATGTTTATTAGGTATTTGTTGAATGTCGTAGGTTAGCATATTTAATGTCCTGTAATTGGTTTTTCTGCTCAGTGTTTGGCGTAACTAGTAGGATATTTTAGGGTCTGTTTTTAAGTTGTTTTCAGTGCATTTCCAGTAGCGTTTTGTCATATTAGGGTCATATTATTTTTAGGAAATTTTTAGAATTTAATTGGCATAGTACACATAGTCATTGCTTCCCATGTATTCATGTTATTTGAAATTTCCTGATCAGTTTTGTGAAATCTGTTTGGTCAGTTTCCATGGCTGTTTCGGACTAGATTAGGCTACATTTTATTAAGGTTAAGTTAGGTTTAGGTCATATAAATTAGGGATAATTTTTGGGGGATTGTTTAGATAGCATTAGATAGTATTTTTCCTAAATTTCTTTAGCATTTTACTGCATTATTTTAGGTCAGCATTAGGCGTTAGTTTTAGGGGTCTTTAGGTTCTGTTTTAAGTCCTTCTTAATGTCATAAAGTGAGTCTTTAGGTACATTAAAGTTTCATGCATTTAAAGTTAGAGTTTATTAGGTGTTTGATTAAATTACATGTAGCATTTAATTAGTTGTTTTATGCAAATTCTGTTTAGGCGTGAATTATAGGGTCTTTTAGGTTTTGTTTTTGTCTCATTTTAAATGTCATTTAAGTGTCTTAAGTTCATATTAGGTCTATATATTAATTAGGTAAATTTAGGAGTTACATTTGATTAGTCTTATTAGCATTTACATAGCCATTTCAATCATTCAAATATCATTTCCACTGTAAGTATTTTTTTTTATTTCATTTTATTTTAATTTTGTTATTTTCATTTATTTTATTTTATTTTATTAATTCCATTTATTTTATTTTATTTTGTTAGCCATTGTAGATCACCTATATAATCAAACTTTCATAATTTGCTAGGATATACCTTAGATAATAGTATCTAGTATTTAGCTAAGCTTCGCACTACCAGTCTCTGTGGGACGATATTTCCGGACTCATCTCCGTATTACTTGAAGACCACGTGCACTTGCGTGTAGATACCTTTTAGGGTTGACACGTTGGACTCTGTTCTTTCATTGTTTTTCACTTTCTTGTCAAGGATGAGTTAGGCATTAAATTTTTTTTTTTGGTTTTCTACAAAGGAGGGATTAGACACTGGAAAAAAAAATTTTGGACTCATAAGGAGTGAGGCAGTAAAATGCTACCAATTCCAATAGGTGGGATATGTAATAGGTATACTTTTTCATGTTGGCTCAGGTTGTGTTTAGCTAATAAGTCCACAGCGAAATTCTCTTCCATTGGGAATATATCTATCCGGGGAAGAAAAGGGTGATTATAGGGTAGTTTGAATCAGATTCTATCTCCAATTTGTGTAGGCCTTGCAATTGAGCTATATTTACAAAATCTTTAATAAAGATTCTGCTGTTGTGTAAGTTAGATTTAGCTGATTGGATGACTGAAACTTGCGTGTTGATGTAAATATCTTATTCATGAAAATAATTATAAAGAGTTTAATTATAGTGCCAAAATGGTTTGCTGCTTCACATCATAACCATGTGTTCAGATGTGAGTAACAATGTGCTTGTTTTTAGTCAGAGCGTTCTAGCATTAGGTACAATTTTCAATTATGCTATTTACAAATCGGGTGCAATTTAAAGATCTACAATCATCAATCTTGTTTATGAGTGTTATTCTTTAATTCGTTATTGTTGTTTTTTTGCGAGAAGCTTTATATAATGATGCATTTCTAGAAGAACTACGTAGTTTTATATTTGAGTAGTGAAAGGAAATGGGGTGGCAAGGGAAGGATCTATTTACAGATATTAGGTAGTGTAGTTCCCTTTTAATATTTAGCTTCGTTGCTTCAATAACTTTCTTTTATCTTTTGGTCTTTCTTTGTTGATCCAACTTTAAGGTGTTTTTGAACATCTCAATGTAGATATCCTTCAAGGATCTTTGTTGGAATCAGAAAGGTGATTGGTCTTGATATTGGTGCTAATGTTGGGGTTGGGGTTGTACCAGCTGCTCTTGGTCCTCAAGTTAATGCTTACCAATAGCCTCAATTAGGTCATATTAACTCCCATATTTACATTTTTCTATGTAGTTTGCATTTGTATTTGTTAAAAATATTCTCACATTCATATTTACGTGGAAAATTCAATGTAAGCTAAATTGATAGAGCTTTTTATTATTAATGTTCTCATCCAACATTATCCATGTGTTCAATTGAGATTACATTGTATTATTCAAATAGGTCAAGGGATTTATAGATATAGCTCTCACTAAGAAGAGAACACTTGTATAAATATTATTAAGGATTGCACTATAAATCCACCATATAAAAAGCAAATTTCAAAAGCAAAGAAACATCACAACTAAATACAAAAAAAAAATTGCTTTGAGCAAATCCCAAATTATTCCAAACATTATTTTTCACTCATAATGCAAAAGGAAATTTTTAAAATTTCTATAACACTCCATACATCAGCATTTTATCGAACAAGTAACATGCATTGCATATGTTTTCCAACCCATCACAAATTTTTCTTTTGTTAATTAATTCCCCATCTATTTGACTATTAAAATCAAAATAAATTCTAAATTTGTTTACTACAAATAAGTAAAATAATTACAAATTTAATAACAGTCATGTGGAATAAGGCAAAAAAGAAAAAAATTTATCGGAAGAGAACCTTGGCTTCACTTCACATTGTTCTCAAAAGATGAAATTCTTGTCTACAAAAAGAAGAACAAAATCTTAATTGAGAGGAACTAAAAAATAAAAAGAGAATTGCTGAGCCACTAGACAGAAAGCGATGATCGCATAACATGAAATAGTTCAGTGATTTTTCTTTTGAGTTCTAAAAATTGAAAGATGTTACCAAACAAATTTGCTTGTGTTGTTTTAGCTATTGTCTCATCGTTTTGTTATACTGCATACTAAATAAGCTTAGTGTTGTTAATGATAGTTTGGATGTTAATTGATACGTTAATAGCTATACCACGTGTGAGCAATGTATTGGCTTGCATGGTACATATAAATTGTATCTTTGTAAAAGGAAATTTCAAGAATATCCAGAATTCAAAATTCATTCCTCTTTACTCTGTTATAGCACTTTTTACTTCTCTACTCTTTTCAAATTCTTCTATGCAACTCTCACATTTTCTTTGACTGATAACATCGGTATTAGAGGATCTTTCTTGCATGGTTGATGGTGTGAGTACGAGGCTATAGAAAGAGGTTACACAACTCCAAAAAGATCTAACCAAATTGGATGCAAAATTAGAGAGCTATATGGATGAATTTCGTACAAAGGTACTGATGGATATGGCTCAAGGATTCAAAAAGTTTCACAACAATATGGAGAATATGCTGCGACAACTATTCTTGGATAAGGACACTTCTTCTGCGAAGGTAGTGTTTGAGGCTATAAGTAGAAGTATTATGGAGCAAAAGTCGAATAAGACTTCTGAACCATCAAATCTTGATTCGATGATGAAGTGATCTAGTGAATCTACATTGAAGAATTCTGAGCCTTAAACTACTACTATTGATTCATCTAGGCTTTACTCTTTATGTAACAAGTTGGAGTGCTCTAGATTTAATGGATCTGATTTTTTGGGGGTGGTATTTGAAAGTAGAGCAGCTTTTTGAGGTGGTGAACATTGCAGAGGACGGGAAGGTTTCTACAATGATGATTCATTTAGATGGTAGAACTTTACAAAGGCATCAATATTATATGTGTACTCGATGTTCACTTCAAGCAATGAAATGGAGTGAATATGTTGCTGAGATGCGAATTCGATTTAATGCTGATGAATTTGAGGATTCGATGTCTAAATTGGTGAGTTTGAAGCAAATTAACTCTGTTGGAGATTATTATGATGAGTTTGAAGCCTTACTTAATCTTTTGCAACTATCTAAGAAATATGCTTTGAGCATCTTTGTGAGCAACCTTAAACCTGAATTTTCTTGATCTATGAGGTTGTTTTATCCTAAAACTTTAACTCATGCTTTGAATTTAGCCAAACAGATGGAGTCTTCACTTTTAATCCTCGGAAGCCTTTAAGTTCCTATAAATCTACACCAATAACCACTTTTAATTATTCCTTGGCTAGATCATCTTCCAAGCAATATACTCCTAATCCTACAAATACTCTTTCAGGTGTTTTACCAATTCCTAAATATTTAAATCCTTCTTATACTTTTCCTAGTAAATCATCTTTTTTTGTTGCCTTTGTTAAACCGAACCATGTTAAACCTGAACCTACCACACCTAAAACCTTTAAACCACCAACTAGAGAAGAAAGAGAGGATTGAAGAAGGTGAAGCCTACATATGTGGTGTGTCTAGAAATACATGTTTGGACACAGATGTGTTAAATCTCAATTATATCAGATTTTGTTAGGAAGTGGCTGTGAGGATGAAGGTGATTTGGAGGAATTTGCTAACTTTATGGATTTAATGGAAGAGGCGAGTCCACAAAAATGAAGATGTAGTTGACAAAACCGTTTTTTTTATTGCATGCATTATTTGGTTCTGCAAATTGCCAAACAATGTGAGTCAGAGGTTGAGTGAAGAACCAATTCTTGATAATTTTGGTTGATTTGGGAAGTACACACAATTTCATTTACCAAGCTATAGTCAAGAGGCTGAATTGTCCAGTGAGTGTGATGCCTGATGCTAAGGTTTCAGTGGCCAATGGAAATGTTTTAGAGACTCAAGAACTTTGCAAGAAAGTCTCGTGGGAGGTATAGGAACTGATTCGATCTATTGATCTTATTGTACTACCATTGATGGGATATGACATAGTTCTTGGTGTCCAATGGTTAAGGACTGTTGGTCCTATCATTTGAAATTTTGATACCTTAAGTATGGAGTTTTTTTGTGGATAACAAGAGAGTTGTGAGATAGGGTCTACAAAAAGGGACAGTCCACATAACATCCAAGAGGCAATTATCTCATATGGCAACATCAGCTAGCAAAGGTGCCTTTACTATTACGATTACTAGATAGACTTCTGATCATCTGATGTTTCTTGAATGAGAACAATAGTGGTCAAAGTATCTTAGGGATTTTGGTGATTTACTTCAGCAGTATGGTATTTTATTTGAACCCCTAGTGGGCTTACCTCTTAAGAGAAGCAACAATTATCAAATTCCTTTAAAGGATGAGCAACAAGTGGTGAAGATCTAGCTTTACCAATATATGGTGTTTCGCAAGAATGAGATAGAAAAACTTGTTGCAGAGATGAAAAGCTCAGGATTGATAAGGGATAGCCACAGTCCTTTTGCTTTTCCTGTTGTGCTTGTGAAGAAAAAAGATGGTTCATGGCAATTATGTATTGATTATCGCCAACCCAACCAACATACAGTGAAAGATAAGTTTCTAATTTCTCTTATAAAAGAACTCTTGAGGAGTTAGTAGGAGCTCGATGGTTTTCTAAATTGGATCTTCAATCCAGTTATCACCAGATAAGGATGAAGGAGGAGGATGTGCATAAGACTACCTTTAGGACTCATCAAGGACATTATGAGTTCCTTGTGATGCCTTTTGGGCTCACTAATGCACCATGAACTTTCTAGAGTTTGACGAATCAAGTGTTCTAACCATTTTTTAGAAACTTTGTTTTAGTTTTCTTTGATGACATTTTAGTTTACTCTGCTACTTGGTAATCTTATTTGGAGCATCTCTAGCAAGTATTTCAGACTTTATAGAAACACAAGTTATTTCTTAAGCTGTCTAAATGTGATTTTTTTGGTACAAAGGTTGAATATTTGGGCCACATCATCAAAGCTCAAGGGGTAGCTATAGATGCAATCAAAGTTTCTTGTATGTTGGATTGGCCTATTCCAAAGTCCTTGAGAGAGCTTAGCGGATTTTTAAGCTCACTGCGTACTATAGGCGATTTATTAAGGCTTATGGTATTATAGCTAAGCCCCTTACTAAACTGTTGAAACATAGTGAGTTCAAATGGTTTGACTTGGCACAACAAGCATTTGAGAGTCTAAAACAAGCCATGGTAAGTGCCCCTGTGTTCTTTACTTAATTTCCATACCACTTTTGTAGTTAAGTCTAATGCTTCCTGTAGACACTTAATTTTGTCCGAACAATTTTTTTAATATATATAAAAAAACATAAAAATAAAAAAATATAAATAAAAGAAACAAACCAAAGGATTTGTATAAAATAAAAGAGAGTTGACTTCAATGATTTGTTGCCATAAGAAAGATAATAATAATAAAGGAAATAATCAAAGTGAAATAAAATCTGAAAATTGATTACCAAAAAATAAAAAAAAATGAAATGGAAATAAATTAAAAAAAAAGGGGAAGTCAAACAAAATAAATGAAAAATCCCATGATCATGGGATCAATTATAAATTTTTGATTTCTTTCCATAAAAGTTTGAGGCTAGAAGTGGCTATAAAAGCCAATGAAAAGGAGAGACAAGGGGATGGGGCTTGCTCATCTTCATCTAGTAGCCTCTACGATCATCATTTTCATCTTGATCTTCCTCTCCGACCTCACCATCCCTGCCACAGTTGCTCCTTGCAACTTCACTGCGTAGCGTTTCTGTTACCATTTTGCTGTATATCACTCGCCATAGCTTGCTGCATTTCGCCCCCACCGATCGCTTCTACACCTTTCACAGTTCCAACCTTGCACTGTCTTCTACACTGTCCCTGTCCAAACCCACTGGTGGCTACAAGTTTCTGCTACTACGTCATTTACCTGCAGCGTTGTCCATCTGTTGCTGTTGTGGATTGCTGTAGACTTTGTTCTATTGAAAAATATGATCAGAACATGAACAAGAGCATATAAAAGAAGGCTTGTCAGTTCCTAGGTGTATTGCTACGTTGTTGTTAAATCAAGGTGCTAGGCAAAAAGGCTTATGAACAATCCAACGTGTTGTCACTTCAAGGTAATAAATTACATATATTTTACTTGTTTATTTGCTAAGTGTTTCACGTTCAGCCATGTAGTTTTTGGTTCTTGTTTATCTCTACTTGTTCACTTTTCATCTTTTTCATGTTTTTTTTTTAGTTCTTTATTTGTTTTCACTTTAATTAAAATATATATAAATGGCTTATGTCTCTTTTTTTTGTGCCTCATGAAAAATATAACATTCAATGTTTATAAAATGATGAATTATTATAGAATTTAAACGAATAAGAAATTTCCGAGGATAAGATTTCAAAGAAATCACAAGTAGTGATTCTTCGATAATCTTTAGGATCGAGAAAAAAACATTAGATGTTACCAGCGTATTGGAACATTTAATTGGTTTTATCTCGATTTCAAAATTCTTTAAATAAATTAATATAAAAAATAAAAATGAATTAATCAAATATAAAATTTAAAATGAACAAATAAATAAATATAAATATGAATTATAAATAAATAAATAAAATATAAATTTAAAAGAATATCCCCGATGATAGGATTCCTTAGAAATCACAAGTAGTGATTCTTTGATAATCTTTAGGGTCAAAATGAAATATTTGAATATTACCAGCGTATTGGGGTATTCAAGTAATTTTAGTTCGATGAAATAAATTAATATTAATAAATAAATAAATAATAAATAAATAAATTTTTTAAATAAATAAGAGTACAAAATTGTTACAATTAACCTTCGAAAATAAATGATAACAAAACAATTAAAAATTAAATAAAAAGTATAAGATATAAATAATTTTCGATGATGAGATGTTACGGAATTCACAAGTAGTGATTCCTAACTGATCTCTAGGTGAGAGAAATATGCTAAATGTTACCAGCGTATTGGAATATTTAGTATAATTTTTCAATAAAAATAAAATTTTATAAATATAAATAAATTACAAAAGCAATAATATAAATATAAAAGATAATAAAATAATATATTTCTCATGTACATCATATCTATTTTGTTTGCATCATTTGCATTCATGAAATTCCAAAATAAGTGCAAATCTCCTGAGGATGAGATTCTATAGAAATCGCAAGTAACGATTTTTAAGAAATCTCAAGTAGCAATTTTTAAGAAATCTTTAGGTGAGGAAATTATCCGAAATGCTACCAAAAGTATTGGGGTACTTCGGAATAATTTTCAATACAAAAGATTTTCACTTATTTTAAATAAAAAAAATAAAACTTAAATATTTCAAAATAAAACAAATAATAAAAATGATTGCAATATTAATGGAGTTCTTTTTAAATATTTAATTAAGATCATTTTATTAAGATCAAAAGATAAGACATGATTAAGTGGTACCATTTTTTAACGGGTGTTGTGGGGGTGCTAATCCTTTCCCACGCGTAACTGAACTCCCGAACCCAAACTTTGTTTTCGCAGACCAAAAATTATTTTTTTTGATAAAACTTAATTAATTTTAAGATTTTATTAAAAAGATAAATAATTTTAGGTAACCAATCACACCTAGTCAAAAAAGATTGGTGGCGACTCCTTTTTATTGTGTTTATCCAAAATCGTCTAGCGATCGAGTCCTCGGACGAAAATCGTTACGACACTTCCAATGGAGGGATAGGAGCTGTTTTGAGCCAAAGTGGTAGATCGATTACTTATTTTAGTAAGGCCTTATCTCTTAAACATCAGGCTCTTTCAGTTTATGAAAAAGAGATGTCGGCTATTTTGTTTGCCGTAAAGAAATGGAATTCCTATTTGGTGGGTCAGCATTTCAAGATCAAAACCGATCACCATAGTCTTCATTTTTTTGTTAGATCAAAAAGTCACTACTCCAGCTTAGTAGTTGTAGGTTGTCAAGATAGTGAGGTATGATTTTGAAGTTATTTTCTAGAAGTTCTACCAATACTGTTGCAGATACTCTTTTTCGACATCCTTCTTGTCAACTAAATGCCATTTCCATGGTCAACAAATACACTTTTCTAGCAAATCAAGAATTCTTGGTTGACTGATCCCTCTTTAGTTCATCAACTTCATAAGCTTAAAGGTTTTACTACTTCCAACGCCCATTATTCTTAGTGGAATGATGTGTTATAAAGGAAGGGCAAGCTAGTTGTGGGGAATGACTGGGCTCTAAAGCGTGAGTTGCTTACCTTGTTCCATAGCTCTCCTCAAGGAGGATATTTTGGTATTGATGCTACTATGAAGAGGATTTGTGTTGTTTTCTACTGAAAGGATTGAAGAAACAGGTTTGGGAGTTTGTGTGGGAATGCAATGTTTGCTAACAACACAATTATGACACTTTTGCTAGTCCAGGTCTTTTGCAGCCTTTACCTATTCCAAAAACACCTTGGACTGACATTTCCCTTGATTTCATTGAAGAGTTGCCTAATTCAAAAGGGAAAACTGTTATATTGGTGGTCATTGATAGATTGAGCAAGTATGCTCATTTTGTTGCTCTCTCTCATTTGTATACTACATTGACAGTTGCTCAGTTGTCTTTGGACAACATTTATAAACTACATGATTTGTTGAATAGCATTGTGTTTGATTGAGACAAAGTCATTACTAGCACCTTCTAGCAAGAGCTATTTTAATTGCTTAGTACTTCCTTGAAGCTGTCTACATCTTATCATCCATAGATGGATGGGCAAACTGAGGTCGTTAACTGCTGTTTGCAGGCTTATTTATAGTGTATGACTTCTGAGTGACCTATTTTTATTTGCCTTACTTAGTTGGAACATTCAAAGTAATTGCTATAGATGAAGTTCTCCTCAACCGAGAGGCTATTGTTAAGATGCTTAAGTTCTATCTCCAAAGAGCTTAAAACTGTATGAAGCAACAGGAGGAAAAACATAAGTCTAAAAGGAGCTTTGACGTTGCTACCTTTGTTTATGTCAAGTTATAGCCTTACTGCCTATGGGATCCCAAATTTCTCTATTCTTCCTACACCTATTTAAGGTGCTAAATTAGAATATTAAGTCAAATTACGATAACTAATTCTCATATATTGTGGAGGTATTGAGAAAACTGTCAAATGGGCTCTATAGGGCAATTCGTAATTTAGATAGTCTCTGAAGTTGTAAAATATGAAATTTGGCTCGAAGTACCTAACAGGCAAGAAGACTACTTTTCGAAATTCTTTTAACCTAGGTTTGCATGCAATAAATTCGATGATTTTGTCCATAGGCCGAAGGAACTTTTTTTAATAACTGTTAACCTAGTTTGACTTTTGACTCACAGACTATCATAGGAAAATCCTTGCGTAAATAAGTTTCATGTGGATCCAGCCCTTGAATTGAATTGAGCGTAAATGCTAAAAACAACACGAACAAAGATAAAAGCCTTCATTTAAGGGTATTTTGGTAATTTCACATCCTAAGGCCTGTCAAACCCCACCAAGAGCCAATGTTTGACCCATATATTATTATAAATGAATATATTTGAATATAAATAATAATGAAAATCAGATTTTAAATAGTAAAATAATAGTTAGGACATAGATGTAGTTACTAAGATTGTAAAGGAGCAAAACAGTCATTTCACAAGTGCATATATTTTAAGTAATAATTAGATTTGGAAAGTGATTAAGGCCATGTTTGGATCTTGGTAAGAAAATGAATTTTGTAGTAGAGAGTTTGAGTGGAAAACAAACAAAACTTAGTAATAAAGTGAAAAAGTGAGGGGTCAAATGGTAAATTTACAAGGGTTGATATTTTCTTATTAAAATATTAAATAAACATAATATTTAGCCATCTTCCTCAGGTAAAAAGGTGCCAAACTACTCCAAAATAAGAAACAGCCATGGAAATGGTATAAGAGAAGAAAGAAAAGAAAAGAAAAGAGAAAAAAGAAAGAAGAACCTTTCCTCCAAGCCACCAAACCCTCTTCCAACCTTAAGCAAACTTGTTTCTCTCTTCAACCTCTCTCTCATTTCTTCGAATCAACCATGGGAGTGACCATTTGAGGGCTATTTTGGCTGCTAGAAGTGATTGCACATGGAGAGGTAAGAGGAGACAATAACTGATTTGCATGTTTCTACTTCGTTTCAATTGTTTTATAGTAGTTTAACATGTCTATGGTTGAAATTTGAAGCAAATCAAATAGTAAGGACATGTTAGGGTTTCTGTCATAAGGGTTTCTTAAGGGGAAAATGTTGTTTTCATGCTCAAACTGTTGCAAAGTTGCAAGAAACAAAGTGTAAAGTATGTATATGTGATGAAATGGCAATCTTGCTACATTGTTCTATTCTAATTTTGAAGTTTAAATGTTCAGTTTAAAGGTTTTACAATGAGATAAATTTTGTAAAAATTATAGTAGATAGCCTTATGAGTTAGGAGAAATCCAGTTTTGGAATCACCTAATTTGGAATTCTGTAGCTTAAGATATGTGCAAATGAATACAGGGTTCTTTGCGCAAAAAACGTGATCCAAACAGCTGATTTTGAAAAATTATAGAAAATAGACCAAAAGAATTTAGGTGCAAGCCATACGTTTCCAAAAAGGTAAATGAATTAGGAGTAATATTGGAGAACCTTCTAACTAGATATGATTAATTTGTGCACAGAGGTCAGTAGATAGTTTTACTAGAATGCAACTAAAAATAGAGTAATTTTGAGGAATTATTAAAAATGATTCAGGAAAAATAAAATTGAGGAATTCACCTTTCTAAATAGGGAATTGAATCAGGATTCGTATGGTTTTGGATTCATAATTTTTGAATAGCCTTAAAATTAGTAATGTAATTTTTAATGTACAAAGGTCAGGAAACCACCCTGCCAAATGGGCCAGAATTGGACTGAACTTTGAAAAATTGTGGAAACAACATGGAATGAATTAGAAAATGGGCCTTACACCTGTGAATAGGGAATTAAGTTAAGTTACATATAAAATTCACAGTGCATTAATTGGAATCCAATATTTTGCGTTTATGAGTAGAAAAGCATCGATAGGTCAGAAATTCTTACAAAGAATAATGCTATTTATATAGTAAAATGGTAAAATTTCGAATGGACATGGTTGGATAAAATAATTGAACTATTAATGAGTATGAATTATAAGAATGCTTTGTATATAAATTTTGAAATTGAACTTGTATGAATGATCTTTTGCAGCTCCAAAGCTAAATGAATGAAATTGGAAAGGAGGCGAATAAGGATTTATTCACTGGTTCGATGCTACAAAGGGTATTGATGGAATGAAATGACATTATGGAGGTAAGGAATATGTATGAAAGATCCATAAAAAATTCTATGCTTACATTTGGGAATATTGGCTAGTTTGAGAAAATTTAAATTATGGTTTTCATATAGGGGGTGAGGATAGTTACAGCCTTATACTACCGAAATTTTTGGAAACCAATTTTAACCATTAGTACACTGATAATTTAAAACAAGCTATAACAACATATTAGTTTCTATCGTCCAAAATTTCTTTAACAACAGTTAGGAAATTTATTTTAAATTTATGTGAATTTAAGTCATGGTCTGACTTGCATATAAAATTATTTTTAATTATTTTATATTATTACTATATGGTATAATTATTTGGATATCGAATTTATGTATTAAGAATTTTATTAAATTTTCTACTATTAAATATAACGTTTTATTTTATGCGATTGTAGGCTGTTTGAAGATAAATCTTATTTGAAATGATTTCTACCATTAATTTTATATATTACATGAACTGATTTAAGATGGTAAACTCCTACGGTGATCATGCACAGTTATGTGACTATGTAATTTACGTGATTTACATTTATATGGTTGTGAGACTTTAGTCAAGTACACAGCACCACAATGAGCACTTGACTAGTGTATATTGTGGATTAATTGACAATAGCAATTGTTACAGGTAAGAATGGCATAGGGTTGGATGCTTGACCCTACGTGAGTATGCTCGATTCTTATATAGGTCCCTAAAGAGATATAGTTTGTGCATGATTTTACAGGATGTTGATTATCTTCACTAATTTAACTAAAGATTTTCTAGATACTGATTTATGTGATTTGAATTGAAAAAAATATTTGAATTGAATGATTATTATTGATGAATTATGATTGCATTTTAATGCTTTCATTTAGAAGATTATTTTTATATTTGTTTTTCCATAATTAGTAAAATAAATTTTATACTTAATTTTACTTGTATATAGTAGCATAGTTCAGCACTTTCATATATGTTTCTTACTTGGATTCCCCAAGCTCACTTGTGACGACTCGGGAGTACTTGGATCTACGTTAGCCAGGTGTTGGCTCTATAGGCTATACCGAGAGGGGAGGTGAATCGGTTTTTCACTAACCTTAGGTTCGTTTTTCGGTTTCTCTAAGGTCTCTAGCCTATATTGATATTTTCTAAGTTCTCTAGGCTACTCAATTATGCAATATAAATTCAAAGCAATAAACACAAATATAATTGCAAATAAGTAAAGAGAGTAAGGATAGAGAAATGTACGCAAGCGATTTATAGAGGTTCGGCAACTTTGCCTACGTCCTCTACCTTGAGACGCTTCCAAGGATTTTCCCCAAATTCACTAACTTGAATTTGTGTTACACTCCCTCTTTTCAAGGATCAAGAGAAACCTCTCTCTTTTTCTAGGCTCAAGAGTAACCTCCCTCTTTTTCTTAGGCTAAAGAGTAACCTCCCTCTTTTTCTCAGGCTAAAGAGAACCCTCCCTCTTTTTCTTAGGCTAAAGAGAAACCTCCCCTTTTATAAGGAATGAATTGGTTTACAAGAGAAGTAATCAAAGAAGGCCTCTAGATAGGCAAGTGATTACAAAGATTAAGCACAAATAAAAGCCTATACAAGATTTGTGCTAAGCAATACAAGAAATAGATGAATGATGGAAGATGAAGACTTTGTAGCTCTTGATTTGTTGTTGAGGCTTGAGGATTTGAGGAAAATGAGTATTGGAGTTGATTGAGTAGTTCCTCTTGCTTCCTTTAGCTTCTAAGCCTTTATTTATAGTCCCTTGGATGTATTCTAGCCGTTGGGTGGAGCCAATTCTCGAATATTACCATTGTCTCACAAAAACTAGCCGTTATAGGCTATTTTCGGGTAAAGGGATCGACCCTTTCCATAGGGGATCGATCCCTTTTGTCCAGAATCTTGATTCTGGGCTTCAGGGACCTTGGGAAGACTTTCTGCCAAAAAGGGATCGATCCTGCTACAGTGGGGATCGATCCTTTTCTTCCAGAGGGCATTTTTCCTACACTTTTGGGTTAGAAATGACATGACCTTTGATCCTAATTCAACCCAAAACATTTATAAGCTTTAAGAGAGTTTTTCTTGACTTTCTCAGATAAAAACATGGTCTAAACATTCATCAAGTGACTTTCTAAAATATTCAAAACATTTATAAAGAATTAAGACCAATAGGGATGTATCATTAAATCATGGTCTTAATGTTTGATATGATCACTTGAAAATGGATTGAGAAAATCATGTGTGATAAGGCAAATTTACAATATGAATTAAATCATTAAAGCTTACTTAAGTTTTTATCATTTCAAAATATATATTGCAATTTAAATCTAACAATCTCCCCCTTTGATATGACAAAACTTAATGTAAATTTGCTTTGAAAATTCTTTGATAAAATACTCTCCCTCAAATAAAGCAGGATTTTACAAAGCTCTCCCTTAATATAAGCATGGGTTTTGAAAATGAATTTTCCCTCATTATCTCTCCCCCTTAATATCTCTCCCCCTTTTTGTCATAGCAAAAAGAAGGAAAAATAAGAAGAAATATGCTCCCCCTAAAATGATGGTTATGTGAGAAGAGATAAAAATGCTCCATCCAACAAGAAACATGTTAGTACATGGGACTCATAGCACAAATAAATAAGTCAATATTCACAAAGAGTATGAAATATTCATGCAATGAATATGACTTATGATCCTATACCAATTGTTTATAAATGATTTTGATACCAATTGTTGATAAGTAATTTTGCAAGAAGGTTCCAATTGGTAAGAAGTTAAGCAAGCACCTAAGTATATCAATTGTTCTCTAAGGTCCAACTAAGGTGCATGGTAATTCATCATGATTATGAGCTAAAACTAGATGACATATCATATGCATGAGCTCATAAATCATTCTCAAGAAATATTGTGTCTAGAATTAAATCATACACAATTAATCACAAATTCTAGCACAAAAGTGTTTTATGCAAAAGTGTCTTATATGAATTCTTCCCTATTTGTCATTTCAAACTAAAGAGCATGAGAAGAATTGTCAATTTAAAGCTCATATCAATTGGCAATTTAGTTTTGGCTTACCAATTATTGAAAATATGGTTGCCAATGATACAAATAAATACCAATTGTTCCTAATGGTTAACTTGGTCATTTTGCATGAATCCAATAATTATGTATAGTGTGTTCATGTCAAAATAATCATTCTAAATATGCAAGAACACAACTCACATAATCAAATATGCATATAGATTAATTAAACATAAGCATACTATCATAAAGTATTAATCCATATTCATATTCACAAAGTTATACCATATGGAAGATTCATAAAATCAAAGTATTCAAGCAAACACATTTTCTTCCATGGTTTTAAGCACAAACATCCTAAGCTCATTTTTCAATTCAAGTCTTTAACCAATTATGAGTAAGGAAAGATTCAAATAATAAATGCATGGATATTAATCAAGGTGCATTTGTTCAAGTTTGCATTTATCTTTGAATGTTGGTGTTGTCATTAAAGCCCAAGTTCTTTAATAATTTGGCCATAAGAAAAATTTAAGTACATGGATGATAAAGTTTCATGCATTTAACATTTAGGATCCATTTACCATAACAAATTATAGGCCAATGACCATTACCAATTGTTGAGTTTACATTTGAAATCAATCCACTAGATGTATAATTATCATGAAACTTAGAGTGGAGTAGTTGAGTCAAGCTAATACACATAATCCTATAAGCATGCTTGATTAAGATGAACAAAAGATATGAAAAACACTCATTATGCACAAGTTCATCAAATTCTCAAATATATCCATAAATCATTGAAATAAATCTCAAAATTATATTTAAGCATTCATTGAAAGTATGTTTCAAGATTATTTCAAGAGATATGCAAATCATGAATGTTTTCAACTAGAAAAATGATTTTGCACTTGTGAGCTCAAGAAAAATGATAATGATTGTTGAAAGTGATACCATTTGTTGGAAATGATATTAATTGATGGAGTTGAGACATGATATCAATGAAAAATGATTTTTCATAGTTTAAAGATCATCAAAGGAAGTTAAAACAATGAATTTTAAGCTTATACAAAAGATAGTGTGAAACTAACAAAAGATCCTCCCAATTTTCAGTTTAAACATGCAGGAGAGCCTTTTCTGGCCTGGGGGGATCGATCCCTTTAGGAGGGGGATCGATCCCTCATAGTTTCCTACAGATTCTGCAGTAGTTTTGACAAAAAATTTAACTTGTGAGGTACCAAAACTCCGTTTTTGAGTAATTTAAGTCCAAGTAAGGTTTAAACATTTGTAAAACATGATTTTGGACTTGTATGAATGAAAAACATGAATGAAAAACCATTTAACAATAGATTTTGCAATTTTGGAAGAATTTACACAATAAAATGCATTTTTGGCCTCAAAGGATGTCATTTTGAGAGTTAAGCACATTTTGACAAAACCAAAGCATTGGATACTACAAATATGTCAAAACAAACTTGTTCAGATAGGTTTTAAGCACATATATCATTAAAAAATACATCTTGTGAACAACATGCCATGATTTCCAACATGCATATTCTTCATTAAGGCTCATGACATGGCATTTTGCATATATGACATATTTGACAGCTTTTAAGCAACTAAATATATTATCTAAACATATCAAACTTGCTCAAACTACAAAATTTCAATAATCTTTTCAAAATCATCAAACATGCTTTTCATTCAATGTATCAAGAACTATTCATCAAGCACTCAAAAATCATTTATCATGCCTTTTATTCAATCATTCAACTCACAAAGCATCAAGAATCATCAACCAACTTTCTCATCAAAGCACAAATAATCAAATAATAGTTTTAAGGAGTAAATCATTAAGCTTACAAAACTCTTTTGTTTGAGTATGCTTTGCCTTGAATTGTTGAATCCACTTTGACCCATTCTTTGAAGAATTGTTGTGATCTTGCCAAGGATGAATTCCCAAGCTCTTTCTCTTTCTCGTTGGCACAAACAAGCTCCATGAGGATGTGTTGAGCATTTAAACTCCATTGTTCCATTGTATTCCCATGCTCTAACACTCCTATAACAAACAAATTCAAGCATGCTTTGGTACCCAAATTTTCTTGGGTCCATGAGAGTTACTGCAAACAATCTTTGATCCTTTAGGGATCCATTTTAAGCACAATTCAACATTATTTACAGCATGCTTTGGCACCCACATTTTTCTAACCACTCTTCCTCTAAATGTGGTTTTTCTATATGTGCATGCTTGTGAAGAGTATCCTATTCTATTGCAAAGTGAGCATGTGAGAGATAAATCATGCATAGAATTTTTGCTTACTAAGAAATTCCTAAGATGAGTTTCTTTTTGTTTTTCATTATAGCCTAACCCATCTTTGTCAAAGAAAGCTCTTTGGGTCTCTAACATATGATCTAACTTTTGTTGACCCATGTAGAATCTAGAAAATGAATTATGCAAATTTAAGTTCTTTTTATTTACTTCATCAATTTCTAGATTTGCTTCTTCTAATTTCTTTTCAAAATCAAGCTTGGCATTCAATAACTCTTCATTTTCCATTTCTAGTTTTGTAATTATTTTCTTGTATTTTGAATTCATGCATTCAAATTCATTAGCTAGCTCATCAAAAGCATTTTGTAAATCATCATAAGAATGGTCATTGCATTCACTAGAGCTAGGTTTCTCCTTTTCATCCTCAATAGTCAAAGAGCTAGGATTTGCCAATTTATCTTTAATGTCTTCTAATTTCTTTTCTAGCTCTAATTTCACCTTGGTGAGTTCATCATTCTTTGAGCCTAGATCTTTTATTTTCTCCTTCAACTCAACATTAGTATTCATCAAAATTTCATTCTCTTTTCTAAATTTATTTAACTTTTTGTTGTATTTTGCATGCATTGATTTATATTCATCACTTAGCTCATTAAATGTATCTTGAAGCTCATCAAATGAATATTCTTCTAAAGTTTGTGAGCTAGTCTCAAAATTATCATCTAGAGCCATTTATGATCGTTTTGCTCGATAGAGGTTAGTCTAAATCAATCTCGAGCCCAAGCTCTGATACCAATTGTTGGCTCTATAGGCTATACCGAGAGGGGGTGAATCGGTTTTTCACTAACCTTAGGTTCGTTTTTCGGTTTCTCTAAGGTCTCTAGCCTATATTGATATTTTCTAAGTTCTCTAGGCTACTCAATTATGCAATATAAATTCAAAGCAATAAACACAAATATAATTGCAAATAAGTAAAGAGAGTAAGGATAGAGAAATGTACGCAAGCGATTTATAGAGGTTCGGCAACCTTGCCTACGTCCTCTACCTTGAGACGCTCCCAAGGATTTTCCCCAAATTCACTAACTTGAATTTGTGTTACACTCCCTCTTTTCGGTTTCTCTAAGGTCTCTAGCCTATATTGATATTTTCTAAGTTCTCTAGGCTACTCAATTATGCAATATAAATTCAAAGCAATAAACACAAATATAATTGCAAATAAGTAAAGAGAGTAAGGATAGAGAAATGTACGCAAGCGATTTATAGAGATTCGGCAACCTTGCCTACGTCCTCTACCTTGAGACGCTCCCAAGGATTTTCCCCAAATTCACTAACTTGAATTTGTGTTACACTCCCTCTTTTCAAGGATCAAGAGAAACCTCTCTCTTTTTCTAGGCTCAAGAGTAACCTCCCTCTTTTTCTTAGGCTAAAGAGTAACCTCCCTCTTTTTCTCAGGCTAAAGAGAACCCTCCCTCTTTTTCTTAGGCTAAAGAGAAACCTCCCCTTTTATAAGGAATGAATTGGTTTACAAGAGAAGTAATCAAAGAAGGCCTCTAGATAGGCAAGTGATTACAAAGATTAAGCACAAATAAAAGCCTATACAAGATTTGTGCTAAGCAATACAAGAAATAGATGAATGATGGAAGATGAAGACTTTGTAGCTCTTGATTTGTTGTTGAGGCTTGAGGATTTGAGGAAAATGAGTATTGGAGTTGATTGAGTAGTTCCTCTTGCTTCCTTTAGCTTCTAAGCCTTTATTTATAGTCCCTTGGATGTATTCTAGCCGTTGGGTGGAGCCAATTCTCGAATATTACCATTGTCTCACAAAAACTAGCCGTTATAGGCTATTTTCGGGTAAAGGGATCGACCCTTTCCATAGGGGATCGATCCCTTTTGTCCAGAATCTTGATTCTGGGCTTCAGGGACCTTGGGAAGACTTTCTGCCAAAAAGGGATCGATCCTGCTACAGTGGGGATCGATCCTTTTCTTCCAGAGGGCATTTTTCCTGCACTTTTGGGTTAGAAATGACATGACCTTTGATCCTAATTCAACCCAAAACATTTATAAGCTTTAAGGGAGTTTTTCTTGACTTTCTCAGATAAAAACATGGTCTAAACATTCATCAAGTGACTTTCTAAAATATTCAAAACATTTATAAAGAATTAAGACCAATAGGGATGTATCATTAAATCATGGTCTTAATGTTTGATATGATCACTTGAAAATGGATTGAGAAAATCATGTGTGATAAGGCAAATTTACAATATGAATTAAATCATTAAAGCTTACTTAAGTTTTTGTCATTTCAAAATATATATTGCAATTTAAAGCTAACACCAGGGATTTACCACCCTAGGATGTGGGCAATCACATAGCTTGGGTGTGCTCGAATGTCTGTTAATTGGGGGTTTACCACTTTAGGATGTAGGCGATCACCCACTCAGAGTCACTCAATGTATTGTGGTCTTGAGTTCGATACACACAGGACACATCTAAGGGTGTTAAATGTCATGGGAGGCACTCCAGGCACCTTGGAACAAAACTGTGTGGGTTGGTGATCACCCAAAGCGGACAACATGTTGAGTGACTCTGAGTGGGTGATCGCCTACATCCTAGAGTGGTAAACCCTCGGCTAACAGAGATCTGGGCACGCCTAGGCTATGTGATCGCCCATGTCTTGGGGTGGTAAATCCCTAGCTAACGTAGATCTAGGCACTCCCAAGTCATCACAACATCCCCTTACTCACCATCTCATATAGTTCATCGTTACACGTGGTAACCGCTGCTGCAAGGTCGAATGAAGAAAAGTTCTAGAAGTCTAGCTATTAAGTCATCAAGTCTATAGTAAGAGTTATGTTTTTATATTCAGACAAGTGCATGCACAACAAATATATTTATAGTCTAGGACATAAATCGTACAGTGTAAGGTTGAAGAATGTCACCGCATATTCACTTGATTCCTAAAAGAAAACCAAATAGTTCAGTAAGTCTTCAAAACCAAATAAAGTAATATAAATGCACATTTTATTTTCAGAGTCTGGGAGTACCTAAATCTACGTTAACCAAGGATTTACTACCTAAAAAAAATCAAAATATAAGTTTTGGGAACCAAGTTTCATTTCAAAATGTATTATTTGAAAAATAAATATTTTATTCAGTATATTTAGATAAATTCAAATAATTAGAAATATTATTTCAACTGACATTCGAAAACAGTAAATACAATATTTTATAAACCGGAATGCATACGATGGCATAGGATTTAAAATAATCAAGTATAATCATTATTGCAAATATTAATAAGTTAAAGATTATGCATATTTCAAAAACTGACGTGTATATAAAAATATGTTTTATGCATAAATCAAACAGCAAAATATATGATTTTATTCATCTTAAATTCATACCTCATCGTATAAGATCAGTCTCAGATTTTTTTGTTACATTTCATGAACTATCAAATCGACATACAAGAATCAGTCACAAACTTTCAAATATTAATTCGTTCCACTATATACTTTCCAATATCAAATTTGATATGAGTCAATTATCTCCAAATATTTTCAACAGTTTAGTCTCATACTCTTTAAAGTGTATCTCTCATTACTATGTATCCATTCTAGTACCTTCAAAATATATCCTTAAGATTAATACTAAATTTATCATTAAAATAATTTACCTAAAAATCGTAACATTTTCCCTTGGAACCATTTATAAAAGTTTCAGTAGCATAACGATTTTATAATCAGAATCTTGGGCAAGTTCAATTATTACAAATCCATAAATCCACCAACAGTAAGCATTTCTTAGATCCATTAATCAAGTCATAATCATTCAAAATAATCATCCTTAAAACCCAACAATTACTAAATTTTCTTCCGTTTATGAAACCCATCACTAACTGAAATATTAAGCCTATATTCTAGGTATTGAAATAAAACTAATAAACACTTATAGAAAATTTGGATAGGATAATCTCTATAGCGAGTTAGGAAGTTGGGTGAGTTTGGTAGGATGTTTTACAACACCTTACTTGTCTCAGTTCACTAACTCTTTATCTATAGAGAATCTTGAGTGAATGAACAGACAAGGAATTCATGCATATTAAATCAGAGCCAAACCGTTCAATAATTCTAAATTCATATCAATCAATGTCAAAACCAATATTGGATTCATAATCATATTCAATATTCACACCGTTCTAAATTTTTCAAGGTTCAAATATAAAAAATTCAAAAGTCATATAAGTCTAAATCAAACAAAATCATTTCAGAATTTAAAGTTCAGAGGTTAAAGTTTCAGAAATCAAATCATGATGGAAAATACGATATCCTTATATCTCCTATATATGTCTCTTACCTCTTAATTTATCGGTATTCACTTCATCAACACCAATAGCACCCTTCGATCTTGAGTCTGCAAATTCATTATCCAAACACAATAAATACACTATAATTTAATCAAAAGAATATTTAAATATTTAATTTCTAATACATTGTCTATTGTAGCTCTAAGTGTAGTATAAATTCTACAGATGCTAAGTTACAACTTTTGCAACACAACTTCACGATTTCGACCACACCTACAGTCTCAAAATAATTCGTATATTATTTTAAGACCTAAATTACATTGAAATGAGCAAGATTTCCACCTCCCCTTATCATGGCCAAATGCACTTTTCTTCCTTACACTTGGTATTTCTTCAAATTTAACTACATTACTTGTTTCAATTTTATTCCATTAAATTTCTACTACATTTCCATATGAATTTCACATTAAATGGCATCAAATTCGTGGTCCTCTAGCTTTGGCCGAATGGGTTCCTTCTTCCCATACTTAGTGTTTCTTCCATTTTAGTTAATTAATCTTGTTTTCATATGTTTCATGATCTCTACATGATTTCCCACATCAAATTTTCATAAAAATTTATCATGTTCATGAAGAATGAATAGTAATCAAAACCTTAAGAGAGAATTTCATGGTTTTGATTTAATCCAAGCCTAGATACAAGCTTAAACACCTTAAATACATAATTAAAAACCACTAAATCATGAAAATTTCAAGAATTCACTCACCTTCATCTTGACCAGTTCTAGTGGGAGACGTTTCATCTTGATTTTGGCCACTTTAGGGCTTAATTTTGGTGTCAAAAGATAGAGCACTGAATTCTGGATAGGTTGGTGAAGATAGTTTTCGGTTTCGGAATGATTTTGTTAAGGTTTCACATGCTTTCTCTCTCTTCAAGCTTACAAAAATGGTGGCTGATGAGAAAGAGTGAAGTCTGGTCAAAATTGGGGAGGAAGATGGCAGAAAATCCTGGTCTTGATGGCAAAATTACCATTTTGCCCTTAATTATGAAATTTTGGATTATTTTGCCCTTATAGTTTGAATTTGTTGAAAACTATCAACCTAATCTCTAAAATATTTCTTTTAGTCACCAAATACATCTATTTGACATGTTCTTATGGTTGGATGAGCTTTCATTGGGATTTGATTAGTCATTTGTACGAAATTACGAAAATACCTCTAATCGTAAAATCGCGTAATTTTCTGCTTTTGCACTTGATTTCTTCTATCAGTCCATATGGTCTAAAACCTTGTTACATGAAAAATTATTCACCACTGATAATTGATCAAAAGTCATCTCGGTTTCATCATAACTTACGAAAATTCTTCTAGTCTATATCCCTAATTGTCATTTTTGAAATTGTTTCACACCTTTCAAAATATACTCAAACGAGGTGATTTTGAGATACAAATTCTCGCTATATTCATATTTCACCTCAAATATCATCATTCTAGGGTCTCACTTTGATCAGATAGAAAAAGTCTTGGCGGGACCCACACCGAGTACTTCCTCTCGAACCTTATCAAACAAACCATTCATTTAAATATTTTAACTATAAATTTTCTCTTTTAGATTCCTACACTTAGTAACTTATATCAAATATGAGGAAAATAGGGCTCTCACAAGCATTTTGGTCCTGTTCTTCATCAATCAACTATACCTTCTTTGGACACTGATGGAACTTGTATGTTTTCTGGATTGTTGTATGGTCAAGTGCGGAGAAAGGGCTGTTAAGAGGTTTTGATTTAGTGGAGTATTTCCTTTCTTGACGATGCCACTTGGGAATTATTCTCCGAGGTGCAGTGCAATTATTTAGATTTCCATCCTTGAGGATAAGGATATTTCGAAGCAGGGAGTATAGTTACTAGACTGATTTACTTGTGTTGTTTTAGCTGTTGTTCTGTCGTATTGTTCTATTGCATACTAAATAAGCTTAGTGTTGTTAATGATAGTTTGAATGTTAATTGATACGTTAATAGCTATGCCATGTGTGGGCAATGTATTGGCTTGTATGGTACATATAAATAGTATCTTTGTAAGAGGAAATTTCAAGAATATATAGAATTCAAAATTCATTTCTCTTTACTTTGCTCAACACTCTTTTCTTCTCTACTCTTTTCAAGTTCTTCTCTACTACTCTTACATTTTCCTTGACTGATAACAAAATAAAAGCAAGTTTGGAAATTTACCTGAAAGAGAACCTTGGTTTTGTTTTTACACTAGTATGAAATTTAGCTGAAAGAGACAACTTCACAAACTGATAGCATTTGAGGTGTTAACAGCATTGAGAAGTCACATTTTTTCGAAAGACACGAGGCATTTAAATAACCCTGCTTGTGGAGTTTTTTGACTCCATTGATAATGGATGATACAATAACCTTTATATTAAATAAATAATATCTTTCTTTTTTATTCTTATATTTAAGAGTGGATTATATGTTGGAGGAATTTTGAAAAACTACCTTTTCAAGTGGATTTTCAATGAGGAATTTGAGCATCTTAAAATTCCCTCCCCAAATTCTTCCTAAATTTTAAAATTCTTCAAATTTTCTTGGCAAATAAGGAAATTGGATTTTGAACTTTTAAATATCCTTATTGAAATGAAATCTCTCATTCAAACATACTTTAAACGAACTTAACATGTGAGCATATCTATATGACATGTGATCCACTAATTATAATATTCACATGTACTTTGATTACTTTTAGAAAATAGTTTTTCATGCCTATAGGATGAAACTCTAAATTAAAAGCATGTTTTTTCTCTGTTGAGTCAGTCCTCACTAGGATGTAAATAGATACTTTATAAACGTGTATCCTGTACTACCCGACTAGATTAAGTAGGATTAGGGTATTTAATAATCGGGTTTGGGTAGGATTCGAGTAGTGATTTTACTACCCTCATAAGTTCGAGTAGGATATTAGTAGTGATCTTAGGGTACCTATTACTCCAATTAGATTATAAATAATATTTTTAAAATATTATTATATATTTTTATTTATAAATTATTTATTCTTAATAGAATATTTAATTAAATTAATTCATTGAGTATTTTAATTATGATTTTCAACATTAATTTATTTTTATATTAATTTAATTTTTTTCTAATAATATGCATTAAAATTGATTTTAATTTTAAATTTAAAAATCAAACTTTGACTTAATAAATGAGTATTTAATCAGGTTCGATAGTTAACGGGTATTTCATATATTAAATGGTAGGGTTCGGGTAGTGAAAATCAAAATATTCAAGTTGTTAATCAAGTTCGGATAATCTAAGATATAATTGGATTCGACTTCGAGTACCTCAAAATTAGTGGTACTTGTCTCGTTGACATCCCTAGTTCCACGGTTTTAATCATATCAAGAGCTAAACCAATTTCTGTGTCTTTGTGTCATGACATTACACGACACGAGTTAAGGCATGACATGAATGATCGAAACATGAATACGATACGAATTATAAAATATGTTTGAATCATGAACATGAACACAACCTATATTTTTTTACATGTAACACGTGACATAACATGACTAGCACGTTATAATTATCCATGTCACATGACATGACACGACACTGTTAATACAAAATTGACACGACACGACACGATACAATTTAAACAAAATAATATAATATTGACACGACACAAATAGATACGACATGGATGACATGATTAAAAATAAAATATAATAAAAATGATAAAAAAACCATCATATTTACATTTATTCACATCTATATTAATTAACATTCAAATATTAGTAACAAACATAATAAAATAATAATATCTTGAATCCATACAATCCATATATATTGAAAATTGCAAAAACATAAAAACAAAACATAAATAGTTAACATTAAGTCAACAAACATAAATATTTCAACAAAACATTCAAACATTAAGTCATTAACAATACAATAAACAACAATTCAAGGAGTTAACACAACTCAATAGGATTTAGTAACTTGAAAAGAACTAGAACATTTCAGTGATATCGAATCTTCTTTACTAAGATCCAAGTTGATGACACCATCTATCATCTCCTTAAAGTTCCCATCAACATCATCACATGACCAATCTTTGTAATAAACAATTGCCTCCACAATATTTGGCTGAAGTGAGCTATGATATTGATTAGGGACTTTACCACCAACATTGAAAGCAGATTCAGACACTAATATGGAAAGAGGAATACTAATTTAATTTCAAAATTTTATTATTTTAATCATATTTAACTAATTTATTTTCATAATGAAATTCATTAATTTTATTGCAATATTAGTTAAAACATTTGTTTGTTTTAATAAATTAATTTTCATAACATATTATATAAATACATTTCAATTGTTCATTTGGTAAAACAATTAAATATTTTTGCTTTTGGCCAAGGTTCAATTCCCACTAAAAGCACATATGGTTACCATGTCTCCGTGTATTTGTGTAACACAGTTTTCTTTAAATGTGTTTATCATCTCATGTACATGTTAATTGTGTATTCATGTAACATGATTTTCTTAAACTTGTTTCCGTATTTTACATGTGTTTAGCTGTGTCAGACATGGTTAAACATAAAAAGTTTCGTGTCTAATTTCGTATTGCTACGAATAAATACGAAACACGAATCTTTAGACACGTACAAGGTTTTTGGTATTTTATTCATGTTGTGTCACTCGTGTCGTGTTATCCATATCTTGTCTAGATTTGCTAGTCTAGTAGGAGCGTTGCTGGTAACAAAGAAAATTGAGCAGAACCAACAACCGAAGGAAGAAGAGAGGACAAGGGAGACGAAGGCGAAGAATTGCAAAAAAGCATTGAATCAATTTCGGAGATGTTCAGCAGAGAGGCGAGAGTTTACAAATGTAAATCTTTTTTTTTGTTTTGCACGGATAGAGGAATTGATTCGGGATTTACATTCAATGGAAAGAAATTAGTATATAAACAGTTAAATATAAATTAATTAAAATGTATAAAAAATTTATTTATAAATAAAAAAGGTAATAAAATTGTTCTCTACTAGTTTTTATAGTTTGAGAGTGTCTCAACATTTTTTTATTGTCAATA
The DNA here is from genome assembly GCA_031772115.1 of Heritiera littoralis. Taxonomy (NCBI): domain Eukaryota; kingdom Viridiplantae; phylum Streptophyta; class Magnoliopsida; order Malvales; family Malvaceae; genus Heritiera; species Heritiera littoralis. The sequence goes on along the minus strand of JAPDPK010000061.1, from coordinate 3,347,871 downwards.
TTATAAAATATATCTTTCTCTATATATGTAATCAAATAATTATTCATCCTGCAACCTAAAAAAAAAAATTATTCATCCAAAAATCTCTTATTCAGTTTCACAAATGACACTTCGTAATTTTCATAGCAAAAAAAGTTCTTCCAATTGATATAGCAGAAATTAGTAATATCAAAGCCAATTTCACAAACAAATACACCAAAGGATGCACTATATAAATATATATATATATATATATATATATATATATATATATATATATATATTGTCTCAACAAGTTTTATGGAAAGGTCATTAAAATTTTTAAACATGTAAACTTATCATGAGATTTTAAATCAATAATGTAAATTTCAAGTTGATTATAAAAAACAAGTAGTTCCATATCAAAAAACTCAACCGGATTATAAAAAACAAGTAGTTCATCCATGAATGAAACAGGCAATCCAACCTCAGATCATATGACCTAAAATACTAAGGCGAATGGGTGGCAGGTCATGATCGTTGGGGCAATTTCGATGCAAAATAAGAGAATTGCTGAAGCTGTATATAAATTAACAAAAACTATATACAAATTTTATAAAACTAAGAAAAAAATTAAAAATTAACAAAAAAATTAACAAAACATGGCACAAGATCAATTGATTATAGTATTCACATATACATTTCCATTTGCAACTTCCTCAAGCATCAACTTGAATCCAAATTACTCATAATTAGATTTGATAATTTTAGATATGATATGATAACGATACGAAAAAAATATAAAAGTGAAATAAATTAAAATTTGATAAAAATTTTATATGAATTTGATAAAAACTCAAATATATATTTTTGTATTTATTGTAATGATAATATATTTTAAATTTTGTATTTTACGCAATACGAGCATAAAAAATATGCACGAATTTTCAAATTTACAAATGAGCATAGAAAATATTTAATATTGAAAATTTAAAATTCAAGGCTATGATCGTTGCTGCATTGGGCTCGCTTTTCAAACCATGGGCCCAAACAAGGCTCAACTTTAAGTTGTGTCCTGCATCCGTTTAGTAAAAGTAAAACTCGCAATTGGGCTTTCTGGATTCGAGATTGATCACCGCCCGATTACATTTAACCAAGTTACCAAACGGACCTGATTTAAACCTCCACTTTCATTTACTTTCAAAATAATTCCACAGCGATCCTTGATTGAAGTCTGAAGGCCGGATTCAATTTCTCAACTTCAGAAAAAGAAAAGGAAAATGGCAGCGAAGCAAATGGAGGATATTCAAAGAAAATTATCGATGCTAAATTACCCGAGAGCCAATGCTCCAGCCCAGTCTCTTCTCTTCGCCGGCATGGAACGTTACGCTCTTCTTGAATGGCTCTTTTTCCGGTAATTACAATTTCCAACATTTTTTTTTCTTCGGGGTTTTCTTTGATTTGTTTTTTTTTTGGGTTCAATTCAGGCTATTAGGGGATAAGTCACCGTTTTCGCAGCAAAATTTACAAGGGGATGCTATGGATCGTGATGAAGAAACTTCCAGAATCCAATGTTAGTTCATTATCTCTTGAATTTATCTTTCTTTTTGAGAATTGGGCTTTTATATCTTTTTTGTTTGATTTGGGGAAAATTGTTAAAATTTGCAGATTTGGCTGAGATTGCGAAGTTTTTGGGGATTACTACTACAATTGATACAGAAGCTATTCAAGTAAGCCACACAAGATACTAAGTTACTACTTTTAGAGGCTTTGTTTGATTGCTACTTTTGCATTTTTGAAAGTTGCTAAAAAAGGGATTGCAACACATGTTCAAATGTAATGATTTTATATGAAAGAAAATGAAATCATGCGCTTTCATTCACAAATATTTGGAAATTTTAACTTTTGGTTGTTAAAGATATTACTGTTCATTTACTTTGATGTGAACGCTTTTTTTCCTTTGGCATCTGGAAGCAAAAGTAGCAAGTAAAAACAGAACGGAACTTAAGTGAAAGTAGTGGCATTTTTACTGTAAGAGTGCTGGATTCAGGCATGGTATTAATGGGCACAGTATAATTTGGAATTTTGTGTCTTGTTCAGTGAAGAGAGACAAAAGAAAATAAGTTACTAATGATGTTCAAAAGTTACTTTAGGGAGAGAAATTAAAAGTTATATTGTGGACAGTTAACATTTGAAATCTGTGACTTTTTTCGGTTTGGGTATTTGCTATAGTATATTATGTCTTAAATTATGAATGTGAGATCAACAAAAACCGACAATGCAATTTCTCTCTTTCCCCCTCTAACTATTAGTAAAATATTCTGTAGCTCTGACAAGAGGCTTTGAAATTTTTGAGAAAGTAAGTTCTTCGCTGAATGTCTCGATGGGGCAATGCAAGGAGTCTTGATTATGACTATGATTGGATATATCTTATGTCATTTACAGTTTACTCTTGTTTGTATAGCACATTTGAAACTTTGTATATCCTAGTTTTAGCACAAGCAATAACATGGTGTTTTCTAGGGACGAGGAAGCTATGAAGATCGAACTGAAATGCTTCGTCTTATTGTTGATCTGGTGGAGGCAAGCATCTGTGCAGACAATCCAGAATGGAGGTACAGATGTTATGGTTGGTTCAAATTGCTTTAGTTCACAAAGAATTGTCATTTCCTTATGTTTATTTATTGCTTTTGTTTCAGTTATTACTTTCAATGTTTAGTCTGGTATCATTATTTCTCGTTCCAAAATTTTCTTTACATTCTTTTGCAGTGTTGATGAACAGGTGGCAAAAGACATACAACTAATAGATGCTATTGCGGAGAAACAAGCTCTAATTTTCTCTGAGGAGTGCAAGTTGTTTCCCGCAGATGTGCAGATTCAATCCATATATCCATTGTAAGTGGCCCCCGTTTCGCCTTATTAGTGCCCACATACCTTACCTGATTCTATTTTTCTTCTTTCTCTTCTATTTGAAATGGTATTTAGTAGAAGTCATACTTCCGTTTTCCTCCTTTTGAACTTTGATTCTTTCTCAACTGATAAACAAAACCTTAGATTAATCATAGTTGATGATTGTAAAATAATTGCTAATATGTTGCATGCCCGTTGCCGATGATCATCCTCAACACAGCCCTTTTCATGGGGCTGGCATTTATCATGATGACAAAATTCTCAGCTATCAAGTCCAAATATTTGTTTGAGCCTGAGAGTGGCTGTTTTTTGCCCATTTCCTGATACTACCAGACTATATTGTTGTCATTGTAGTCAACATTTCCTGGGAATAGCACAGGATAGTGGGGCTTCTCTTAGTACATGTATTAATTGTCCATTTTAACCAAAATATAGAATTGTTTTATGTCATGGACTGTTGGTTAATAGTTCCTGCTAGTCCACTAATGCCGCTAGCCTCCTGCTTTTGCCTCCTCTATCAGACCCTACTTCTACTTCTTCTCCTTCTGTAATGTCATAATTTAAGAAGCTTATACAGTGCTTTTGTTGAACTGTTTAGGCTACGAAGATCATTCTCCCAGTATAGCTCCCATTACGATTAAAAATGATCCGATATTGCAATTTATAACAATTTCAGACTTTTAGTTACAACATGATGTGAGTTTGCTATGAGCAGATGTAGTGACATTGTCTTCCTTTAATCAAGTTTGTTTGCAGACCTGATGTTTCTGAGCTGGAGTCAAAGCTTTCAGAACAGTCCAAGATACTCTCAAATTTTCAGCAAAAAGTTGATGACTTGGCATCAAAGGTTTTATCCTAGCTCCATTGCTCTTGGTTCAACATGTCTTTAGAGTTCCATGTTTGTGTCTGTTAAACTTTATGCATTCAATTCCTGGAAATGCAGTGCTGTTTGGTCAACTTCATGTTATATTTTCTTTGAGGACATCTTTTCGTTGTATGTGGTGTTTTTATTGGGAAAAAAAGCAGTGCAACCTTTGATTTGCTCTATAGTCTACATAGGATTGGTTTGCCCTTAGGATGAAAATTTAATATTTAGGATTTTTTACCAAGCTTACTGTTTTGGATTTTTAAAAGTTGTGTTAATTGTGCTTCTAGTATGTAATCGATCTCCCATTACATGGAGCATGGACGTTGGTTATTCTGTTACTAGACTGTCAATACTTGCTCTTGTATTTTAAATTCCACCCCCCTCCCCCACTTAGAAAATACTCTGCAATTTCTGAGGCTACACTGTTTTCTAAATTTTGTGTTTTTCTGGCTGTGAATTGGCCAAAATTTTGATTTCCTGCTGTATGTTTGTTGACAAAATTCTTTTTTTTTGTGCGTTTTTTGCATGCTCATGTGTCTGTTACTAATTACTTGTGTTTTGTTTCTTTATCTAATTTCAACTCTTCCCCACCCCACCTTTTGTAGCATGCTTACAATCCTGACGAGGAGTATACAGAAGTGGAATCTAAATTGCGGGCACATTTGGAATCTTTTCTTGAAACTGCAAGATCATTCAATATGATTTATACCAAGGTCTGGCTCACTGTTGCTTTCAGCTGATATGTTTATTGTCAGTTACTGGTATGAATGCCATCAGTTATCTTCTATATATGAGCTTGAAAGATCTTGATATGACGCTACATGCTCTTCTTCTTCATCCTTGGGCAGTGTATAGTGGCATAACATAAAAGATGTGGCTACCCCATTTAGGTGGGATTATGGCTTACTCTGTTGATTTTATTTAATAGCATTCCTTGTTTTGATTACTGGCATCCTTATAAACAAGGTTGTTGAGGGAAAAGCTTTTGGTTTAATTTCCCATATAAATGGTCTGAAGTTTTAGTTTTGATTTCAATGACGTTTAACAGTTGCATAAAACCTTATTCTAGCATGTATTCATTTATCTGGTCTCAGTGATGTGCTTTGCACTTAATATATTCATTGACTTCTCATGCCCTAAAATTTCTGTAGAACTAGTCATATTTTTCTCTGTGGCACATTTTTTGAATGGTCTTAATTTTAAAAGTTTTCTTGTAGGAAATTCGTCCTTGGACACACATGATGGAGGTACCACAACTTCATGGGTTTGGGCCTGCTGCCAATCGCTTATTGGAGGCTTACAAGATGCTTTTAAAGGTATCTCAATGTTGATTCGATCTTTCTCCAAAATTGTGATGTAGGAAGATGATATATATATATATATATATATTATATATATATATATATATATATATATCTTGCAGTGTTTCGATTCTTTCATAGGCTTAACTATATAGATGATTCCTATGCTTGTTTTTGATTTTACATCTGCCTTCTTTCCCTGTTCTCTTCTTTCTTTATAGATGATTGCCCATTTTGTTGAGGAAGAGAGATTTGATAGTGTTATCATCTGCTTTCATGAGAATGCATATACGTGCATGCCCATGTGTTTGTACACATGAAAGAGCAGGGTCATCTTATGTGGACTATGTGCTGAAATGAGTACTTTTACCCAAGGTGTTCCAGCAAACACCTCTCGTCCCTCTCACATTATTCTGAATTGTTAAAAGCAACGAATCTCTTAATATCATGCTTTGAATAAATTAGCATTCAGGTTTGGATTTTAAATTTTCAATTAAAAGCTGTCATAAATTCATCATATTCTAGAAAAGTGACATTGATAGCTTTGGGGAAATTAATTCTTTTGAGGAAGCTTGGATGAATGATTGATAACAATAGGAAGCTTAGGTAGGTGAAATCTAAGTGAGGTAGCTTGGACAACTTGTGGTTTATATGCTTTCTGTTTTCCTCTCTTTGATAATTAGCCCCCTTATAAGTCCTAAAGATTGTCCTGAAAAGAATCTTTAATACACATAAAATGGCTGGAATACATGCACATTTACGTGTCATGCTAGAATCATCTGAATTTATCGACAAGGGAAAATATCATAATATGATGTACGCAAATAATTAGAGTATGCATACATAATACTGGGAGGGGAAGAGCAGGATGGGAACAGATGCTAATATAAACTAAGTTGACACATGATGCATCCAGCATCACTTCATATATATTCTTTGGACTTTCAGTCCAATAATATTTTATTATTTTCATGTTTGTTTGTCATTTTAATATCATATTTGCTGGGGTTGTTAATAAACTCAAAATTCATTTGCTTCTATGGCAGTTCCTGGGCAACTTGAGGAATCTGAGAGACTCACATGCCGCCCTTGCAGTTGGATCCTCTGAAACAGTTGCAGGTGAACCCTCTCCTGTTTCAAGAATTATTTCTGAGTGTGAGTCTGCAGTGACTTTCTTAAATCGTGATCTTGGAATTCTCTCGGCTTCTATTGCTCGTGAGAAAGGTGAGCAAGTAAATATATGATGATTGTAGCCAGACAGCAAGAAGAATTGACACGGTATCTGTCCATGTTGAAGAGTGTGTATGTTCCATTAAAAGAAATGCACCATTGTTTTTTGTTCAAGATATGAAGTGGATTCCGTTTTGAATTAAAACCTGGCCTGATATGGTTCAAGTTTTCTGGATCTATAACATCGTGGTCGGAAAAGGATGGCTCCTAATTGATTTGAGTTGATGTAGATGTAGTAGGAACTGGTGATTGGTAAGAGCTATTTGCAATTGTGAATCTGCATTGACATTCTTATACTGTGACAGTGGATTCTTTTTGGCTCAATGGTTTGTAAGCAAGGTTATTGACATCTACAATTTGAGTTACTGTAATTTTTACGGTCTGATTGCTTGAACCAATGCGCAGTTGCCCGGTTACAATGTAAATTTGTACTTGATAGAAAATGCTTATGTTTTTACCTTCGAGTTTTCACACTCCATTATTTACGCTTCTACAGCATCTCCCTGTGTCTTCTTGCTGCCTATATTGGTTGGGGAGGATAGTGTCATTTAAACCTAATAATCCGTGTACTTTGTGATGTATTTAATTCATATCAAATTATGTAAAACGTAACCCAATAGTTGTGACGCAGATGCCAACTTAGGTTGAGTTTGTGAGAAGAGTTTTCGGATTCGACTTTCACTAAACACATCTTTGAAGAGGGATGAAGAGTTTTAATTGTGATTAAATTTCGAACAGAATTAGTTTCAAATCGTTAAAACGGATAAAAATATTTGGGATTTACACAAAAAAAAATTATGTAAAACGCAAAAGTTATTGTGCGAAAATTAATTTATTTCATATCAAATTATGTAAAACGTGAAAATTATTGTGCGCAAGTAAAAATTATTGTGCACAATTTGCGTGGATGTGTTAAATATTAAATTTTTTTAATTCTTGTTGAAAATTTAATCCATATTAGTTGTGTTTTTTAATATTTTCGTATTGTGCTATCCTGTTGATGTTGATATCGATTCACAAAAATGAGATAGAAGGAAATTACTCGAGAAAACTAAACTGACAAGTGACAACCATGCTTCCTTTCAACCTTTGTTTTATTGTAATTTACCCTGCCTTTCCAGGAAATGTGGAGATAAAACTGGATAAATAAAGAAAGCAAAATAATCTAGTCTTCTTTTATTCTAAATTTTCTTCTAAATTTCCAAAGCCGGCCCTCTGAATCCTCTTTGGCAAGGTATTCTTTCCCAGGATAGTCTTCGTTGGGCCTACTTAATATTCTTTCAAATATCTTGTAAATATGGATTTTTTGATCCGCTTAAATCGTGTTTAACATATATACTTCGTTTTAATTAATTAATTAATTAATTTGCCAGAAAGAAAATTTATTTCAAAACAGCTTTTTGTTATTAAATTTAAATGGCTCGGTATTAATTACCATTTAGATTAGAGGTTAATTATGAGGTTTGATTTTGTCAACCGGCATGATTTTTCAAATTCTTATCAGCTTTGATCTTCCTATAATTGCACATGAATTCAAAGGTATGAAAACAAACACATCAAATTTTTATGTTCACATTGCATTTGACACTCTGAAAATTCATAAAAATAAATGGTAATTAATCGCGAAATATTTTAAAATTTATCTCCAATTTATTGTTTTATTATCAAAATTTGATATCCAATCAAAAGGTCTCTTTAATAGCATCAATTTTATTTCTGGTTATTATCTCTTATTTTTGCAAAGAATGTCACAGTATGAGAAAAAGAAGAAGAGATTACAGGAGTTAAATTTTGAAATTCATACCTATTGAAAGCACATTTAAAGGAACTGTAAGAATCAACTAATTTAAACTTTGAATTTTTTATAATAAAAACTTTGAGCATAGTAAATCAGTACTTATCAAAGTAATTTTAGTCTCAATAACCTAAAAATGACGTCAATATTTGATTTTTTTTGTGTAAATCACATGTATCCTCATCCGTTTTAAACATTTAAGATTAATTCTGTTCGAGATTTAGTCATAATTAAGACTCTTCACCCCTTCCTAAAGATGTGTTTAGTGAGAGTCAAACCCGAGAGCTCTTTCCACAAACTCAGCTTGCGTTACTAATTGACCCACAACCTATGGGTAGATAATTGTAATTTAAGGTTCATTTACCTAAAACTTCATGCATCAAAAATGGAAATGAAACAATAGTCAGTTATGCGATTAAAAATATTTACAAAATTAAAATGTGATTTTTGACATAATCAACAGAGAATTAATGTGCTATGGCCATTAAAGTAAAGATGGTAAAAAATCATTATTTCATGAAATAAATGAAAGATTTTCCTCTTAAGATTTTATGTTTCAAGAATCACAAAAAGATACAATGAAAAAAGGCAATGCATGTCAAAACGTATCTGGCAGTTTATATTCCGATACTGTGTTCCATAAAGGGAAATTGATCGTCTTTTGCTCAATTAATTCCACATAAATTGTCACTGAAATTTCTGAAATCTTAATTGTTTTGTCTCGATTCATCTCTCCTCTCAACGCTATAAATTCACCACAATTCTAGTCTTTAGTCACCTAAACCACCGATCTTCTCAAGTTTTGCTTCCATCTTCTTCTAATAATGGCAGCCATTGTCAATACTACCTCTCTCTTCTCCCTTGTTTTTGCCCTCGTTGGCCTGTCCACTCTTTGCCTTATTGAAGCTCAGAGGGGTGGTTTCAGCGTTGAATTAATCCACCGTGACTCCATGAAGTCTCCCTTGTACAATCCCTTGGAAACTACCTCTGATCGTGTCACCAATGCCTTGCGTCGCTCCTTCAATCGTGTTCATCACTTCAAACCATCTTCTGTTTCAACAAAGGAAGCAGAGGCTGATATTATTGTCAGTACTGGTGAATACCTGATGAATATATCCATTGGAACCCCAGCTTTTGACATTGTTGCTATAGCTGATACAGGAAGTGATCTTATTTGGACTCAATGCAAGCCTTGCTCCCAGTGTTTCAAGCAAGATGCTCCTCTCTTCGACCCCAGTGATTCATCCACCTACAAAACCGTTTCTTGCAGTGCAAGTCAATGTGAGAATATTGAAGGCAGCTCTTGTTCTAGTAATAACTCTTGTCAGTATTCAGTCTCTTATGGTGATAGATCTTTTTCAAATGGTGACGTTGCTGTTGATACACTCACCTTGCCTTCAACAACCGGTCGCCCCGTAGCTCTTCCCAAAACACTCATCGGATGTGGACACAACAATGATGGAACTTTCAACGAGAAAACCTCTGGTATCGTTGGCCTTGGAGGTGGTGATGTTTCACTTATTTCCCAATTGGGAACCTCCATTGCTGGCAAATTTTCCTATTGCTTGTTACCTATTTCCGAAGCGGGAAAATCAAGCAAAATGAACTTTGGTTCTAATGCAATTGTTTCAGGAGACGAAGTTGTTTCTACTCCATTGATTAAAAAATCTCCGAACACTTTTTACTTCCTCACCCTTGAGGCAGTCAGTGTTGGAAGCAAAAGAATAGAGTTTACAGGTTCTTCTTTCGGATCAGGTGAGGGTAACATCATCATTGATTCAGGCACCACATTGACACTCCTGCCAGAAGATTTTTACTCAGAGTTGGAATCAGCCGTGTCTAGCCAGATTGATGCTACAAGGGTGGATGGACCACAGGGTTTGAGTTTATGCTACGATGCTCAAAATGACTTTGCAGTTCCTAATATTACAGTGCATTTCACTCATGCTGATGTCAATTTGCAGCCTTTGAATACCTTCGTCTTGGTTTCCGACTCAGTTGCTTGCTTTACCTTCAGCTCTAATCAAGATTTTGCAATCTATGGTAACTTGGCGCAGATGAATTTCTTGGTTGGCTATGATACTGAAAAGCAGACTGTCTCGTTTAAGCCCACAGATTGCTCCAAGAATTAGCCTGGCAGTTATTTATCTTCAAATGTTATAATAGGATTTTATGTTATGTTAATACCGATAAGTACTTATTGTTTTGCTTTGCTATCATCATTTCTCTGTTCGGTTTGTTGTTTCTAATGATATTCACTATGTTATTCAGATTCAACGATCTCTTTGCCTCTCCATGTTCTTTATTTATGTAATTTTTAGTTTTCTTCTGGACAAACTATTATTTTGTGATTTAGTACAATTTTTGAATTTGATAAATTTAAACGTCTAAGTTTAAATAAAAAGATACCTACATTTATTATCAAATTCTTTTAATCAAGTTGACTTAGTGTACAATTTTCAAAATGATTCTGAGTTTTTTAAGCACTTTTCATTTTTGAGTGCTTTTCTACATATCAAACTTTTTTTTTATTACAAAAAAAATATTAAATAATTAGGGATAGAAGTGCTTAAATTCAAACTCAAAACTACTAAGTTAAGAGGTTATTGGTAAAAATAAAGTTAAGAATTAACTTTGTTAGTAAGAATAAAGTTTCAATTGGTTGTTTGTATAATTAATCACATTACCTAGTGTTTCTTTTCTAAAAATTACATAATCTGATCTTATATTTCTTTTATAAGAAAGTTTTTGATATAATATTTAAGCATTTAATTCATTAATAACTGCACGTATCTTTTATAGTTCAATTAATAACTATGTCATAAACTCAGTCTAAGCTGTGCTTGTGACTGAACGTACATTTATAATTGCCTGCAATTAGCTGCATGTTAGACGAAGAAGATGCAATTTATAGTTAATTTGATGAAAATGACCTGCCTTTCTTTGTGCTCAATGTATGACTGTAAGAACTTACTTTTGAATTGGTTACAGAACTTAGATTTCATAAATCCAGATAGGAAACAACATTGTACTCAGTAAAATCAACTTAAATAATAAAGTTTCCTAGGGAAATGATTTCATCAATTATGGCTAGAATAATAAGCAAAAGGTATATGAAAATTTGGTAATCCGCATATATATTTTCTCTTTGTGTCATGTTTAATACAAATTATTAATATCATGTCATAATACATGTTAACATGTTAAATAAAAAATATATTTTTTTTAATCTTATTAAATTAATATATAATTTTTGTCAAAATTTTAACTCTTTTTGTTTTCATTTTTTTATATCGTATTATTGTACCCCGTCTAAAGTTTTTAAATGTAAAAATTTAAGCACAGGCATCTTAATTTTTTTCATTACATGTTCATGAGTTACGGTTATAACCTCCTTTCACAATAGGAAATTACTGATAATTTAATTTGTTTATCACATATACCACATGATTGTAGATGTGGCAAAAATTGGCCTGAGCTCGAAAACCCGCCTGAAACCGAATCAAGATTAGCTCGAATTGACCAAAAAAGTTAAAGGCCCGTAATCAAAAAAATCCGTAACCAAAAAAGCCCAAAACCAAAAAAACTCAAACCCGACATAACCGAGCTCGATCCGACCTGAAACTCGAAAACCGAATTTATAACCGGAGAAAACTTGAATTATAATTATATAATTATTATTTAAAAAAAATAAATAATTGATACACATTTTTAATTAAAAAGTTTAAAATTTTAAAAACAATTATTATTTATTATATAAATTCATCAATTATGTATTACCAGTAAAATAAATATTGAATCTTTTAAATTAAATTAAATTAAATTAATTTAAAACACCATAATATATGATATCAAATAATTTTTAATATCATACTTATTGCATTTATAATAATAAATATATTATTAATTTAACATTTGATTTTATTATAAAAATCATTATAAGATTTTATTATTTTTATTTTATGACAAAATTTTAATTTTAATACAATAATAAATCAAATATATAAAAAAATTATATAATTTTAATATTTGTTTGAAACTTTGAATTTGATATTTTGTGCAACACATTAAAAATATTTTTAATAAAATTAAATTTAAACTATATTTTCTTAAAGTTTTAAGTATAGAAAGATATTTAATTTAGATTAAAAAAAACCTAATCTTAAAACTAAAATTCAAGTTTTTAAGATTAGAAAAAGTTAAGTAATTAAATTAAACAAAATAAGTACAATTTTTTTATAAGTTTGGACATCATTGAAAGAGAAAATTATAAATCAAGCTACTGATAAATTTATTTTAGCCTTAAAACAAAAGACATTAATAAATCAAGTTAGTGATAATTAATTATTTATTATATTATAATAATCTTATACATGAATCAACCAATTTGGTATCTTATAATAATGATTTGTATATTATATTATAATAATCTTTTAAGAATAAATTATGTAATCTCTTAGTGTGTAAGTTTTATTTTGATAAAATTAAGTATTTATTAAAAATAATTTATTTATTGTCTATTAAATGTAAAATTAAAGTATGGATAAAAATAATAACTCTAATAGTAAATTAAAGTGTAATTTAATAGTATATTAGAGTAGTATTACTATGTAAGTGGTAATTTTAATAAAATTAGTTTTTATACTTTATTAATATTATTATTAATTATATTTAAATAACTAGCATTATATTAATTAATTTAGTAATATGTACTGTTTAATATTTTAATTAGATATTCGATCAATTGATGTATATCTACTATTATTATGTTAATGTGAATATGAAAAAATTAATATTCAATTGATGTATAACTGTATATGATATGATTATATTAAATGTTATTATTTATAATATAATGTTAATTGGGATATATAACTTATTTAATTTAACGTTCTAAATTTTTAATGAGATATTTGATTTATTGCCTACAAGTATGATTATATTTAATATAATAATGTTATATTATGATTTATGTACAAACCAAAAAACAAAATAAATATAAAATTGAGGTAATTAATTGACCAATTATTCATAATATTAAGTATTTTTTAATGTATAGTATAATTTTATTCAACATTATAATTAAACAATTAGTTAACAAGTTACGCAGTTAGATTTAATTTAATTACTAATTATATTGATATTTAAAAGACAAAATAAATGTAAAAAAAATTCTTAAAAATTTAAAATTTTATTAAAAATATAATATAATTATTAAAAAAGCTAATAAAAGAAAGTAAAAAAAAAATTATTGAACTAAGAATGTCTAAATTCCAATAGCCCAATGTTGACCCAAAAAAAGTTATTGTTAAAAGTATAAAACCATTTATATAAATATTTAAGTGTTTAGTGTGATTTATTTATAATTTGTTAGTTATTTATTTGTATAGCTAATACTTTTGGATTTTCACTTTCTTTTAGTTTTATTTTTATATATATATATATATATATATTTGGCTTACTTAAAAAATAAATTTTTATATAATTATTAATATATAATTATATATTTTATAACAAATGTGAATATCACAAGAAATTAAAAAAATAAATAATAATTGTCAAGTAATAAAAACATTAAAATGAAAAATTTATATTTATATAAATATTTATTTAATTTTAACTTTAATTTAGCATTTCTATTATATTTTTATTTAACTATATAAAATTAAATTAATTATTGCATTCAAAATTATAAAATATTTATAATTTATAAAATTTTAAAATAATTTAACTAAACCCGCTTAGCCCGCTTGATTAAAACCGGACCAAAACCTCAAATAACCGAATCTGAAAATACTGAAACCGAAAAAACTCGAAACCGAAAGTGCCTAAAACCAGAAAAACCCGAGATCGAAAAAACTCGAAACCGAAAAAAACCGAAATTGAAAAAACCCGAACTTGAATATAATCCGGACTGAATCCGCCCGAACCGGTCGGTTTGTCACCTCTACATGATTGCAAACGAACAATTTTTCTCACTTTATATAAGTTAAAACCTATTTGTCATATATGTCCCCCTCAATCTTCAATATCTTTTGCAAACATGGCTGAAAATGATCAAACTTAACTTTTCCGTGCCATTGCAACCATGAATCTCTCGCTATTTTCCCTAAGATCTCTCTTTTATAGAAACTCAAATCATATATATAACGTTGCTCAAAGTTATTTGCTAATGGTTTTTGGTTGTTTACAGTATTTATCAAATGTTGCTCTTGCACGTGCAAGGGCAGCAAGTACAACAACGTTGTCCACTACTTCAGGACTTTTTTCACATTTCTAGGAATTATTATGCATTATTTTTGGATATGAATCATGTTTGTAAAGGAACTTAAAAGAGTTATTGCTAATGGTTTTTGGTTGTTGCAACATTTATCAAAGGTTGCTCTTGAAACCAACAAGTGATTGGAAGAAACGAAAGCAGATTTATTCCTTATATATTTGAATATGGTTCGAATCCTGAAGTTGTTACTGTTGAAGTAGTTTTACTGTTTATCACTCTTGGTCTAAACATAATTAATCTTAAACGATAAAACAAATGAGAATACTTGTGATTAAAAAAATAAATGTTGCTCTTGCTTGTACAAGTGTGGATCTTTTGGTCTTTTTATTGGGTCTTTCCTTGTAACATCCTGTTACCACATTTTGCACGTATTTCTATACAACTTTACTGGTTGGGCTGTCTGCGATGCCAATAACATTCTACCATAATAGTGATAAATAATAATATTTATTTATCAAATACAGAATATGAAATTTCTTTTCATTATTCCTTACATCTAACATCCCCTATTAACCTTTATTTCACTAAGGTAGTACTGTATACATATGTATGAAATGTAAAAGAGCAGAGATTGTACCTGCCATATTTAACATGCCATGCCTCAGTGCTTTAAGCATAGCTATACCCATCTGAGAGCTAATTCTCTCAACTCTGTGTACTTCTTATCTGTGGAGTTAAAACAAAGGGGTGAGCGACTCATACGCTCAGTAAAGGAAACATATGCTGCTTTAAATAAAGCAAAAATATATATCACAACGCATTTATTCTTTTCTTAACAATAACCCAGTAGAAAAGACAGTAGATATATAGTAAACAACTCTCTTAAAACACCATTCAAAACACCGACTAACAGATTACTTAAAATGTAGTAAACACTATCTAGGATTTCAACAAATCCTCACAGTAAATAGAAATTGATAAGTTGAGACTAGGCAACAAATAAATCATGCTATCATCGTTCCCCCTCCCCCTTGCGAGAACGAAATCTGCCGCTTTTGGGATGCACCCGTAGGCCATCGCCCCTCACGGCTATCTCAGATCTATGGCCATAATCTATAGTGGTCCTCGGGTCCACTTGCCAAGTGACCTCGAGACCGCTGATGACTTGGTGGGTCCATCAGCCCTGTGACGCCCTGAGGTGCACTCGTTGGTCCATTAACCGAGCCACCGCCCCAGGTAGGTCACGCAATAGTAACGCATGAACTCAGGGTCTAAAGTCTCAAAAATAACTTTTTTATCTCATGAAAACCTTTAAGGGCTTATCTCACCTACATTATCATTTATTCAAATGATTTAATTCCCGAAAAGGTTTTAGGTTTTCTGTTTACAAAACACTTTGAAAACTTTCCAAAATTCTCAACTTTTAAAACCTGCCCGCCCATGGTCAGCTCGCCCGTTATGGCTTGCCCATGGCAGCTCGCCCATGGCGGAGAACATGTGTTCGCCCGCCCAACTTTGCCCTTTAAATCGACAAGCTTAATTGGCTCGCCCTCAGTGGCTCGCCCGTTAGTCAACTCGCCCAAAAGGTTTCATATTTCTATTTTGAAAATATTTAAACTAATTCATTTTTCGTTTAGGAAATTACACATAAAACCGTTCGCCAGGGTCAGCTCACCCTTCACGGCTCGCCCCTGACTAACTCGACAAGATGGTGAATTAGTATTCACCCGCCACTTAGCTTTTCAAAACAGAAATATGTCTCGTTGGTAGCGGTTCGCCCGCCTTATATTTAAAACAAGGGCTGCCCGCCCAAACACATTAAAAAGGGTTCGCCCGACTATGGCTTTACCCGGATTTCTCTTTAAAACAAGGGCACTCGCCCAGTTCTCATAAAAGAGAGCTTGCCTCTTGGCTCGCCCGATAGCTTTCTATACAAACGGTTCGCCCGCCCTTAAAACTCGAAACGGTGTATAAAAATTATAAAAGGGCTTGGCTCGCCCGCCAATACCAATTTGCCCAACATAAAAATACAAGAGCTCGCCCGCCCTGTATCAGTTCATCCAGAAAACAGCATAGGGGTCGGCTTTTAGCTCGCCCGAATCAAAATAATTATCAAATAACTTCCTCAAACAATGCATGTCAAAAAACAAAACATTTTACTTAATGTTTTCATAAAATTTACTCCACAGGACATGCATCACTTCACACACATCTCCCTTACCTGGTTCAACGAAGCCTTGCTTCGCCCTGCTCTCTGTTCGCCCATAGCCATTCCCAATTATCGGCTGCAAATTATAGATAAATTCAAATTAATATTTTCTTTATATATCACTTGGCGAGATTGAAATAAATCAAATGACTACTCGCCCAATAGAGCCCCAATTAGCTCGCCCAGATGAGCTCGCCGTTCACCAAATGGCTTCCACGTGGGAGATCGCCCGCCATTACTCACCCTAGGTTTGTGAGCTCGCCCAACATTCAACTCACGAGGCCTACATTGGCTTAATTGTGGGAGTTCGCCCGCAATCCTATTCGCCCAATGCCTTATGCTTTTGAGCTCGCCCATTAATTCACTTCACTAAAGTTGGGCGTTCTCGCCCTTTGACACACACTTTACATTGGCGAGTTCCTTATCTTCTACTCGCCTCATTGGCGATTACTAGTTTTCAACATGGGCGATCACTGTAATCGCCATTGTCGTCACTTATTCCATTATTTTCCTTGTTTTCATATTCTCCAAAGATCTAACTAAAAACAAAACTGTATCTATGTTTATTACTTCATAAAACATAGAAATCTATCATTGAGCATCAGGAAAACCTCAGAAATATGAAACTCACCTCAACCAACTTCACTTCCAGAACAGATTGCTTTCTGTCTCATGTTGGCCTTTCTTTTGCTTATTCCTTCAGCTCATCAGGCTAAGAAAGAAAGGTTTGCAAGCTGGTTTATGTATTTAACCAACTTAAGGTTGGACTTTAGTAGATCGAACATGGTAGAGAAATGGAAGAAACAGAGAAATGGCTCTCGTGAAGAAGATGAAATTGGCTAACTCGGTTTTCCTCAATTGTTTCTTCTTATATAACTATGCTCAACCAATCAATAGCTACCGCCTGTCCCTTATCTTGTTTCTTTCATCAATGTTCACGTCTTTCATGCATTTAAGGCATGAAGAAAACTGCAGCTCAAAGTGGCGTGGAAGTCTCCCTTTCACACACCTTTTTCTTCTGCTGCAGACTTTGCTTAATTCCTCAACCAATAGGGTTACTTCCTTTATTGACTTACCTCCTCTCTATTAATTGTCTCCGACCGAACCACTTACAAAGTCAATTTTGGCTGCAATGGTCACACGCTGATTCCATTCCAGTTTATTCAATATATATGGGCGATTACATGTCCTCGCCCATTTGGGCGATCATCCCAGCAACACGCTTGGCGAACTCATTGGCCAATAAGGCCATTAATCATACTCGCCCACTTGCTATCTTTTAACCCACATTTGCAAATTTTTATTTAGCATTTTAATTTCTTCAATTTGTATGGGTGATCAGGAGCCCTCGCAGATTTTGGCGAACTAATATACTCGCCCTCGCCATTATCCATTGGCGATCTGCTCGCCCATTGGCGAACATACTACCTTGCTCGCCCACTAACGAGCTGACCAACATTCTCGCCCCATACATTGTTTCACCGAAATTGCTCCATTCTCATCTCATGATAACGAGCTTTTCAATCAAATGGAAATAAATGTTCATTATTTATTTAATTTTCATTATTAATTTATGAAATCAGACTCTACAGTAGTGTAGAATTAGATTTTACATTCCTGCTTCAGGAGTCCTTAAATGTAGCAAAGGTGGTTGCAGTCTTTGTTACCATGGTCGGTGTTCCCATTACCACAGTACAAAAAACTTGGGCTGCTGATAATTCGATAGGTTTTTCTGCGTAAGTTCGGTTTATCTTCAATGTCTCAACGTGTATAATCTTGGCTTACTTTTTATTTTGGATTATGTTGCCTTGACAGGATTCTGTGCCGTAATTACAGAAATCTACATGCATATATACCCAGATATAGAAATTTATGCACTTTTGATTTTGATATTGCTGATTTTCATGTAAGTAGCTATTTTACAAGGTTTTTTTTTTAATCTAATGCATTGTTTGTTGTGTCTGCCAACACATTTTTATTAATGCGTATAAAAGCTATAATATCCAATTCTGGTTTGATACCATGAGAAATGGCGTTGCAAGCAACCTCTTTTTGCCTCGATGGAATTTTGTTGCAACCAAATTCTGGTTTGCAATCAAGTTTCTAATTTTCTTTTGGCTTATATGTTATTTTTACGGTTTTTAATTTTAATTCTTCACATCCGATTTGAGAAATTGCTTTCTCCTTTGCACACACGTCTTTCTCTTATAGTCATATTTAAGGATGTTCGACTTTTGTGGCTTTACCTCAAATCTTTAGAATAGTATGATCACAAAGTGTAAGTAAGATATGGATGTTGTAAAACCATCAGATTTGTCTTCTTTTGAAATATGATTAGTTTTTCTTGGCTTATAGAAGAATAAATTCCTATACTATTGTTTTACAATATGTCAACTTTTTGTATCTTTCAAAGTTCATTCAAGTTTGATTGTAGCCAAGTTCCTCAATCCCTATTACGTACCATCTTGGAATGACAGCATTGATCGATGCATGTCATACATTCATTTTTTTCAAAGTGGTAGGATTCAATTGGATTCCATCACCAGTTGCGACTGAGCCCGAATCTAGGTTTATCATGTAATTTATCCTCTATTGATAAATGGAGTTGAGCATCATGAAAACTTCTTCTTTCCTCTTCACTTTACCCTAATCAACTTCTTTACTCTTCACTCTTGAAAGCTTTAACATCTGCATCATGCTCTAAACAACTACACAGAATCCACTCAATGATTATAAATCTAGGACTTTAAAAGCTGCCTTCTTCTCTGGTGCACACTCATAAGCAAACAGGCTCAGTTCAAGGATCCTACTTCTTACTTTTGTTTCAATAACTGCTTTCAATGTTGTCTATATTTCGTTTATAAAAAAAACATGGTTAGATAATAGTAATTTAAGTGAAAATTCATGCATCAAAAGTGGAAATTAAACAATAGTCAATTTTGAAATTTAAGATATTTACAATGAGATTTTTGGCAATGCCAACAGAGAATTAATGTGTTAGGGCCATTAAAGTAAAGATGGAAACAAATCATTATTTCAGGAGATAAATGAAAGATTTTCCTCTGAAGATTATAACTTTCTAAGAATTAAGAAATGATTCAATCAAAAGGCAATGCATGTCAAACGTATCCGACAGTTTATATTCACATGCTATGTACAATAAAGGGAAATTTACTGTCCTTTGCTCAATTCGATGTAAATTTAATTATTACTCAAATTCTGAATCTTAATTTGTTTTTTCTTAATTCATCTCTCCTCTCAACACTATAAATTCACCACAATTTTACTCTTTAGTCACCTAAACCACTAATCTTCTTCCAACAATGGCAACTATTGTCAATCTTAGTTCTCTCTTCTCCTTTGTTTTTGCCATCCTCGGCCTGTCTAGTCTTTGCCTTATCGAGGCTCAAAGGGGCGGTTTCACTGTTGAATTAATCCACCGTGACTCCGTAAAGTCTCCCTTGTACAATCCCTTGGAAACTACCTCTGATCGAGTCACCAATGCCTTGCGTCGCTCCTTCAATCGTGTACAACGCTTCAAACCAACTTCTGTGTCAACAAAGGAAGCAGAGGCTGATATTATTGTCAATCCTGGTGAATACCTGATGAATATATCCTTTGGGACCCCAGCTTTTGATATTGTGGCTATAGCTGATACTGGAAGTGATCTTATTTGGACTCAATGCAAGCCTTGCTTCCAGTGTTTCAAGCAAGATGCTTCTCTCTTCGACCCCAGTGATTCATCCACTTACAAAACCATTTCTTGCAGTGCAGGTCAATGTGAGAATTTTGAAAGCAGCTCTTGTTCTAGTAATAACTCTTGCCAGTATTCAGTTTCTTATGGTGATGGATCTTTTTCAAACGGTGATGTTGCTGTTGACACACTCACCTTGCCTTCAACAACCGGTCGCCCCGTAGCTCTTCCCAAAACACTCATCGGATGTGGGCACAACAATAATGGAACTTTCAACGAGAAGACCTCTGGTATCATTGGCCTTGGAGGTGGTGATGTTTCACTTATTTCCCAATTGGGAGCCTCAATTGCTGGCAAATTTTCCTATTGCTTGTTACCTATTTCCGAAGTTGGAAATTCAAGCAAAATGAACTTTGGTTCTAATGCAATCGTTTCAGGAGATGAAGTTGTTTCGACTCCATTGATTAAAAAATCCCCGAACACTTTTTACTTCCTCACCCTTGAGGCAGTCAGTGTTGGAAGCAAAAGAATAGAGTTTACCGGTTCTTCTTTCGGATCAGGTGAGGGTAACATCATCATTGATTCAGGCACCACATTGACACTCCTGCCAGAAGATTTTTACTCGGAGTTGGAATCAGCCGTGTCTAGCCAGATTGATGCTACAAGGGTTGATGGAACACAGGGTTTGAGTTTATGCTACGATGCTCAAAATGACTTTGCAGTTCCTAATATTACAGTGCATTTCACTGATGCTGATGTCAGATTGCAGCCTTTGAATACCTTCGTCTTGGTTTCCGACTCAGTTGCCTGCTTTACCTTCGGCTCTATTCAAGATTTTGCAATCTATGGTAACTTGGCACAGATGAATTTCTTGGTTGGCTATGATACTGAAAAGCAGACTGTCTCGTTTAAGCCCACTGATTGCTCCAAGAATTAGCCTTGGAATCATTTATCTTCAATGTTTTAATAGTATTATATGTTAAATAGTGATAATCACCTGTTTCCTTTGTTATCAGCATCTCTCTTCAAGTTTATGCTTTCTAGTGACATTCTATATGTTATTCTTATTCAGATACAAAGATCTCTCTCTGTCCATTCTCTTTTTTTTTTCTTCTGAACATAAATTTTGTCATATCTCTATTAATTTTTTGTTCACTAAATCCAGGTTTGATGTTTATCAAGCTTATAAAACTTGAAAAATGATGCCCTTTTAGAAATTGATGTGATTATACTTTGAAGAAATGGAATTGACAGAATGAATTTCTGTGAGTAAATGTCCAATTAAGTGTGGACAAAAATAAAATGTATGAAAACATAAATTTGTTCTATTCAAATTATATCACTTTTGCGCTTTTTTTTTTATCCAATATCGAGCACTTCTTTGTAGTCTGGCATGAAAGATTGATCCAGTACATGTTCATGCCTCAGATCAACTTTTACTTTTGCGATTAAGTACAATTTTGATACAAGAAAATTTTAATTTTGATACATTGAATAATAAAAAAAACATATATTTAACGTTAAATCGAAGGTTCCTTTCTTTCCATTTTTGAGTGCTTTTCTATTGGATCAATCAAATATGGTAAACTTGGCTGGCAAGGATCAAGTTCAATTGGTTGTCAATGATCTGTATACTATTATGTGATAATAATTAATTTGGTTTTGATTTGTTTATATTAATCACTTTACCTAGTACTTCTTTGCTAATAATCTAATAATACCTTCTTTTCGATAACAAGTACATGTGTAGTGTCTTCTATTTTTATTTTTTAAAATAATAACGGTGTAAGATTATTTGGATTTAAATCCAAATCTTATAATATATTTGTTGTTACCAATTCACAATAATGATTTTTGATGACGTACGAATCTCGATCTGCGTTTTAATTTGTCTCCAAGAACTCTGCAAGAAAGAAAATGATCAGAGGGCGCAGGGGCTTTCCTCTATAAGCGCACTTCGATGCTTAAGTCAGAAAGGATTTTGGTAGAGTTTTTAAGAAGCAAATAGAGATTCGGATTTAAAAATGATACATGTGACCTATTTATAGGAGTAATATGGTGCGTAATTACGATTAAGACCCATAGCTTAAATGATAACTTAGTGGATCTTGCAGGGCCCTTTTTAGTCATCTTTCCTCTTGGGCTTAGACTACCACTAGGCCCAATGTTCTTCAACATGACTTATATCAAGACCCAATGACTTTTAATAAGACCCTCATCAATTGCTCCCCACTTTTCGCAAGGTATACATTGTAGAAGAGTATATAAGAGTTTTTTTTTATTTGTTTAGTCATGTCTATGCATAGCTAACTTCGTGCATTTTTCGCTTTAGGCTTTTTTCTTTGAGTGCATGGCTTACCTCGCATTTTTTGCTTCAAGCCCTTGTGTTACCCATATCGTGCATTTTTTGCTTCAAGACTTTTATTTTATTCACAGCTTAACTCGTACATTTTTCGCTTCAAGCCTATATGTTGCCCATCTCGCGCATTTTTCACTTAGAGACTTTTTAGTTTTGCCCGTCTCATACATTTTTCGCTTAGAGACTTTTTCTGTTTGCCCATCTCGCGCATTTTTCGTATGGGTTATACAAATAGCAAATGAAAAATAATAATAATTTTGCTATTAAATAAATATAATCATTTATTCAATAAAGGGAGAGCACTCTCCTACGAGAGAGTGCACCATGCACTTCCATTTAAGGGAGAGTGCGTTTGGCACTCTCCTGTAAGCGGGAGGTCGCCAAGTATTTTCCCGCAAAAGCAAGAGATCACCAAGGCCTCTCCCATATGATGTCGCCTGATCTTACTACTTATAGGTGTGGCACCCGTTGAGGTCTCCCGCTTGATCTGTCACCTCTTATTAGTCTTGTTGTTGGAGGTCTCCCGCCTAGCGACAGACTCCTATTGCCTCTGATTGGTCTTACTGTTGGAGGTCTCCCGCCTAGTGACAGATTCCTGTCGCCTTAGATTGGTCTTGTTAGAGTCGTGCTAGAACACAAGCTCTTTTAAGAAAAAGATGAAATTACCCTCTAGGTAATTACTCTGTGATGTTCGCCTATAAATAGGCCATATGTATTATTTTATTCCCTAATTTTGATTTTTGGCTTTTACATTTCCAATACTCAAGAACTTTTTGCTAACTTAACCATCAGAGCGCCTACGCAGGGAACCACCCGCTGTGTTCCTCTGACTTTTCCTGTTTTTTCAGAATTCTTTTGGAGACACGTGGAGAAAAAGGACAAACATCAACGTCAGCAATCATTCATTGTTATTTTGAGCAACAACAATTGGCATCGTTTGTGGAAACGAAATAAAAGCCAGTCAAAACTTTCAAGATGGTGAGAACAAGATCTACTATTGTCAGAGATGGAAGTGAGGAGAACTCTGTGAGTTTGCCTGAACAACCAATCCACAAAAGGCCATTGGTAAGCAGAGAAGAAGAGAGAACCACTATGTTGGCAGCGAAATTCGAAGCTCTGAGGCGACAGAGCGAGGAAACAACCCAGGTGTTGAGGGCCATGGTGGATCTGTTTAAGGAAGTCCTCTCGCAATTGAGTCTCTCATAGGTTGTACAGAATCTGGTCGAAGAAACCACTCGACAAACTCAACAGCATCAAGATGGGTAGCAGGACGTGCAAGTTGCAGCAGATGAGCAGGCTGTGACAGAAAGGTGAGCTGCGTGTGAAATCCCCAAATTCCATGTAATTCCTCCAAGATTGTAAAGTGTTATAAGCTGAAGTAATAAATAAATATGAAGTTGAGGTGTAATTGATGTATGAATGATGTATAAATGATGTATGGAATATGAAAGAAATAATAAAGTTGAATGTCAATAAGTCAAATGATTTAATGTTGATATCAGAAAATATTAAGGGTATGAGACAAGAAATTAAATCAGAATTTTGATTGGATTTAAATAGATGAGAAAGGGAGGAAGAGGAATTAAATGGTCAAGAGTCAAGGGAAGGGTCAAAGGCTGAGATGAACTAATAGGATGAGCATGCATTTAATGCATGTTGCATGACTCACCATCCTCATCATCATCACCCACGGCAGCCCCTTTTCCAGCCTTTATTCACGTTTTCTCCAAGTTTCCCCAAGTTTCTTCCATAGTTACCTTGACAAACCCTCTCATCCACCCATCGATCCATTTAGTTGGTTGAATGAAAAACAATCCTTGTCACTAGATTAAGAGATATCCAAAGTTTGGTGGATTGATTCCAAGTATTGGAGGAGATCTCGAAATCTAAAAATTTGGTTTCTAGCAAAGGTAAGAGAATAAGATGATTTAGTCAATTTGGTTCATGGTTAAGAGTTGTACTGAGTTGATATGATATGTGTATGATGATTGGTTAAAGGTTTAAATTGATATGATGTTACAACTTTGAAGGAGTAAAAGCTAGGGTTAACGCGCCAAGTGATTTCGCGTTTTCGAAGGAATCGAGGTAAGGAATTTATGTAACGGACGTAAGGCAGCTATGTCGTTTGGAGAGATGTACTAGCTGTTTTGTGCAGGAAAAATGACATTTTCGGACTTGACTCCTAGTACCAATTAGGTTAGGGGCAGCCAACTGCCTTAAAGGGAAGTCGATTGCCTAGAGACAACCAAAACGTCGTTTTCCGAAAACTGATTTAAACCAGTCCACTGCTACGTAAGCCAGTCGACTTTTATTTACCCAGAAGCATTCTGTTTCAAACCAGTCGACTGCTATATAGGACAGTCGACTGCTATTTGCTAAATTGCATTCTGTTTCAAAAACAGTCGACTGCTATTTCTTAAGAAGCATTCTGTTTGAAAACTAGTTGACTGCTATATGGACCAGTCGATTGCCTCCTATGCTTTCAGAAATGAAAAAATCAGAATTTTAAATAAAAATAATTTCGATAAATGAAGTTATGAAGCAGCAGCTGACTGCCCTATAAGACCAGTTGACTGCCTTGTATGAAAAGAGTTTTCAAAGCTTATTTGATTTAAATACAAAAGTGTTTTCTGAAAAAGTATATAATAAGTGTTTTGAGACTATGGGCTGCATGATGATTATGCATTTCTGATGGCTAAGAGACTCTGATCAAGTCCTCAGTATTATTATGTTGAGCGAGGAACCCTAGTCCGGTCCTCAATCCCACATGTGACACCTGACTAGTGTTCACTGTGGATTACTAAAGGCAGGAGAGAATCCCTGACCTATACAGAGTGCACTACTGTACTAATGCATGATTAGAGTCATATAAATGGGTATAAATGATTTATATGACGATACAATCGCTTAAATAATTGTACATAGTCTCCATCCTATTTTAAAGGATATATGATGTACGTTTTGAAGTAAAGAAGCATGATGTATGTTTAAGAATACAATGTATGTTTCAAACCAAGTTTATGAAGTATACCTGTATATTATGTTTTGAAGAAAGATATGACGTATGCTATATTTAAAGAAGCATACAAAGTAAGTTATGAAGTATGATGTTTTAAAGAGAGAAGTTATGCATGATGTTTTAAAGAAAGTATGTTTGCCTATACCATTTGAAACAAATATGCATGGTTGCAACAATACATGAAAGACGTTTATGATGCACGCTTTATAATGCTTTACATAACATTATAGAGCCAAGTAGGAAAAATGCATATAGAGGCATAGTACGCTCTTTTACATATTTTCTTACTGAGCGTAAACTCATCCTTTTACGACCATTTTTCCTATAGATTACCTGAAGTGAGCCTTGCTCCAATTAGAGGAGCTTGTTTTGGAAAGATTGCAGTGTACCTTCTTGATACGCTTCCCAGTTAACATAGAAGGTATACTTATATGTTTATGTACAGCAAATTGTAATTCAGCTACGGTGCAATACAAGTAGCATTTATGTATATAAGATGTCGGGGATGTAAGATAAGATGATGTATAAGATCCTGTGTAAATGGAATGATATTTGTATATATCATTTTATGTTTATAGAAAGTAAATAAATTCATATGAGCTATTTGATAATTAGCTTAAGGTTAAGGAATGATTGGCACTGATGAACTAAATCAAACGATGTCGTGTAAGATAATAAAGAAAAAGTTAGATGATAAGATGGAGTGACGGGGACGTGACACTGCGACAGGTGGCTAGCCAATACAAGAGAAAGAGTCATGGCAGGTGAGCAAATCGCGACATGTAGGCGAGCTATGACAGAAGGGCAAGCTACGACATATGCGTTAGCCGATATAGGCGAGAGAGTCGCGATAGGCAAGCTGTGATAGGTGGGCGAGCCACTACAGAAAGACGAGTTGCTATAGGCGAAAGAGTAGCGACAGGCGAGCGAGCCTCGATATGCGAACTGCGACAGGTGGGCAAGTAGGCTATAGCAGGCTCCTTTGATATGCAACGAAGTATGTCCAACCTTCCAGCTTGGCAAATTAGACCCAAAACAGTGCGAGGTGTGGGGGGAGCTGGAAAATAGGGCATAGATGAACACAGCCAACTCTTAACGAAGAAAATGATTGGTGGACTGATTCAGAGGCTAACCCTACTTGGAACACAAAAATGATGCGAAAAGATGCATCTCAGACTAAAGAAAAGGGGAAAAGTTATCCTACCTCCACAATTGACATGAAAAAGATTATAGAACAAGTGCTGAAAGAAAAAAAGTTAATACCCGTAGAAGAAAGTCAAAAAAGGTGGGTACCGTTTTTCTGCTACTATTATGGAAAAACCCTTACCACCGAAGTTTAAAAATGCCGCAGATGGTTGCATACTTGGGAAAGACAGACCCCTATGATCATATCCAAAATTATGAAGCATTGATGCTACTCCACAGGTGGGAAGACGAGATCATGTGCAGACCTTTCTCACTCACCCTAACTGGACACGCTTTTAAGTAGTTCAATGGTCTAGCTAAGGTATCAATCACCTCCTTCGACCAATTGTGAAGCAAATTTTTGAAAGCCTTCATAGTTAACAGCTAGAGGAAGAAAGAACCTACTTATCTGCTTACACTTAAACAAGGAAGTAAGGAATCATTAAAAAGCTATGTGGATCGAATCCGAGATGCAACTTTGGAAGTTAAGGACTTACAGGTCGGTGTCGTAGTAGCAGCAATATTGCAAGGGACTAAGTCTGAGAAGTTACAAGAGTCACTCTCTCTAGATCAGCCAACAACACTTTTGGAGTTATTCACCAGAGCTAACAAATATATCACTCAAGAGGAAGTGTTGAAATGGTACAAATTAATGATCTCGAAGGAGGAAGGAAACGAGAAAGATAATCTGTTGACAAAAGCAGAGATAAGTCCAACAAGGCTCCAAAATTGAAATACGATAGTTACACTCAACTTAATGAGCCTAGAGCCTCAATTTTAGCAACTATAGAAGAGACAGGGCTACTAAAATTTCCTAAAAGAGCAACGAGAAGTATAGGAGGAGACGTAGATTCTTATTATGATTTCCATTGTACAAATGGGCACTCTACTGAGAAATGTAGGGAGCTAATGAATCAACTTGAGAAATTGGCTCAAGAAGGAAAAATAGATAGATACCTTCGAAGGAATGGGGGAGCCCACTATTCTCTAAGCAATTGGAGAAATAATTTACCGCAGAATAGGCAATATGACAATAACGAAAGAGAGGGGGGAGCAGATCGAAGGAGGGATGATGAAGGGGTGATCAAAGAAACCCATACCAGGATTGACCCCCAAATATGAAGATGGATAAGGATTTGAGGCCTTAGTATTTTAAAATTTCAATTAATATCAGACATGTTATTTTGAACATTACATTCTATATTGTCGTTGATTATTGGTAGTATGCAATAAAGTAATAATTTTTTTATATATACATATAATTTATTTTCTCATCATGATTGCATATCTTGCAACAGGAATACAAAAACCACGACAGGCCTGAAGCGAAAAATGCGTGATGTAGGCTACGCATGTACTTGAAGCGAAAAGTGCATGATGTAAGTCATGCATGAAGACAAAAAGTGCATGGGCTTGAAGCGAAAATGCGCAATGTAAGCCACGCACTCGAAAAAAGAAGTTTGAAGCGAAAAGTGTGCGAAGTAGGCTATGCATAGACTTGAAGCGAAAGTGCGCGATATAAGCCATGCATGAAGACAAAAAGTCTCTAAGCACAAAAAGGTGCGAGACGGGCAAATTCAAAAGTCCCAAAGCGAAAAATGCACGAGACGGGCAAAACTAAAAAGTCTGTAAGCGAAAAATGCACGAGATGGGCAACATCTAGGCTTGAAGTGAAAAATGCGCAAGGTAAGCTGTGAATAAAAAAAAAGTCCCTATGCGAAAAAATGTCTAAGCAAAAAATGCGCGAGATGGGCAACACAAGGGCTTGAAGCGAAAAATGCGCGAGGTAAGTCATGCACTCAAAGAAAAAAGCCTGAAGAAAAAAATGTGCGATGTAGGCTACGTAAGGGCTTGAAGCGAAAAATGCACGAAGTAAGCCATGCACTCAAAGAAAAAAAAGCCTGAAGCGAAAAATGCGTGATGTAGGCTACGCAAGGGTTTGAAGCAAAAAATGTGCGAGGTAAGCTATGCACTCAAAGAAAAGAGTTCAAAGCGAAAAATACGCGATGTAAGCTACACATATACTGGAAGCAAAAAAATTTAAATACATACAAGGTAATATATGTAACCGTTAGAAAATTCTTTGCAAAAGACCGAGTTCTTTTACAAAGAATTGGGAAGTAATTGATATGGGTTATACAAATAGCAAATGAAAAATACTAATAATTTTGCTATTAAATAAATATAATCATTTATTCAATAAAGGGAGAGCACTCTCCCATATGGGAGAGTGCACCATGCACTTTTATTTAAGTGAGAGTTCGTCAGGCACTTTCCCGCAAGCGGGAGGTCGCCAATGACTCTCCTGCAAGCAAGAGGTCGCCAAGCTCTCTCCCGTGAAGCGAGAGGTCACCAAGTATTCTCCCGCAAAAGCAAGAGATTGCCAAGGCCTCTCCATATGTTATTTCCTGATCTGACACCTTATACGTGTGGCACCCATTTGAGGTCTCCCGCCTGATATGTCGCCTCTGATTAGTCTTGCTATTGGAGGTCTCCCGCCTAGTGACAAACTCCTGTCGCCTCATATTGGTCTTGTTAGAGTTGTGCTAGAACACAAACTCTCTTAAGAAAAAGATGAAATTGCCCTCTAAGTAATTACTCTATAATATTCGCCTATAAATAAGACACATGTATTATTTTACTCCATAATTTTTGACTTTTGGCTTTTATGTTTCCCAATACTCAGGAACTTTTTGCTAACTTCAGCATCAGAGTGCCTATGCAGGGAACCACCCACTCATTCTTCTGACTTTTCCTGTTTTTACAGAATTCTTTTGGAAACACGTAGAGAAAAAAGATAAATATCGACATCAGCAATCATTCATTATTGTTTTGAGCAATAACAATATTTTTTAAACACTTGTTTTTTGTCCATTTTTAGGTGTACTTGGACAAACTATTATTTATGTATTTTTTATTTTTCTTTTGGACAAACTATTATTTTCGTGATCAAGTACAATTTTAGAATTTGAAAAATTTAAAGTTGTCAGTTTCAATTTTAAATAAAAAGACAGGTACATTTATTATTAAATCAAATGGGTTTAATCGAATTTTTTTACCTTACAATGTTCGTAACGATTCCAGTCCATAATTAGGCAGCACTCTTTCCATTTTGGATGCTTTTCTTTCCGATCCATCAATCGCATTACCTAGTATTTGTTTGCTAAAATTTACGAAAATATTAAATAATTGATAATAGAATGAGATTGTTTGAATTTAAATCCAAATTTTATAAGATATTACAGCTCATTTTTAACCACTTAATCGATGAGTTTTTTAAGCAATCAATAACAATTTTAAAATTTATTTCTCAATGTAGGGTATTTTTAAACATTATTTTTCAAATCGTTGTCAATTTTGCCATGTCAAATTTTCTTAATTTTGCATTAAATAAAACAATTTGACTAAAATATTAAAAAAATCTGAAACTTTATCGCTTTATGTGATAAGCCCTTTATTTTTATTACATTTGGTATAAGCTCTAAACTTTAATTTGTATTTAAGTAATTACAATTCTTTTCTGATTTTTGTATGGGTAAATACAGCACCACTTGTGGTCACAAATAAAGTTCCACTTTGTTTTATAGTATATATTATCATTAGCCTAAATCCTTCTTTTGAAATTTTTGCGCTTTTATGTTAGATTATTTGAGTTAAATTATTCTGTTATCTTTTTCCAAGATCACTAGAGTTCTATACTGGTTTTCTCCTACTGAAATCACAAGTAGAGGTAGTCTGGGAAGTGTGACCTTTCCAACTGAATTGTACTGGGCTCGATTGTTGTTCGATAAGCTGTAAGTTAAAGTTGGAAAATTAACAGCATCAACTGTCTTTGTTTCTTGTCGTTTAATTAAGTTTATGGCAATACTTTGAACCTTGTTTTAGCACATCTTTCAAAGCCATTATTATCTTCTGCTATTTATATGGTTTTCTGCACCGATATGCAAACTAAATGGAAAACACTAGTAGAAAGATGTCACCTATCAACTTATTAGGGATTAGATGATAGTAAATATAGAAGGTAATTGAGAAGTACGTTATGGGTTGTCTACTTTTTTCTTGTTTTCCTTTAAAGTAAATTTTTGTTACACAGTAGTTGGCTTCTTGTAGTAGTTCCTGATCTCACTGTGTGTTCCTTTTTTTTTTAATAGCATAGCCACACTGCAGCTATGGTTCTAGTTAATCTTGAGGAGTGGTTCACCAAGATCTTGAAAAAGTATCCAAGAGAAGAAAAACAGCCTTGTATAAATAATTTCTCCTTCAACTTGTGGATATTCTAACTTTTTCTTCTTTTTTTTTTGTCAAATGTACTTTTTCTTATAAGCAAAGTTTTCCATTGCTGAATTGAGACGAAAACAAGATAAATTGGTTACGTGTTCCGACAGCTAAGTTCATATTCTCAATTTAACATGTTATTGTTGTCACTTTATTTTCTTACTATACATGATTTCGTTACTCTTTCAAGGAAAGGATTATCTTTATTAGCTAATATCATAGTGTATCACAGAAGACAATGAGAGCATAATCTGTCTTGCAAAAGCTAGATGCTTTTTCCAAACAATGATTATGATCTGTTTGTCTCTAGCTGCCATTTATTTATCATAAACGGAGCACTTTTTCAATAGGTATCTAGACTTATACGTTTGTAAATATTCACTTGTTACCGGATACCTGTGTCTATCCACAAGTGGTTGGAAGAAATAAAAGTGGGTTTCTTTTTCAAGTATTTAGACAAGGTTCAAGTCTAAGAATTCTCACTGTTAAAAGAGTTTCATCGTTTACTGCTTCTTACTTCCGATCTGAACAGAATTAATCTCAATTCGTAAAACAAATGAGGATATGTGCTTTTATATATATATATATAGCGGAGGCAGATCTGGTTATAAGAGTAGAGCCTGCATATATTTATTGTATAATTATTCTTTGCCACTTATGGTCTATGAGCTAGATCCCCTGCATCAGAAGAGAGAAAACCAGCAACAAACTGGATATATTAGAAAGGCAACCCTTCTCCACTATTACAGCTTCTGTTTCTTGAGAAAGGACAAGGGAAAATCCGCCATTTATGGTAATAGTACTCAACAGGCTCAAAGGCCTTGTCTACATAAACAATTTAAAGTTATTGCTAGCATATGATGCCTAAATTATAACATAACCATCCATGGAAAACATAACAACTGGTCATTTTGCAGGATGGAGCTTCTCATAAAGTGATTGGTACTTGATGACCAGCTTGTCACGTGGAGGCCAGTTACCTTTGATTATTGGGAGTTCCGAAAACTCTTGCATCCAAGTCAATAACAGTGGAAATCTCTCATCAATTATTTTCAAGCCAGATACTTCTTCAAAAACACAGACCAAGTTAGCAAGCCAACCAAAAGCAAGATCAGCCAGGCCTATCTTCTCTCCACCGAAGAATTTCTTTCCCTTCAGCTCTTCTTCCACAAATTTCAGGTTCTCCAGTGAGGCTACCGTAGCTTCCTCTCGCTCGTTTCCTTCTTTGGTGAAAACACCCCATATTGATGGTAAAAGCTGCATCAAGAAGAAACAGATGTTTGTCATGTTCTGTCGGTGACAAAACCAGTTCATACAGAAACTGAAGTTCTTACCTTTTCATCGTTAAATTTGGCCCAAAAGCGTTCCCTGGCTTTCTCCAGAGGATGTTCGGGCAAGATCGGATTTTGCTTCCATGTCTCATCAATATATTCGAGAATCACAAGCGACTCTGAGAGAGGTTTTCCGTTGTGGACAAGCACTGGAACTTTCTTGTAGACAGGATTATACTGAAGAAGCAAAGCACTTTTGTTGGATAGATCTTCATCTATGGCATCATATTGTATACCCTTGAGCTTCAACGCCCAAACCACCCTTAAGCCAAAACGACTTGACCATGTCTTGAAAAGCTTCACTTCTTCTGCCATACTGTTTGCTATGCTATTTCAATCTTCATCATTTAACATGATATATACTAGTTTTGTTTTGGCTTTTACTCTTTTTTTATTTGTAGGTAGAAGGGAAGAGCAAAGGAATTGAACTTGGTGAAATATGAATCCTTAGATCAAATCTTAGCTTGCTTTTTGTGTAATGATGAAATATGAATAATGCAGAAACAAAAAAAAAAGAAAGAAATATGAATAATGGTGAACCCTGAAAAAAATATGGAAAAGAAAAAAAAAAGAAGGGAAGAATATATTGTCCTCATCTATGGCCAATCATATCACATGGGCGGCTGTTACGACTTTGGAAAAGCAAGGTTGGAAATTTAATTTTGAAAACCTCAAGTTAATCTTGAGGAGTGGTTCACCAAGATCTTGAAAAAGTATCCAAGAGAAGAAAAACAGCCTTGGATAAATAATTTCTCCTTTAACTCCTTCAACTTGTGGATATTCTAACTTTTTCTTGTTTTTTTTTGTCAAATGTACTTTTTCTTATAAGCAAAGTTTTCCATTGCTGAATTGGTTACGTGTTCTGACAACTAAGTTCATATTTTCAATTTAACAGGTTATTGTTGTCACTTTATTTTCTTACTATACATGATTTCTTAACTCTTTCAAGGAAAGGATTATCTTTATTAGCTAATATCATAGAGTATCACAAAAGACAATGAGAGTATAATCTGTTGGAAAATTAATACAAATAAACATACCAGGATCTCATGTTCAATCATCAAGAAAAGATTAATACAGAAGCGTACCTGAATCCATTAGAATTGATTTCTTGAGGTTAGAGTCTTTCACGTCTAAACCTTTTGAGAGAATCTGTATCTCACACAACGATAGGATATGTTGTGAGAATTAAGTTATGTTTAGACTGGGGACCATAATCTATTTATACTTGAAGCATATTTTATTTTATTTTGGCCCATCATGAAAATAAAATAAAATATTAGATCTCTACACATTGCAAAGCCCATACTAATTGAGATGTCCTAAAGTCCAATAACTTAAACTTTATTTGATCACTATTAAGTGGACTAAATAGATAGCTTGTAATGTACAATTAATTGATATATGTAGGCCCACTAAATAATTTTTCAACAATCTCCCACTTGGGCCACATATGTCACCTGATAATTGTACATTTTAAAATAACTTTAAGAGCTCTAAACTTGCTATCATCACAAGGCAACATCTCTAAACAATCTGGTCCATCAATCATACTAACATAGGATCAAAGCGATCTTCGTTACATATATTCCGTAACTAGACCCATCAATGGTCACGTATATTAATATAATCAACGGCATAGATCAAGTATGGATGTGTAGCATGGAAATTACATGCAACGTGATCCCTTAAACATGTCTATTTCCAACTGGTCCTACTTTCAAAAAACTTTATGCTTAACTGCAATTTGAAAGAATAATACTTTATTTCAGAGTTTCAGTAATAACAACAATACTTTATTCTGATCAGAAAAATGTCTCAATAACAAATGAATATAAATGAAACAAACTCCCTCTATACAAGCATATCATCAAAGTGGACCACACCCATACGAGCTACATGCTCATGAAACACCTTAGGTGGTACACCCTTAGTAAGCGGATCCGCAATCATGGAGTTC
Source organism: Heritiera littoralis (assembly GCA_031772115.1). Classification (NCBI taxonomy): domain Eukaryota; kingdom Viridiplantae; phylum Streptophyta; class Magnoliopsida; order Malvales; family Malvaceae; genus Heritiera; species Heritiera littoralis. The sequence goes on along the minus strand of JAPDPK010000061.1, from coordinate 3,313,557 downwards.
GTATTGATATATTCAATAGATAACTGAAAACTCTGAACTCTCTCCTTAACAACAAGAAACTTGATGTCAATATGCTTTGACTTCGACGAGCTTCTGTTGTTCTTAGAGTATAATTCTACGGCTTTATTATCAAAATAAATCTTCAATGGCCTCTCAATGCCATCGACAACGCATAGCCCAGTGATAAAATTCCACAACCATATTGCTTGGTTCGATGCCTCATAGCAAGCTATAAACTCTACTTCCATAGTGGAAGAAGCTATGAGTGACTGCTTTACACTCTTCCAAGACACAGCTCCTCCAGCTAACATGAAAACATAACCAGAAGTAGATCTTCTGCTATAAAGGCAACCAGCAAAATCGGAGTCTAAATACCCAACGATCTCTAAATGATCTGACCTCTTATATGTGAGCATGTAATCTTTAGTTCTATGTAAATACCTCATAACCCTCTTTGCTGCTTTCCAATGATCCATTCCAGGGTTACTTAAATATCTGCCAAGCATTCCAACTTATGTACGCAATATCCGGACGCGTACAAACTTGAGCATACATGAGACTCCCTACTGCTGAAGCATAAGGAATCTTCTGCATCTCTTCCTTTTCAACATTATTTCTTGGGCATTGAAGCAAACTGAATTTATCACCCTTAGCAATGGGCGTGTCTCCTGATGCACAATTTTTCATGTCAAATCTGCTAAGTACCTTATCGATATAAGCCTTTTGTGATAAGCCAAGTATTCCTCGAGAACGATCTCGATGGATCTGTATGCCCAACACAAAAGATGCATTCCCAAGATCTTTCATCTCAAATTTATTTGAAAGAAATCTCTTGGTTTCATGCAATAAACCTATATCACTACTTGCTAACAGAATATCATCGACATATAACACCAGAAGAATAAACTTGCTCCCACTGATCTTGTGATAAATACGTTTCCTTAAAACCAAAAGAGGTGATCACTTGATCAAATTTTCGATACCATTGACGGGATGCTTGTTTTAAACCATAGATGGATTTCTTTAATTTGCACACCAAATGTTTCGATTCATCCAACACGAAATTTTCTGGTTGCTCCATATAAATTGTTTCTTCAATGTTACCAATGAGCAACGCTGTCTTTATATCCATCTGATGTAGCTCCAAATCATAATGAGCTACAAGTGCCATAATGATTCTAAAAGAGTCTTTCGATGAAACAGGAGAGAAAGTCTCTTTATAATCAATTCCTTCCTTTTGAGTGAAACCTTTGGCAACTAGACGTGGTTTATATCTTTCGATATTGCCTTTCGAATCCCTCTTGGTTTTGAAAATCCATTTACAACCAATTGGTTTCGCTCCTTTAGGCAATTTGACAAGATCCCAAACGTCATTATCCTCCATTGATTTCATCTCATCTTTCATGGCCTCAATCCATTTATAAGAGTGAACACCTTGTTTGGCTTCACTAAAAGATTTTGGATCATCTTCTAGTCCTATATCAAACTCATGTTCTTGGAGATAAACGATATAATCATCTGGAATCGCCGATCTCCTCTCTCTCGAGGATCTCCTTAATGGCACTTCCAATTGAGGTTGTTGTTGCTCTTCAATATGATTAAGTGGTAACCCAGGAGTGTCTTGATAGTCCGGATTTGCATCTTGAATAATGTCAGACATAATTGTCTGATCATTCTTAATTGCAACTGTAGGAACTGTAACAAGTTCTTCCTCAAAGACAAAATTCCTAAGTTTGGCACCTCATCATATTCAACATCCTCAATAAATTTAGCATTCCCTGTTTCGAAAAAGGATCTATTTGAGGGATCATAAAACTTGAAACCCCTCGATCTTTCTCAGTATCCAACAAAATAGCAGCTTATTGTTCTTGAGTCCAATTTCCTTTCGTTAGGCTTGTATGGCCTAGCCTCAGCTGGACAACCCCAAATATGTAAGTGCCTAATACTAGGCTTCTTTCCTATCCATAATTCATATGGGGTTTTAGCTACTGCTTTTCTTGGAACTCGATTAAGAATGTACACTGCAGTCTTTAAGGCTTCTCCCCAAAGTGAGTCTGGCAAAGAAGAATGACTAATCATACTTCTAACCATGTCTTTTAGGGTCCGATTTCGTCTCTCAGCTACACCATTTTGACTTGGAGTCCCTGGCATGGTGTATTGAGGAACGATGCCACATTCTGCTAAATACTTTGCAAAAGGGCCTGGACGTTGTTTACCTGATTCGTAGTATCTACCGTAATATTCACCTCCACGGTCAGATTTAACGGCTTTAATTTTCCTACCAAATTGATTTTCAACTTCAGCTTTATAGGTTTTGAAAACGTCCAATGCCTGAGACTTCTCATGAATCAAGTATAGGTACCCATAACGAGAATAATCGTCTATGAAAGTAATAAAATACTGTTGACCATTCCAAGAAGCTGTAGGGAATAGACCACAAATATCAGTATGAATTAAATCCAAAACGTTTAAACTCCTGTTAGCACCAGTTTTCTTGATATTTGTTTGTTTTCCTTTAATACACTCAACACAGATTTTGAAATCTAAAAAATCAAGTGAATCGAGAATTCTTTCTGACACAAGCCTCTTTATTCTTTGTTCAGAAATATGTGCTAAACGCCTGTGCCATAACATAGAAGAATTCTCATTAATTAATTTGCGCTTTGTACCACAATTATTTATATGCAAGGATTCATTAATGTGTGAGGCATGAAGATCTAATTTATATAGATTATCAACTAAAGAACCTGTGCCAATAAGATTTGAATACTGAAAAAGACTAAATTTTCCATTTCCAAATGAACAAGAATATCTTGATTTGTCCAAATAAGAAATAGAAATCAAATTTCGTCTAAATGACGGTACATAAAAAGTCTCTTGCAAATCTAAATAGCAACCAGATTCTAATTTTAATCTAAATAAACAAACAACCTCAACAGGAGCTCTTTCGCCATTTCCTACATAGCTGAATCTTTCAGCATCAATTGGCTTTTTGCTCCGTAGACAACCCTGCATAGTCACACTTATGTGAGTAGTTGCACCTGTATCTATCCACCAAGTGTGATTGGGTACTAAAGCCAAATTAACTTCAGAACAAACAAAGTTAAGAAGTTTACCCTTTTTGGCAAGCCATTTAGCATACTTGGAACAATCCTTCTTCACATGACCACCTTTACGGCAAAAGAAACAAGTGATCACCTTATCTTGTTTCTGTTGCCCCTTAGGCTGTGAAGTTCCAGTATTTGCAGTGCCTTTTCCTGTGTTCCTTTTTCTCTTTTTGTTGGCAGCAATGTCATTGGAAGAAGATGCTAAGTGAGCACTTTCTATCTTCTCTTGTTTCAACCTCTCTTCTACTTGCACACACTGAGCAATGAGCTCATTAAGAGTCCATTTCTCCTTTTGAGTGTTATAACTTATTTTAAAAAGACTAAATTGTGCAGGAAGAGATATTAAGACTAAGTGCACGAGAATGTCCTCAGACAACTCTAACTTTAGTGCCTTTGGTCTTGTAACAAGATTAGACATTTCCATAATATATTCCCTTATGTTTCCTTTACCGTTATACCGCATTGAAACAAGCTTAGATAGGATGGTGCTTGTTTCGAATTTTTCATTTGCAGTGAATTTATCTGCAATTCGTTGTAGGAAACTCTTAGCATTTTCCTCTTCAAGCATTGTGCCTTTGATGGCATCCGGAATTGAGTGCTTCATGATTATCAGACTCATGCGGTTTGAACGCTCCCATTTTTCATAAAGTGCCCTTTCCATAGCTGTACTATTATCAGCAGGGGCGGGAGGTTTATCAGACCTGATCGCATAGTCTAGATCCATACACCCAAGCACAATAGTAACATGCTCCCTCCATTTCTGGAAGTTAGTGCCGTTAAGCACCGGGATATTATTCAGATTGGCAGATATAGAAGAAACATTTACTGTAAACAGAAAAACAACAATAATAAGCTCAAAATTAACAAATAATAATTTTGGGCCATATAAGATACCAAGCATAACATTAAAATTTAGTCTTTGGATAGAAATTTTAATTTGTAAGCGGTACTCTTAAACTTTATTAGTAAATATTTATAACCAAATCCTTGCCAACAACATGCCTTCCTTTGGGCCGATATTGCATGCATGGTAAAAAATAATTTTATCACATATTTACTACCTTATTGCGTTTGTAATCCGGCCAAAAAATAACCTTCCTTTGGGCCGATTATTTTCCGCATGGATTAAAAACACAGTCATTTAAATTCTTAAATGACAACCTTAATTTTCAAAATAAATAAATTAACATAAAAGAGGTCACTTTGGTGGCATTTTATATTAATTTAATTTATTTTGAATTTTTATTTATTTTTAACATATTATGCACATATACAACATATTGAGAGTACACAAACTAATTCACATCAATAGGAAGAGTGAGTACTGTCAATCAACTCAAAATATCATGAAATATTTTATCATGAAATAAAATTTCAAAAAATACATGCATAATATATCAAAACATCAAAATTACAATGAATATTAAATAATAAATATTTAATAATTTCAAAAAATTCCATAAAAATCACCAAAAATTTTAAAATAATAAAATATTCTGAACTGGAGAATTTGGTGGCCATATGGCCACCGGATGCTGGCGCGTGGGTAACACGCGCCACTGCTGCGCGTGGGGAACGTCCCAGGCAGGACTGATCATCATCTTCCTCATCCAGCCGGGTCGGGTCGACCCGGTTGGATCTGAAACAAACCTGTTCGGGTCTGTTTCACTCCTCTTCGATTTTTGACACCCCTTTTTATGTGATTTTGCAAAATTAAACACAAAATCATGAAATTAAACCTTTATTCTACAAAACCCAGGCCAAAAAACAAATCAAAACAACAAATAATGATGTTTAATTAGATCAAAAAGATTTAAGAAAACTCCATGAAAACCCCTAATCTTTTTCTTGATTTCTTTCAACCAAAACAAAAAATATACCGCAATTATGACTTTGATTCAACCATATAAGTCACAAGAAACAATTATTATCAATCAATTTGAATTAAAACACATAAAATATTATTGTTTTGGTTAAATTTTAATTTCGGGATTTAAAGAATTTTAAAAATAAAATTCATCAAACATGAGACAAAATTCCGGAACTTGTTCACATGATTTTAATCCTTATTCCATAAGGAATAAAAGCCTTAAGGTTTTACACAATAATTTTTAATTCTCAATGATCAAACATGATAGGCTCTTGATACCACTTTGTAGGAAAATTAATACAAATAAACATACCAGGATCTCATGTTCAATCATCAAGAAAAGATTAATACGGAAGTGTACCTGAATCCATTGGAATTGATTTCTTGAGGTTAGAGTGTTCCACGTCTAAACCTTTTGAGAGAATGAATCTGTATCTCACTCAACGATGGGATATGTTGTGAGAATTAAGTTATGTTTAGACTGGGGACCATAACCTATTTATACTTGAAGCATATTTTATTTTATTTTGGCCCATCATGAAAATAAAATAAAATATTGGGTCTCTACACATTGCAAAGCCCATACTAATTGAGATGTCCTAAAGTCTAATAACTTAAACTTTATTTGATCACTATTAAGTGGACTAAATAGATAGCTTGTAATGTACAATTAATTGATATATGTAGGCCCACTAAATAATTTCCCAACATAATCTGTCTTGCAAAAGCTAGATACTCTTTCCAAACAATGACTCTTGTCTCTAGCTGCCATTTATTTATCATCAACGAAGCACTTTCTCAATAGGTATCTAGACTTATCTGCTTGTAAATATTCACTTATTGCTGCCTTAGACCTGACATGCTTAATCAAAATATCAGTGTGCCTACGGAGGCAGAAAATAAGGGAAAGAATGAATACATATTAATGGCAGATCTGGTTATAAGAGTGAAGCCTGCATATATTTATTTTATAATTATTCTTAGCCACTTATGGTTAGTACTGTCAAAATGGGCCAAAGCTCATTGGACCGGTCTGACCTGATCTATTTATTCAGAGCTTGGACTTTACTTTTGTAACTCAGTTAAAGACGAGGGCTTTTTAGCTTGGCCAATTTAAGCTCGAATCTTAAATAGATTTGTCCTGAAATTAAATGAGCGGCCCGCTTACTTTTTTAATATTTTTAAATTTTTAGTTATATTGAAATTTTATTTTTATTTAAATTATTTACATGCTTAACATTTAATCAAATTAAAATATATAAAATTAAGCCTATTTACTATTCTTAAATTAATTGTTTCTACATCTTTTGCATGCAGAACACTATACGGTTTTTTTTTTAAGTACATGGGCTTTCTTTTTCAATTCTCTTTATGTTTCAATTCTATTCTTTTTATTTATTAAATCTACATACAGATTCGCATTAGCATCGGATATCATAAGCCAAAATTTTCAGAGCTTGCAAGTATGGCTTATGATATCTTGAGATTCCAATAATAACGGTGGCACTGGAGAGTTCTTTTAGTATTGGTTCTCATGTTTTAAACAAATATCAAAATTCTCTAGATCATGAAAACATGAAAACTCTCATTTGCACTCAAAATTGGATTTTTGGTTTTGAATGTAATGTTATTAATTAGTTGACAATTTTTAATCAATTCATAAGTTTAATTCTTGTAGGTTCTTATATTGTTCTTTATTTATGTTTGTAGAAGTTGAAATTGAAAATGAGTTGATTGAATTTGATTGAAACTTGATGGAGGAGATAGACATGGATCTATTTATCATGTTTTTTACTTTTAATATTGTTGAAACAAGTTATGTTTTCTAATTTCTAAGTTTGTTAAAACAATTTATATTATGCTTGTTAGACAATTGATATGTAATATTCAAATGATGTTAAAAACTTAATGTTATGGATTTGATATGAATTTATTTTATGTTTGTTTAATATTTATTTAAAAACTTTATTTTGTTTATTTACTAAAAAATAAGATGTTAATATAAATTTTAATTTTTTTTTATCTTTTAATATATGAACTGACTCATTTAAATTCATTAGCCCTTAAAACCGAATATGAGCTTATATTTTTAAGCTTATTTAAAAAAAAAAAACCTTTTGGCTCGATCCATTTATAACTTTACACGTCAAGTTCAGGCCGGCCTGACCCGGCCCTTTTGCCGGTGCTACTCGTGGTCTACGAGCTAGATCCCCTGCATCAGAAGTGAGAAAACCAGCAACAAATTGGATATATTAGAAAGGCAACCTTTCTGCACTATTACAACTTCTGTTTCTTGAGAAAGGACAAGGGAAAATCCCCCATTTATGGTAATAGTACTCAACAGGCTCAAAGGCCTTGCCTACATAAACAATTTGAAGTTACTGCTAGCATATGATGCCTAAATTGTAACATAACCATCCATGGAAAAACTAACTGGTCATTTTGCAGGATGGAATTTCTCATAAAGTGCTTGGTACTTGATGACCAGCTTGTCATGTGGAGGCCAGTTATCTTTGATTATTGGGAGTTCCGAAAACTCTTGCATCCAGGTCAATAACAGTGGAAATCTCTCATCAATTATTTTCAAGCCAGATACTTCTTCAAAAACACAGACCAAGTTAGCAAGCCAACCAAAAGCAAGATCAGCCAGGCCTATCTTCTCTCCACCGAAGAATTTCTTTCCCTTCAGCTCTTCTTCCACAAATTTCAGGTTCTCCAGTGAGGCAGCCGTAGCTTCCTCTCGCTCGTTTCCTTCTTTGGTGAAAACACCCCATATTGATGGTAAAAGCTGCATCAAGAAGAAACAGCAGATATTTGTCATGTTCTGTCGGTGACAAAAACCAGTTCTTACAGAAACTGAATTTCTTACCTTTTCATCGTTAAATTTGGCCCAAAAGCGCTCCCTGGCTTTCTCTAGAGGATTTTCGGGCAATATTGGATTTTGCTTCCATGTCTCATCAATATATTCGAGAATCACAAGCGACTCTGAGAGAGGTTTTCCATTGTGAACAAGCACTGGAACCTTCTTGTAGATAGGATTATACTGAAGAAGCAAAGCACTCTTGTTGGATAGATCTTCATCTATGGCATCATATTGTATACCCTTGAGCTTCAACGCCCAAACCACCCTTAAGCCAAAAAGTGTTGACCATGTCTTGAAAAGCTTCACTTCTTCTGCCATAGTGTTTGCTATGCTATTTCAACCTTCATCATTTAACATGATATATACTGGTTTTGTTTTGGCTTGTACTCTTTTTTTAATACGTCGGTAGAATGGAAAAGCAAAGGAATAGAACTTGGTGAAATATGAATCCTTAGATCCAATCTTAGCTTGCTTTTTGTGTAATGGTGAAATATGAATAACGGTGAACCACGAGAAAAAAATATATGGAAAAGAAAAAAAAGAAGAGAAGAATATTATTATCCTGATATATGGTCAATCATATCACATGGGCGGCTGTTATGACTTTGGAAAAGCAAGGCTGGAAATTTAAATTTGAAAACCTCTTTTTGTCCATATCTTCATATCAAAAGACTTTATCATCATATAATAATACAATTACAAAACAAAAATTAAGGCAAGTATTCATTAAAATTAAATCGGTGAACTTTTCTTTTCTTTTCCATAATTCATATTTTTCTTTTCTAAAATGTTTGTTGGACATTTTATATATGTTGCAACACCATTCCATCACTAGCTAGGATAGAAATTGTTATTGTTATCGTATCAGTGATTAAGGAGTATTGCCTAAACTCTACATATCATTGTTTTATTATTAATATCGATTTCAATGAATTGAGACTTACGCTTAAAGTGAAAAGTGATCCATTTGAAATCATTTTAAGATATTTAAAGCTTATGCCTAAAAGTGACAAGTGATTGATTTGAAAATAGTTTTCAAGGAATTGAGGCTTATGCTTAAAATGAAAAATGATTAATTTGAAATCATTTTAAGTCATTTAAGGCTTACGCCTAAAGTGATAAGTGATCGTTTTTTAATTTGTTTTCAATGAATCAAGGCTATACACTTAATATTTATTGATTTTCATTTTGTGAACTAATTGATTTATCAAAATGTATAATTATTGATTTTAAACGAATGCATAGTAATTGATTTATTAAAGTGCATAGTTATTGATTTTAAATGAATGTATAGCAATTGATTGATCAAAGTGCACGGTCATTGATTTAAAAAGAATGCATAGTAATCGATTTATCAAAGTGCATAGTCATTGATTTAAAATGAATGCATAGTAATCGATTTATCAAAATGCACAGTCATTGATTTAAAACAAACGCATAGTAATTGAATTATCAAAGTGTATAGTCATTGATTTAAAACGAATGCATAGCAATTGACTTATCAAAGTGCATAATGTTTTGGCTTTATCGAAGTGCAAAATGTTTTGGCTTCATCAAAGTGCATAGCGATTGATTTATCGAAGTACATAATGTTTTGGCTTTATCAAATTGAATAACGATTGATTTATCGAAGTACATAATGTTTTGGCCTTATCGAAGTGCATAACATTTTGACTTTATCGAAGTGCATAATGTTTCGATTTTATCAAAGTGTATATTGATTGTTTTATCGAAGTGCATAGTGATTTACATAGTGAATTGATTTAATCGAAATGAATACTAAATTTTATTTAAATAAAGTGCATAATGAAAGTGCTTTGAATTGAAGTGCATGAAAAAAGTGTTTTGATTTAAAATCGTGATTGAATACCATGCATACATGTCACTTCAGTATTGTTTTTTCTACACTTCAGTGTTGCTTTTTCTACACTTGCATGTAGATCGATACGAGTCTAACATGCATTTACTTAAACTACTTACTAAGCCGTCGTGGTTTACTCATTCCTTTCTAAGATCATCGCAGATCATATGAGCTAAAGTCCATGCTTGGAGTTATGTGTGAGCCCTTGGGGACTGCATCTATTATTGGTACTTGCTTAAGTCCTCTTAGCGCTGCTTTTGATACTTTAAGGTATATAAAATTTTGTATATCATGTTGGTTATCATATATAGACATTATCCAATGCATAGTACATGTTTATCAGAAACATGTTGGGATGTAACTTAGGATCACTCTAGATTATTATATACAAGTATGATTATTGAGTGTGGTCTGGGATATGTTTGTGGTATCATAACTATAAATTTTAAGGAATGTGAATAGGTTAATTGATGATTCTGGGAGTGTGTATAGTGTGTGTTGATATAATCTGTGAAATGTGAAATTGTGTTGTATTGTTTGGAATAGATGTATATTTTATAGGTTAATTAACTGAGGAAAATTGATTATGTATAAGGGGAGGTTTTCAATCTTTTTCTTTTAGTATATTAAATCTTGAATTAAAATATTGAGAAAGTAAATTGATTTGCTTTAGAAGTTAATAACTTAATAGTAACGATAAGTTAAATCGAATTGAGAAATGTGAAAATTGTTTAGCAATGACACTAACATTGAATATAAACTTTAAAATAAAAAAAAATTTTAGTTCGTAAAATTGGAAAAACAATAATAAAGTGAAAGTATTAAGTTTACGTTGCGATCTTCGAGTCGTGACAATTTTTTAAAAATTATTATTTTATCTATACTATAATTTTTATTAAAAAATAAAAATAAAAAAGAGTAGAAATAGAGAAATAAGAGGTAAAAAAAAAAAGAAGTGTAAGAGGTCTCACCTACCTAAAAGGAAGTGTAACCATATTTCAATTCTTGTAATCAAGGGAAGTGTAACCTTTGCGAGGCAAACTTGTGAGAGCTTGGGTAACCACTGGTAAGTAGGTTTAAATGATTTCTTCCTAAGCCATCAAAAGGAAGTATAAGAGGGCTCACCTAACTAAAACTGGTTTATAAGATATTCACAACTTAGTGGAATTTGCATCATTGGCAAGAGGCTCAAGGAGAAATGACATAAGCATAAGATTAGCCGATCCTTTATAAACATTGTATTTGACTTCTCTTATCCTTGCACTTTTTTACATTTAGCTCTTCAATTTGATATATAAATTGTGTGTGTAAATTGATTGGAAAACTATTAAGTTATCAATTTTAATCAAAAATCGATTCACCCCATCTCGATTAGAACCAACAATTGGTATTAGAGTTTAGGCTCTTAATTAGATAATATCTTCACAAAAAGCAATAACATAGTCAAATAATAATATCTTCACGATAGTGTGATCTAATCTTCCAACCCATCATGATTTTGAAACCAGCCAAATCTGGACAATAATTTTTAAAATCTCAAGACAAACTTTTGAAACATAAAAAAAAAAACACCTTCAAAACTTTCGAACTTTTCTTTTGCTTTATGCAAGAAAAAACCCATTTTCCTAAACCCTAAAACTTTAGTTCCCTCTTCTTCCATTGATCAGATTCTTTAACTGTTAAGTAAAGGTTTAAAGATTTAGGGATTTTTTCTTTTGAAGTTCAATTTTTTGAAGAAAAGTTATTTCCATGCATTTTTAAATGAATTTGATATGTCAACATATACTAATTAGAGCAACGTGTGTTAGCACATAGTGTCAACTGATGTTTATCGTTCTAATTTAAGAAAATCTTGATAAAAGAATTTAAGTGAGTCACGATTATAACTTTGGGACTAATATGTTACTTTTTGAAGTTTGAAAATCAAAATAAAATATTGCATAAACTTTAGGGACCATTCAAGCTATTTACTCTTATTTAGTAGATTCTTTTACCTTTTCTTGTAGATGTAGGCAAGCTATTTTAATCATAAACAAAAATACTCTTTAAAAATACTAAGAAATCTTACTGGCGGTGATCGCCGGCTAGGTGAATGCCGGTGAAGGTCTACCGGCGGTGATGTACTCCAGTGCCGGCAAACGTCTGACAAATTGCGGCATGACTTTTCCCGGCGCTTTTAAATGCCTTTAAAAGTAAAAGACTTTTACCGGCGTTTTAAAATGCCGGTAAAAATCATATTTGAAATTTAAAATTTTTATAATTGAGCTTTTTTTTAAAATTTAAAAACTTTTACCGACACTTTAAAGTGCCGACAAAAATTTTATTTGAAATTTGATACTTTTATATTTATTGAATTTTATTTAAAATTTAAAAGTTTACATCCGTACTTTTAAATGCCAACAAAAATTATTTGAAATTTGAAAATTTTATATATCAATTCATATTTTCCTCCTTTTCTTGGGAAGGTCAATCATTTCAACAACTCGAACTGAAGTTTCTTCTGTTATGGTTTTTAGGTTTTCCATAGAAATAGCTTGTACAATTGATCATGTTCCAAGGAATATTATTTAGTGAAAAAAATTTAACAACAGAGCGCCAAAGGCATGGTTATTTGATACACACTTCAGTTTCACAGGGCAATGTATCAACTGACAACTCTGTTATGTAGCACATTAATGATTAAACATGCTTCTGTTTAAGAGTTTCGCCAAGCAGTCTAGCTAACCTCCTAGGTGATGAAGAGAATATAGAACAGCAACCATTATCATGTTGAACGAAGCTGACAGCAAGTTGATAACATAAAGTGACTTGCATCAATTTCTATTGCTTGTTGAAGAATTTGTGTACAAGTATAAACTGTTTTCCCACATCCTTGGAACAATATGGAACCATTGATGTCTTGTTAATCAACTTGAATAAGAACAGCATGATTCCACCTGGAGAATTCTGCTGATAAAAGAACGTCATTGACCTGAATCGAATTCTAAGAGCAACCTTTGCCAATAGGCATCAGTCTTCCTCATCTACTTCATGAAATGGAAGTGATACTGTCTTGACTGCCCTGAACTTGCCAGCATTATTTAGATATCCAAATAGAACATAATCTATGAAACTAAGGATCAAGATATCCAAATAGAACATAAACTAAACCTAGTTTGTGCAGCAAAATCATAAAAATGAATGTAAAACACTAGTCTATGAGAGAGATACCTAAATGATCATTTGGGCAGCATGAACAAATCTCCATCAACAACTTTGAGGAGTTTCTAGGAAAGGCTGCAGATGCAGAAGCAAGGTTATGTTTTACTGCTCTTCCGTCAGGTCTATTATAAAGTAACAAAGGTTAGTTTACCCACTGCATATTGGATATCTGGACCATCTGCACTAAAAATATTTTGGTGGTCCTCCCATTCATGCATACATGCATAACCAAAAGAAGAGGGTTGATACTATAAACTAACAGGAGCTTTGGCTCTACTGACTGACTGGCATTTAGTTACAAAATCATATTCACATACCTTAGGCATCGGTAAATTTGTAGTGATCATCGATGGTCAAGTAAACAAGGCCCTCCAATGCAAGATACTCTAAAGTGCTCCTGTCGAAGCCACAAGGGTTTGTTTATTGTTATACTCAAATTAGTGTGTGCGAATAAATGAGCAATCAGTGAAAGAGACAGACCTGATTTTATCCGATGAAATATCTAGTTCTCGAGCCACATCATTAGTGCTTACCCCATTTGCAGATGCACTGAAGACAGGAATGAGGACGTAGCAATGCTTGTCTAATACGCAAACAATATAGTGACAATAGTTTCACGACTGTATAAGTACCTTATTCTTATACTGGTCATTTTTATTATTTATTATTAGGATACGCCATCTAGATTAGTTATACTAGCTCATATGATAATTGACTGTGCAAAGCTGCGTACTCTAGGTCAATAGAAAGTTTAGTTTACTGCATTTCCCAATTCAAGAATGAACTAGAAAAAGGAAAGAAGAAATTAAAAGAAAAACTGACTCAAACAGGCTCACCAAACATACTATTCAAATTTAAAGGATATGCTAGACAACTCACAGGCATGCTGGTCGACACAAGTAATTTAAAACTATTGAACCAACATTGAGGATCTGCTCTTCATCAGTGTTATACTGGCCAGAAAACTGCAAAAACAAAAAAGGATGAACTTAAAGGATCAACTAAAACAAAGAAATTAGTAAAATACTCTGCTAGTTAGTTCCTTCACTTGATTTGACAGGTTACTTTGGTGGCCCTTTATCGAGAAGCCTACATTTGAATTTGTCACCCGAGGCTGAGTGATCATACCACCAATTGAATTTGTCTCCTGAGGCTGAGCGGTCATGCAGCCCTGTAGCATACATACAAATTGAGATGAAGCAATGTAGTTACTAACAACCAAAACACAAAACATTTACATCCAAATAAGTTGGAATGCCATTTTGTAAAACTAGAGCATTGACTCTTACCTGCAACTTGGTTTTGTACAGATGAACATATATGCACTCAATGAAGTGGTGTGCAATATCATTAAAATCAGTAATAGGCCTAAAAGCCACATCAAAGTTCGAAGTTAGAACTCTAGGTACAACATTCAAATAAATTGACATGAACATTCGTTGGTGCGATTAAAAATGGATGGCAAAAGCATAACTAAATGACAACTTCAAAAGGAAATTTCAGTCTTCTCAAAATATGGGACTTTAAAACAAATTTAGATATCTGTAATTCCATCATGACCCAGATATATAAAATCAGATTGAAAGCTCAGCTTCCAGAAAGAGTGATTGAAATTTTAGGTACAAGAACATGACTAAAAGGTAACACTTTCTTCGGATCATATGCCCTAAGAGTTCAAAACCATATCCAACAAAATAAACCCTATATGAAATACAAGCAAAATTCGATAAAAATCATATGGAATTATCAGAGAAAACGAGTAAACTATCATACTTATGGAATGGAGCAAGGTAATTAGGCAGGCCTTTAAAGAAACTGATCAGATGCCAAGAATTTACAAACAGATCTAAGCAAACAGCTGAACGCGACCAAACCATTGGTTACAAAAATTTGCACAGAAGAGATTGAACTGACCGTCTAGAATTCATATTTCTTCAAAATGGAGAATCAAAGCCCTTCTTCTCTGCTTGGAGTTATAATCAGTCTTTCAGGCCTTTGGGTACTTGTAAAATCAGCATCAATTCAAGAATTTAAAGAAATTAGTTCAAGAATTATCGAAAATAAATAAAAAAAAGAAATTAGTTGCATAGATATGATTTTTTTCGAACCTTATAATGTAAGAAATTTGTGCACTGAGTTTGCCATTTTTATTCTTTCCAGTTACTTACTTCCAAGTCATTGTTTGATGCCTACGTATATTTCTTCAAGAACATGAAATGATCATAGATATGTAAACATGGATTAAGAAGTAAGCAAGTTTTTACCTCCAAAGACCAGTAATGGCGCGCAGAGCCATGTAAATGGTTAATGCAACCCAGATTCCTATAAAACCGTTGCTTTTGGAGGAAGGAATAAAGATGCAATGCTTGCTTCAGCTACCAGTACCTGAAAGATGAAGATATCAGACAGAAAACATTCAGTACCTGAAGAAAGAAGATATCAGAGAGGAAACATTCATTCATTAGAAGAAAGTCAGGAGACTGTATGGAAAGTTGGGGCTGCAAACTTACCATGGAGTAAGCTGTGAATGCAAAGTTAGATGCTCCAAAGTTGACGCCATCAAGAACGAAAGCTAATGAGTTGATTGGCTGTGTCGCTGCCACAAACTGAAGGGTGTAGGGAGATGAGTTCAGTTAAGATCATATAGAGAAATTACAAAAATGTAGTTATATTTTAAGCTTGTTAGATGCATAAAGAATTACCGGAACTCCTATGCTGATAAGGTGTAGAACGCTTGCATCTTTGGAGAAGAATTACCAGTACTCCTATGCTGATAATGATCATAGTTATGTTTTATCAATTCTTAAAGATTGTCCTGTATAAACATAACTCAATAACCATATAATATTCATTAATATCAAGTTCAATAAAGCAGCTCTTGTCCAATCACTAGAGCAGCAGCTAACACTCTGGACAAAAATCCAACTATATTTAAATGCTTATATTCAACTTGGACATAAGAAAAAGTAAATAATATTCAACTTGGACATAAGAAAAAGTGACAAAATTGAAATACGCAAAATGAAATGTAAATAATATTCAACTTGGACATAAGAAAAAGTTTACTTGATCCCTTTTCCACTGGGCAATACTAAAAAAATTGCTAGAAAAAAAAAAAGAAAAAGTTTAAGCATTTGCACGACTAGATTTAGAATGACATACTAAACTTATGTCATATATACCTAAACAAGATGTCAAATTTTAAAGATGTTAGCATTTTTGTCAAGAAACTTACACAGAGATGTTATCAACACAACCATTTATATCCTCGAAAAGCTCTCCAAAATAGAATTTCCTCTGCATTCATAAAAAAAAAAAAGAAAAAGTTTAACCATTTGCACGACTAGATAGACAATGTGCAATAGAAAGTTTCTAACATGAAGGAAAAACAAAAAATGAGTTCGGTCTCATGAGTTCTCTAATGAATTTGTATGTAACAAGAAGAAGGAGAAAAAGGAGGACTGAGGAGAAGACTCACAGCCAATTCTCTAGGGAACGCAAATGTATTAAACCTGTTATCTTAGCATCATCATTCTTCTCCATTGTTGGAAGTCTGAATGTTTGCTTTTAATTTTTTTTTTTAATTAAAAGCTTTACTACAATAAAGTTAGCTCCAATCAAACATCAGAAAAACATAAAAATTACAAAAATTAAACAGAGAAAATTTACCTGGTAAGGAGACACAAAATCCATCTTCAAAACTCAATGAAGGAGCACAAAAAATCCTGAAATGAAAAAAAAAAGTATAAGAATTAATAAAATTATTAAAACTTAAAGCATCAACGGACCTAATTGATGTTAATAATAGGCATTTAACCAAAGCATGTGAAACCCATATTAAGGGGAAAATGAAGAAACCTGGAGATGATCGAACTGTAGTGAATAGAGAAGAAAAATAAATTTGTCAAATTTCAACTTTCTTGAATCATCTATTATAAATCTTTAGGAAACTTGAGCGATTAAATACCCAATTAATGCCCAAAGAGGATGATTTTGGTGAAACAATCTGGTTTAATAATAACGTTGAGTCACGAGTCACGATAGCGGCTAACGATGAAAGTGGTGAGAGGAGAGCTAACAGTCATGGTGGTGAGATGTAACAAAAAAAAATTGGTGGTGAGAAGAAAAGATTAGGGTTTGGTTTTCAAATTAGGGGGAAATGATTTGATATGGAGAGAAAGGAAAATTTGCAGAAAACAAAGGGAAAATTTTTTTTCTTGAGGGATTGATGACAATCTAAAATCAACCTGGTGATATAAGGAGTAAGAAGCGGAGCTAAGTGATTGTGCCTTTGAAAACTTTGATATTAACGGCGGTTAGTGTTACGCCAGGAAAAATCAATAAAAAAAGAGAAATAAAGGCGGTTTTCAAAACCGCCAGATTAAAAGTGCCCTTAAAAATTCTATTTTTTGTAGTGGTCATTCTTGCCCAATTAGACACTAACAAATGTGTTGTGTCTCACCCAACACGACACAGGTAATGTGTTATGTTGGACCATACCCTTAATTATGTCACAGCCCATCCAAAAATAGCACTTAATTAGCATGATCCATTAACACAAGTTATTATTTAAATGAAACATATTGACCCGAGACGATCATTTAACACCTCTATTTATAATTGAACTTGAATAATTACTTCATAAATCATAAGAAAGAATGAGCTGAAAGGAGAAAACAAAGGAAATGAATCAAGCAAAATGGATGGCTTGATTTCGTGGAAATAAACCAAAGGAACGAACAAGAGGCAAAACATCTTCACCAAAAATAAATAAGGCAAAAACATTAAGGCCTCAAAAGCCCAAAATGGCCCAAAACTCGGAGTTTGACAAGGGATAAGAGGTAGTGGTGCAATAAAAGCCCAAAATGGTAGAACTGCTATGTTTACCATCTTTAGATAGGATGAAATGATAGTTTGTAAAAAATTATATAAAATTATCTTATGTATTACTGATAAAAATTTTAATATTTATTGAGTAGCACTTAAGGATGGTCACAGAACCGTAGTATTTATCTTAAGAAAAAAAAATCAAATATATATGACTTCATTTTTTTACAACTTGGATGTAGCTTATGTAATATAATCATATGAAACAATTAAGAAAATCAATAAATAAGTGCAAATAGTTTTACCTTATAATTTTGGGAGCTTTAGGCATGATAGATGAAAATGATGAAAAATTGAAGGATCGGAAAGTTGGCAAAAAGATAAGTAAAAGGAATGATTTTTTTTTTTAATTTCCATTGGTTTGATGGGTAAGAAAGATTAAAAAATTTTATGGAAGGAAAAATACTATATCCAACCCACGATCATCTTAGAATATGACAACTAAAATATTAGAAAAATAAAATAAAAAAAATTATGTACTTTTTGAGAAGTTACTTTGATAATTAGAATATAAGAATTTTTTTCTGAAAGGCAAAATATAAGGATTTAATAATGTGAAAAGTCTCTGTAACAAAAAAAAGTGAAAATCTCTTATTAATTTAATTAAGGAGATGAAAGATATTATTTACTTATTTTGAGAATTAACTCAAATGGTAATATTTTCATTTCTAGAGTGTGGAAATTTTGTAAATTTGAAGTTCAAGATTCAACGGGAGCTTCTACAATACGGTCAAAATTTTTTATCTTGTTATAAAATCAATGTAAACACACATGATTAAGTATAAAGTTAATGTTATTAGGCATAAAATATGTTTCGAATATTGTAAACACATAAGAATAAATATAAACTTAAAATCAATATAAATAAACACATTATAATTTTACTACAATATATGTTTATGTTTATTCTTATGTGTTTATAATACTTCTAACATATTTTATGTTTAATGATATTAAATTTTAGCCTTAATCATGTAGGTTTATGTTTATCTTACAATAAGATAAAAATTTTTGACCTTACTATAGAAATTTCCAAACCTTTGATTTTTATTTCAAAACCAGAAGCTTTCAACGTTAATATATATATATATATATATATATATATATATATATAATATATATATATTATATATATATATATATATATATATATATATATAGACACACACACACTTTTCGTTTTACAACAAAATGTCTAATAGATATCCTTTTGCATAAACAATAAAAAAAAAGGAAGTGATGAATGGCTTCGACTAGATTTTGATACATTTTTAATCACGTTAACCATAGTTCTTCACTATACATAAAGCATAAGAATTTCAATGTTTGTGACTAAATTTTACTACTCATGCCAACAGTTGTGATGAAAGTATTATAAAGTAGTTTCATCAAGAAAGTATTATAAAGTGGTAGATAAAAACTAACAAAGCGAAACCAAACCGCTGGTACCGGGGGAATCAGCATTTCTCCGAGGTTGTTCGAAGTTTGCCTCACATGTAAGGTCCATCATTTTCTATACCTATGTATTCAACCTTTATTCTTCAAAATAAGCTTCTTGGAATCATTAAAAGATCCATTTTGATCCAAGCAAAGTAGTAGATGCCAAACAGAAATCTTGGAGTTATTACATGTCACGCGATCTTTAACCGAAAAATATATCTAAACATTAAATACTAGAAGATTTTAATTTTAAACTGATTTAATCACGATCATAAATTTTAATTAAAAATTATTATCATCATCAGAACTTTCATTGCAATACTGGGTAGATTAGATTAATCAAGATATAATTCACGTTAAGTTATCAGAATGAATTTTCATCATCTACTTATTTAAAACAAATTATTCTTATAACTATTTTTCCAAAATTTTAATTCATAATAAATGAATAAATTTTATTTGAAATATTTTAATTCAACAAATAAATATAAAAGATCTTATGATAAAATTGTCATGAAATCGAATCTGTGAGGTCAAAATTCATGAAAATATAGACACCATTATTGAGCGGAAAAATCAAAGAAAAAAAGTTTCCATCAAACTTTTTGTAGTGTATTCTGGCTGTTATTGATGAGAATAATAAATAAGTAAAGGTGGGTGTTGTTGGGCATTTAGTGGTTCATATGAAAGTAAGGATGGATGCCTTTTTGTACTCATCTGTCTTTGAATCTTTCATCTCTAGCTTTTCATGAGAACCCCCTTTTCTCTGGCTTTCTCTATTGACCATTTTTTTTTCTCTTTGGGTCTAAGCGTTAACATTTTCCCCTCCCAGCTTTTGGCTTTTCTCGATTCTTCAAATGCATGGGTGGGATGGGAGAACAAATAGTAAACTTCATTTCATGTTTTCATGTACAATAATAGTGTTCTCTTTCGATTATAGAAAATGCCTTAATGATAATTAAAAGGAAGTCTTGAAATATTTAGGTTATGAGTTTCATTTCACTATATGCCCGATGAATTTAATTTTGTATTGATTTTAAGTTTATTAATTTATTTTTGTTCTTTAATTTCTTTTATTTGGTATGATGTTTACGTATGTTCAAATTAAATAAATTTTAAATATTAATTCAAATGATTATATTATTAGTTTTAATATATGAGAATTCTACAATACGATATTTCATTACAGTTCGTTTGTAATTTTTACTTGTACGCTGTAATCTTATAATTCCTCAAAATATTACTTCTTCAGTATAAACAAGAATCTTGGTTATAAAGGGAAACTAAATGTGATCCAAAATTATATGAAAATACATTGGTGGATTTGGTATGGTAGAATCAAACAGATAAAGAAGACAAAATGTCAGGTAAAACTACATACTTTTTTCTTGTCTTCTTTTCTAATAATAAAAGAAGTATTTGTCCAAAGCTTGAAATTAGAAATTAATAAAAATATAGCTTTCTGTAATATCTAATCGTTCCTTTACCAAATTAAGTTGTACACTTCGTAGATATATATGAAGTGGTTAAAAAGTCAAGTGAATGTATTATATTTTAGGTCATCAAACAAGGGTGCTTTCAACTTAGTCTATGGTTTTGGTTAGGCTTCCACCACTTTATTTATTAAAATGAAAATGATTTTGTTAGACAAAATGTGTACGATAAAATCGACAAGAATGGTTACCAAATCCAAGAAATTGTTTGGTTATTTCCTGTACATTGAAAATTGCAATAAATTCTTATCCAACAAATCCAAAAAATGAAAGCTAGATTATTTATGGCATTCGTAGTTAGCTTGCTAGCATGCCATGCATGCCACCACACTAAAATTTGAAAAGTAAGCAACGTGCGCTTTGGGTTGAAGAATTGCATGTTACCATGCTAGCCTAGTCTTTGGAGACAAACTTGGGTAGGCTATTAAAAGAGTCGCACGAATCCTTTAGACTACTTTATACTGATTTTAATTCATTTTATTCAAATAGACGTGTCAAGTTACTCACCATAAAAAATCCCATATATATATATATATATTGAAAAAAAACTGATATATATATTATATATATAAAGGGACATAATATTGTTGATGACATTTTGTGTCAACAGTAAAACTCAGATTTTCGTTTGTATATAGAAATGGATGGAAGCTTCTGCAATCACTTTCAAAAAAATTGATATTCAATAAATTTAAATTTTAAATTTTAATATTTGTACTTTTTTCTTCAAACTTCAACATTTTATATATATATAAAGTAGGGATTTATTTACACATATGTAAAACAAATTTATTTTACACACTTTATATCTTCGTATAGGATTAATATTTCTGCAAACTAACCGTTGGATTTAACAACCTACTCATATTTATTATGTATGTAAATTTTTGAATCAATCTGTTATTTCTATTATTTTAATCGAGAATAGTATTTTTTTCAAAATATATTAATGGTTGAAATTTTATTTTACAAAATATATAGTTAGACATATTCGATTAATTTAAAATTTGGCATGCATGATTTATGTGAATAGAACATAAAATTTAACGGTCGGATTAAAAAATTATAAATCATATAAAAAGATATGAAAGTGTGTAAAACTAAATTTGTTTTACACATGTGTAATTGGATCTCACCTCATATATATATATATATATATATATATATATATATATATATATATATAGATATAAAGATAAGCTTGATTTGTAAGATGGATGCTGCTACAAGAGCCCTTGACTTAATCAGCTAAACAAATATACAAGTTCATCCTCTTCGTGGTTTAATTGTATTAGAACGGTAGAACCCTTGCAAACAGAAGCTAGAATTATTTTTTTCGGTATGTTTTCAGAAAAGGTAATTTCGTTTCAAACACTTCGGCAAAATCTACATGTAGTATGGATGAAGATTACGAAAGGCTACAAGAACCTCCAAGTTGAACAAAATGGACGCTGAAAGCAAATGCTCTAGGTGTTTTATTTCCAAAGAACTTTAGAATGTGATAAATTATATACTTAAATCTAGATTTGATCATGGGTAGTTTTGGGACGGACCCGCACTATATAATACTAACTTATGTAAAAACTCAAACCCAGCTCACAAATTCAAGTCGACTTTTTGTCTAAATCCATTTTTATTTTATAATGCAAAGTCCAAGCCAACCCGACTTGGCCCTCTCAAATATGATTTTATTTATTTTTTATTTTAATTTTTTTGTTTATTTATTTTTATTCTTTTAGTTTATTTGAAATTTAATTTAATTTTTCAAATTTTACATATTAATTTCCATATTAAAATTACATAATCATTTTTATTAATCAATAAATGTTTTATATATATATATATAATTATTTTATACTTAGTAAATAAATTTTAAAAAGTTTTAAATTTAATTATGTACTGGTCCGGTTGGAAAGGACTTGACTTCAAAAGGTCAAGTTTAAGCACAGCTCAATTTTTGGTCTGGCCAAAAAATTTTTCCCAAACCCGCTAATTTCATCTGATATTTTTGTTCAAACACGACCAAATATCAAACAGGCCTTCGAGCTTAGCGGATAGCCCGACTTTTGAACAGATCTACTTAAATCCTTTGCAACAAAAACAAAAAGAGAAGATTGTTGATGATAAATATATATATATATATATATATATATATATATAAAAGATTTATATATGATGCACTGACAGTGTATAGTTTCTATAAACTGTCAATGTACTAGAGGTTGACACCTCATCAATAAGCCTTTATGAGCAAATTAAAAAATTTATTTGTATTTGCTTTTAAGGGCTTGACATATTTTTTAATTTGCTAATTGATGAGGTGTCAATATTTGATACATTGATAGTGTATAAAAATTATACACTGTTAGTGCATCATATACAAACCCTATATAAATTTATGAAATCTTTAGGTCATGAAAGAAAATGGAACATTCTTAAAAGGTCAAAGAATGCTTTATTAAGAAAATAATTCCATTAACATTTGTCGATTTACTGGGGGTTCACTTCTTTCCAATGAAGATGCAAGAGGTAGCTTTGTATGCCGTTTGATAGAATTCTGGTCTGTGAGTGTGGTTCTGTAGTTGATTGATGCAGTTGCTTTTGGTTGTTTGTTGATTGGGATGTCTAGTAATTATATTCTTTTGGCTTTGTCCCGTAACTAGATTCTTTTGTCTCTCATAACTAGCTAAGCTGGTATTGAGGGTATTTTGAGGGATGAACATGACAAATGGAAAATCACTCACTTTATGAAGCCGAACGTCCTGTGGTCAGGGAGGTGTGGTCAGACAGATTACCTTGCAAAACAGAGGGTTATCGATTTTGACTAAAGTTGGTTGATTTGTCTCTGAGATGATTTGTTCAATGTTTGTTGAAGGTGAGGTGGAGGTTCTTTCGACTTGTTTGAATGGTTCTGACGTGATTTTCATTTTGATTTCTGATTGTTGAGGAATGGGATTTGCAAGTGGAGGTTGTTTGGTTTCTTTGTTCTACTGCCTTTTTGTTGTTCGATAAATTGTTCCTGAGAGTCAATTGTTGGCTTATGTGTTTCGAGGGGTTAAATGTTTTGGCTGTTACGGGTCTCTGTTGGGATCGTTGCATCTGTACCGAGATTGGCTCAACTTGCTTATTGAGCTCCACAAATGTATAGGGGAAATTAATGCTGATGAAAGTTCGGAATGGAAGCAAAATGTGTGGTTGAAAAGTTGGGATCAAGGATGCAAACGTCAAGATGAGTTACTCTGTTGGTTTTTCATCCTTGAAGTTTCCATGGCTGCTCTTCTCTGGTTGGGATTTTCTGGTGGAGGAGATCGGTTCTAGTGATTTAGCATGATTTCTTTTGTATTTTGCATTTCTTCTGTGGCTGATTTGATGATTGGTGACGCTTCCACCATTTTCTAGGGTGTTTGATCTCAAAACTAAGATCATTCAGACAGTTGTTATTTGTGCTTCCCAGGTGTTTGTTGTAATGCCCCTTAAAGGAACGTTTTTTGTTCCTCTGTTTTTGTGTTGTATGCTGCCATGCTTGTTGTAAGATGACATGCGTGTTGTAAGTTGGACTCTGGTGCTAGTCCATTCAATAAAAAATTAACTTTTTAAAAAATAATTTGTCGATTTAATATTTATATTATTTTAATTTCATCTCAATTTAACACAATTAAAGAAATGCATTGGAGCAATCAAAATTTTGTCTCACAGTTGTTGAGACAACTTTTTAGTAGAGATTAAATCCAAGATTCAAATGCATTTGGAGTCCTGATACTCAAAATACTAATTGATGAAATATTTTAATTTTATCATTTTATTAAAAATTAAAGAAATTAAAAGTATAATGACAAATTGAAATACAATAACAAAAAATTAATATTAAATCATAATATATTGACAATTTTTTACTTTATTATGATCCAAATTGATTTATTTTAAAACTTGTTAACCTACTTAATTAATAAATTAAGTAACAAAATATAATATGTATATAATTCACTTATTTACCGGTTATATATCAAATATAAATTTCCACTCGTACACATAAGTGAAATTAGCACGTACACTTTTGTTGAATGCATATAAATTAGCCATAAAGGTAGAGGTGAGTAATCGGGATTTTTGATAGGTTCGGTATAAGAAAATCAAAACCAAATTAAATCGAACTGACTTAATTATACAAATCGAAAAAATAGAACTGAAATAAATTGGTTCGATATGGTTAAAGACAAACTTCTAAACTTTTTTTTCCTATTTCTTTTTTTAAATAAATATACGTTAATTATTTATATCATACGGAATATATAAAATATATTCCAAATATATTTTTAAATAACCAATTTAATCTGGTTGGTTCAACTAATAATTTTAAAAATCAAAAGTCAACCAACCTTTTTGAATAAACTAATTTTAAAAATCAACCTAATCGAACCGATTTTACCAAAAATTGATCGATTCGATCAGTTAAAAAGATCCAAATCAATTTTCCCTCTTCCCTCCATTAAAAGAATAAAAAGAAGAGAAAAGAAATAACAAATGGCTTTATTCTCAAAGGTCATAGTTGAACATTAACTATTCTTGTCTACTCATCCTCGGCAAAATATGCACAGCGACCACTTTCAACCCACGAGGTGACTCCACCTCCCAAAACCTGGGCGGTCTTTCGCCAACATCCACCACTGTTATCCTTTCCCCGTTTGCTGAAACTGCACAAATTTTCGCTCTCCCAGCTGCTATCTGTTCCGCACGCTTAAGCTGCTCCAACTCAATCACCTTCACCCAACAATCATTCTCACCATCATATTCGCTTAAACAGCCTCTCACTTCATCAATCACATAGATTACATCTTCATCCATTGTTGCTGCTGGCCCATTCCAACCAGCAAGCATTCCTCGCGGCATGGCTTCCCACTTGTCCGATTCCACATTGTAAACTGCGCCTTCTTTCACTGCATTGCCTTTGACATTAACCATGCAAAGTTTCCCTCTGTAGCCGACTGCTTCCACTGCTTCTCTACTGAACCTTCCGTCTTTGAGTTGTGCCTTGTTTTCCCAACCCCAATTTTCAATATTCTTGTTTAAGTCCCACTGTTCCATTGACCTTGCTACATCTGGTTTGTAATGGGCACCAACACCGCTCGCCAGATACACCACCCCTCGGACTGAGCCTGTGGCACACCACCGACGTGGGGTGGAGAATTGAGGGCCATAAAACCAGCGGTTGGACTCTGGATGGAAGACTAAAGGGCTGGAAAGTGCGGATAAAAGCATGTGGGTGGTGGCAGCTATGAGGACTAACTGGTTGGAGACTGCCAAGGATTGTATTGGGAGATTCCGGGATAGAAAAGAAGGGTGGCGATGGAGAAGAGGAGGGTCTTGTGGAGGGCTCGGAAGTGGTCTCCAAGCTGATGAAAGCGGGTCGAAGGAGAGGAATTCAATTGGGTTTTGAGGAGCAACTTCTACAAGGTTTCTTCCGATGGCATTTTGCAAAGGAGAGAGGAGAGCATAGAGGGAGAAGAAGGGAGGGAAAGAAGGAGAGTAAAGAAGGCGACGCCATGAGTGGCAAACGGAGAAAAGAAGGGAAGGAGATAGGGAAGAGAGACAGCGTTGAGCTAGATCGTCTGGGAGGCCTACCAAAAGGGTTTCTTCCTCAGTATCATCGAAGGAATCCTTCTTGGCTTGTTTGCTGCATGGAGGAATGGTTTCCATGGAGGAAATTCGCTCAAGTACCAAGGACTAGAGGAGTAGATTTGGTGGTTTAAGCCATGGGACTAGAACTTGTAGGAGAGAGATGGGAGATGGGGGGCTTTTTATCTTATTGTTGGGGCTCACATTTCTTTAATGTGATGTTACAATTTCAACATCGAAATGGTTTGTCAATACAAGAATCCGAGAAGTATTTACAGTAATGGATTCCTAACCCCACCCAATGTCCATATTTGACTCAATATAGTGATAGGAAAAACACTTTGAATTAAATTTTAATGTTCTCGAAATTATTTTTTAAATTTCTTCTATAATATTAAAGTCCTATAATTCACGATGTTAAAAAGTTTAAAAAATATACCTCATAAAAAAATATGAATTCTAAGTGTTAAAAAAAAGGGGGATATATATGGTGTTGGGACAAGTTAAAAAAAAATGTGAATATTCAATTTGGCATGGATGAAGGGAATGATATTATATTAAATTGTTTTAATAGTCAAAAGGTAAAAAATAAAAAATAAAAAAGCTATTAAATTAAGAGTAAAAGGTTTTCAAAAAAAAATGAAAAGAAATATTAAAGAAAATGATATTTTCATTTTAGATGAGAAGTGTTTATCAGTTTTTTGGTAAATGGGAGATGACAAAGTAAAGGGATTAAAATGTTAGATTTAAGCCAGAAATCTAGTGAATGCCAATTTTTTAATAAAGGCTGCATGAACTAATTGTTAATTCTCCGATTCAAAATGTTTAAGTTTTACGTGTGCTCTTTTTTGCATTTTCGCTTATTGATGCAATAAAAAATTCTAAGAAAAAAAATATTACTTAAGGATAAGAAAAAATATCAAATTTTAATATTTTTTTTAAATAAAAATACCCAAAATATTGACTTAAGAAAATAAATTAAATTGCTCATATGCATAATACATATGATTGATCAGTTAACAAATTATGCATCTAATTAAGCTTATTAAATTCCATGACAGGTGCTTGCATCCCTCTTCAAAAATTGAATTTAAGTTCTTTCTTCTTTAAATAAAAATTTAATAAATCATAAACATATTTCATTGCAAAATATAAAAATCTTTAAAATTTTTTCTTCGAAAACGAATATGATATTTTTAATCCTAAAAAGAATTTATGTAACAATAAATATTCAAAGAAAGAAAAGAGAAAAGACAATGGAATCCTTAAATTAATGGCTGTCATGCATGATATATAGCATGAGTTGATATTTGATACACTATTAATGCATGAATCTCATATATTGTATGAAAATCATATCATGTCACTTTATTTAATTAGTGAATTCAATAATGTTTATTTTAAAAAAAATTTATTGTAAATTTATGAACTATTGAAGTAACATATTAGAATTCACTTACAGTATATATGACACAGAGGTACATCAAATATAAATCTATTATACATTTACTATGTTTTCATTCTTTCAAATTACTCTAATTTTTAGCCTATTTAATTTGTTTTCTGAATACCATAAAAAATATCTCAAACATTGGGTATTTCAAACTTTATTTACGATCTTTAAAGCACATTTTCTTACATCGATACGATTTTATTTTTTTAATTAATTCCTGATTAAAGTTATTTGCGCCACTTAAAACTTTAGCTAGCTAGATGGTAATAGTAAATAGAGACAACTCTAGGTCCTAGATATTAATAGATTACGAAAATTATTAGCATACTAATTGACTAAACACAAATGTCATTAAAGAAAGCCAATAAATGAATTTGAGTTCTGACGATATATTACGCATTTAATTTGAAATTAATTGAAAACCAACTTAAATTTAATTCATGGCCTGATACAGTGGGCAAAATTCAATAGTTCTGACAAAAATAATTAAAAACCCTACCTTGTGATTCTGACATGTTTTGTCTCATTTTAAAAATAGTCAAGTTCAAGAATTAATTAAAATTAAAAAGTTTAGTTAGATGTTAAATCATAAATAGCTGCATTAAATTTCTCAAATAGTGTAAAGTTTTTATATTGATCACATACCATAAATATCACAAGCAAAGTCTAGCTTATTAATTAAAAAAAAAAAGAAAGAAAAAGCAAATGAAAGGAGTCAACTCAGGCTAGTTAGTCTTAAAATCATTTAAATCACGTGATTGAGTTCTAAAATCCACTCGTTGCGCGTTGCTTACCTGGTAATTTATGAACAGAGTGTTCATATTTTTAATTGAATTAATCGAACAAATAGAATATAATTCGATTAATTGAACGATTATTAAATTATTTTAGTCAATTAATGAAAATAATTTTTTAAAAAATTGATTAATTGAGTTTGAAAACTGAATTAATTAAAATTTTAATCGAAATATAAAAAATTAAAGAAAAAACTAAAAATATATAAAACTCAATTACTCAAAGATATAATTAATATTTGTAGTTTAGATTATGTATTAAGTCTATAAGGTTGTTAAAGTTTTTAACTTAATACTTTATTCTGGTATTTGAACATTTTGTTCAATGATATCATTTAGTTTATTTCAAATATGAGAAATTAAAATTTTAAAATATAACTTAACTTAAATTATTCGATTAATTCAAAAATAAAATTAAATCCAATTAGTTAAATTAACAATTCATAAATTCAAATGATAAAAGAATTTTTTTTGTTTCGAGTTTAAATTCGTTAAGAGAATATAAAAAGATAACTTTTTTTATGAATTCATCAAATTCCACGTATATATTTTGTTTAAACTAATTTACAAATCAGATGTAGTGAACCAAACTTAAAAAATCTATTTAAACAAATTTAAAAAGGAAATGTATTGGATGAAACTTAAAAAATCTTTTATCGTTCAATTGAAAAAATCGAAGACAAATAAGTCGCTTTATCTTGGAGATTCATTTAATTTAAGAGTGCCGAATTGAGATACTAAGATGAGACTTGCTAGAATTATGAAACATATGATTTTTGTTTGTAGCCATAAGGTCAATATATAAAAATCATCTGCACTCCACAGCCAACCAAACCTTTTCATAATTAAAAGGAGGACCCCAATCCATACATGCTGCTTTTTATTAGATTTTGATCTGTCCTGGGATTCTCCAAATACTATGTGGTGGTGGCTTTCCTTCTGATTGAGATCACTTTCATATTTAAAGGACGGACATGTGCTTGTGGATCACCAGTATCTTCCAGTTATACTGAGTTTTCTTGAACAAATTTTCCATCTGAATCTGAATCAGGCTGAAAATCTGCAGGCTTCGGCTTGCTCTCTCATATTTGGACATAGGCTTTGCGGAAATGGGTTTGCTATGGGTGTGGTGTAGGACTTGCCAAGTACCATTAATAAAGGCCCAACTCAAACTTCACTTGCTATTTCAGGAGGAGGAAAGCATCAGAAAACAAATAAAGCGAGAGCCATCGTTTTGAAAGAGCTGAAAAGTTGTTCATAATGTGTATGTCTTATACAGTTTGTTAAATGGCTTTTCCTAGCTAGTTGGTAATCAATACAAAAAGAAATGGCCTGTTTCAATCCAGAATATTATATATAACTAGTGTGGAATTATACTAACGAACTTAATTAGGGAATAACTAATAGCTTTACACAAACAATTATTTTTCGACAAACATCTTTCTCTTTTCAAAAAGGTCAGACAATTTTCTAAAAATGACTTAATTATTTAGTAAGTCATTTTCTATTAACCAATCAATTTTTTGTCAACTAAACACTAAAAAATATAAATATTATTTTTCAAAAGTTATATTTAATAAATCACACGAAGCGTTCAAAAGGATTCATTTTTTTATTATATTATCTAATAAGTCATTTTTTATTAACCAATCAATTTTTTGTCAACTAAACACTAAAAAATATAAATATTATTTTTCAAAAATCATTTTTAATAAATCACATGAAGCGTTCAAAAGGATTCGTTTTTTTATTATACTGGACCCTGACATGCCATAATCTCATTACTCCTACTGCAGATTCAGGGGACAGGGAATAACAAGTTTTTTATGGAAGACTTTGGTCATTAGCAACTAACAGTAAATTTTCTGTCTTTTCTAAGTCCCTTATATTTATTTTGTGATCAAGACTCAAGAGCCAGGACTCAAAGCCAGAGGAAAAAACAGCTTCACCTCTTGTGTCAAAATCTAGCAAGCAACAGCACAATTTATTATACATGTAGACTTGACAATCTTAAACACGACACGAATACACGACACAAACACGACACGAATAAATGACACGAAGTGACACGAGATGACACGAGATTAAAATTAAGTAAAATTAATATATGAATGTGGTAAAAGCTAAAAATAACATTTTGAGTTTTTTGTGTCGACACGAATTTTTGACACGAATACACGACACGAACACGATTTTACATGACACGAAAACGAATTTTTGACATGAATCACCATGTCTACATGTACTACTCAAATACCATATATTTTAAGATAGTCAAATACCATATACATGTACTACTTCCAAGCTGGAAGATTTATCTAGTCAAATCTTAAGTTATCCCTTATTCCATATTAGCAATCTAAGCATCATTTTATGTTGAATGTTGTAGCCAAGCTACATCATAGCCAACTTGGTTGACTACAAGCCTCCAACTCCAACTCTGGAACTACAAAACATTCTTAATTCTTTCATCTTCCCTTTTACAGGTTTCATCTCCTTGCATCTTTCTTTCATTTTTCCTCTCAAACCTTCTCACAGATTTCTCTACCCGCTGTCTTGCCATGACTAGCAATGCAACAGCGGGTCACCACCCATCTTTTTTTTCTTCTTTCATCCTTTTCTCCCTTTTCCCCAAAATTATTACTCCTGAATTTCCCAAATGTTTCCCTTTTTCCACAAATCAATCACCACAATTCGTAAGTACAGACAGTCCATCAGGAAGGTTGAAAGAGAAGTCTCATTGTATTTTATGTTTTAAGAATGAGAGCGTTCAAGTCTCCAGCACTTTGCATGTGCCTTAAACAACAGACAGGTAATCTTACAGATGAGTTTCACCCAAAAATTTCAAGCCACATTCTTCGAAGAGGCTCCGATCATGCAGAAAATCCCTGAACTTTAACATCACACCCTGGGAATTGAAGGTCGCAGACATGAGGCAGCAAATGTAGTCAGGGAAGCTGAAACCAACATAGGCCAAGTATAATCACTGGGAATTCAGCTTTTGTAGCTTAGCTTTTGCCGTATCAAGTTGTTCTGCCAGATATTAAACAACCAAGAATGAAAACTATATCACTAAAGCTGTAAATGCCAAGAAAAAGATTATGCAGTGAAAATGAAAGATTTCTTACTTTCCTCAGATGATTTTGCCTTTTGAATAGTTGTGCGGAAAAATAAGCACCCATTTTTCTGGTAGACAGTCTGCAGTCAAAAAGACAAAAATATCACATCTGGTACATACTCAGAGGTGGTTGCTTTAGCTTGGGAGGCTGAGGACATTATTTTATTGTATATTGAGAAGAATCTGATTTAGAAATTTTTAGTTTAATGACAAAAACTAGACAAAACAATCCCTTAATAGATTAACTTCAAGATCACTGGATCTTATGGACTCTTCTAGAAAGTTACTGGCGTTCCCCATTGAAAGAATTGAATGTTATTTAAGTTGAATAAGGACTACCTTAAATCAATACCTACAAAGAAACTAACCTTACATTACTACTGCCGCTTATTTTCCTGCATCATTCATGCAAAAATGGTTTAACTCCTATGCAACCAACGAGTTTTCCAATAAACAGAAAAACATATGAATAGTTTAAGGTATGTCAAAAACCAGAAGACTAAAGGTGTGGTAACTGGTAACTCATCACCATAAAATTGTTGAATGCACCAGCAGGAAAAGGAGCGGAAAGGAGTATGATTGTCTGCCAAGTAGAGTGCACCTAATGCTTATATATAATCAGATAAACTCTGTCATAATATTTGCTATTTATGATATGCAAGAATCTTTTTGGCTCTGCAATGAGGAAATATCAATCTCTCATTGGCAAGCAACTGAATTCATCAGGAAATTTCTGAGTACTCTATCATTTCTAATCCCTACAATAAATGTAGTAAATATACAAGCTTCTGTTAAAGGAACTAGCGCATCTCCTGGTGAATTTCTCAAAGCAGTTTCATAACCTTCACTTTTAGAACAAAGACATCATCAGTGTCTAAGAAAATAAAAACTTTCCACCTGCTTCTCCCCAATTACAAGAGATCTAGACCTGATGTTGGAACTTAACTACTGTGTTTCAGCACCAAGAAGTATGCTTAATCCAAAGATCAATAATGCCAAGCTTGCTGATCCACCAATATTGGATCAACATCCTTCATAATATGCAACAAAACAACTCTCTAATCCTTTACAACTTCCCTGCATAATTCTTTGGCTCTCTCAAGTCAGTTCTGTGCATTGCATATAAAGAAGTTCTTCTCACATTGCTATTTTCATCATTGACATTAGAAAATTCCACAATCCGAGGTATTACCTAATTATAGATTCCTGTGAGCAACTTCCTTAAAACTCCTATCCAGATACAATCATTATAAAAACAAATAAAAAATAAAAAAGTGCCTTTCGCATTCTGCAGAGGATGTTCAATTCGATGCTTATGTTCTCTAGAATTATCTAAGACATTCCATTCGAACATATTCACAAACACCATTCATCATGCTGCATATGCGAAAGAACTTTTCATGGTTACCAATAGCATCATTATTAAATTTTACAAAATCAAGGACTCCACAAATAACACATAAAACCCCAAAGTCCCACTCTCTAAGGAAAGCCCTAAATCAACGAACATGCTTATGAAACACACCTAAATGAGCCACATATAATAATGACAAAACCATCTATACCAACACAACCTTGCAAATGATACGAACATAACTCACAGAAATCAAACTTAGGTTCCCATGAACAAGGCAAAATGGCGAAGCCAACTTAGCCAGTTTCAATTAATTCTAACTCTGGAACATAAAAAGCTAAACCGTGAAGAATTCACATCGCAATCACACAATCAATCCATTTCAAATTTCAGATTGAACCCAGTTTCATGCATCCTTTAAAGAGCACGTTCAAGAGCAAAAAGAAAAAAAAAAGCTTTACAAAAGATAAAGTTGCAATCCTTTTAATTGAAGCACTATAAGCAACAAGAACAAAGTAGAAAACTTTGAAAAAAGAAAAAGAAAAATGGGTCATCGTTGGATTTCATAAAAAAGTACCCGTGAAGAAGAAAGACTCCCGAGCTCTGCTATTGCAACTTCATGGGTTCTGATCTGATAGAAAAAAGAAAAGGAAAAAAAATCCCATGAATACTAAAGCATGATACATAGAAAAAAATGAATAAAGAAAAGAGAAAAAGAAAAAACCTGCTTGATTAGGTCGTGTTTGGGGTCTGTAGAAGAGGTAGAGGGTGAAGCTGTCGCCATGGGTTTCTTCCACTCACTAGAAAGTAGGAACCATAAGCTGTATCTTCTCCTTGCGAAGTCTCGGTTCAAGGCCAAGCCAACCGCTTCCAGATACTATAGTACTTCTTGCATACAAAATAATGACTCAATCATAAGTCCGAATTTTCCATGGGCCGGGTCCAATGACCTTTCCATAACTTATAAGTTTTCTCTAAGTATTCACTTTGACAAATATTTCAATAATATTAAGGTCATGTTCGATACATAAGATAAGAATAAGATAAAATAATATTAGATTATATTATCTTATCTTATCTTATATTTGATGTGTACAAAAATTAAGAATAGGATAGGATGATTTTTTATGTTTTTTACAATATTTGTTATGTGTAAAATTAAAAATAGTATAAAATAATTTTTTAAGTACTCTTTTTTAAAGTAAAATAATTTAAATTTATAATTTTTTTGTTATAAATATAAATTAAAAACTAAAAATTTAAATATTATTTATAATACTATAATTAATAGTCTAATTTATTAGCTAATTTTTTAATAAAAAAATTACTTCTAAAAAATTTATATTACTTTTTCAAAAAAAATATTTTGTTAAGAAATGAATTTTTATAAAAAGCATTGTCTGTATTTTTTTCATTTTTTTCTTTTTTTCCTTTTTGTTTTTATTTCTTTTATATGATTTAAATTTAAAATAATTTTTTATTTTAAATTAAATATTTTTTTAGAAAATTGAGTTTTTCTTGGAAATAAGTTTATTTTTTAATTACATTAAATTTTCCAAAATACTGTTCTTAAATATTTTTCTTTATTTTTATGGTTTCTTTATCTTCTTTTTTTTTTTGTCAATTATAAGGAAATATAGAAAACAAAAAAAAAGAAAAATACAAGTTAAATTTAATAATTCAATTTTGATGAATTAAAATATATATAATTTCTAATAATTTATGGTTAATAGTCATTTTTCTTTCATTTTTTTTAGGCAAAAAGAAAAAAAATTAAGAAAGAAAAAATAAAAATTTAAATGTAAGAAAAAACTAGTTAAAAAATATGTTTTATAATAATTTTTATGTTTGAAAATTCATTTTCTAAAAAATAATTTAAAAAAATGTGTACAAGAAAATATTATTTTATCAAAATTATAGTTTTTCTTTAATAAAAAAAACCAACATTGGTTGGAATTGAGTGGTAAGGGACTCATTCCCCCTTAAGTATGACCTGGGTTCGAGTCATGCGTATGGAGCAAACCGTGCTGGGAGGGGCACCCCACTTCCATGTGGCCTGATAGTTCTCCGGCTCCGGAATAGTCGCATAAAGCGGATACCGAAGGGTCAAAGACAAAAAAAAAACAAGAAAAAAAAAGAAATAAAAAGAAGGAAAAAAATTATATTAACTAATTAAAGATCCTTACTATTTTATTAAATGTTTAAGTTAATTTTTAAATATAAATGTTAAGGATAAAATAATAAAATATAAGTATTTATTTCTAATCCTATGGGATTAGGAATAATCCTCACCTTTTGGAGAGGATTGAGTTATCCTATAGTAGGAGGATGACTGTAAGACCCGAATTTTATTATACTATATACCATAATTGTACATGATTGATAGTGGAAATAAATTCTTTTAGTGAAATTAAATAAATATTGAATGTGAATTTCCACTCTTCATTTTAATTATTGGAAATTATGACTTATGGTATGGTGTATAAAAGAAAGAAAAACAAACATCAAAGTGCAACAAGAAATAGATGGGATTTAATCTTGGTAAAAAGGCTGAAGATAGTATTTATGGTATGAAAGCATTAAATGAAGCATGAACAAATGTGAAGAATTAAGGCTGGAACCGAAATGGAAGATGTAAAAGGGAATAAATGTTGTTGGACAAATGAAGAAAAGATGAGATAAAAAGTCAAAAATAGTTGGCTGGAAGTGACGTGGAGAGGAGGTGATAAAAAGAAGAGAAAAACTTAGTCAAACGTACAGAAATTTGCTTCCCATAGCCGTTCCATTTGCTGCAATTTTCTACAAGTTATTAATGCATGAAAGACGTGAAATGATGAAAGAAAACGGGATAAGAACAGGTGGTAGATTCTGAGTGGATTTGAATGGCTATATAAGAAGAATACATGAGGAAAAACTGACTAAAGTAAACTGCACCTTCTTTGAGAACCTTCTCGCCTAGTCTGTTTTCACTGCAAACTCACATTCGTTCTTCTGTTCCTCTCATATATGAGCTATGAAACTTCATCCTTAGTTAGCTAAACCTTTTCTCCATCGTTGAAGAGCTAAGGAATAAGCAAAGTAAAGCTAAAGGAGGCAGAAAAGCACTCTGTTTCAGGAAGTGCAACTCAGTTAAGGTGAGTTCTATATTTCTATGGTTCTCTTGATATTCGATGGTGGATTTCTATGTTTTACAACGTAATAAACATAGATATAGCCTTGTTTTAGTTAAATCTCGCTAGAATATATAAGAAACTAAAACAAGATGTAGTCTGGAAACTAATCGAGAATGAACAATGAAAGTACTGGAAACGATGATAAATGGGCGAGCTCAGTTAGCATGGGCGAGCTAAACAATATGGAGCATGGTATGGTGGGCGAGGTCGCCACATGCAAATTCAATCTATAGGCGAGCCCACCATTGAATAAAAAGTTGCGTCAGGCGAACTCAAATACAAAGGCATGGCGAGTTGAATGATTGGGCGAGCTCCCACAAATAAGCCATTATATGAATGGCGAGAATGTTGGGCGAGCTCCCACATATAAGCCAAAATGAATGGCGAGTAATGTTGGGCTAGCTCCCACGTGTAAGTCAATTAACGAATGGCGAGCTCTGTTGGGCGAATGGCGAGCTCTGTTGGGCGAGCTGTAGATTAGTCTCAAATCTCGCCAAAGTGATTGGAAATATTCTAAAAGAAATATTAATAGTTTTAGGAAATATTCGAAAAGAAAATATTAATAGTTTTAATAAATTATTTTGCAGCCCGGAATTAAGGACTTGATAAAAGCGATCGGGAAGGCGATCAGGAAGCAAGGCTACGTAAGACCAGGTAAGGGAGTTGTATGTGAAGTGAATGCATGTCCTGTGGAGTTAAATTTTATGAAATTATTGAGAAATTATTTTGGTTTATGACATGCATTAATTTGACAAATCATTTGATTTGGGCGAACTGGTAAAGGGCGGGCGAGCCAATGGAAGGTGACCCCTTTTATGTTATTTTGGGCGAACGACCCTTGTTTTAATAGAAATCCGGGCGAGCCAAATTAGCCGAACCCTTTTATGATGTTTTGGGGCGGGCGACCCCTTTGTTAAGAAAATTCCAGGCGAGCCAAAGTGGGCGAACCCTTTTATAATGTTTTGGACGGGCGACCCTGTTTTAATAAAAAATAGGCGAGTTGACCATGGGCAATGCCAGAATGGGCGAACTGACCATGGCAATGCCATAACGGGCGAGTTGATCATGGGCAAGCCGCTATGGGCGAGCCAGTTTAACTTGTTTTTAAATTCTAAAGTTGGCGGGCGAACACTAGTTCACCGTAATGGACGAACGGACCATGGGCGAGCTGCTATGGGCGAGTTGACCATGGGCGAGCCAATTTAACTCATATTTTCTCAGGCATAAAATTGGTGAAAATTTGGGCTGTTTTTATTATGTTTGTAAACAGAAAATATAAAACCTTTTTGGAAAGCAAATCATTTTGAGAAAATGATGAAGTTATGAAATATTCCTTAAAGGTTAGTTATGAGATATAAAGTGATTTTTGAGACTTTAGGCCCCGAGTTCATGCATTAATATTCACGTACCTGAGTGACCGCCTGGGGCGATGGCTCGGGTCGATGGACCCATAGGTGCACCCCAGGGCGTCACAAGGCTGATTGACCCGCCAAGTCATCAGAGGTCTCGAAGTCACCTGGCAAGTGGACCCGAGGACCACTTATAGATTATGGCCATAGATCTAGCCGAGATAGCCGTGAGGGGCGATGGCCTACGAGTGCACCTCAAAAGCAGACGACTTTTGTTCCTGGGGGAACAATGAGAGCATGATTTGTTTGTTGCTTAGTCTCAACTTATTGATTTCTGTTTACTTAAAGGATGTATTGAATTCTGTTTACTGTTTACTATATCCATTGTTTTCTTACTGGGTTTATTGTTAAGAAAAATAAACGTATTTGGGGGATATAGTTTTATTTGTATAAGCAGCATATACTTTCTTTACTGAGCATGTTGTCGCTCACCCCTTATTTTTTACTCCACAGATTGTTGATATTGGATTAAGAGAGTTACCTTCTAGAGATTATCGACTGCTAGAGTCAACGATTATCAACTGCTAGAGTCAGCAGATATTCGATATCGAAGGTACATTATATTCTTTTATATATTCAGTAAAATTATACAGTACTACTTTGAGTAGAAGGGAATGTAAAAAATCTCAAATGAATCAAATGTAATATTTATAATTCTGTATAGCAATATAAATGAAAGTATTAGGAAATACTTAAAGGGTTGCGAGTTGTTAAGCATCACAGATAGCTCAACCGGTAAGTAAGTAGAATTTATAAGTAAATATTATGTTATATTGTGGATTTGGGATGTTACGATGACTAATCCTCTTTGCAATCCAATTCTCCTCTTAATGTGTGCACCAAACATAAGATATGATAATTATCATCCTATCCTATCTATCATCCTATGCACCAAACATGACCTAAGTGCATGTTTGGTATATGAGATAAGGATAGGATAGGATAGGATAGGATAGGATAGGATAGGATAAAATAATATTGAGGATAGGATAAGATTAGATGATAACATCATATCTTATGTTTGGTGTGTACAAGGATTAAGCATAAGATATGATGATTTTTTATCTTTTACTATGTTTGTTATGTGCAAGATTAAAATTATGATAGTATGATATTTTTTTATTAGACAAAATTTAAGGATAAAATAGGAGATTCATTAATAAAAAAATTTTGAAACATATCCTATCCTATGGATTAAAAATAATCATCCACTTTTCTAAAGGATTAAATTATCTTTTTGGTATAGGATGACTTATCTTCTCACTAATCTTATCCTTTTGCTTAAATGAATAACAAACATGGGATAAGATTATAATCATCCAATCTTATAAATAATCTCATGTGCCAAACATGCACTAAGTTTATTAGATTAGATCACATTATTTTTTAATTTTACATGAAAATCAATTACTTATGTGAGAAATTGAAAAACTGAAATATGTGATACTAAAAATTTCTTTTCAAGTAACATGTAATAGTAAGTAATAGATTTTTACGTAAAATAAGAAATGACATGGTCCAATAAGATAAAAATGTTTAAATGTGACTGTAAAAGTGACTGCTCTTGGTATTCTTTTTAACTTATTAAGAAAAATATGTCATATTTACTATTAACATAATGCATTAGTTAAGCTGATGGTAAAGACTGTACAAAGTTTGATAGATTTTAGTGTAAATTACTACTAAAATTACATAATTGCATTAATCCGAAGGGTTAGCTCAATTGTATAAGATTTTACTGAGTTCTTGAATAAAAATGATTCATAGCGTTGAAAGGATATAACATCATAGTACGTTAAATTTTATTTTTGATTTCTGTTTATTCCTTCCCTTTTTTCTCTATATTAACGCTGATAATAATAATCAATATAACAAAAGTTGTAGATTTTTAAGCCTCCTCATGCAGCCACGTCTTTTTTTTTCCTCAATTTTTCCACTATGTTAAGTTTTTGTTTTTTTGTTTCTTTTCCTGTTTTTATATTACCGAGTATTTGGATTCATTTCAATCTTTACTTCCACTTGGATTCCACGGTGTGTAGACACCATTTTTGTCCGGGTCTTCTTCAGATATTTTTAATTAATTAGTTTTTATATATATTTTTTTATTATTGATTTTTATTTTTTATTTTTTATTCTTAATTTAGATTTAGAAATAAATTTCAGATTTTTTATTTTGTTTTTTATTTTTATAAAATATAATAAAAAGGGAAAGAAATCGGAATCAAGTTTGCTAGGAAAGCAAAATTAAATGAGACTATTAAATATTGAAAATCAAATTTTGTGGAAAGGAAAGTCAGAATTAATATCGGATTCAAGTCCGATTCTTGAAATCTAAAAATACTTTTCCTAAAAGATTGATTCTTGATTTTTATATATTACCAAAATAAAAAATAAAAAAAGGAAAAAAAAATAAAAACCCTAGGTCTATTTAAATGACAGGATACACTGAGGGGGGGAGGAGAAAAAGTAGAAAAGACACTAAAAAAAACCTAGAGGAGGAAACCCTAGAAACCTGGGAGGAGAATTTTATTTTTTACGGAAGAATTTTTGCACCTTGATGGCCACTCCTTCACCGCCGTATTACCCTGAACCCAAGTCATCTAGTTCTGCCTCCTTTAACAACTAAACCGATTGACCATTCTTCCATCTGGCCTGCAACACCAAATTGCACCGCCTTTGTTATCACCCTGTCCTTCCTTTACAATCATTTTCTCCAAAGCTGCAACACCCTTGTTTGCAACCTAGCTGTTATTTCACCGGTCCACACCAGCCTTGCCATCTTCATCATCAAACTCTATTCAGCGCTCCCCCACTAGTTGTTGTAAGCTGCTGCAACGCTTCCTGCCAGTTTCTGCTCTGCGCCTAGCTGCCTAGTGCGTTGCTGACTCGTTTGCTGCCCTTCTTGAACTGCTATTGCGTTGCATCGCATCCCTACAACCGAATAAGGCTGCTGCGAAGCTTCCCTATTGCTGCTACTTCTCACTGCTCGCACACATCAAGCACAGCCCCATCATTCTTAAAACCGTCCCTTGTTCTAGTATTCATCATCATCTTTTTCGTCTTTGCTGGAGAACACATAAACCAAGTTTTAAGGAAGAACTGGAACTGACTTCATCACCTCTGCACTGTCGTCGTTCACCTCACTGCCCTTGCCGTTGTACAGTCATCTATATCAGTCTGGTACCGTTCCTGCCCTACGCCTTGTTGCTCTGTTGCTGCTGTCTATCTCTCAAAAAATACTGGTAGTTGGCAGTTTCAAAAGAAGAGACAAAGAAGCAATCAAAGAGAAATAGGAGAGCCACCACGTGGGACACCATTTAAAGCCAACAAAAGAAATTCCTTGGCTTGGGAGGTACGTGTGTGTGTGTCTATATAAATATATATATATATATATATATATTTGTACATTCCATTTCTTAAATTGAATTATTCACATGTTATGCATGAAGTTATTATTTGTCTTTTATATAATTTCTAACATGTTTAGGAATTTTAAAATGTCTGGATATGTTTAGAGGTTATACAAGAAGATGATTTTGTTGAATTTATGAAATAATGAATTACTAGTGACTGTTTTAAAATATATATAATAGAAAATAAAGTAATCAAATAAGCTTCTTTATTACCGATGATGATATTTTGAGAAAGTCAATTGAGACATCTTAAAAATGTCTAGGTGAGAAAAATCTTTCTTAAGTTGAGCCAAATTGATGGAATACTTTTGAAAGAATTTTCAATAAATTATAATCAATGTTTATTCTTAGTAAATTAAATATGAATAAAATATAAATGAATATAGATAAACAAATATAGATATGAGAACATAAATTAGACGAAAAATTAATAGGAAAATAATTAGTAATTAATAAGATTAGATAATAAAGAAATAAATATGAGTTATACCGAGGATGAAATTCCAAGAAAGTCAATTGAGACTCCTTGGGTATTTCTAGGTGAGATGATTCTTTCTTAAGTTGAGCCAAATTGATGGGATACTTTTGAAAGAGTTTTCGATAAAATATAATTCATGTTTATTGAATAAATATAAATAAATGAAATAAATAAAATCAAGATTAATGTTAAAGAAATTTAAATAAAATTAGATAAGTGAATAAATAAACGAACTAAATAGCTTGGAATAAAATTTTAGGAAATAAAAAATATGAATTATGCCAATGATGAAATTTCAAGAAAGTCAATTGGGACTCCTTGAATTTTCTAGGTGAAAAGATTTCTTTTAAGCCGAGCCAAATTGATGGGACGCTTTTAAGCAAATCTTCAATAAACCATGATTCATATTTATCCTCTAAATAAAGTAAATAAAAAATAAAACATATAGATAAGAATAAAGTAAAATAAGACTTAAAAAAATATAGAAATTAATATGGAGTCAAAATTAGGGCCAAAGTTAGAAAGAATAAGATTTTCATAAATTATTTCA
Source organism: Heritiera littoralis (assembly GCA_031772115.1). Taxonomy (NCBI): domain Eukaryota; kingdom Viridiplantae; phylum Streptophyta; class Magnoliopsida; order Malvales; family Malvaceae; genus Heritiera; species Heritiera littoralis. The sequence continues at coordinate 3,271,480 of JAPDPK010000061.1, read as the reverse complement.
TTGATCCGACGATGGAGTTCAAGAAAGTTAATCGAGACTCCTTAAACATCTTGAGGTGAGGGTGATTTTTAAGATTGGAGCCAATTGATGGAAAAATCTTAGAAATATTCCCAATATATAAGTATATCGAAACTGATATAAATACAAGGTAAATTGTAAAGATAACCTAAAACTAGTTGGTACCATTTTAGGATGGGCGTTGTAGGGGTGCTAATCCTTCCCTACACGTAAACGTACTCCCGAACCCTAGTATCTTTGAACGTAGACCAAGCCTTATCCTTAGTTTGAATAGGTGACCAATCACACCTAGGTAGAATGGTTGGTGGCGACTCCCTTTGATTTTAGTGTCTAGCTATTAGGTTTTCCGAAACTTAATACGTTATCACACGGTGTCATGTGATTTATATGAGGTTTTTTATTTACTCTTTTGTTTCAATGCATCTATAAAAATGTTTCATTTGTTTTCATAGTGAGTGATTTCTTTGAGTTTTATCATTTTTTTTAGAGAATGTTTCACAATGCATATTTTCTTGATACAAAATATTAATACTTTTTTATCTTCATATATGACATTGCTTATTCTTAGAAATTAACTTTGTAGTGCTCTCTTATATTAATCATATTTATGTGTCTTACATTTGAAAACAACTTTTTTTTTTAAAAAAAGAGAACATTATATTTCAACTATTTCAAAGATTTCAATATTATTTCCCACACTTTGTATGGTATTAATGTAATACGTCTTGCATTCTTTAATTACAATTTAATTTGTTTTTTATATTCATGCAGTGCTATTCACTCATTTCTGTTTATTCTTTGTATTTCAACATGTAACAAATGAATTCCACAAGAAATGCCTACTCAAATACTCTACGAATATCACAATTTCTTTATGAAACAATAACATTTTATGGTCGGTTTGCTAAATATACAGCTGTCACAACAAAATGCTCTCCGATGGATGAAAACAGTTCGTGATTGATAATTATGTTCAAATTGGAGATCTTAACTCATTCCATTGATGTTTGAAGTCACAACATATTTTTTGGATATTTTCTTGGTTTTTAGATTCTATGGAAGACTTTTAGTATTTTTAGTATCTTTCCTCTTTCTTCAACTTTTTCTTTAGTCCTATCTCCCCTCTTTTCTTTGTATCCCGCAGCAAAGCGCGGGTATCATACCAGTAATAATAATAATTAGAAGAAGAAGAAGAAGAAACTGAGGGAGACTTATTCATGAGTATATGTTTTTGTGTTGGACAGTAATATTTGGCATACAAGTGTACAATACAATCTTGTGTGAGAACTGTCGTATAATGTGGCAGAAAAAACTATCACAACCATCCCTTTTTGGGTCTCTTACTTTGGTACTCGGCCTTCAACCATGAAGTACTTAGCATCTCAATGTCCAACTCTCTACTAGGCACTGCTTTTGCATAGAGATGTGGAGCGTTGAAACTCAACAGAAGGATCGCGATCCAATGAAGATAGAATCTTAGATAGAGTGACCAAAACTTGAGACATGGGAGGATGAGCGTTACAATTGTTGGCTCTTATAGGCAATACCGAGAGGGGGGTGAATCGGTTTTTAACTAACTATAAGCTCGTTTTGCGATTATTCTAAATTCTCTAGCCTATATTAATAATTTCTAAGTTCTCTAGGCTAGGCAAGCATGCAATCCAAGTTCAATGCAATAAACACAATATAATTGCAAGTAATTAAAGAGAGTAAGGAAAGAGAGATTTACACAATCGATTTATAGAGGTTCGGCAACCTAGCCTACGTCTTCTACCTTGAGACACTCCCAAGGATTTTCTCCAAATCCACTATCTTGAATTTGTGATTACAATCCCTCTTTTCAAGGCTCAAGAGTAACCTCCCTCTTTTTCTAGGCTCAAGAGAAACCTCTCTCTTTTTCTTAGGCTAAAGAGTAACCTCCCTCTTTTTCAAGGCTTAAGAGAAACCTCCCCTTTTACAAGGAATGGTGGGTTACAAATAATGTAATCAAGAGAAGCCTCTAGGTAGGCAAATGATTACAGAAATTAAGCACAATGAAAAGCCTATACAAAGTTTGTGCTAAGCAATGCAAGAAATAGATGAATGATAGAAGATGAAGACTCTTTATCTCTTGAATTGATGTTGAGGCTTTGAGGAAGATGAATAAGATGATGAAAGACGTTGCTTGGTTGTTCCTCTCCCTTCCTTTAGCTTCTAAGCCTCTATTTATAGTCCCTTGGATGGTTTGTGGACGTTGGTTGGAGCCAAAACAGAAACTAACCGTTATGTCTCACAGAAACTAGCCGTTGGGGGCTTTCTGGTGCAAAGGGATCGATCCTGCTACAGTGGGGATCGATCCCTTTTGTCTAGAATCTTGATTCTGGGCTTCAGGGACCTTGGGAAGACTTTCTGCCAAAAAGGGATCGATCCTGCTACAGTGGGGATCAATCCTTTTCTTCCAGAAGGCATTTTTCCTGCACTTTTGGGGTTAGAAATGATATGACCTTTGATCCTAATTCAACCCAAAACATTTATAAGCTTTAAGGGAGTTTTTCTTGACTTTCTCAGATAAAAACATGGTCTAAACATTCATCAAGTGTTTTTCTAAAATATTCAAAACATTTATAAAGTATTAAGACCAATAAGAGTATGCATCATTAAATCATGGTCTTAATGTTTGACATAAACACTTGAAATGTATTGAGAAAATCATGTGTGATAAGACAAATTTACAATATGAATTAAAACATTAAAGCTTACTTAAGTTTTTGTCATTTCAAAATATGTATGGCAATTTAAAGCTAACAACAATCATGAGCAAAACACAGATTTTAGGAAGTTGAACCATGAAGAAAGCCAAATCCAGGGGATATTCAGGCTTAAGCGAAGAATCAATGAAGTACTTGAGCTTTTCTCTCACATTATCCCCTTCAAGCACTCCTTTCATAGATGCAGATAACAACTCCTCTCCTCCACCATTCTTTTCAGCATGTGCAGGTTTTTCCCAGATAAAAGCTCCAATATATTAACACCCAATGCAAAAACATGAAGCTAAGATATGATCACACCATTTTCAATGTTCTCAGGAGCCATATATCCTTGAGTTCCGACAACATGTCTTGTCAACTGTGATCCACCTTCATCATTGTCCTCGACATTTCTTGCCAATCGAAAGTTGGCAACTTTGGCTCTAAAGTTAGCATCCAAGAGGATGTTACTAGTCTTCAAATTACTGTGGATATATGGAGGATCTAAGTGATGTAAGTAATTGAGTGCATCAGCTACCATATGCACTCTGAACTCTTTACTTCCACGAAAGAGCAAATGAAGTTTGGAACTTGTTGAAGTGAACCCTATCACTTGGTCTTCATCTGGTGCTCATAGACAAGGTAAGTGATTCCTTCATGTATACAAACACCTGAAAGCCTGCTAATTTTAGTATGATTGACCTCCTTCAATAAATTAATCTCTAAAGAAAGATCCCCTTTCATTACTTTCACAGCAGCATTGTCATCTTAGGAAGAACCCCGAAAAGCTGACCCTTTAATTCTGTTAGATTCATTGAAATTCCAAGTAGCAGCTTTCAAGTCCTCGTACTTTTAAGGAGTTAAGGATTCAATTGTGTAACGAACACTTGGAAGATATTGAAACAGACCAGGAGTTTGCAGTTTAATTTGCTGAATCTGAAAAGTTTTCAGATTGGATAGTGGTTTTGGCGGTGGTGAAACTATTGGGCTTGCCTTGTGAGTTTGGCCTTGACGTCTACAGAAACAGAACAAGAACCCTATTGGACCGAGAAGGAGAAGGGAATCGACTCCAATTCCAGCACCAATGAAAACCCATTTCTTAGAAGACTTAGATTCTCCAACAGGAACCCATTTTAATCTATCAATTAACAAGAATATTCCTTTAAAAAAATCTCTCTATGTGGTTTAGTTGTCAAGGGAGGAATATGACTTATTGGAGTCTTAGAGAGATTCAAGAGGGCATAAATGATAAAACTCTACTGATTGACCTTAAACCATGGTTTCTTCAAAAGCAAATTCTCAATGAGACTGAGTTAAGCCATAGTTCAAGACACCTAAGGCCTCTAAAGCAAACCCCAAGGAATAGCCTATTGTTTCATTGTTTGTAGGCATATTGTTACGATTCTATATCGACTCCACAAGCAATTTTGGAGAGGTATTTAAGTTTGAGGGGTTCTCCTACCTATTAGACCAGTCTTTTGGGCTAGACTCTTTCTTTGGGCTTAAGTACTTAACACTGGTGCTCTTGTTGAGAGTCGACGTAGCAGAGGGGCCGACCTAAAAAAAAGCTATCTGGTGCTTGATAAGGTCCGGAGTGAAGCCATCTAGAGTGGACCGCCGTGGAGCGGAAAGAGCGACCTAGAAAAGGGCTACCTAGTATCGAGAAGAGTCTAGAGTGAAAGCCATTTAGAGTGGGCCGCCGTGGAAGTCAGCTTCTCATGGGGTGGGCAATGTTACGATCCCACATCAACTCCACAAGCAATTGTGGAGCGGTATTTAAGTTTGAGGGGTTCTCCTACTTACTAGATCGATCTTTTGGGCTAAGCTCTCTCTTTGGGCTTGAGTTCCTAACACATATCATTGTATTCTATCATTTTTTACGTAGGGAAGAATAGGGTTGTTGTCTTTTCTCTGTTTTAGCCTTCATGTTCTTTGGCATACATTTGCTGAATAACTGTCCATTTCTTGGCAAGATAAGTTGCGTGTTAATTGCTCCTTTTACTACTATCAACTGTAATTAGTTAAAGGAAAATCCCACATCATAGACATGTCTCAGAGAAGCTTACTCTTCATAGTTTATCCTCTCATAATAATGATCCTCGCCACATAGGTGCAAATCAAAGGGTTGAAGGACCAGTGTTTTAGTAGAGATTTTATATTCCATCTTTAATTTAGAAAGAACCCATCTCTCTAGTTAAAAATTTTACCCCAAATAACTTCTTTGAAGAATTAATAAGGAAAAGGAAAGGAGAAAAGATTGCAAGGAAGGTGGCCACAACCTTTATATGAACAAACCTTAATCATTACATATGTAAGGAAAATTTTGTGTTGCAGTCTTAACAAAATGGATTGGTATCAGGAATATTACATCACCATTCTTCCATTGGGCATGTTAACCTGTGTGAGATGAACCTCTTGGGGCAGGAGATGATACTTAATACCAAGAGCCTCAAATATCTTCTTTAATTCAAGGACCAGCTCTGATCTACGAGCGTTCTTTTCGCCATAATTTTGATGGTTCATGGTGTGCTGAACACAAAGAACCAGCTTCATCTTGTCCATGTTCTCAATCTCCTTGAATATCAGAGTGTGTTTTGGACTCCAATGTTTTGGCTTGCTCTCGATATACCTGCATTCAAGTAATGTTTAATGTTCAATTGTTTTAATGCATTAACATCGAACAATAAAAAGTTAAGAAATCAAAATATTTTAGCTAAAAATTTTCCAGGTTAACACTTACAGTTGTATGGCTTTCTTGAGAGCATTGATATCTTCAACAGGAGTTGAGACATCAATGGTGAAATCAACAGTGTCTCCCATGTCAGGGCTTCTTCTGAAGTTGCTGATAGGCTTTGTAATAAGAACGGAGTTAGGATAATATATCTTCTCCATGTCATATCTTAAGAAGACTGTTGTCAAAATGTTCATCTCTTCCACAATCATCTGCAGCAAACCCCCCAAAAACATGAAATTTGCAGAAGAAGAAAATTGAATGTTCAATCCATAACATATCTCTGCCTTGCTTGTCAAGAAAGTCTTTACCTGAACTCCATCGATGACACAACGATCACCAACATCAAACGGGTGCATTACGAACACGAAAATGATGGATTCGAATATGGTTTTGCAGGTGTTTTGGAACATGAATCCGACAATCAGCAACTGAGATGTAACAACAAAGACAACCTTAATTGTGGCAACCCCCATTACAAGAAGCGAAACCACAATTATAATCACAATAACAATTGCACTTGCTAATCTGTGAAGCTGTTGGACTGCAGTTTTGGTATCGTTTAAGGAATGAGCCAAGGCTTTGCGCTCAATATAAGCATGTACCTGCCAAAGAGCAACGTTCACCACACTGTTAGAGAAAACAATAATTGAGTTACTTTTTTCCTAATTAATCAAAATTTGAAATAAACTTCTAATTATGCTTAATTGCTTAAAATAAGTTTCTATAATTACTATCATTTAATAACATCTTTCATATAGGTTGTACAAAAAAAAATGAGCTATAACTTTTTTTTTATAAAGGAGGTCATAGCCTCGAGCTTGAGGTAAGAAAAGAATCGCAGATATTAAGATTTAAATATCAAATTTATTGAATATCACTATTTAAGCATGATTACATGAACCATTTGAGCTAAATTTTAAGTTCACAATAAGCTATAACTTCAAGGGGTCATTTATGAACTATAAAATGACTCAACTATTAGTACTAGTTCTAATCATTGTTGTTACATAATTAGTGTTAAATAATCCAAAGGATATATATGAATTATATGATGTGATAAGAATGTAAAACTTGATGCTTACCACCCAATTTCTGAAGGAAGATTTTGAGATCTTTCCGGTCTCAAGGGCTCCTTCAAAAAGAGGAAATATGGTGAGCACTTCCTCACTGGTCAAGAACTTGAGTAGGTCTTCCTCCTCTAGATACCTATATATATATATAATAAAATTTCATCAAAGATGTTAGATTATATTTGTAGAAAACAACATTTATAGTATATAATTAATATATTTATAGAATTAATAATTAATTTTTTACGTATAAGCTTCAGCATTCTTCTATTTGCATAGAGAAGATTAAAGCCTCCCTATACATAAAATAACGTAAAGAAAACAAAATCTTGAGTGCTGTTTCAGATATGGCCAATTGGTGATCACGGTACATCTCCACTATGCCTATATGTGCGCACTTTGTATGCACCACACTTGATTGCTCTGAGCCTTTGCTTTTTTTTTTTTCCTGCTTTCTACAAGCATGAAAATAAAGTCACTTGAAAGCGACCCATATTTCAATAATAATAATAATAATAAAAGTTATAACCTTATAGCTTGCCAGCTATAAGGTTGAGTTTCGTGCCATTGTGATTTGGGAGCTGAATTCTTGATGAGTCTGTTTGACATTATATCGAGAGAGTTTCTATTCAAATTCACTTTTTTCTTTTCACCCTTTATTTTTTTTTATAATTTACTGTTTATACACACAAATAAAAATAAATGTGTGCAAAAAAAATATGAGTGTGCTTAGAATCTCTCTTATATTTATCATATGTCAATATAATTTTCGTGCTACACAAAAAAAAAATAATTTTCATGAATATATATATATACCTTTGAGGCATTTAAAATATTTTTGGAATTGATATTTTATATATCGAAATGAAATTTTATAACTTGGTAGTTTATTCCAAGACCAAAAAATAAGATGATAACAATAATAATGTTTATCTTCAATCCAAAATGGTCATCACGAAACTTGAAAAATTGGTAAGGAAATTAAGTTTAAAAGAAAAGGAGAACGCTGCTTCTTGCATTGTAAAAAAGTAGCATATGGAAAAGAGAGAGGTAGGAACATGAATTTGGACAGATAGAGGAGAGAAATGCCCAAGCTCTAAATATCATATATAATTGAGAATGGAAAACTTCCAGCTTGGCCAATGGCAATGGCTAGTCACCAAACAATATTGCCTCCATTATTTCTAAATTATTGAAGATGCCCACCGCCCCACCCAAAAAAGAATTTAAATTTATTTTTTATGTGTAAAGAAATTACAAAAAGAAAATCATAATTTGATTAAATTTGAAGTATGCTCTAAATTGAATCAACTTAATTTTTAAAAAAAATAAGTATAAATAAATGTAGGATTATTTAAAAAGAGGTTACTTTTTAAGTGATGTCGACTTTAATATATGCTTTTGGATCAAAATTCAGAACCATTTTCTCCCTAAATTAGTATATAGTTAAAAAAAAAATACTCAAAAAGGGAAAAGAATGTTTGACAATTTTGATGTTTGGAGCAAGAGGAATTTGGATGCTGTGTTTATGAATGCGACAAACAGACATCAATTCATTGCGAATTCCATTCATCATGCCACCAATTTGCAGCTTGCCTTGCCTGTCATCCTAACAAATTGCATGTTCTTAGCTACTTGATTCAAATGTTAAAAATCTTAAAACTTAATAGTTCTCTCTCATCATATTATATTATATTATAAAATAATATGTGTTTTGTCGCATCAAATATTTTTTAATTTTGATTAGATTTATATATAATCTTTATCAAAGTTTTAATCTTATATGTATCTTTTTTCATATTGTTTTTAGTCTAAATATGGCATAATTTGGAGGATACTATAATTTATTTTATTCCTAGATGAATTTGGCCAATAGCATTCCAAAAATAGTGAAAAAAAAAACTCAAAGATGGGACAGATTAAGAGAAACATACTTGGCCCCAGGTTTAGCTACATTCTTGAAAATCCTCTGAGCACATGTCCGAGCCTCCCACTCACTGCTAATCTCCGACTCTCCTGTCCCAAAATCGTCGACCGTCCTCGAAATCGTCGACAACCCCGATGACTTAACGTAGTTCACCAGCCTCCTCACGCTCCATGCAGTGGCTCTGCCTTCCAAGCTAAGCTTCCTCAGCTTCTCCATGTCAATCCTTCTCGACCCTTTCTTCGACAACGTTCTCCCCACGCCTCCCGCACCGCCTTCCCTCAGCCTCGCCGGCATAGTTTTGCATTGCCTCAGCCCTCTTTTCCGAGGCAATTCCCTCTCAGCCTCGTCTAAAGGAGGCCCTGAAAGTGCATCGAGGATGTAGTGATGGAAAACGCTCTCTTTCATGCGATCAAAGAAGGTTGCCACGTGAAAAGATGAAGCTAGGACCTTGACCAGGACGATTTTGAGTAACCAAATCGTGGCTCCGGTGAGAAAAGCAATGAGGCCAAGGAATGTTTTTTTCACCACGATGTTTTGCTTGTGAAGATCGGGGAACATGATCATCCAGCATAGAAGAACTAAGCCTAACCAAGCACAGTTTTGAAAGCTTTTCCGCAATCCATAAACGAAATACAATACCTTTTCACGGAGCATGAAATTTCGTTCGATGAGGAAAACCATGAACCCCACAACCCAAGCTGAGACCAAGCGTCCGCAAAACAAAACCATGATCATCAGACACCATTTCCATAGCTCCAAACCCCAAGTAAGTTTGTGTGTGAGAGATTGCAGAGTTAGAGAACAGATTAAGCAAGTCAAGATAATGACAAAGAGAATGAACTCAATTAAGACCCTTTTGTTGATCTTTCTTTTCCTCCTTCTTCTATACTTGGCTTGTTTAGTATCTCCATTACCATCTTCTTCTTCGTCCTCTTCGTCTTCGAACCACTCGTCATCGGAGTCGGTGGACGAGGAGGTTTCATCGTGAGGGTGTAAGGGTTGGTTTTCTTCGGATTCAGGGATGGTTTTGGGAGTTATAAGGAAGGTAGTTTCAGCAAAACGAGCTCTTGGTTTGGAAAAGTTGAGACGGCGAAGAGTTTTGGTTTTCGCAGGGGATTGTGAGACTGCATCGGTAAGGTTATTCTGGTTAGCATCTACTTGAGGAGATGATTCTTTGTGTTTCAAGTTTGGTTCATCCATGAAGAGAACTACTTGATCTGAATTGGGTTTCTGTTTGTTTTGGTTTTGAGCCTCCATTAAAGCTCAGACAAGCTAGCTAACTAGGGAAACAAAAAAGGAGACCAGAGAGAATAATGGCTTGAATATTTTCTTCCCAAAGCCAACAATGGGTGGGAAAAAGAATTGAAAGTAGGAACCATGAAGTTGAGGAATGAGTGAGCGGGTGAGTGAATAGGAAAGAAATTTGGTAAAAGAAAGTTTTAAAGGTAGAAATGCAATGATTGAGGGCATTTACTAGAAGAAAACAAAGGATGAGAGGGACATTTTTTTTGAACTTTGGACCATTTTTCCTCCGAAAAAATGTTGAAAGAACAATTTTTGTTGAAGGTACTTATCACGTGTATTTTCTTTACTAATCACTTTAGTAGTTGGATTGATTAATTAACCACTAAGTCTATATGTTATTTATTAAATTGGTGGAGGTAATTGTCAAAGTTAGCTTTTGTTCTTTAATTGATTACGGTAACTAAATCAATGAAATTGATGATAATTTTGTAACAAAAAAAAAAAGAAAGAAATTGATGATAATTTATGCAAAGCCAAAATAAATAAATAAATAAATAAAATGAAGTGAGTGGCTATGCGCTATTTCCCAGCAAGGACTAGCTTTACCAAAAGTAGTTGCTCCAAGGACAATGACAGACAAAACATAGGATAATCACAGAAGCTTCTAACATAAACCTTAAACCAAATCTTCCAAATTGGGCTTAAACTAAAATTACTCTACTTAGCTGGCTTGACCCACAGGCAGCAATGCAATCAGATCAAGTGAACCTGTAACCCTAATGGCAGAACAAATGATAATAGTAACAGTAAAAAACATGAATATCTGATCTTATGATAAATGCACGAATTCAAACTTGTATGTGTATTTACAACATGTTTCCTTTTATTTTCAGTAACAAAAAAAAAAATAAATAATTCCACTAACTTCCATTGTGAATCCAACTCATGGGTTGATTTACACTTTCAGGTAGTCAGCTGTTAAATCCAAAAGCCCTCCATCATGCCTTGATATACTCTGGCATGGTCCGTGATACTCATGAAAAGTTTGAATACAGCAACTCAATGCAACCCACATTCACACTCACTGCATTGGTCCTGAAAATGGGAGGAGAAAACAGGCACGTGCTTGCCCTGAAAGAGACAGAGGATGAAATTGTTGACAGAAGAAAGAATAAAATGCAAAAGTGGAGAGAGAAGACAGAAACAGAATGGAAATTTGTTGTTATTACCGTCAATCATAATGTAAAGACACATTTGTTCATATAGAATCAATGCCCAACTCACACTCAATGCTGCCAGCTTACATATATAGTTTAATAGTCAAAAGGATCCCCTAATGCCATCCAGGCTCTCCCCTAATGATAACCTGCAAAACACAAAAGGGAAAAATGAATAAGGATGAATTGAAGATATGAAGTGAACAAGTTATTACAATACAATACTCAACTAGGGTACCTTCCACATTTATATCAGAAAAAGAGAAAAAAGAAATACACCAACATGACCGAACATAAAAATCGATCAGCAGAAGGAAGCAGGAGCGTTATTCGGGAGAAAAGGATGAACTCCAGCTAAGAATAATCAGTAAACATGGTAGAAAATGATAGGCAGATGCACACTTAACATGCCTAGGCTTAAACGAGGTTCTTTTGCGTTTGTCCACAAACACTGCTTGGCTAGAGCACGCTTCTGGAGTGAAAACTGACCACATTTGCAAAAGGCCAAATACATTGCTTTAGTTGATAGACAAACGTGCATTTTTATGAAGTGAACTGAAAAGAGCAAACGCATGATGAAAAAGTGGATGGATATCTTACAGAACGAGTGTCCAAAACTGACCAACAAAACACGAGCAAATTGCTCTAAGAATATCTACTTTTCTCTCTCTGCAGGGGAAAAGCCTAACTATGTATATTTGTTTGCCTTTTACTCTATATGCAATAGAAAATGGAATTCTCTGGTTGAAGAATAAGCCTTGTAATCGTCCATTATTTATAATCTATTAGGAAAGAAAATTGCTTTTCCTTTCCCTTACATATAAAGGCATCTTCTCCAGGAACCATGTCTAATAAAAAAAGGGCAAATCCAATATATTCGGTAACTTGAATCTATAACTTCTAAATTACAAAAGAGGAACATTTATCTTTACACCAAGATTCACCCTAAAAAAACATGTCTTATATGTTAGTATATCTCCCTCAATTATGGAAATAAATATTTAGTTGACCAATTCCGGATATGGTCCATAATTTTACGGTGAATCTCAACTCAATATTTGGCTATTAAAAGCACGATTTTATGATGGTTAAAACGTGATTTTATTGCCATAATTAGCACGCTTTCATTACTATTTAAGGAGGGCTCCTTCCGGTCCCCAAGTACGTTAATCTCAGACAAAAACACCATCTAGTGAGGTTTTGAGTGCTTGGAAGATTTGGAAGGTCTGTGATCGACACAGAGTAGACTGTCAGATTCGCAATTGCTTCAACAGCAGAGTTACAGAGTGCAATGGCTAGAGGTTAGATCTTGTCGCTTCCGCATTTAATTGTTTAACATGTTTCATATTGTGTAGAAGCATGTATAGGCTTGTTTGATAAACTTACATTTGGTATCAAAGCCGTAGTTTAACCTCTGTCTTGCTAGAAATCTGTAAAAAGAAGCCATAAAAACCCATATTTTGAAACTTTAAGTCTCAGATTTCTTGAAACCCATTCTGTTTTCATGTGATTTTGGTTCAAATATTTTAGATCTATTGTTGTAAAGCTCTAGGGATGAAAAATGCATGAAAAACGGGACTGTTTGAAGGGTTTTGTGCCGGGTCAGGTCAAAAGACCCAAATTTCTGCAAAAACACCCATTCGGGTGAAGAAGAAGCTAACGCACGCGCCCGATAAAGGATGGACTGACGCGCCCGATAGAGGGAAGAAATGTGGGCGCGTGAGTCACACGCGCCCGACGGGGATAATGCGAGCGTGTGGAATCACGCACCCGCCTGTTGTACAGTGCAGTAACACTGTTAAAAAAAATTTTTTTGAAAAAAAAAGGAAAAGAAGGGTTTTGGGCTTTCATATAGTGGGCTGTTTTTGTCTTTTCTGTTGGGCTATTTTTGGTTAGTTTTGGTCTATTTATTTTGGGCCCTTTGGTTAATTATTTGGACATATAAATTAAATAAAAGGTCATTTGGTTTATTTATTTTAGGCCTTAAGGATTTATTTAATTTAAGTAATTGAAATTATTCAATTTAGGCCAAATAATTATATTTTTGATAGTTTTATATCAAATTTTCAGTTCTGTAATTTTTATAATTTTATGAATAATTGGATTATTTTCACAAAATTAATATAATTATGAAAACTTCTCATTATTTTGGATTTTATGAGGATTTTTCATAAATTTGGAATTTTTATAAATGCTGTAATTTTAAATTGAATGATTTTGTGAAAATTATCATAAAATTATGATTAAATTATGAAAATTTGATTTGAATGTGCATATGTGCTTATTTTGAATATGTACAATTTTGTTATTTTTATACTAGAAGCACATGTAGCTAAGTTATTCATATTATTTGGAATTAAAATTGCTTTGTGTTAATTGCAATTTTTAAATATGAATAAACTTAGAATTTTGCCAATATGTCTAAGTGATTAATAATTTATTTAATTAGGGCTTAGCCATAGCAACCTTAATTAAGTAAAATTATATTTGTAAAATCACATAATGAAATTAGACATAAATTGTAATTAGTTATAAGGTTATAGTAAATTTTATCCCACAGGAAGTTTTATTATAATTTTATAACTAATTAGGATAAAATATCAAATTAATTTCTTAATTTACCCACAGGGATTAGGAAATGATATAATTTGATAGTTTTATCATTATGAAATGAATCTATTAGAATTAGAACTTTAGCCCACAGGCAAGTTTTATGTTTGAGATTCATTAATAAAATATGTTTACATTGGTAGACATAATTAAGTTTGCCTCAAAAATTCTAGATACATAAGCATGTGTTTTTCTTTAAGCAGTGTTTCCTCGAACTAATATTTACCTAGAAGTTCCCAAACTAGATTGAGAGAACTATAAGGTTTGGAAGGAGAGAGTTCTCCTCCAGTTAGGGTGCATGGATATAGACTATGCTATAAGGAAAGACGAGCCCGTATTGACTGAGACCAGCACTCCTACTCAAGTAGCTTTACATGAATGCTGGGAGCGATCCAATCGCTTTAGTGTCATGTATATAAAGACAAAGATATCTGCTGGTATACGCGGTTCTGTCGAACAGCATACCAACGTTAGGACCTTACTGAAGGCCATAGATGATCAATTTTCACTTCAGACAAAGCATTGGCTAGCACCCTGATAATGAAGTTCTCATCGATGAGGCTCACCAATGTCAAAGAGTGCCCGAGCACAGAATGACCATGAGAGATATCGCGGCCTAACTCAAGAAGATAAAGGTGGAGATGTCTGAATCTTTCCTAGTGCACTATATATTGAACACTCTACCAAAGCAGTACGGACCATTCAAGATATCCTACAACACACATAAGGATAAGTGGACCATCAATGAATTGATGACCATGTGTGTTCAGGAGGAAGGAAGACTGCTTATGGAATCGGGTGAAAGTGCATTTTTTGCAAGCCAAGGAAAAACCAAAGATCGAGCCAAGAACAAGGGAAAAGAGAAAATCCCTGCCCAAGCTGACATTAAGAAAGAGTCCAAGTGTTTCTCATATAAAAGGAAGGGACACATGAATAAGGACTCCACCAAGCTTCGGCAGTGGCTCGTCAAGAAAGGTAATCCACTCTCATATGTTTGTTTTGAATCAAATATGGATGAGGACTCCTCCACGTTATGGCACCGGAGATTAGGTCATATCTCCATAAATAGAATTAAGAGATTGGTAAATGATTGAATACTTAGTACTCTCGATTTTACTGATTTCGACACTTGTGTGGATTGCATTAAGGGTAAGCAAACCAACAAGTCTAAGAAAGGTGCCAATAGGAGTTCAACCATATTAGAGATCATACATTCTGACATATGTTGTCTAGACATTGATGCATATGGTCAGAAATACTTCATCACCTTTATTGATGATTACTCGAGGTTTATGTATCTCTACATGCTTTATAACAAGAACGAAGCATTATACGCCTTTAAAATCTTTAAGGCTGAAGTAGAGAAACAATGTGGAAAACCCATAAAGATAGTAAGAACTGATAGAGGTGGGGAGTATTACAGTAGATACACTGAAGATGGACAAGAGTCTGGACCATTTGTGAAGTTCCTTCAAGAAAATGGGATTGTTGCCCAATATACTATGCCTTGTTCACCAGATTAGAATGGTGTTGCAGAAAAAAGGAACCGAACCTTGATAGAAATGGTGCGTAGTATGCTTAGCAACTCGAAGTTGCCTAAGTCCTTGTGGATTGAAGCTCTTAAAACGGCAGCGTATATATTGAACTGGGTTCCGACCAAGGCTGTTCCAAAGACGCCTTTTGAATTATTCAAAGGTTGGAAACCGAGTTTGCGTCATATGCGCGTTTGGAGATGTCCTTCTGAGATAAGAGTTTACAACCCACAGGAAAAGAAACTGGATCCTAGAACCATAAGTGGGTATTTCATTGGATATGTCGAACGGTCCAAAGGCTACAGATTCTATTGTCCATCTCATAGCACTAGATTTGTGGAATCAAGGAACGCCAAGTTTCTTGAAAATGACTTAGTTAGTGGGAGCGATCAATCTCAAGACCTAGTTTCTGTGAGAGATCAACCCTCTACCTCGAGTCAAGGATTGGTTATCATGAACAATGTCCCTTCAGTACAACTGGACATTGAACAACCAATCGTTGAAGATCCACAAGTAGCTGATAACTTACCACTAGACGAGGCTCCTCTAGATACACCAGAATTGAGTGAGCAACCAGTTGAACAACATGATCTTTCGGAGAATGTTGAACCAACATTAAGAAGGTCTAGTAGGGAAAGGAAATCAACTATTCCTAGTGATTACATTGTGTATCTACAAGAGTATGATTTCAATATTGGGCCCATTAATGATCCAGAGACGTTTTCACAAGCCATGAACAGCAAAGAATCAAAACTTTGGTTCGATGCTATGAAGGATGAGATGGATTCGATGGCATCTAATGGAGTATGGGATCTTGTCGAGTTGCCTAATGGGGCCAGGGCTATAGGCTGTAAATGGGTCTTTAAGACCAAGACTGACTCATTAGGCAACATTGAGCGTTATAAGGCAAGACTCGTAGCCAAAGGATTCACTCAAAAGGAGGGAATCGATTACAAGGAGACCTTCTCTCCTGTATCTAAGAAAGATTCTCTCCGCATCATAATGGCGCTTGTTGCACATTTTGACTTAGAGTTGCAACAAATGGATGTGAAAACGGCATTTCTCAGTGGTGATCTAGAGGAAGAGGTTTACATGAAACAACCTGAAGGTTTTTCCTCTAGTAATGGTGAGCATTTGGTTTGTAAGCTCAAGAAGTCCATATATGGGTTGAAACAAGCTTCCCGCCAATGGTATCTAAAATTCTATGAAGTCATCTCTTCATTTGGTTTCGTTGAGAACATCATGGATCAATGTATATATCAGAAGGTCAATGGGAGTAAGATTTGTTTCCTTGTGCTATATATGGATGATATTCTGCTTGCAACCAATGATAAGGGGATGCTACGTGAGGTGAAACAATTTCTTTCTGAGAACTTTGATATGAAGGATATGGGTGATGCATCTTATGTCATTGGCATTAAGATCCATAGAGACAGACATAGAGGTATATTAGGTCTATCACAAGAAGCCTATATCAATAAAGTCTTGGAAAGATTCAAAATGAAAGATTGTTCACCAAGCCCAGCTCCCATTGTGAAGGGTGACAGGTTCAATTTGAACCAGTGCCCGAAAAATGATCTTGAGCGGGAACAGATGAAGAGCATTCCATATGCCTCAGCTGTTGGAAGCATTATGTATGCACAAGTCTGTACCAGGCCTGATATTGCTTTTGCTGTGGGAGTGTTGGGTAGATACCAAAGTGACCCGGGATGAACCACTGGAGAGCTGTGAAGAAGGTGCTTAGATATCTTCAAGGCACTAAGGATTACATGCTTATGTATAGACGGACCGATGAGTTGGAAGTGATTGGCTACTCAGATTCAGACTTTGCTAGTTGTGTTGATACCCGAAAATCAACATCCGGTTACATCTTCATGCTTGCCGGTGGAGCTGTTTCATGGAAGAGTGCTAAGCAGACACCGACTGCCACTTCTACTATGGAGGCCGAGTTCGTTTCCTGTTTTGAGGCTACCTCACATGGTGTATGGCTTAAGAGTTTCATTTGTGGGCTTAGAGTTGTTGACTCCATATCTAAGCCATTGAGGATATATTGTGACAATTCAGCTGCGGTATTCATGGCTAAGAACAATAAGAGTGGAAGTCGAAGTAAACACATCGACATTAAGTACTTGGCAATTGGAGAACGTGTTAGAGATAAAAGAGTGGTCATTGAACACGTTAGCACTGAATTGATGTTAGCTGATCCTTTGACTAAGGGCATGCCACCGTTTAAATTTAAGGATCATGTAGAGAGAATGGGACTTGGTCCCACATTTTGATTGTAATTGAAACTCTTATTAATAATATGATGTTTCTCATTTTGATTTGTATACACTAAAGTTTTATTTGAGAAATATCCTTGTTGTTTGGACCGAGAAAAAACATAAGGTTTATTCATTAAGTAAAAATGGGTTGATTTAGAAACATTTTACATAGTAATACATGGAAGATAATACTCACCATTTGAGGAACTGTCGTCATGATTCATGTGATTTGTTTCTTCTATAAGTGAAATATATGGACCAAGTTGGAGAATGTTAGTATATCTCCCTCAATTATGGAAATAAATATTTGGTTGACCAATTCCGGATATGGTCCATAATTTCATGGTGAATCTCAACTCAATATTTGGCTATTAAAAGCACGATTTTATGATGGTTAAAACGTGATTTTATTGCCATAATTAGCACGCTCTCATTACTATTTAATGAGGGCTCCTTCCGGTCCCCAAGTACGTTAATCTCAGACAAAAACACCATCTAGTGAGGTTTTGAGTGCTTGGAAGATTTAGAAGGTCTGTGATCGACACAGAGTAGACTGTCAGATTCGGCAATTGCTTCAACAGCAGAGTTTCAGAGTGCAATGGCTGGAGGTTAGATCCTGTCGCTTCCGCATTTAATTGTTTAACATGTTTCATATTGTGTAGAAGCATGTATAGGCTTGTTTGATAAACTTACATTATACACTTGAGAAATCGTATAATTAGTGTATATATATATGTATAAATATATATATATATATATATTTCAACGGGTGTTACAAGGATTTGTTATCCTATCTCCAAGCCCCAAAAGTCATCCTCAAACATCCAAAATTAATGAGCTCCTCCTAAAAGTTCAAATTATCATATATGTAACATTTTCACTCCTTTCTCGCCAGATAAGAGATAGGGAAGCTCATAAAATAACCAACAGCACCAAAATCACAACAAAAAAAAAAAAGGGAAGACTCAAAAATAGGTTAGACACTTTGGCCGCAACTGAGAGAGACATTGGCAGAAAGATGTTTCATTGTAAGCCAAAATAATGAACAGTCAAAGAAACTAACCAACAATTTGTACAAGGTCTGCCTATGCTACCTTAAAAAAAATGAACGATGATCAACTGTCACAATGAGCACTCCAATGATGCAGTTCGGTTGCGAGACATGAGAAAAGAAACTATCAAAATTAAAAAATGTAACGATCCATTACCATAGTTTTCACGTATTTTCATACAACTTTTTCGATTGGGCTGTCTGTGATGCCATTAACATTCTACAGTGATACTAATAAATGATAAACATTTATTTAACAATTTTGAAATATGAAATTTTTTTCATTATTCCTTACATCTGACATCCCCTATTGTCCTTGTTTTAATAAAGTAGTACTGTATACTTATGTCTGAAATGTAAAAGAGAAATGACTGTACCTGTCATATTTAACATAATTTGCCCCAGTGCTTTACACGTAGCTATATGCATTTGAGATATAGTTCTCTAACTCCGTGTCTTTTTATTTGTGGAGTTGAAACAAAAGGGTAAGCGAATCACACGCTCAGTAAAAGAGACGTATGCTGCTTTAAAGAAAGCAAAATTATATGCCACAAAGTATTTATTTTTCCTAAAATCATACTAAATAGGAAAACAGTGGACATAGTAAACAATACTCTCAATACACAATTCCATTCATTGGTTAAACAATTTACAATATAAGGTAGTAAATAGTAAGCAGGATTCAATAAATCCTTTCATGTAAACAGAAATCAATAAGTTGAGACTAGGCATCACCCTACAAATAAATCCTGCTCTCATCGTTCCCCCTCCCCCTCCGAGAACGGAATAATCATCCCCACAGGGATACAGTAGATCTATGGCCACAATCTATGGGTGGTCTTCGGGTCCACTTGCCAGGTGACCTCGAGACCTCTGATGACTTGGCGGGTCCATCAGCTTCATAACTCATAATGCATGAAACTAGGGGCCTAAAGTCTCAAAATCAAATTATATCTCATAAAGCACCTTTAAGGAATTATTTCACCAAATTCATCATTTTCTCAAAATGATTTATTTTCCAAAAAAGTCTTATATAAAATAGTAAAAACAGTCCGCAATCTCACCATTTTTCGTGTGAGAAAGGCACGGGTTAAATTGGCTCGCCCATGGCTAGTTCGCCCATGGTCAACTCGCTCATAGTCAACTCTCCCAAAGTCAATTCATCCCAAAAAGGTTTTATATTTTCTGTTTACAAAGATATTAAAAACAACCCATTTTTCGTGTGAGAAAATGTCAAGTAAATCAGCTCGCCCCAAACGGCTGGCCCATGGTTAGCTTGCCCATAGCGGTGAACTAATGTTCGCCCGCCAACCTTAGTATTTAAAAAAAACAAGTTAAACTGGCTCGCCCATAGCGGCTCACCCATGGCCAGTTCGCCCATCGTGGCATTGCCCATAGTCAACTCAGCCAATGCGGCACTACCATGGTCAACTCGCTCGATTCAGCACTTCCATGGTCAACTCGCCCATTTAAAAAAAAGGTCGCCCGCCCAAAACATTATAAAAGGGTTTGCCCACTTTGGCTCGCCCAGAATTTTCTTAACAAAGGGATCGCCCACCCTAAAACATTATAAAAAGGTTCGGCCAATTTGGCTCACTCGAATTTCTATTAAAACAAGAGTCGCTCGCCCAAAATATCATAAAAGAGTTCGCTCACTTTGGCTTGCCCACATTTTATCAAAACAAGGGTCGTTCGCCCCAAAACAACATAAAAGGGTTTGCCCACATTGGCTCGCCCGCCCTTTTACCAGTTCGCCCAAAAAACAACATAGGGGTCGGCTATCTTTGTAGCTCGCCCAAGTCAAAATAATTTATCAAACAAATGCATGTCATAAATCAAAATAGTTTCTCAATATTTTCATAATATTTTTGCTCCACAGGACATGCATTTTACTTCACATACAACTCCCTTACCTGGTCTTACGAAGCCTTGCTTCCCAATCGCCTTCCCGATCGTTTTTACCGAATCCTAAATTCTCGGCTGCAAAATAATTTATTAAAACTATTAATATTTTCTTTTTATATTTTCTATCACTTGGGCGAGACTTGAGACAAATAAACTAGCTCGCCTACAGAGATCCTACTAGCTCGCCCAACAGAGCTCTTACTAGCTTGCCCAACCGAGCTCGCCCAACCGAGCTCGCCCAACCGAGCTCGCCATTCATCACATGGCTTACACATGGGAGCTTGCCAACATTCTCGCCATTCTCATATTGGCTTATTAGTGGGAGCTCGCCCAACTCGCCATGCCTATATTGGCTTAAATGTGGGAGTTCGCCCACAATTCAACTCGCCATTGTCTATGCATGTGAGTTCGCCATACACGTCTTTTTATTCAGAGGTGGGCTCGCCTATGGTTTAAATTAACATGTGGCGACTTCGCCCACAACCACGCTCTATATTATTTAGCTCGCCCATGATGGCTGACCTCGCCCATTTATCATCATTTTATACCATTTCCATTACTTTCCTTATTCATTCTCGATTATTTTCCAAACTACATCTTGTTCTAGTTTCCTTTAATAATTTTCCATCATCCTACTACAATTTCAACCCATTTTCATTTTATTCTTCATCTACTTCAAGATATGACTTTATTCTATTTCTATGATCTAACAAGAATAGATCAAAAGCAAAACTATAATCATGCTTCTCATGCTCGAAATCATAGAAATATATCATTCAATCTCAAGAAACCATTAAATCTCACCTTAATCAACTGCACTTCCAGAACAGAACATTTTCTGTCTCACGTTGGCCTTACTTTGGTTATTCCTTGAGCTCATCAAACGATGGAGGAAAGGTTTTGAAAGCAGGTTTACTTGTTTAGTCAACTTAAGGATGAAGTTTAGTAGATCAAGCATGGTAGAAATGGAAAGAACAGAACATAAACTTGCAGTAGGATAGTTTTCGTGAAGAAGATGGAGTTTGCTAAGTCGGTTTTCCTCAAGTGTTTCTTTTTATATAGCCATGCTAATCCAATCAGAACTTATCACTTGGCCTTATCCCATTTTCTTTCATTATTTCACGTCTTACATACATTAATTAGATGAAAGAGACACCTAGGGTCAATTTTCTACCCTCATTAATGGGTGAAGACACCTGTGGCCAAAGAAACAGGCTGCCAATCTTTTCTGTACCGTTTCTTGACTTATTTGTCTTCTTTGTTTTATTCCTCAACCAATAAGGATAAGTTCTTTATTGACTTTAATATCCTCTCTTAATTTTCTTCAGTAGTGTGGCGTACAAAGTCAATTTTTACTGCAATGGTTTGAATTTATTTCCCCATATCGTCAGCTTTTATTTCCATTTTGTCCACACATGCTGATTCCAGTTCGCCTCCTCAACTTGAGGCCTCAGCTCGTCAACTCAATTTCAGTTCGCCAACATAAGATTTGGCAATTACGAGCTGATTTCCTTTTCTTGGCGATCACATTGAGATTTGGCGATCACTTCCATAGTTAAATTGTTGGCGATCACCAGGTATTGCTCTATTCGCCTACTTTGCTATGATTCATGCCACAAGTTGGCGATCACACTTAACATTATAAATTTGACGAGTATATTATGGCTTTTCTTGCCTCCTAGGCTATCATCTGCACTTCTATATGGGAGATCACTTTACTCGCCATACTCACTCTTTGGGCGATCATTACTAGGTTCATTTGGGCGATCAGAGTCCTCGTCTCATTCAGGCTATCATCTTAATCAACTAACTTGGCGAACTCACCTATTCGCCAATAAGGCCGTTAAATCATACTCGCCCTCATCCATTGGCGATCAACCTTATCTTACTCGCCCATTGGCGAGCTGTTCCACTATAGTACTCGCCCATAGAGTATTTCACAGAAATTGCTCCATTTACATCTCAAGTTAAGGAGCTTTTCACTCAAGTGGAAATCAACATTCATTATTTATTTAATTTTCACTATCAAATTTATGAAATTAGGGTCTACAGTAATGTAGAATCAAGTCTTACAAAAAAGAGCAAGGCATGGATGATACAAACCATCGGTCCTTCTTTTCACCTCATTGCTGGAAAGGCTCAAATGTGGAATGCCAGCATCTTAAGAAACTGAGGGACAATGGAACTAAACTGGTATATCTGATTTATTCCTTTAACATTCATCTCTCAAAAGTAAACTAAAGGTAGTGCACTTGATCACTTAAGGGTTGTTTAGTATCATTTCCTGTTATCCGTTTATTATTTTTGAAAATTTTATTTTTATTTTGTTTTCAAATTCTAAAAATAGAAAACATGTTTGGTTAATACTGTTACACTTTAAAAACAAATATTTAAACTGAGTCAGATATAATAATTCAATTCACAAAATAAAATTTTAAAAATTAAATAAGAAAAATATATTTATTAAAAATATATGTACATAATATTAAATAATATTATTTTATACTATTTAATAGTAAGATTAATATTTTCATTTGATCATATAAAAATTTAATATAATTTAAATAATATTATAATAAAATATAACACTAAATAAATAATTCAATTAAAAATATTATTAAATAATTTTTTAATATTACTTTTTATTAGAAAATAATTGAGATTAGTAAAATTCAAAATTTATATATTAAATAATAATATGAATTAATAATTATAAATCATATTAATAATATTATTTAATTTAATTGTAATAATATTAAATTATTAAATAAAAGTTCTTAGCAATAATACATATCAAAATTATGATAAACGATATTATTTAAAATATATAAATATTCAGTAATTATTATATAAATTTAAATTAAATAATATTATAATATTATAGTTCAATATAATTTATATTTAATTACTTTTTATGTTTTCATTTTTTATATATTAAAAAATATACATTAATTTTAAAATATTTATTTTTTAATTAAATAATATTTTATATTAAAATTTAATATTATTTTATATAAAAATTAATTAATTTTATTGTATATTTTTATTATAAAAAATATTAATATTATATTAATATATAAACTCTATTCATCTTAAATTAATTAATTGTTTTTTTACTTCTGTTTTCAAAAAAATGAAAATAAAAATAAAAACAAAAAATAAAAATGATACCAAACAATTCTTTAAGTTTTTGATGAAAGTACAAACAAGATAAACAAACTTGAGGTTCCCAATTGCGCTGAGTACAAACAGGGATCACCAAAGAGCCCTTTAATCCTACACCAAGGAAAAAAAAATCCAAATGATGGGTAAGAAGAAAATATAGGAAAAAATCTGTACCATCCTCCAAAGTCTAAAATCCCACTCATTTAAAGATATATTTATTACAGCATAATGATTATTGTACTATTGTACAATGTTAAACAGAAAAGACATGTTGAATGCATAAAAGGTGTCAAACTTACTTGTGCATACAATACTTGTACTCTTGGCTCCTTATAAAATCTTTCTCTCCTTCAAGCTACAACACAGAAAATCCAGAAGGAAGGAACCATTAAACCAGACAATAGAAACATATGCAGCAGATAACCAAACAAAGAATGATTCACATACTGGATCACTTTCATATATAAGCTTGTAACAAGCCGGAGAAAGGCACTTCAAAGCACAATTCTCCTTTGCTATAGATGAAGACTTGCGCGCATTGCCCGCCCCACAATCCACTGGTTCCATCATCAAACAGAACAAACTATAATAATCAGATCAATCAAAATAAAACAATATATATATATATATACACACACACACACACACATATACTTGAAAGTTAGTATCAAAATTTCCTTATCCATTCATCTTCTTCGCTTAGGAAAAAAAAAGCAATGCAGGTCCTTCTAAAAAAAATTGCAGGAAGAAAATTCAAAGTTGTATTGAGAAAAAGGTTTCAAAACTGAACTAGATTCCATTAAAATAGTCAATCCAAATAACTACAACTAGGATTTAATAAAATATTAGGAAAAAATATAAAAGAAATCCATATTTGTTTCAAACTAAATAAACAGAAATTCAGGCTGATTGAGTGATGGTAGAAAAACAGTGAATATAAAAGAAAAATAAAGAGACCTGGAAAAGGAGAAAATAGAAAAATACCCACCAGTTGATATCAGCATAACATTCACTCTTCTGTTTCCTAGTCTCAGAATCCTGTGAATTACCATTAAAACAATTCAAGTAAGGAAACATAAGACTAGACCTGCTCAAGGGCCGGGCTACCCGCCCAAGCTCGATGGCTCGTTCAAAATTTGGTCGGACTTGGACAAAAATATTAGACATATTTATCGGGCCTGGACAAAATTTTCAGGCCCGATCAAAAATGAGCCTGGGCCCGGGCTTGACTGTCCAAAGCCCGAGCCCGGCCCGGCCCGGCCCGAATATTGTTAATTAAGCTTTTTTTTAAAAATATATCTATTAAGTATAATATAATTATATGTATTTAAAATATTATTGATTAATAAACATAATTATATATTTAATATGAAAATTAACATGAAAATTTTGACAAATCAAATTAAATTTTAAAGAAAATAAAAGAATAAAAAACAAATAAATAAAAAATAAAATACAAAAATAAATAAAAAATAAAATACGGGAGGGCCGGACCGGGCTTCGGGCTTATGTAGTAAAATTAAAAACGGGCCTGGACTAAAATCCAAGCCCGAATTAACGGGTCGGGCCGGGCTTGGACATAGCCAAAATATATTGTTATATACCTCCGGCCCGGCCCGCCCAATGAACAGGTCTACATAAGACGATAAAAGAAACTCTTTAAAAAAAAAAGAAAAGAAAGAGAAATTGCATGTACTTTGATTGGATTACGGGATTCGGCGAGGACTGAAGGAAGGAAATTTGAAGAAGACAGTAGAATTATTAATAAAAGACAGTAAAGTACAAGAAAATTTTGATTGTTGGACATTGATCTTCTTTTTTTTTTTTTCGATTTTTCGTGAATTGTATTATGTTAGAGGAAGTGGTTTGTGATGTCGTGTCGGAGTAGGATTTTGAACACCCTTACACCGTTAAAGTAGCTCAATTTAACTGATATGAAGCAATTTATTCCTGACCACTGCCATGCAATTTGGCTGTCTTCAGATTGAGGGAACTTATAAAGTTAGGACAAGGCATAATTTCCAATTGCAAAGTCAATGTCATTCATATGATTTTTTCGCGAACCACAACAAACCAGATCACACTGAAACTCATCCTTCCTTGGAGAAGTCTTCGGTATTTGATTTTAGCTTAAAGTGTGTGTGTGTGTGTGTGTGTGTGTGTGTGTGTGTGTATACATTTTATAATTACAAGTATTTTTATCTATTTTACTATTTGAGATTAATTTTTTTGGATTGAAAGTGATAAACAGTAAAGTCTTTTCAATAATGATAATTTCAAGATTCGAATCATATCTAAATACATAAAAAAATGATCATTTTCTTATATAAAATGAAAACAACAAGGAAAACATAAA
Organism: Heritiera littoralis; assembly: GCA_031772115.1. Lineage (NCBI taxonomy): Eukaryota > Viridiplantae > Streptophyta > Magnoliopsida > Malvales > Malvaceae > Heritiera > Heritiera littoralis. Next base: position 3,245,660 of record JAPDPK010000061.1, on the reverse strand, counting down.
TATGTGTTAGATAAAGTTTTTTTTTTAATTTTTTCTTCTCAATTCACACTTATTTGTTATTTAGTACTTTATTTTTTTTTTGGTGAAAAGGGGTGCATTAAAACAATAAAAGTTATCCCTTAATGGGATTACAGCTGATTGTTCTGGGCAACATGTAGCCCATCTGATCATAAAGAACATTAGTTTGAACAAAATCAGGGATAGAATTGAAGAACATGAAGTCATTCTCCAAGTTAGTTCCCTTTTTAGCCATAATGTCAGCACATCCATTAGCTTCTCTATAGCTATGCACGATCCTCACGTTCCTCAGTATTCGTATAAGATCCCTGCAATCAGTAATAACAGCAGAGTAAGCATGGGTAACAGCAGTATCGTTTTCAACATACCTCATAGTGTTCATTGAATCAACTTCCACGATGAGATTATTGAATCCTTTGTCAGCTGCAAGTTTGAGTCCATCTCTCAAGCCCCACAGTTCGGCAGCAAGGCTAGTGGCCACTCCTATATTCCTTGAGTAACCGCCCAACCAATTTCCATTGGAGTCCCTAAAGAGTCCGCCAGCTCCTGCTTTCCCTGGATTCCCCAATGAGGAACCATCGAAGTTGAGTTTAACAAATTCAGGGGGAGGGGGGTTCCATCCAACATTGATCTGAATAGTCTAAAAGCTTTTCGATTCAGGTTTCATGATGGCCCAGTATTCTTTAATTTGTAGTTGAAGTTTTCTGTACCAAATAAGTTTATCTTCACTGTTATGTTGAAAAACAAGTTCATTTCTGTTTTTCCAAACCATCCAAATGGCCATTGGAAAGACCACATTCCATGGAAAGTCGCCAAAGTTAGCTTTCTCTTTGCATTTTAGATTTAAATTTAACCAATCAAAGAAGTCAAGGTTGAAAGAAGAGTGTAAACACTCCGGAGCCTGCAATGTGTCCCAAAGTTCTTTCACTAAAGGACAATCACGCAGGCAATGTAATAGAGATTCTTCATTCATGTTGCATCTAGGACACATCGGTGTCACTTGTATGCCTCTGGAAGCAAGAAGTTGACAAGTGGCTACCTTTTTGTGATAGCATAACCAAAGGAAAGATTGAATCTTTGGGAGCGTAGGGAGTTTCCAAATCACTTTCCAATTCTGATCAGTTTGCTTAACAACATTTTTTGCAAGATAATAAGCTGATTTAAGAGAAAAGGTCCCAGAGGTACAGTTCCAAGCCAAAGTGTCACTTGTAGGATTTTCCATTTGAAGAGGAATACTCTTGATAGTTGACTGAATTTCGTTTGGAATAGGATTATTCAATATGTTGAAATTCCATGTTCCTTGTTCGTTAACCACGTCTCTCACAGTAAGTTTTTCATCTTGTGGTGTCCAAGGTCCAAAAATCATGGAATTGAGAGGTCTTGTTCCTATCCAATTATCATACCAAAACCTAGTTTGTCTTCCTGATTTGACAACCCATCGAATACCCTTCTCTAAGATTGAAGAGCTTTTGTGCATTCCAAACCAAACACTAGAGCATGCCTTTTTGACAAAAATTCCATTCTTGGAGTATTTTGATTTCAAAATTCTTGCCCAAACACTCTCCGATTCATTCAAAAATCGCCAACTCGGTTTTGCCATATTTACCTCATTTAGTTTGGCCATGTCTTTTATTCCAAGTCCTCCTTCTTCTTTGGGTAAAGTGACTGTATCCCAATTTATCAGATGAATTCTTTTACGTTCTTCTGTAGAACCCCACAAAAAGTTCCTGGTCACTCTATCTATTTCATTACAAGTGCTAATAGGTAGATATGTCCCTTGCATGTAATATGTTGGAATAGAATTAAGCACTGATTTGATCAATGTCGTTCTACCTGCGAGAGAAAGTAAGTTTGCTTTCCATCGAGCCAGTTTACTCTTGACTTTGTTAATGATGAATCTGAATTCTGTAGCTTTGCGGCCTTTAGAAATGGGAAAACCCAAGTATTTGCCAAGATCATTAGTAACTCTGATTCCCATTGAGTTACTTAAGTATTCTTTAACCTCTTCGCTAGTATTGCTTGAGAAGAAGAGATTAGATTTGTGAAGGTTAGTACTTTATTTTGCTTTTCTACAAAGTTAACATATGTATAAATGTGCATTTATATATATTATAATAAAGTTTCTTATCAACCCAAGTATAAAATGTTTAATTACTAGATAAATAATAAAAAGTTTCTTGTATGAGTTTTCATTTAGTGAGGGTGAAAATGATTGCAAGAATTTTAAGTGGAAGCAAAACTTTAAAATTTTTAAACTTATAAGAAGTTTTTAATAATTAAATTAAAAAAATTTAGTCGTTTAGTTGGGACAGCTGCCCCACACGTCACCAAGTTAATCTGTCCATGTATGACGTATCTATGAAATTATAAATAAGAAAAAAATTGAAATTAGGGTAATTATAGAATTATAATTTTAAGAAAAAATAAAAAAAGAAAATGACTTATTCTAAATACCAAATATTATTTACAAAAATAAAAGAAAAATTCGACATTGATTTAAAATTTTTCCACCGTACAAACGAAGAAACAAAAAAGATTTGACAATAAAATGATTTTGGATTCAAATTATTAATACACGTAGTTGAAATTAACTTCAGATAAAAAAAATTTGTGGGATAAAACAAGTTATGACTTAATTTAAGATCGAACACTTTTTATGTACTTAACCAGAAAATAGAAATCATTTGCTTCATTTATTGTATAAACGAATCAATTATTTAATACATGATCGGTTAAAACATTTAAATTAAAAAATATTAATAAAGTAACGTATATAAACGAAATATGTGAAAATTATTTAACATCAAATAAATAAATAAAATAATATGTATTATCGTTTGCAAAATTTAAAAATTTCACCGATTAAATTTTTTTTATATTTATTATAAGCATATAAATTAATTAATATTATTTTAAATATAAAAAAATTTGAATAATTAAAACTTATTGGATGCACAAGTAAAAATTAGTTTTTTATTTATTTTCAACGTACAAAGACTTTTGTCGGTCCAAGTTATAATTAAAAATCTAAACTCTCATTTTCACAAAAAAAAAAAAAAAAACCAAAGACCGCGTTTGACTTTGTTAACCACTTTCCAGGCAAAAACCTCGAACCACACATATTTCTATTCCTTTTGTTTTCTTTTTATTTTTTTAATAAAATTTCATGGCCCCTATAAACACCCACACTTTACTTCATTCCTTCAATAAATCCAAGGCTATCATCTTCATGATTCATTCTTTCTAATTCCAGCAACGTCAGACCAAATAAGCAAATCCCATCGCTGGTAAAAGAAAAAACTTTCTGAAATTCTTGTTTGGATCCGAGATTATTGCAAAAGTTTACTCTTGCTGAATCTTGTAAAAGCTATATGAATCTTTGTTAGTTTTCAGTTCTTTTTGCTTCTTTGATTTTTCTTGGTTTCCAAACAGAGCTTTGCTTAAAAAGCTCTTTTAGGAATAGTTTCAGACTAAAAGTTTGAGTTATAACATGTTAATGAAGTTTAAGTTTGATATGTTTCTGAAGAAAGTAAGAGCAATTGAAGTTTTCTTCCTTTCTTTTTTGGGTGTGCCAATTACTTTTTTGACATAGATGGTATATTGTAATTATTGTTACTGCTGTTTTGGATTGCATATATCCTATTAATCTTAGGCTCAGGCACTTTTTTTTGTTTTTTTTTTTCTGTCTGGCATGGATGGAAATATGGAAGGCAATGTGAAAGCTTTCTTGTGTAGTTTGAAATGAAATTATTGTTAGGAAATTGAATTGGGAAGAATGTTTGGAATGGGGGAAAAAGAATAGTACTATCCCTTTTTTACCCTCTTTTGTTGGCCTTTCTTTTCCAAATGGAGTGCTAAACAATCACTGATTTGTATCCAATATAAATTACCATTATGTTAGTCTAAAAAATTCCTTAGAGGTATTTTATTATCTAATCATATATAGGAGAATCAACTCGTGCAAGTAAATGCAGTGAAGAATAGACTAATAAGATTTTGGCAGGTGGTTCTCATTTAGGCATCCTACATTGGAAACTGAATTCTTGGGTTATTAGTGATTTAATGCAATTGAAATGTAATCTAAAATCTAACTGCTGGGAATTAGGATACCAAATGCTCTTTAACTTTTACATTATTTTCTATTTAGTTCTCTCTCTTTTCTACTTTACCACTCTAGTAAAGCAAAAGGGCAAATTCTTCTCACTTAAAAATTTTGTGTTGTATTTTGGAACTCATTGTCTAGTCATCTCACCTTTTAGTGCTGATGGATTATTGTGAGTTTTGTTGCTGTTGGGTTGACAATGATACTAATTTGTTACACTTTTGAAGGGTGGGATATTTTGTTCTACGCACTACGGTCAACTAGTTCAATGCGGTATCTGGAAATTGGAATGGCCCTGTTTAATGGGCTCTTTTGTAATCCATGTACTTCATCTAATGAGATGATCATTTATAGGACTTGCTAATTGAATAATCATTTATATCCTTCCTGTTTCTGCATATTGAGTGGTTGTTCATGAATAATTCTGTTTTTCCTAGAAACTATTGAAATTAATGAATGAACTCCTGATAAGAAAAGAAAAAAGAGCAGAAAATTGTTATATGGTCAAGTATTAGTTTGCTGTATGTTGGATCTGGATGCTTTATGACTTTGATCTCCTCATACAAGAACTGTTTCCCCATAACTGTACTTTGGGTTCAACTCCGACTATATTCTTATTTCATGTTAATTGTCTTACAGCTGTGGAAGTGTTATTTATATCATGCAAAAATTTTGTTATCTTCTGGACAATGACATATGGAACAGGAGAATAAAATGAGGTACAGTGCGAGCTTTTGTTATTGATAATGGAAAATATTAGCTTTTCTGCAATCAGAGGCTGTCTTGAAGAGGAACTAGACTGACAATGTGATGCCTTCTAGTGAGCATTCCACAAATGGGGCTAACAATGATGGGGTTCAAGGACAGAGCTCTGATATTTTAAACAGGTAGTTTCCCAACCAGGTCCAGAATATTTCACTTAAAAATCTTTTACAGCATTCTATGTAAAATATTATATATCATGTTATTAATTTCAAGTAAATATTGCCTTGTTTAGGAGGCATAGCTCTGTAGCACATCTCGCTTCAAGTAAATTAAAAGAAGATGGAAATTTTGATTTCCAAGATCCAAAGGCTAAGGTACTAAACTTTCTTAACATTTCATTGGTTGATTTTATTCTACACTCATGATGAGGCTTTTCTATGATTCCTTGTAATTTTATGAATTAGGAACTTCATTTGCGAGCTAGTGCACAGAAAGAGCAGATTCAGCGCCTCCATGAACAAATTGCTGTTGCCTGTGTGAAGGTTTAACATATCTAAAGGCCATTGCTTGCTTGTAGATGAATTTCCATTTCCTATTGCAGGAAAAAGGCTTCCAACTAATTTTATAGTCATTTTGCCTCTAATATTTCTGATTGACATACAAAGAAACACATTGATCTGTATGGTCTCAGGAATTGCAGCTGCTGAATGAAAAATCAGCACTGGAGAGGAAAGTCTCTGACTTGCGGATGGTTCGTTATAGTCTCTGCATTTTCACATTCTCTCTGCATTGTTTCTTTGTGTTATTAAAATGGATTGGCAAGTGCAGTCATTTGTGCATGAACTGATGTAACATCATTTTGAGTGGCAGGCAATTGATGAGAAGCAAAACGAATCCATCACTTCTTCCTCAAATGAATTGGCTCGCAGAAAAGGTGACCTTGAAGCAAATATAAAGCTGACCCATGAATTAAAGGTGAAATGTAATGTCTATTTCTGAAAATAAAATATGTTTCCCTTTATGATACTTAACATGTTTGCCGTGGCTATGTTGGCTTAAACCGCTAATGCTATTATTATGCAAATCATTAGAACTTATGACATCACTAATGAAGCCTCACAAACTGTCTACATGTATGATAATTTATAGTTTAGGGCTCATATATAATGAGCTAAATATGCTTGTTAACATTTGGTTTTTAACTTGTGACTGGCCTCAAGGACCCATTTTAGTAGCGATGATAACTCAATGAAATCAAAATGTTTACTCAAGCCTTAGCAATATAATCGATTTGTGCATTGGATGGTTTTAGTCACCAGATGTTCAAAAATGGGAGGAGTCCATAAGATGAAGATCATTATAATGATTCTCTTTCTAGCAGTCTCTAGTGTAGTCTTTAATCCTGAGTCCACATGTAAAAGACAAGCTTAAAAATGGTGTGAGATTCCCCTCCTATTATCTAGAGTGATGCATACTTGCACAAATATTCAGGGTTCAAATAATGGGTAAATTTTGCAGGTAAACTCAAGGATAAAAAGAACTTAAAGAAATTGATGTACTTGGAATAGTTGTCTTTGGAAATAATCATGTTTCCTTGCGAATTAAATGTGTTAGCTTGTGGATTGTCTTTCCACTTAACTGCAAAAGGTTCAAAATGAAGCCATTTTGACAAGTGGAGGGTGGCGTCTCTTAAAAGAATTTGAGTCACCGGCTGATGCAGATGATACTTGGCTTGCTTCTGATCATCTCAGTCGAAGCATATTATTTGAATTCATTCCTAGAGTTTTAATTCTCTGTCTGGAGCTTTATTTATTTTGTCTTTATAGTTATATCTTTCCGTTCGTATATTAGTTTCACTTTAAACCGTATTAAATAAACAACATCTTGGAGTCTGGAACATGATAACAAATTTGAGTTCAGAATCTTTATCATCTATGGGTCTTTCTACTTCAGAGGTGAAGCTAGGATTTTGGTTTAATGGGTGCAATTTCATCAGTAAATCAAATCCTAACAATAACTAATGTATAAATACAGGATTAGAGCTAGTATTTCTAACAGCTTAGGAAGGAAAACGTAATATTTTATGGAGATATGAATCCCTAACAATGAAATTTTAGTTTATCTCAAATAAAGAAAAATTTTACGATGTATAGAATTTCTTTGTTCATTGTATATTTTCCTACTTTTCTGTGGATATATCTGGAGTTAATAAAATACTATTTCTTCAAACCTTGTATGTGTAAGTATTTTCCCTCTCACAGTTTTCTTTCTGCCTTTTTGCCTGCTACTGCTGTATTTTGTGGTTTGCTCAAATTCAAGAAAATAATTTTCTGAAAATAATATTGAAAAGTTTTTTTTCCAGTAGTTTCTTTATTGAATCTGATTCCTTGAGATACCATTAATCCCTTGAAATCATGAAGTCAATATCAAAGCATCTATACAAATGTCATTGACTCTTTTAGAGCCAATGCTTTTGTTAGGAACCATTCTTGGAACTTAAATAAAACCGGGCCCTTTATCTAAATAGTGTGGCCTTATTTGGAGGAAAGGGTAGATTTTGTCTCATGGTTTTTTTGATACTTAATTCTTTTAGGATATCGAGATAATAAATGTTTTCCCTTTTATCTAAAAGAATCCATCAATCTTTAGCGTCCACCGTTTTACATGGCCCCTTGGTCTATCTTTTCTGTTACTCTATTTGTTTAAGATATGTATAAATTTTACCACGGACAAAATCTTTCTCAAGTCATAAAATCAAACGGTGTATTATGAAACTAGATGTCATTTGGGGGTATTGCCACCTTCCTATAGTCTCCTTTGTAAATGTCCATTTTCATTGATATTCAACTGCTAGAAAGAAATGGACAAAACACAAGACAGGTTACAGTTCCCTATTGGGATTAAACTAACTTTATTGTTCTCATTAAATATATATATGTATATATTATATTGCAAGACAGTTTCAGTTCCACTTAATTCATCATATGGACAGTGAATACATGGAAAAGAATTGGTGAAAAAGAGTAGTTATTATTGATAACATATTGCTATTTTGCCGTACTTACCATTTACTCACTTGCATTACCCATCAAAGGGGTCATGCAAGTCATAGAATCTTCTAACTCATAATTGAAAACTTTTCAGTTTGACTCCAAACCAGCTGGGTGAATTTTTACCTGTTCACTTAAATGGATAAAATGTTTTACGCCTATATGCTCTTAGGATATCTTGGAAGACACTAGATATTGATCCATTTTGTCAAAATTTCCAAGTGTAAAGTGATATATTCAACTGTTTGGTATGTTTTTGTCTGGGTGTGTGTATTCTGAAATACTCCTTGCTTGTTGACTTCCATTTCTATTTTCTTTCTCCCTTTAGCTTGTTGACTGCTGTTGTTAATCGCATCGCTTTTTCTCAGGTTGCAGAAGATGAGAGATATATCTTCATCTCATCCATGCTTGGGCTGTTGGCTGAATATGGTCTTTGGCCCCATGTTGTAAATGCGTCTGCCATTATCTGCTGTGTGAAGGTATGAACTTGATAACATGCAGGTTCTATTTGTTTGACAATTGGGTAGGGGCATTTTGGCAAGTGGGTTGCAATAATACTGATGTGGCCATAGTGGTATCAATTTTGACCTGCCCCTGATTCTATCTAACATGCTGTTTGACTTATCACAGAAATTAAAAGTTAAACACATAGGGCAAATCAGGACAAACTGATGCTTCTGCAAAGGTCACACTGCTTTGCCAGTCTACTGAATAATTAAATTTTTTCTGGCCGGTCCTGACCATTGAACATTCTGTTTAACTTATACCCATCAAAATTTTTAGAAGTTAAAACAAGTGGGCAAATCAGGACAAGCTGGTACACTAATGCACAGACCACTGAGCTTTTCCCGTCTACTGAATAATTAAAAAATTTGTACTGGCTGGTTCTCACCATTGATCATATGTTTGGCATTCTCATATGATTTTTGTAGGAGGTATGCCCTTCTGTGTGTGTAATTGTCAATTCAAAACTTCAAAAACATGCATCGGCTAGTTTCATCAATTTACCTTCTATGCCTGTGCTTTTTAATGATCTAATTGATAAGTATTAGTTAAGTTAAGCAAGCAATGGTCTGATTTCATTTCATTGTAACACAAGGATATAAAAAATAAAACCACCAGCTACCCTATTTACAGTATGCTCAGCTTCAATGTTACTTCATGTTAATTTTCCACGCATTCACCTATTTTTGAGGATTTATACGAAAGAGTTAGCTTTGAACGGTATCTGAGTTATAGGAATTGGGCATATGAATAGAATGAAGTTTCACATAATAAGGCTTTGAAGGGCTTTATGTATTCTTTACATCCCTATGACTATGTTATCAAGACTATAATCGTTACATGTTGCTCATACGCCCTTATTGTTCTTACCTCTCAAATTGTGATTTATACTTGACTACTACTTTTATAATTTTTCAGTACACTGGGGACTTTCTTTTAGTTTTCTAAGACCATTCAGAACCATGTTTTATTTAGCTGCTCGTGTTCTTTTTTTCGAGTAAGTAAATGGTTTTAACAAATCAAACTTACGGTCTTTTATATGTGCAGAACCTACATGATCAGTTACAGTGGAAGATCAGAACCTCTCATGTAAGTGAACTGTCCTCTGATTGCCTGTGGCATTTATTAGTTATGGTTCCTAGGTATTTTTACTTGTACGCTTCATTTACAGAAGGGAACTGGTGTACAAAATAGAAATTGCCAAAAAGAAAGGGTCTGGGCTGACAAATATTTATACTTGTTGTGGATGATAAACCATCTATCTTACTTGTCGCCAAATCCCTATACTCTTATTTAGTTAGATGGGGAAAATTCCAGTTGTAGTTGGGTGTCACCTTTCACTTGTAAATATATTCATTAACCATATCCGTTTCCTGTCCACACTGGTGGTAGAATGTTAGAAGAATGCTTTATTAGATTAAATCGTGCTATTGGAATCATACTTTGGAATGTTAATTCCTCCAATTTCAAATTTTAAAGCTTTATAAAAAAGTGGTCAAGATAACTGAGCCTTCTCAAATGGTTCGTTCTTAAGAACTAAAAATGATTTGTGTTTTTTGCCAAAACAATACATGCTGAGGAGAACAAAAGGCATTTGATCTGTAATGGATTTCCTCAAGTTTGAAGAAGGTTCTCTTTGAAAGACACATGGGAGGATCATCCCTTTCTGCTTGCTATAACATTTTTGTATTGGTTTAAGAGTCTACAAAATCAAATAACTAGATAGCACGCTCTTTGTGTTGATCTGTCACAACTAAAATATGTGATGTCAACTTCTACTTGGCCTCACTAGAGCTAATTTGAGTTCACTTTAAAAATAAATCCATTTACTTTATTCTGCATGAAAATGGATAGGTGCTACGTTATATTTAGAAAACCAAGGAGTTGGCAGAATCACTGACCATCCCCCTTGAAATTACTTAAAGAGCAGTTACTAGGATTAAAGGATTCTCTTCAAAATGTATTCATTAGTTCAACTTATTTTACATTTCATCGTTCTTTTTCACTTTGGCGTCTAGGTTACAACTTGTTCCTGCATGTAACCAATGAAGCTTCAACGTTGCTAAGTGCTCTGCATGCATTTCTGGCTAAACACAGATGGAGGGATTTGTAGATGTTGTTACGAGTAGATGTATGTTTGTATGCAGGCATCAGCTTTTTACATGATTTTACGTTTCTTGCATTTAGATTTTGCTTTAATGAGGCATTGCATCTTTAGGCAATTTATAAGGTCAAGGTGCTTCTTTCTGCAGTGAGTTTAATCATAAAGAATAAGAAAACTGAATAGAGAATAGAAATCTCTTGTATTTACATACTAAAATACAGAACAAATTGATCTCTTCTTATAGGAAGAGTTAGCAGCCCTAAAATAGGAAATAAAAATAAAATAAAATCCTAATTACAATTAATTGATTTTCCTATGATATTCTCCTACTAAAGTGTGATCCTAATTGCTCCAAATATGGAAATCAGTAGCAGCCAAATTACTCCTGACAGATTCTCCTATTTTTTCTCTCTTCTGATTTCCAACACTCCCCCTCAAGCTGGCATGAAAATGTCTTCCATTGACAGCTTGCTTACTAAAGTGTCAAACTGTGCCTTGTGTAGTCCTTTGGTTAAAATGTCAGCAACTTGACCAGAGGTAGGAATATAAGGCATGCAAATAAGACCAGTGTCAATTTTCTCTTTAATGAAGTGTTTGTCTACTTCAACGTGCTTTGTTCTATCATGAAGGACTGGATTATGAGCAATTGAGATGGCTGCCTTGTTATCACAGTAGAGCTTCATTGGAGATGGGGTTGGGATCTTTAATTCTTCCAAAAGCCTTTTAATCCACATCATTTCACAAATACCAAGTGCAACTGAACTAAATTCTGCTTCTGCACTACTTCTGGCTACCACACTTTGTTTTTTACTCCTCCAAGTAACCAAGTTACCTCCTACAAATGTGCAGTAACCTGAGGTTGATCTTCTATCTAAAATACTTCCTGCCCAATCTGCATCAGTATATGCTTCTACTTGTAACTGGTCTCGTTTCTTGAAAAATAGTCCTTTTCCTGGAGTTCCCTTCAAATATCTTAAAATCCTATACACTGCTTCGTAGTGGTCTTGGCAAGGAGAATGCATAAATTGACTTACCACACTCACAGCAAAGGCTATGTCAGGTCTAGTGTGTGATAAGTAAATTAGTCGTCCAACTAACCTTTGATACCTCTCTCTGTCCTTCACCTTTTCAACAGCAGCAGGTTGAAGCTTCAAATTTGGTTCAATTGGAGTATCGGCTGCCTTGCATCCCATCATCCCTGTTTCACCAAGTAAGTCCAACACATACTTACGTTGATTGACAAAGATGCCTTCCTTGGATCGAGCAAATTCCATCCCAAGAAAGTACTTCAGTGCTCCTAGATCTTTGATCTCAAAGTCCACAGCAAGTTTTCTTTTCAACCTTTCAACCTCTGTACCATCATCTCCAGTTATGATGATATCATCTACATATACAATCAAGACAACAACTTTACCTTCTCTTGAGTGCTTGTAAAACAGTGTGTGATCTGCTTGACTTTGGATGTATCCGTGGCTCTTCACTGCTCTTCCAAACCGTTCAAACCATGCTCTAGGCGACTGCTTGAGGCCATACAAGGATTTTTTTAACCTACAAACCTTGTCTTTGCCATGGTTTTCCTCAAAACCAGGTGGGAGATCCATGAAGACTTCCTCCTCCAAGTCCCCATTTAAAAACGCATTTTTGACATCCAACTGGTGTAGTGGCCAATTAAAATTCACGGCTAGAGATAGCAACACCCTAATAGAGTTTATTTTTGCCACTGGAGCAAAGGTCTCCTGATAATCTACCCCATAAGTTTGTGTAAAACCTTTTGCCACCAGCCTTGCTTTATATCGTTCTACACTTCCATCAGCCCTACATTTCACGGTGAAGACCCACTTGCACCCCACCGGTCTCTTCTCTTTAGGCAAGCTGACTATATCCCAAGTGCCACTCTTCTTTAGAGCATTCATCTCTTCCATCACTGCTAACTTCCAATTCGGATGATCAAGTGCTTCCTGAATAGTTCTTGGAACAAACAAATTAGAAATCCTAGAGGTAAATGCTCTATGGTTGGTGGATAGTTTTTTATAAGACAAGTATTTAGCAATGGGATGATGAGTACATGACCGGACTCCTTTACGGTGGGCTATAGGAATATTTAAATCAAGAGACTCAGAATTATGTGGTTCTCTAATAGGAGATAGTGGAACAAGAGTAGGATTTGTACCTTCCTTCGAAGGTTGTGATTGATCTTGTGCTAAGGAGAGAGGTAGACTTGTAGTATCTTTTCGAGCTTTCCTCCTAGTATAAACCTGAAGCTCAAGATTCGGATTGGATTGATCCGGTTGTAGTGTTTCTCCCTCTGTTTGTGATACAATAATACTAGGCATTGGTTGACATTGAACTTCTTTATTTTCATTATTAGAAACATTTTCTTCCAAATTGTATGAGAAAACTAGTTTTGGTAATGATTCTGTGGTTTCCCAAAAATTATCTTCTTCCCTATTATTCTCCCCCTGAAGATGATTTTTAAAATAGGGCTGATTTTCAAGGAAAGAGACATCCATGCTCACAAAAGTCTTTTGTAATTGGGTTAAAGCACTTATAACCCTTTTTATTTGGGGCATACCCAATGAAAACACATTTTTCTGTTTTAGGATCCAATTTTGATCGAGAAATAGTGGGTATATAGACAAAACATGTACATCCAAATACTCTTAATGGTAGATCTGAATGTAATCTAGTAGCAGGAAAAATTTTTTTAAAACAGTTTAGTGGAGTTTCAAACTTTAAAACCTTGGTAGGCATTCTGTTAATCAAGTATGATGCAGTTAAAACAGCTTCTCCCCAAAGATACTTTGGAATATGCATAGAAAACATGATAGCTCGTGCTACTTCAAGTAAGTTTCTGTTTTTTCTTTCAGAAATGCCATTTTGTTGAGGAGTGTCACGGCATGAAGACTGATGGATTATTCCTTTTTCTCTCAAAAAAGGTCCCAAACACTCATTGAAATATTCAGTACCATTGTCGGAGCGCAAAATGCAAATTTTTGTTTGAAATTGGGTTTGAACCATCTGGTAAAAGTCTTGAAACAATTTTTCCACTTCAGATTTTTTATTCAACAAATAAACCCAACATAACCGTGTGTGATCATCGATAAAGGTGACAAACCATTTTTTTCCAGACAAAGTAGTGACTCGTGAAGGACCCCACACATCACTATGTATTAAATAAAATGGTTTCGATTCACGATAAGGTTTTGGTAGAAAACTTGCACGATGATCTTTAGAAAGATGACAACTTTCACATTGAAAATTTGAGCAATTCGCTCCTTGAAACAAACTTGGAAACAAATGTTTGAGATAATAAAAACTAGGATGTCCTAGTCTACAATGCCATAGCATTATTTTATCACTAACTGAAATTGAACTAACACTACTAAAGCCTTGAGCCTTTTTATTACCAAGGGAATTCTCTTCAAAATAGTAGAGTCCATTCATCATCCTAGCATTGCCAATCATCATCCCCGAATTCTGGTCCTGAAAAATGCAATGAGAGTCATAGAAAATAACACAACAGTTAGAATCTTGTGAAAGTTTGCTAACGGACAGCAGATTACAAGCAAGTTTAGGAACATGAAGGACAGATTTAAGTTCAATATTTTGTGATATTTTGATTAGGCCTTTTCCTGCAATAGGTGAGAAACTACCATCAGCTATTCTAATTTTCTCATGACCTGAACAAGGGGAATAGGTATTGAACAGATAAGGAGAACTAGTCATGTGATCAGAAGCTCCTGAATCAATGATCCAAGGAACAGATTTTGAGAAACTAGATAAAGCAATTGGATTACTAGCTATGTGTGCCAAAGAACCACTAGGAAGACCAGATACCGAATTAGACTTTAGCAGTTTTAGCAGGTGATCCATCTGCTCTTTGCTAAATGGACTTGAGTTTGCTTCATTTGCAAAGGGTGTTTCACGATTGGATCGGTCCCGTGACTTGCTACTCTTCCAATTGGTTGGTTTGCCATGAATTTTCCAACATGTTTCTCGAGTATGGTGTGGTTTGTTGCAAAAATCACACCACACCCGAGATTTTTCATCATCTCGTTTCTGACTTAAGGAACTTTTTTGGCTAGCATTAGCCTCAGCAGCAACCACCAATGCAGAGTTATCTATCGAGCCACCAACACTCTTCTTGCCAAGCATAACATGTCTGCGGCTCTCCTCCCTGCGAACCTCGGCAAACACTTCACTGATCGAAGGAAGTGGATTTCTACCAATGATTCGTCCCCGAACCTCATCAAATTCAACATTTAAACCAGCAAGAAACTTAAATACTCGATTAGCATCAACCATTTTCTTATTATGGTTGCAGTCATCAACTGACTTCCATTCATAATCATTAAAAAGATCCAAATCTTGCCATAATCTTTTCAAAGAATTAAAGTATTTAGTAACACTATCCTCACCTTGACGGATCTCACCGAGCTTTAGAGTGAGCTCATACACCTGGGATTGATTCCCCAAATCAGAATACATCTGATTGACGTTGTCCCAAAGTTCTTTCGCAGTCGGGTAGCACATGTAATTAGAGCTGATGTCTTCATCCATGGAATTCACCAGCCACGTCATGACCATGGAATTTTCAGCATCCCACGTTGCATAAGCACTATCCTTCATGTCTGGAGCCCTAGTCTCTCCTGTCAAGTAGCCAATCTTACCTCGTCCTCTAATGTACATCCGAACAGATTGAGACCACCGTAGAAAGTTATCGCCATTCAGCCGAATTGTTGTGATCTGCACCGGATGGGCTTCAGAAACGCGAGCAGGTGGGGCTTCGGGGTTCAGATTGGGACGGGTATTTGATGTAGTTTCAGACGAGATATCAGACATAATTGGGAAGCAGGGAGGATATTGAATTGCTGATGTTGTAGAAGAAAAAAAAAAGGTTGTGGCAGCTAGGGTTTCTTAAGGGCCAAAAAGTTTAGGCTCTGACACCATAAAGAATAAGAAAACTGAATAGAGAATAGAAATCTCTTGTATTTACATACTAAAATACAGAACAAATTGATCTCTTCTTATAGGAAGAGTTAGCAGCCCTAAAATAGGAAATAAAAATAAAATAAAATCCTAATTACAATTAATTGATTTTCCTATGATATTCTCCTACTAAAGTGTGATCCTAATTGCTCCAAATATGGAAATCAGTAGCAGCCAAATTACTCCTGACAGATTCTCCTATTTTTTCTCTCTTTTGATTTCCAACAAATCATTATATGGATCATCATTGATGTCGTTATTTTGGAGAATGGATAAACTCATTGATTTACTTATATTACAGGATAGAATCAGAGAGTTGACAGGTATTATGGGAACTCATGCTGGAGGCGGATCTCATGAAAATGACATCCCTATTTTGCATGTAATTTACTATATTACATCTTTCCTTGTTACTTCTTTTTCATATTAACTTGTATTCTGTTTATTCCTTTCCATTTTGTATTAAGTAGTCCTTTTATTTTTCTCGTCTATCTCAGGCTAGTCATGACTTTTCTCCCAATAATCACTATACAGATGAGCAGCATCTTATGCCACCTGAAAATATGCTGAGATATATGCATGATAATGATCAAGCTGCAAAAGATTTAATGTTTAATGAACAGACACAACAACGATCGAGTAGTGGCAATTCACAGGAGTTCTTGTTCAGTTCTCATAGGTTTGCATCACTAACCTAGTTTTCTTGTAGCTGTTCTGCTTTTCCTGATTACATTATTAACTGGCACTTTATGTTGATTATTCAGATGTAATGAAACATATCTATAGCCTTTGTTTTTGGGTGCAATTCTGCCTTGATTTTTTCTTTGCTGCATATTTTATAAATTACAAGAGATATTATCCAATAATTTCCCTGTTATTGAGATTGGTTGTATATGATAATTATGAGCGCCTTTTCTCCAAAATCTTGAATTCCTGTGAAGGATGGGATATGCTAGTTGTGGGATTGAATCATCTAGGACTTTATTCATCCTTTAGTACACATATTTTCACATGGTTTTCTGCGCATCTGATTTGAGTGCATAGCTTTGGTGGGTTAGATTAAATCCTTTTTAAGCTGCAATTTTATGTTTATGACCCTGTCTCATTTGTTTTTTATCATTAATATGCTGTGATATGAACATCATTGATATTGTTGTACCAAACCAATCTTGAAATTTATTGCAATTGGAAATATATCTCACATGTTAATATATTCTTCCTTACTCAAAGTTAGTATATTTTTCTAATCATTATTTGGTTTTATTTGTTATCAAAGGAAGTTCACGTAAATAATACATTGTGACTTGTTCATTTTATGCCTAGTCATTGGTTTGATTTGATAATATTGGAATTATTTTTTATATGGTTTTACTTCATATTTACCTGTTGTCATATTATTACAGAGGAGGTGCTGGCCCTAATCCTGATAGTGCATTTGATAAAGGTTTTTTGAGGATTGGAGCTGAGGTTATGACCAACAATGTCTTGTCTCAGCATGAGGAGACGGCCTCCTATGGTTCTGGAGGTGATCAATATCTTATCTGTGGAATGAAATTATAAATCTTTAATAGCATCTAATATAACCTATTCAAATTCAGAAGGGCCTGGTATTGAGGGGTTTCAGATAATTGGTGATGCTACACCAGGAGAAAAGCTCCTAGGATGTGGATTTCCAGTACGAGGGACTATACTTTGTATGTTTCAGGTGAAATTCTTTGATTTTATTCACATGAAATTTTCATTTGTGAAGTTTTCCTTTTATACTTAAGGATTAAACTTTCATGTGTTGACAATGTTGTTTGCACTGCAGTGGGTTCGTCATCTTCAGGATGGCACTAGGCAATATATTGAGGGTAAGCATGGAATGGATGTGACCTTCTCTTAGTGTTTTTCATTTAGGTATTTCGTATACCTTACCTTTTGGTAAAAATTTGATCCAGGTGCTACAAATCCAGAATACTTTGTCACAGCTGATGATGTTGATAAATTGATTGCTGTTGAGTGCATACCAATGGATGACCAAGGCCGTCAGGTACATACATGTAACAATGATTATTTCATGTCATTCCAATCAGTTTCCTAGCAGCAAACACCCATGCATACTGTTTGCAGTTGTATGGAAAACTCATTCTGGCAATTGTAGCGGATAGAATCTGAATTGATCTATCAAAAGGCCAGCAAAATCTGAAATTGAACATGGAATTTCATTTAGTGTACAAGAGATAGTTTTTTGCGTGCTAGTCTCGCATTGCACTTAGACTTGATAAGGATTTCAATAGTATACCACATTATTTTGAACTTCTTTAGTATGATGGTAGATAATGTGTTCTTGGTGCGGCTGCATTTTTTATCCCTTGTAAATTGTATCTCCTTTCACTGGAAACAGATTATAACTAGTTTCACTAAACCTTTGCACAATTTTTAATTGAGAAGAATATTGTCTGCCTGATTCTACTTTTGCCAAATTTTTACTGTTGTCAGGGGGAACTAGTGAGGCTTTTTGCTAATGATCAGAACAAAATAAACTGTGGTAAGAGCATGTGAGGCTGATTGTTAGACCTCATGATTGCTGAAACTTAACTAGAAGTAATACTTAACGTATTTCATTTCATTTTCCATATTTTGGCGTGGTAAATTTATCAATTTGCATTGTTTCTCAAGCCTGATCATAATCTTGTTGCTATGTGATTGATTTTCAGCATTACAAGTTTTTGCTACATTGAAAATGTGATTTAATTTGAAATTTATCCTTCCCTACACCTTTTACCGAGGTTTGAACTTGTTTATTGATAGACCTTCTCTCTCTCTCTCTCTCTCTCTCTCTCTCTCTGAATATTCATGCGCGTACAATTCCCAATGATCATTATTTCACTGGTATATATTGGATATATTCCATTCAAGTCCTATGATGCTATTATGTCTTGAATTTCCACACTTTTCGTTAGATCATTGTCTTTTTGTTGCTTAATAAATACCATAATGTTATTCAACTTCAAGAAATTATTACTTGGCTTCATTTCCTAAATTAGTAGTGAAAGATTATGTTTATGATTACTATATGCACATCAAAAGAATGTTTTTAAACGGTTTCCAATATTGTGTATATGTTGATGCATTTATACATTACATATTCTTATGTTTTATTTGGCATATCTTTATTATTTTCAAAAAATCTGATCAGCTGCTTTGCAGACCCAGACATGCAAAACGAGATTGATACGTACATTTCTAGAGGCCAAGCAACATTTAGTGTTCTGTTGCTGGTAGGTTAATGACCGCTCTTCCAAAGTTATATAGAATTTTATTCTCCCCTATGATTTATTTTTTACTTGGGCATTTATTTTTAATAACTATACTTAATAGTATCTACTTTCCAAGAAAAATTGTAGCTGAATTCAAATAAATAGGTTGGCATATGTTTTAACAGGAGACTTTCATTTTATTTATCCATCAATTCTCATAGTTTATCAGTTTTGCCGCTTCTGTTAATATAAGAGGAGAATATTGTTGTCAATTCACACTTTAAATCCCATGGGAAATTGAGGTTTATTGCAATTATGAACCCAACTTTACCCAAATCGGATTGGATTCAGATGAGAGGCAATATCCTAAGAGTTCATTGATTCTCCTTCCCTCCCCCTTCTCTATCTCAAATTGTTCAAGATGTTGCACCCTTCTGAAACCACTACCCCTAACCAGGGAAAGACTTAGTAATATGTTGGATAAAATTGTTTTCAGGTTAGCCTTATACATGTTTTTTAGAGGAGGAAGAGATGAGACTTACCACGGAAGATTAAAGAAAATAATGGCCAGTGGTGACTGTTGATAAACTTTTAGCAACTGATGTGGATTAAACAAACCATTCCAAAGGTTGTATGCTGTTTTAGCAAGTGATATAAGAAAAATGTTGATTCCTTTTTTTGGGGCCTGTGAGTGGGTGGGTTAGCTTGGTTGAAGGGGGTTTTCTTTAAACCATAAGGCATAGAAGAAACATGTTGATAAATGTTCTTGATAAGTTTATCAATAAACATTGACCAAGCAATTTAAAGGAAATTTTTCTTGTATTTATGCGTGTGGGAAAGTCAACTATATTAAATTAAAGAAATATGTAAATATTTATATCTCTAGAATTAAGGTTAGACAATCCCAAAATCATAGGGATTAGATTTAAGCGGATTTTTAGTTTCCTATTTATTGCCTAAAAGCAGTTGTATATAATCCTAAGGGGTTTTGTACCATTAATAAGTTATTCTCAATACAGTAGTCTAATTTTTCACATGGTATCAGAGCCTAGGTTCTAATGTTACCTCTTTTGTAAAAATTGTCACGTGATAGGCTTTATCTTCATCTCCACCTACACGTGATGGGGGTTATTAAAATGACGTCATCTCACATCTGTTAAATACTAAATTCCTTATAACCTATATTCAAGTTGGACTCGTCTACTTATTACCAAATAGTTTTAGGATGGATAACTAATATAATATCAAAGCTGGTGTGTAGACCAACAAGCACACTAATGGATCCCAACCATAAGCTCGGCAAGGAAAAAGAGGATATTGATGTAGATAGAGAAATGTATCAATGCCTAGTAGGAAGACTCATCTACTTGTCTCATACTAGACCTGATATCGCTTATGTTGTTGGAGTGATTAGTCAATTCATGCATAGATCAAAAGAAGTTTACTTACAAGTAGCCAACCAAGTATTACAATATCTTAAGGAACTCTAGGAAAGGGGATCTTTTTTAAAAGAAACACAGGGCTAGTACTTGAGGCCTACACAGATGTAGACTATGCAGGGTCGGTAATTGACAGAAGATCCACTTTTGGGTATTGTATCTTTCTTGGAGGAAATCCTGTGACATGAAAAAGCAAAAAACAAAATGTGGTGGCAAGATCTAGTGCAGAAGCAGAATTTCGAGCAATGGCTCAAGGAATATGTGAACTATTGTGGGTGAAGATCATTCTAGATGACTTGAAGATCCAATGGCATGGACCAATGAGACTATGCTGCGACACTAAATCTACAATCAACATAGCACATAATCCGGTGCAGCATAATCGAACGAAACACATAGAGATAGACAGACATTTCGTCAAGGAGAAGTTAGATAGTGGATTAATCTGCGCACCTTATGTGACTACTAGCTGCCAACTCACAGATGTACTTACCAAGGGACTAAGTAGTGTAGCATTTCAAACCATTGTGTCCAAGCTGGGAATGGAGAATATCTATTTACCAGCTTGAGGGGGAGTGTGGGAAAGTCAATTGTATTAAATTAAGGAAATATGTAAATATCTATGTCCCTAGAATTAATGTTAGACAATCTCAAAATCATAGGGATTAGATTTGGGCAGATTTTTAGTTTCCTTTTTACAATCTAACAGCAGTTGTATATAATCCTAAGGGGTTTTGTACCATTGCTAAGTTCTTCTCAATGCAATAGTCTGATTTTTCACAATGCGTTTTTGTAAATGTGGAACTGAACAAGCAAGAGAATTAATATTGTTCTGACACATTTCCTTGACACCTTAAACAGATTGATTCTTCTGAGAATTGGGAGCCAGCAACTTTGACTTTGAGACGGTCAAGTTTCCAAATTAAGATCAATAGCACGGAAGCTTTAGAAATTGCAGAGAAATATTCAAAGGAATTATCAGTATGCTTTTCAAATTCTAAATCATTGTCTTCAAAAATTAGATATTTTTAATTTATTATTTTATTTATTCCCAAATAGTCTGTTACTAAGTTTTACCTGGGTAGAATTCATATTTTGCGGGTTGCATGTATTGACTATATGCCAAGTCATGCATGTCTGCTTGTGACCATGGTCTATATACTGTAACTTGTCATAATATGGACTTGAAAATTTACATCTATTTCAGGCAGATTTGCAAAGATTCTATTGTTTATGAATATTCTACTTCATATGATTTCTTATTGCCAACAGAATGACCACTGACATCATCTATGCCATCTGCTATCTTGAATCAACACTTACTTTGAAAGAATTAATAAAAAAGTTATTGAGTTTGAATTATGTCCTTTAGGACAATGCATAATAAATGAAAATACAGAATTTTCACCTTTTCAAACCGAAAGAACAAGCAAGTAATTACGTTAGAAGACTTTGTTGTTTTCCTTTTCATCGTGAATGAAACTGGGAAGGGAGTCTTATAATTTGCTTCATTCAAGTGTATACCATACACTGGTTTTAGACTACAAAGCGTGGGCCATGCTGTGTATTTCATAAAAGCCTTGAATTCTGTATATTTTGCAAGATTATGTAAAAAAAAATTATTAAATTTATGCCAGAATGTTTTCCTCGTTAAAGTAAGATTCAAATTCATTTTTAACTTGGTGATGTTGCAGATCAAAGTACCTAGTGGGTACTCAACACAATTTGTTTTGACTTGTTCTGATGGCTCTTCACATCCCTTTAGCATATATAATGCCCGGTAAATACATTGCTATAATGAATGATAGTTTTATTTGTTAAATTAATACCGTCTGTTATTTATATTTCGTTTTAATTGTTTTTACATTTGGCTTATCATTAAGCATGTCCAGGTGACTAATATTAACTCTTCCTTATGTCCATTCCTCATTGCTAACATATTTAATGCTATAGAAACTGTTCAGTCTCAACTCAAGAGCTATAGCTTCCTGTGAAAAAAGAAGCAGGGAACTGGGGAATAGAGATAAGGAGGGGAAAAAAAACAAGGAAAGAAAAGGGAGGGGGGGGGGGGGGTTGGCTGATAGAATTGGATTTATTTATTTTTTTATCAGAAGTTTGTAGATAAACCATCAAGTTAAATAATGATATGGTTTAGTTTTTCTCATGTGGTAGGCTTGTGCTATTTATGTAAACTCAATTATCATGCAAGGTTTGGGTGTTTAATGCAGTTTTTTCCATTTTACAGTTTCATAACTGTGTGATTTGTGTATCAAAAAAAATTAGACTGACTTATTTTGTTTAACCGTGATACTTTCTAATGCAATGCTATTCATGTTCTTTATAGAAAGCGGGATACTCTTGTTTTGACTATGAGAATGTTCCAGAGCAAGGTACCTTTCTCATCAAAATTTGCTTAAGAGTGTTCGAAATGCTTGCATGTGGTTTTTGTGTAGTGGTAATGATGGTGGTTGTTTCTAGAGAGAACCCATACTGTATGCTTTTGAACAACTGACTTCTAACACATTTTAGTCAACAAATTCAGGTTTTGTTGCAAGGATGTCAATTAGTTATCTTGTACATGATTATGGTATCACATATAAGACTTTACTTCAAGGATTATTGAGGATATCCAAAACAATGAATATTGATTATTATAGATTAATTATACCTGTAAAGGTAGAATTGTTACTCCAGTTTCAAATGCAATCTTATGTCATCTTTTGATTTTCACTTAAAAAAAATGAGAAAATGAATGAGTCGTATTCTTGTGCATGCATATTCCAACAAGATTGTCATGAGATGAATAGAACCTGAAAGAATGCTAGTGTGATGGAGTAGCTATCCGATGAGGTTAAAATTTTAAAGAATTGAAAAAGAATGTGTGCTGTCATTCAGATTTAGTTATCAGGATGAATCAATGAAGTTAGAATTATATTTAGACATCAAAAGGATAAAATGAAATATGATGTTGTGTTATATGCCTCTTATGACATAAAGGAAAACAAGAGTAGATTGGATACCAACTTAAGTATGAGATGATGTATTAATCACGCACTTCTCTGCAGTGGTTAGACAAAATACATTGTTAGAATTTCCGGGGAAAGTTGTACTACAATTATTATCTTAAATGCCGGTGCATTTACTTATTTTTGACCCATTATTTTATTATATTTTTGTGGCAGGCCTTGGATGACAATAGAAAAGGGAAAGCATAGGCCCTACTTAATTAAGTATAGGTATAGCCAAAATAGCGATTATTCAATTTTTTCATACAGAAATTGAGAGGAAAATAAACGCAGCAAATATTTGTATCGTAGTTTGAATCAATAATGAAGGAACTTTCTATAATCTTCTTCCTTAGTTGTATTCTATTCTAGATTATATTCTTTAGTTCACTAAATGCTTCATCTATCTATAATCGGCTCGACTTGGCAGCAGAGGTTGGTAGAAAATTGGTAACTAAAGCAGCTGCTGTCGAAGCCAGCTGCCTGATTCCCTCAATTGGTAAGTCTTCCTGAACTGTCTTTAACTATATGATATTGGAACCCCAATGCTGTGGCGCCATCCAGAAAGAGTTTTGGAATCCATTGGCTTTTTTGCTTTGGTCTGTAAGTAATAGCAGCTGAATTCCCTGTCTCTTCAGATTTTGATTTGAAGCCATTCATTCCGGAGTGATACTATTGACATATTTTAATTGAACATTTTATGAGTTTGCAGTCAAATCTGGAGGGTGATTTAAACTCCAGTTTTCGAAGAATCCTCATTTCTGTGGATTTTTGTTGTGCTGTGCTGTACGCACATTGATGCGCGCTCGCACTCACATTACACATTTAAAAACTTGTGCATCCATGCATGCACACACACATACATACACACATTCAAACTTACACACAAATGCACACAAAGACGTACATGCATACACATATACATGCATCATACATATACACATGCATGCATTAATTATATACCAAGGACATTGCTTTTGCAAAGGAGAATTTGCTCGAAAAAGAAAATGTTGATGTTTATACCAAAAAATAATTATAGTAATAATAATGCCAAATTTCATGACATTCAAAATGACCTTTTCTATTTGATTTTGTTGTCATTTTGGCTGCATGCAAGAAAGAAATTAACCCTTCTTTTCAGGGGAATGTTAGTTGAGCATTATTGCAAGCTTGACCAGCTTTGTTGTCGATAATCAATAAGATGAAACATCTATAATAAGTATCCTTTTTCTTTAGGGGTGTTTGGTTTAAACTGATTGGATAATTCAGTCTTTTTATTTTTTGGAAGGTTGGTTAGTTTTTAACATAACCATCTTGTCAGCCAACTTATCTATTTATGCACAATCAATTAGCTCATAGTAGGGGTGGGCAGTCAATTCTTAAGGTTGATTCGGCTTGAACAACTAGAAAATTAAATTGATTGATTTATTTAAAAATAGAAACAAAATGTATTAATTCAATTTAATCGATTCAATAGAAAAGTCTTTTTTTTTTAAATCATTCAAATATGCCTTTTAATCATTAAATTCTTATATCCTTTTATGTCAAATTCAATAATAAATAACAATTTTTAGATATTATTTAATAATTTATGCTGGATATAATATGTTTAAAAATATTTTAAAATTATATTAGAATGATCAGTTAATTCAATTGATTGATGTAGTAATTTAGAAATAAAAGATTGAGTGGTTTAATTGAAAACCAAATTGATCCCTTAAATCAACTGATCATTGAAATCGAATTAATTTGATTGAATTTGATTGATTTTGAATTATTTTTCAATTTGTGCATTCTGTATATATATCAAGTTTTTAATACATTATTCAACATGTATTTCAAAATTATTTTTTTATAATTCTATTCTTAAAAAAGTATTATAAATTAAAATAATTACGGTGCATTGCACGGGTTTAAACCTAATAATAGTAATAATAATGTTAAATTTTTTTTGGTTACAATAATAATGCTAAATTTAATGACATTCAAAATGACCTTTTCTAGTTAATTTTGTTGTCACTTTGGTTGCGTACAAGAAAGAAATTTATCCTTTTTTTTTTCAAGGGAATATTAGGTGAACAAATTTGCAAGCTTGACCAGTTTTGTTGTCGATAATGAATGGGATGAAACATCTATAATAATTATCCTTTGTCTTCAGGGATGTTTGGTTTAAACTTTTTTTTCTGTTACAAGAGAAATATTAAATAGTTGAAGATGGAAGTGTTTGGATTCGAATTCAAAACTTACAATATGTCACAATTCATCTTTAACAATTAGGCTAAGAGGTTGTTGACATGTTTGGTTTAAACTGATTAGATAACTAATTCTATTTTTAGGAAGGCTAGTTTTTTAACGTATCCATCTTGTTAGCCAAATTATCTATTTATGCACAATCAATTAGCTCATAGTAGAGATGAGCAGTCAATTCTTTAGGTTGATTCAGCTTGAAAAAAATGAACAATAAAAAAAATTGATCGATTTATTTAAAAAAAAAAAACTGAATCAGTCAATTAATTCAATTTAATCGATTAATTTAAAGTAGGTTTTTTTTGTTTGATCATTCAGTATGCTTTTAGTCATTAAATTCTTATCTCCTTTTGATTCAAATTCAATTAATACATAACAATTTCTAGATATTATTTAATAAATTAAATGTCTATGGATCGAATTTTATTGATTTTTAATTATTAAATCTCTCTGAACCGATTTTTTTTTCAGCTCTAGTCCATGCCATAAGATATTTCTCTTAAGAATTAGGCTTCATTTGGAAGCCACCACACCGATAAGACAAAAATAATAATAATAAAAGACAAAACAAAAATGTATGTAAAATTATTTTTATACCCTTTTTAAAATATTTTATTTTTATTCTATTAAAATTATTGTTATTTAATAATCATTTTATCTTTTTCAATTTCACCGTTCATATAAACTAGCCCTTAATTTTTTGGACACAATATTGAAGTTGTGATCTAATAAAAGATACCAGAATCAAATCCAATTATGGTGAATTTTTTTTAGTGCCCTATCTAGGACCATTGAAATCGGAAGTCAATCCAAAGACTTGCATTTTTTGCCGCTCTAATTTAGGGTGGGATTAACAATCAAGGTTTAGTCTAGTGGTTATTATCCTTTTTCAAGAAGGATCAGATCTAAGATTCGATTTTTTCATTCCCCCTTTACCTCTATATGAACCAAAAAAAAAATTTTAGGGTGGGATTGCCATGTGACTGCATATGAGTCTTGAAAAATCAATTGGTTAGGACATTAAAACCTTGACAACCTACTATAACGTACTTTATTTTGATCTATACCCTTTTCTCATCATACGTGCAAATAATAAAACCCAACTATAACGTGGTGAAAGTGTTTTTTTTTTTTTAAGTAATTTCATAATCTCAGTTAATCCTGTAGCCAAAAAAAAAATTTATCTCAGTTAATCCTTGTTTCACGTATGTAACTATAAAGAACTGTACAATATACTTGGTAAATGCAAATGACAATTAACTAGTTTTAGATCTACTTATTATTCCCTTGTCACATAGACAAGAAATAGAGATTGAACCTTCAATCCTGATCAAGACTTTGAATCTAGATTAAGATGGAGAACTTCTGCATTGACATAATGTTATTGCACGAATAATGATGTTAAAATTTTGTTTTGAGGTCAAAATCATCTTCAATAGGATATTTCTTGTAAAACGGAGATAATGAGAGAGATTAAGTCAAGTTCTGGCATGATTGGAAGCAACTAGAGAAGGTAGAAAAAATAGCTTTAAAGAGATTACACAAGAAGAATCGATGATTACACAGACTACTCAAGATTCAATAAAGACATCACTAAACTTCAAGAGGTATAATACTAATTAGTACTCCACATTTACATTGCCATAACAATTCCAACTTACAAGTAATAGTCCTTTAAGAGGTCTTAGGATCCGCTGTGTTAAAGAAGACGAATGCCAACAACTCATCATTAATGTTGCTAAGAGCCCCATTTTCCCTGCTTGAAAACAGCAGCCGCAAGTCTAGTTTATCTTCCCATCAGCTACCTTTCATCTACAACTGTGGCCTACTTTATGCAATTGCTATTTGCACCCAAAGGGGATATTATCTGGTGTGACATATTTCATTGCTTACCAATGATTTTCTTGCCACGTCAGCCAACTCACACTCACATGGTGGAATGTGATTATACTAGCACAAATTTGGGAAATGTGGCAAAATCCCATTGGTTCAGTCTGTTGGTAGTTTGATTTGCTTTGTATAGGAAGTGTAGAGAGTCCACTTACCTACACTTCACCAACCAATATTGAAAGCTTAGACGGTACTTAAGGCAACTGATTTAACAAGCGTCTTTGATCCAAGAAAAAATGGCCATTAAGTCAACAACCCATCAATCCCCATTGAAGAAGAAAAATAAAAAATCCAAAAAAAAGACTCGAAGCCAAAGCAATGAGAACAAAGTAGAGGATAAAATGATGGGCAAAGCAACTTCCCATTTCCTCTATTTTCCTGCCCTTCCCATCTAAGCCCCCCAACACTTTCTTTCTCTTTCCATTCCTTTTCTTTCTTCTTCTTTTAAATACATACTTAAAATAAAACAATCCTGTTTCAAAGATTGAATATGAGTTCTTCTGCTAGCACCCCAAATCCTTGGTCACCTTATGGTACTTATAAAGATTGCTCAAAAGGAATTTGTAGCATGTATTGTCCACAATGGTGCTATCTCATTTTCCCACCACCTCCTCCTTTTGGCGTTGATGATGATGATGATGATTCTAGAACTGATTTCTCACCTCTAATTATAGCAGTTATTGGCATCCTGGCAAGTGCATTTATCTTGGTAACTTACTATACTATCATCTCAAAGTATTGCAGACGGCAAAGGCAGGATCATACAAGCTTAGAGTTCAATGAAAGTAGGGATGAAATGAATCATGATGGATGGCAAGCTACTTCAGAAGGATTAGATGAAGGTCTTATCAAGTCCATAACAGTTTGCAAGTATAAGAAAGGTGATGGTTTAATTGAAGGAACAGATTGTTCTGTTTGTTTAAGTGAGTTTCAAGAAGATGAGAGTTTGAGACTATTGCCAAAATGTAGCCATGCTTTTCATGTTCCTTGCATTGATACTTGGTTAAAGTCTCACTCTAGTTGTCCCCTTTGCCGTGCCAATATTGCATCTACCAATTCTTTGCCTTGTCAAGCTGCGGCGGCAACAATCCAGGAAGCTCCCAGGAATGTTAGCGTATCTGCATTTGAGTATCAGAATAGAAATGATGCCATTTCAGTGATCCAGGATTTGGAAAGTGGTGTCAGAGAAGAGGCTGTGGTTAGCCTTGTTGTTGGTGATGATGTTCCAGAGACACCGGGTGAAGATGTTGCTGATATGGGGAATGTGCAAGAAAGTAGCAGCATGACAGAAATTGGACAGCACGGGAATGGAATCCAACCATTGAGAAGGTCAGTTTCAATGAGTTCTTGTCTGTTTCAAGGCCAAGTCCTCTCCATTGCTGATATATTACGCATTAGTGAAGAAGATGAGCATCTCGAAGTGGAACATCGTTTCCAATCATCAATGGGAATTGGATCCTCAAAACAATTTGATGGTGGAGAATATTACAGGTCAAATAACAGAAGTGGGGTTTTAGGTTTTGTCAGAAATCCTTTAGCAATGAAGAGATCCATTTCAACAGGAAGATTTATGTTCCCAAGGTATGAAAACGAGAGAAATCATATGCTCCCCAATTGAAAAAGTCAAATTTTCTGTGTATAACAACCAGGTTTTTAATTTTTTATTCCTGTGTAACATATTAGACACACCACAGTAGAGATCTCAGATTTATAAATTTTGATTAATCAGATTCTTCCAATTACTTAATCCATATTACTTTTTGATATCCCATCCTACAAATTTCTGTATAGATTTTTCTTTTTTCTTCTGAATGGCCTAAACTTCACTTCAATCTATTCTGCATGATGCAGTGAAGGATCTTGAATATTCATTAGCTGCAATTTGTTAAAATTATTTCTTCAATCAAATCTCCAAGAAAATTGACGTTGAGAAATGGAAAATGAAAACAGTTATTCTTTTGGAAGTTCTTTTCATTGTATAGAAGTTGTTATGATTAATGCTTTATTTTTACTTCTATATATGCTTTCACGAATGTTATCATCCATTATAGAGTTGGCAAATCCTAATCTGTTTCATTGCCAGCTAATTAAAGTGATAAAGGAAAAGGAAGCCTGGTAACCGCTTTCACTTTAAGGACAGAGAACATAATGATAAGTAACATAATTCCCCAGAATTCATGGGAAATTCTGTAGTAAAGTAAAAGATTTTGGCCTAATTGTAAGGTCAATATAAACACATATGATTAAACGTAAATTTAGTGTCATTAAGCATAAAATATGTTAAAAGTATCGTAAACAAATGAGAATAATCATAAAATTAGAATTAATAAAGGTCAAATATGATAATTTAGTTACAAGATGCATATAAACATAAAATTACAATCAGTAAACATAAAAACATGATAATTTTGTTACAAGATGTGTTTATGTTTATTCACATGTGTTTATGATACTTTTAACATATTTTATACTTAATGACACTAAATTTACTTTTGATCATGTGTGTTTAAATTGATCTAATAGTAAGGCTAAAAAAATTTTTTTTTTTTTGGTGGTGTAAAGTAAGGCTAAAAATTTTGACTTTGCTGTAGAACTCCTCGGAATTCACATATTAGCATCTACACGAGGAAAAATTTCTTCTTCTTTAAATACACACAAAAAGACAAAAGAGTTAAATGTAAGAAACAACAATTCAACATTGCAAAAATGGAGGAAACTTTGCTAGCTGTTCATTGCAACTTAACCATAATAAACTTTGGCCAAATTTTTTGTAATGCTATCCATTGGTCATTTTCAGACAAAGGAGAGATCCTTCATAGAAGCACATCAGCAAAGAAATTTGGTTGAAATTTGTCATGTTGCCCAGCCCCCTGCTAAACTCTAGTTCTTTTCTTCCTTCTTTTGACAATTAGTTTGTTCACCTTTTCTACAACATAGTTTCTTCTTTTTCTTTTCCGAAACCAAGCTTTCTGACCAAATCCCAGTTAGAATTTGTGCTTGGCCTAGATAATATTGACATCTGGCAGAGAACCTTGATCCATAATCCGGGATTTGCTCATGTGTGTTAGCTTAAAAGCAATGCTAGCAAATCCTAATCTGACTTTTTAATATTGTGTGAACAAGACATGGTGAGTTGTCAAGGAAAAATAAAAAAAAAATGGTTGGAAGGAAGTTGGGAGATATAAGTTAGAACGGACTTTGCAATTGAAATAATTGGAACTAACATGATTCGCACGGAATGTGATTAGATAGGAAAGAAGACAGAACAGCTGAACTGCCTAATATAAAAACAACAACAAATTAGTACAGTCTTGTTTGTTATGACAAGACTTTAAATTCTCCCTTACCAGCTTATATTCAATCAATTTCGCCAAGGCTACGTACATAACTGCCAAAACTTTCTGGTAAATAACATTTGACCCTTTTTCTGATAAATGGGTGTCTTTATTTTCCATTGCTAACCCAAAATAATTAGATAGGTTTGTGTTTTTTGAGACAAAAAGATTGCAGTTCGGGATTAGAAGAAAATGCAAACTTGAGATTTGAACTTCAAATTTATTAGAAACTATTTTTTTAGCCTCAAATTTGTTACATAATATTTGGTTATTTCTTCAGGTGGTTTATCAAAAGTAACAAATACAGAAAAATCAAACAAAATCTTCCTAAGTTAGATATCTCGTTGATTAATTTTGTCAATTATTTTTAATATATGAACAATGATGACAAATATTTTAAAATAGTAAAGTAGATCTGAATCCAATTAAGATATGTATAATCTAATTTCATGAAAGATTGAAAAAAAAAATTTGTTTCTTTTCTTTTCCTATCTTTTTTTTTCTTTGCGAAATTCCTTTGAATGAAATGATTAGAGCAACATGATAAGTCCACTTTTGGCTATTTTGGAACTTTAGGAGGAATAATAATGAAATGCTTAGTGGACACACCGCTCATAGTAATATTCTTTCGCTTTAATTTTTTCCATGAGATGAAAGTGATAGATTCAGCCGCCCAATCAATTTTGTTCACAACCACTACTTATTTTTGGCTGCACTCTTGGTTTTCAGTGAGTTCTAATTTCCTCTCCTCTTGTCTCTGTTATAGATTCTTTCTTTCTTTTTTTCTTTTTCTTTTTTTTTTCTTTTCTTAAAACAAATAAGTGGCTTGGGATTAAGCATGAAATCGACATCATACTTGCTCCCTCACCACCACTTTAAGACAAATGTCATTTCTGATAGAAACTAGAAAATAAATTCCCTCAACTGGCTCGGTCATTGGTGTTGCATTTTTTTAAAGATTTAGAAGAATATAAAATTTATGTTTGAATAGACAAATGTCTTTAATTTTAAAGTTTATTATAGTTGGTCAATTAACATGTTTAATTAATCCGCAAGTGTCTTAATTTGAGACTTTAATAAGATTGAGTTGATTAGGTTTACTATGAGAGATTTTATGAGCTGAATTGATTGAATTACAAGTATAAAATTTGCGATTAATTGAGTTCATTGATATTATTAATTAATGTTCTTATTTTGTTTTATTTCAAGTTATACGAATCTAACAATATTCACGAACATAGTCATATGCTCATTTAATAACACATGGCATGAATGTGGATCAATGTATTTTGTATTTAAAATAATTAAAATTAAATATTTTGAATCTAGATACATGTCTATTATTTAATATAAAGAATCATGAATCAAATTCAAAATGCATGAATCTAACTATTCATGAATTTAGTCATTCATTAATCTATCCATAAATCCAATTAATTGTGTGGATAAATGTATTTAATTTTTAACGTAATATAAGTTTAATATATTTTTCAGTTTTATTTTTTATTGTTTTTGTTGTAAAAGTATATATTATTAGTTTTGAATCAAAGAAGTTAATGTTTTTTTTTTTAGTTTATGCATGAATGAT
The DNA here is from genome assembly GCA_031772115.1 of Heritiera littoralis. Classification (NCBI taxonomy): domain Eukaryota; kingdom Viridiplantae; phylum Streptophyta; class Magnoliopsida; order Malvales; family Malvaceae; genus Heritiera; species Heritiera littoralis. Next base: position 3,213,442 of record JAPDPK010000061.1, on the reverse strand, counting down.
GTATCATTTGATTTTGATTGTTGACATTAGGTATTATATTATAAATATTTATTATTAGCTTCTATTAAACAATTTGTAAGGGTAAGTTTTTTCAGTTTGATTTTAATTTTTGGCTTAATTAATGGATTTTGGTTTTTGAGCTTTGGGGAAGGAAAGGAAAGTGATTTTAGACATTTGGATAGAAAAAGATAGTTTTGGAACTTTAGGATTTAGGAGTTTGACCTGATACAAATGATTCTTAACATTTTATTTAAAAAAAATTATCCTATCCAATCCACATATTACCGATGACTTTTTAAAATTAGCAATGAAATTAATAAAATAAGTATACTTATGAGATATAAAAAAATTAAAAAATTAATATAATATATATTGGCAATCTCACATTTATTGAAGTGGTCTCGAATTTCTTTCTTCCTTATTACAATACACACACTTTCTCTTCATTTTGACAAAAACAAAAATGCGAACGCCCAAACAGAATCAAAAAACCCTTCATTCGGCTCCTACTTCATAAGTTCTCTTCGGTCTTTGTTGGTTCCCATTTCCATCTCCAAATGGATAGCACTGTCACTGGACTGGCCCAACTTAGCCGATCCAACTCTAATGGGCCAGGCCCATTTAAGGCTAAACCAAAATGCCTTGTTCTTACTGGGCTTGGGCTATAAGCCCAAATTTGACTCTAAAAGCTAATGAGTTAAATAAATCAATCCGGCTTGTTTATTTAAAAATAAAAATTATTGATTTATATAAATCATCTCATTTAATAGTAAATAAACAAAATAAATTTTCTTTTACATTCCCTCTCGTCACGCTTCACTACTCTTTCACTGACACTACTCTTAAACGCACTTGCAGAACACAACTCACACACTCTTTTTTCCTCACTACCACTTGTACTTCACACTTCATGGCACACACCTGAACATCGAGCCACACCCCTTTTTATACTTGTCATAACCTACTTACAAAGTTCTAGGTAAGGATTAGGTATGGGTGTGTATTCCTTTAAAAATGCATGGTAAGGATTAGGTATGAGCGTGTATTCTGTTCTAGAAAGTTTGATGTTTTCACCACTCATGCTATTACTTTTCTGGTTCAAGCATCGCTCGTTTCTGCTTTTCTGCAATGACTTGAGATTTGAAGCTCATGCCAGCTAAATTGCCAGAAAAATCGGCCAGTAAAGGCTCCAATTAACTGATCATTGCATCTGCCTATGATGATCAGAACTTACGGATGGTATCAAATCCCTCAATTTCATTTGACAGGTAAACAAACTGCATGAATGCTCACAAGATATATATAATTGCTCACATTTTTCTTAAAACTAGTTTTGATCTATTTTGCAGATTGATTTGTGTGTTTGTACTAGCTCTGGATTCATAATTTTTCTTCGAATACGAACGGAAGTGGAATCATCAAAGAAAATCTATGGTGAAGGAAGGCTTAAGCTGGAGGGAGGTGTTTTCTCCATCTCTGATGATCGGAGGCAAGATTTTTGCTGGTTGCAGGGATGATTATTTGCATTGTTTTGCATTGCATTGCTGTTGAAACCCAAGAGTTAGTTGGAGAATTATAGGAGGGTTCACTGATCTCAAAATGTAGATTTGCACGGGCAACGTTTGATAGGGCGAAGACAGATCTACAATGAGTGCAGTGTAGCTTTTGGCAACCATTACTCTATTTCGCGATTCTTTTTAATCACTCGGTCAAGAAAACGTTGGTCTCTGAAATCGATATAATATCTAACTTCAAATTTGATTACTACTGATTACTTTACATAACAAGCAAACATTTTTAAGAAAGGTTACCTTATTCTGATAAAAATCTATCTTGTGGTAATAAAAAAAATATATGGAGCAATCTTAATTTCTACATGATTGTTTGTTTGATTTCTGGGCCTTCTTATTTTCCCACTTTAAATTTGTTTGTTCTGGTTGTTTCAAACTACTCCGCTTTCATCGCTTCTTTCTTCCACTTTGTTTTCATTCCTTCCACCTTGATGGGATTCCCAGATTTCCTCGTTCTTCAGCTCTTATCTCCAACAAATCATATAGAAAAAAGATCAGAGAAATTAAAAGAGAAAAACCAGAAACAATAATCTCATCCACCATACAAAATATAGCATCATCTCTATGATATTCAATGGTAGAAAGCAGACAAGATGATGCCAGAATCTATATTGTCTCAACCCTTTTCTTCGCCTGCATTGTCGCAGGCGGCACCTTCCTCTGCCTTTTCATGTTCCAGCCCGAAGCAGAATCAGCGCCGTGGTATCCAGTTGCAGGGATCACTCTTGTCGGCATTCCCTGGATCTTTTGGATTGCTACTTACATATACAGGTGTTGTGCATGTTGCTGCTGTCAAAGCAATGGAGGAGGAAATGTTAACAGCGTACAGAGCAGCTTAACGAAAACACATGCTTGTGCTTCTGCAGAATCCATAGCCAGATCAATGCATTCATCGGAAAATGAAGACTCGCCATTGAAATCGCCTAATGCTGATCATCGACATGTTCATTTCGGAGAAGTTGTTGTTATGGGAGGTGGCAAGTATAATCAGAATGACAATGGTGGTGAAAGTCCGCAAGAAGATACAAAAGGGTATCCTGAAACAGAACATGAAGATATAGAGAATTCTCATGGCAGCATTGCATGGGATAAAGATTATATTTCAGCTGCATGTGTGAAAGGCGAGGCACTTCTCATCGTGTCAATTTCAACCTGAGGTTTCTTCTTCTTGTCAAAAAATTTATGGAGAGAAAATGGATATTAAGGCATTTTAAAATTGCAGGCAACAATATTAACCTGTTAAAGGTCAAGTTTAAGGTTCGCCTTGTCGAATGCTCTTTGCTCCTGATAACTAGCCCATAATGCCACCATTAATTGACATACAGAATTTAGGGGTAGTAAAGCAACCTTTGATCCACATCAAAAAGTTAGGCGGAGAGCCCAAATCCTTCAGACGGACTGAATCTTAAATAATTTAAATCTAGGAATGCCACTAATTAAAACTTGCGACTAGTTTAAGCTATATATCAGCATCACTAAATAATACTCACATCTCATTTTTAATAGATTGATTGGATTGTAATAACTACATTGCATAAGGGAAAGGCTTTATCATCATCATCGAATAAATTGTTATTCGAGTTTTTGAATTTTTGAACTCCATAAGTAAAATTAAAATAGTGACACATTTTCATTTTATTTATTTACTATTTATTAATATTCCTTGAATGGTATGTGTCACCATCATAAGTTTGCTTGTTTGTAGAGTCTAAAAACTTGAATAATAGTGTATTGGATATTTAAAAAAATGATTATTTAATTGTATTACCTATTTACATTTTTTATTTGTATTTAAAATATTTATTAAAATAAAAAATATCATTTCAAATTTGAATCCTTTTTTTTTTCGAACATAGAAACAATCAAAATAAACCAATGACTTTGCTAAAGCTACTCATTATCACTTAAGTGAATGTTGCTGGTAAGCTGTTCAAATTCAACTTAATGATTAATTGAATTTAATTTGTTTAATTTTATTTGAGTAATGAGCCGAACTAAATTTGAGTACTTTAATATTTATCTCGAATTGTTAGCAAATCTAAACAAAAATTTTAATATATATTTTTATTTGATTATTAATTCATTATTTTATTTCATAAGATATATGATTAATAAAATAAAAATCGAATTTATTGAAACGGAGTTTCAACAACTTAAATATTGATGATTCAAATTCTAAGAGATAAAGGAAAGTGAGATTCAAACCTTATTCAATCTCTTCTACAATTATAGATCAAAACTTAAGAGTGTATTTGGATGGAGAATTTAAAATTTTGAAACATTTTAAAATGAAAGTATTTTAAAATTCATCATTTTAAAATGTTAGCATTTATAATTGTACTATTTGGATAAATATTTTTTAGAAGAAATTTTTGAATATTAGAGTTTAATGAAATAAAAAAATAATTATAAAAAAAATTAATGATACGATATATTAGACAAAAAATATTAAATAAAATATACAATATGGGTATCATTAGATTTATAAAAATATATAAATATTATTAATAATATAAAAAAGCAAAAATATTATATTTTAAAAAATAAAATATTTTTATTTTTAATTTTATATTTAATAGTAAATCATGTCTAATAAAATAATGAAGATTATGAGAAATTTTGAAAAATCACTTCTTTACATAAATTTTCAAGAAGACATTTAAGCATTTAAAATTCACTCTTGAAAATCTTCAAAATTTTAAAATTCTTCAAATTTTTTTAACAAACAAAAATTTTAAATTTTATACTTTTAAATATCTTAATCAAAATGAAATTCTTTCTTAAAATCTCCCATTCAAACATTCTGTAATTGATAATATGTACTTTTCTCAATCCAAGATCTCCATTTTCCATACCCTTTATCATGAATCCTTGAATTCTCCGAATATATGATTTTCAATTTAAAACAATTTCCATGGCTGAGAGAATTACACGTTTACTTGCCACATGAAACTGTTTTCTCCCATGTTCTGTTTACCAGAAAGAGCTTTCACCTCAAAACAAAATAAAAAGCATAAGACGGCAAAGATAGAACAAGAACAGAACACGTTTACCCCACATTCCCTCACAACATAATCACTTGTAGCCAATCAAAACACTCGCTCTTAGATCTCCTCGATTTTGACCCCCCATGTATCTTCTTTGCTCCGCCGTGGCCCTCTCTTTCCTGACAGCCCTGATTCATTTTCGCAATACATTCGTAAGAAAACAGAAGGGTACAGTAAAGGGAAAAAAAGGTCCTTTTTTCTTCTCATTCTTCACCTCAAATCCATTTTGAGGCTCAAATTCAGAAGCCCATTTTTTCTAACTCAAAAACAAAGCCAAAAAAAAAAATCTCCAGAATATGTATATAAGCTGAAGATTCCATAAAGAATCATACTTGGGAAAGTCTAGGAGAGAGGAAAAAAATGGAAGCTTGATTTTTTTTTTTGCATTATGATGTGGGAATTGCCGGAATTTTTCTTGGAAAATAAGCAAGTTTTTTGCAAGTGAAATGGAAAGAGCGTCATGCTTGTTTTGTGGAAGCATTCCTTCAACAACAACAACAACAAAAGCTTTGGCTTTGTGTGTTCAAAGGAGTAGCTTTTTGAGTTCTTTGCCGCTCCCTTCAACAAATTCTATTTGTTTATTTCTTGGTCATAAGTATGATTACCCTTCAACAAAATTTCAGTCCAAACAGCTTGTTTGCTATGGTAGTAGCGAAACCAGCAGCAGACAAACTATCAGCAAGTTTGTTACAGCTACAAAGAAGACTATAAGCAAAAGCAACGTTGGCAGCAAGCCAAGATTTAGCAAAAATAATAAGTCTACTTCTAACCTTAGTAGTAGTCTTAGTAGTGCAAAGATAATAGTGGAAGAGCTGGGGTTGCTGAAGAAACAGAAGCAACGGAAAGTTAGAAAGACTAAGGCTTCAAATGTGAGAACTTTGTATCAAAATGGCGATCCTTTGGGTAGAAGAGATATTGGGAAATGGGTAGTTAGGTGGATTAGTGAAGGTATGAAGGCAATGGCTTCAGATTTTGTGTCAGCAGAGTTGCAAGGGGAGTTTCCAGAGTTGAGGCAAAGGATGGGCCCTGGATTGACTTTTGTAATACAGGCACAGCCTTATCTTAATGCCATTCCTATACCTCTTGGACTTGAAGCAATTTTTTTGAAGGCTTGTACACATTATCCAACTTTGTTTGATCATTTCCAGAGGGAATTGAGGAATGTCCTTCAAGAGTTGCAGCAGGAATCTGTGGTTGAAGATTGGAGGGAGACTGAGGCTTGGAAGCTGCTCAAGGAGCTTGCAAACTCAGGTTTTATTTTCCTTATATCTGGAACTATTTTGTTGTCCAACTTTATTTGTAGGTTGATTATAGCTTAAATTACCTGTTTTAATATAATGCTTGGAATATGCTAGTTAATGAATTTAGTAGTTTGGTTAATGAGTGAGGTTGATGGGAATGGTGGATTTGCAGCTCAGCATAGGGCAATTGCTAGGAAGATTACACAACCAAAGCCTGTTCAACGTGTTCTAGGAATGGATTTGGAGAAGGCTAAGGCCATGCAAGGTAGGATTGATGAGTTCACAAAGAGGATGTCAGAGCTACTTCAGATAGAGAGGGATGCAGAATTGGAGTTCACTCAGGAGGAGTTGAATGCTGTACCTACACCTGATGAGGGTTCTGATTCATCAAAGCCAATTGAGTTCTTGGTTAGCCACGGTCAGGCTCAGCAAGAACTTTGTGACACCATTTGCAATTTGAATGCTATTAGCACATCAACAGGTTATCTACTAATTTATCTTTATTACCAATAGTTGTTTCTGTCTTTGTGCCATAGCTTGGTCATCTTGGAGTTTGTATCATAAAAATGTGGTTAAGCTTGGTGATACCTTTAGAGTTGTGCTGTGCCCAGGATTAGGTGGAATGCATTTGGTGTTATTTAGGGTTGTAGGGAATCATCGACTGCCACCTACGACCCTGTCTCCCGGAGATATGGTTTGTGTGAGGATTTGTGACAGCAGGGGAGCAGGTGCTACTTCTTGCATGCAAGGATTCATTGACAACCTTGGGGAGGATGGTTGTAGCATCAGTGTGGCCCTGGAGTCTCGTCATGGTGATCCCACTTTCTCTAAGCTCTTTGGGAAAAGTGTGCGCATTGATCGTATTCAAGGATTGGCTGATGCACTGACATATGAGGTATTTGATAAATGTATTAAAATTTATCATTCTTTGCCCTTACATTTCCTGGATTGTTGGACATATTTGTTTTATAACCCTTAACATATTCTTAACTCTTAGTTGTATTGCTGAAGGCTAGCAAACTGTAATGTCTGATGGAACATATTTAATAATTTAAAAGCATTTAGGTCTAGACTCAACAATAGGTTAGCATGTAATGTCGTTTCTCTATCTCACAAAATGGTGAATGTAATTCTTGTTATTTACTTGTGAATGCTTTGAGTAGCATCTCAATGACTCCCTCCCATTCCCCTTTTTTTTTCTTTCGATAGTGTCTCCAAGACTTGCAAATATTATACTAAAATTTAAATTGAAAATTTATTCAATTTGCTATAATGAGAATTGACTATCTTGAAACTCTATTATCCAAGAAAGTTTCTCTAGATTTCCTTGAAAGTTTTTCTGGTAGATGATATGATGTTTCAAGGTGCAGTTCTTGACTTGGGCTACACCCCCTTTTCCTTTGAACAGACTGAAGTTGGTATAAGGTTACATGTGGTGAATGATTCACTGTGCTACATGCTCTAAGGAATTGGCTTATAGAATAGCATCTTAAGGTTTGAGTTAGTTGTTTAAATGGCCCATTTATACTAAACCCAGACAAACATTTCAGCTACTATGGAAAAGTTCTCTTCTTTATCCTATTTCTCAATCAATTTGCTTTCCTTTTGTCTTTGTTTGAAAAGAATGCTTATTATGTTATTTTCTTTTTGGTCAACTTATTTTGCCATTAACTCCCCCGCCCTCCTTTGTGTGTGTGTTTTTTTAGCGCAATTGTGAAGCCTTGATGATGCTTCAGAAGAATGGCTTGCAGAAGAAAAATCCTTCAATTGCTGTTGTGGCCACACTGTTTGGAGACAAGGAAGATGTAGCATGGCTGGGGGAGAATGATTTGGCAGACTGGAATCAAGCAGAGTTGGATGGATTGTCACAGAATGGAACAATTGATGATTCCCAGCAAAGAGCAATTGCCTTAGGCTTAAACAAGAAGCGCCCTGTGTTGGTTGTCCAAGGACCTCCCGGTTCTGGAAAGACCGGTTTGCTTAAGGAAATTATAGCACAAGCTGTTCAGCAAGGTGAAAGGGTGCTAGTAACAGCACCTACTAATGCAGCTGTAGACAACATGGTTGAGAAGCTTTCAAACACTGGATTAAACATAGTGCGGGTGGGAAATCCAGCGCGTATGTCTTCAGCTGTAGCATCAAATTCTTTGGTTGAGATTGTTAACTCAAAGCTTGTAGATTACCGAGCAGAGTTTGAAAGGAAGAAGTCAGATCTAAGAAAAGACCTTCAACTTTGTTTGAATGATGATTCCTTAGCTGCTGGCGTACGCCAGCTTTTAAAGAAGCTGGGTAAAACACTAAAGAAGAAGGAGAAGGAGACAGTGAGGGAAGTACTTTCAATTGCACAGGTGGTACTTTCTACCAACACTGGAGCGGCCGATCCACTTATTAGAAGGCTGGATACTTTTGACCTTGTTGTTATAGATGAAGCTGGGCAGGCAATTGAACCCTCTTGCTGGATCCCAATATTGCAGGGAAAACGTTGTATACTTGCTGGTGATCAATGCCAACTTGCTCCAGTAATTTTTTCTAGAAAGGCTTTAGAAGGTGGCCTTGGAGTATCATTACTGGAGAGAGCTGCAACTTTGCACGAAGGCATTCTTGCTACCATGTTAACAGCTCAATACCGAATGAATGATGCAATAGCCAGTTGGGCTTCAAAGGAGATGTATGATGGAGAACTGAAATCCTCCCCCTCTGTTGCTTCTCATCTTCTTGTTGATTCTCCATTTGTCAAGGTATGAGATGCATTAATATTTATTCATTCTATAAATTGGAGCATAGATCTATCTAGTTGTTGAATGCCAGTTTGATCCTCCCCAATGTTTTTGAGCTCCTTCCCACCTGCCATATTGTTTGGTTCACTAAAACTCTACAACACTTTGTTGATAAATCCTCCTTATTTATTGAGAATGACTCCTGGAAATGTTAAAGGACAAAACTCTTCAAATTAATTGAAGATTGAGGGAGCACAATCTTCTATCTAATTGATGTTAAGTTCTAAAGATATAAATTTATTTTTGTTACCCTATTTTTTGTTTGAATTTATATTCTCTTCTCCTTTCCCCCTTCTTTCTTCTTATGACTTTTATGCTTTGTGTGCGTTTACTTAGCTTTTGATTGGTGTGCTTGCTATTTACTAGGGTTTTTTCCTTTCTGATATCAAAGAAAAAAAAAGGGTTTAGGATTCTAATTTGTTGAGTTCTTGATGCTTTTTGCTATTTATTTCTTGTGGCGTGAGATGGGGTTGGAAAAGGAAAAGAAGGAAAGTTTCTAGTTTTGACAATATTTTTAATTCATTGCAGCCCACATGGATAACACGATGCCCGTTGTTGTTACTTGATACAAGAATGCCATATGGAAGTTTGTCAGTTGGCTGCGAAGAGCATTTTGATCTGGCAGGCACAGGATCATTTTACAATGAAGGGGAAGCAGATATTGTTGTCCAACACGTTTTTTATCTGATCTATGCAGGTAATTGCTCATTTAATTGGTCTAGTTTATTTGATGGTACTTTCTTCTGTTCTCATGGGTATTCGAGGAATGAGTTGAATGACATGTTAATTCCCTTCAAGTTTTACAAGTCCTTGATGGTACAAAATGTTGAATTATATTGGATTTGAGAATGTTAAAAGCAACATATATTAACATTATCATTTCTCCATTGTCTGGTTGAATATTCTTGGGAGTTCCATAATCTGCCACTCTTATCAAGAGAATGCCTTCTGTCTAGGCATATAGCAATATACATGTTTTTTATACTATAGTTTTTTCTTTTCATTATGTGTTTTCTTTTTTTAGATGAAGATTAACTGTCATATTTGCTACAAAAAATCGATGCTCAAATAGGTTCCTTGTATTTAGATGGGGAGACTGTTCTTTGCCTCAAATTTGTTTGAGATGCATGATCAAATGATGTCATTTGACATCTCTACTTTCAGATGTCTTCTACATATTATTTGTTGAAACGCATCAGTAAACTCTGTAGGAAATTGTGAATCTTGCCTTTGTTGGGTGTCCAAAATTTTCACTTTGTGCTAGGAGTCATAGACTCTCTATACTATAGTTTCACATTTATTATCAATCTTCTTTTAGGATTTTACTCCTTCGAGATGTTCTCATGTTGTGCATTCATCAACTATTTAACCTAAGGTAATAATCTCTTGGATTTGATCTTGAAGGACTTGAGAGAGTTAGAGTAAAGGTATATGGCATAGCAACTGCATTCTTATTGTAATTCAAATTCATAAAAGAAATAATATTGTGGCACCTTCTTGTATCTCATATCCATCATAGTTTATGGTCAGTCTTGTACACTGCTTCTTCCAAGAAGTGTTCTATCTCTATTTTCACTTTGCATGAGTTTTAAGGTGATTTTAGTCGTAGCTTCTGCTTAATACCTATCGGCTGGTAAATTAAGACCTGCACTCAAGATAAATTGATGTCCTCTTCAGTGTGTGTGTGTGTGTTTCACTTTCAAGTTTTATCCTTGTTTGCTTTGTAGCCATTAATAGGCCCTGATATATATGTATATGCTTTCCTTGCTTGACCAAGTTCAATTATTTGTGGTTCTAATCTCTCATGCAGGTGTCAGCCCAACAGCTATTGCTGTCCAATCCCCTTATGTAGCTCAGGTACAGCTTCTAAGGGACAGGCTTGACAAGTTTCCTGAGGCTGCAAGTGTTGAGGTTGCAACAATTGATAGCTTTCAGGGCCGAGAAGCTGATGCAGTAATTATATCAATGGTATTGTTAAATGAATTACTATTTTTTTCTTTTAAAATACCTGATAAGGTCATTCTGTTCTGTCTTCCCCACTGTAACTTAGATGCTTTTTTTCTTAGTTATACATTTCTACTGATCTCTCTAGAATTTGCTAGTAAAATGTTAGTTGGTCTTTAGGTTCAGAGCATATCTATGCCAGAAAGATATTTGAATGGCTATGTGACACAATGTCTGCTGACATAACATGTCAGTTAAATCAAATTGCAGTTCATTTCAATAGAAATGAAAAATGATTGCTTTCGGCATTTTCCTAGTTGCGTTAGAGAAGAACTGTTCAAAAATTTTCCTTTCTCACTATTACAACCAAGTTAGCAATGTTAGAATGTATGAATTATGATTGTGCAGTTTCCTTGAGCAGCTATGTTGAATGTGATGCATGTTAAAGAAAGTGGTTAGTGCACAAATGCATTGGATCATATCATGGACACCCTATAGCAAGATTGTTATCTATCTTCCAGTTTATATTTAATCCCATTTCCATTTAGTTGATATGATTCGTCGTTATTTTTGTGTTAATGCATTGAATAGTTACTTGTTTGATGCATTGTTTCGGAAAACTTTTAATGGTTTGCCAACTATGAAGTCCTTTGGATGCCCCTTGATAATACAGCGCTTTAAATTAGTGCTTCAGTCATGGATTGCTTGGAACTCATTCAGTGTCGACAGAAGTGCTCGACTAATTCTAACTTCGATGTGGAATGCCTGTTACCGTTTCAGGTACGATCAAACACTTTAGGAGCTGTAGGATTCTTGGGAGATAGTCGGCGAATGAATGTTGCCATAACAAGGGCACGCAAACATGTGGCGCTTGTGTGTGATGGCTCAACAATTTGCCACAACACTTTCCTGGCCAGGCTCTTGCGCCATATCCGCCATTTTGGTATGGTGAAGCATGCTGAACCCGGTGCTTTTGGGAGGTTTGGACTTGGCATGGATCCAATGCTTCCATCCATCACTTAATGCGACATGAACAGGTCAAGTACTAAGATTTAAATTTCTTTCAGCCAATGATTATTTGAGAGTTCAATCTGAAAATTACATGCTTGGATTCATTTCATCTCGGCATTTTCTTCTGCATTAACTTGTGTATAGTTTATCATTCTTGTGAACAGAAAAACTACAACCCTTGATTTAGTTGTATATACATTTCAAGAGTACGAATAATTTTATTTAAAAATACAAAATTGACTGCCATTTTAGTACTTATATGTTTCATGTTTTCTTTAGAAGAGGAATGCTAAGGGCAATTGCGTCTGCATTTTATCTGCAAAACTTGACTTTTTAGTAAGCCACGTCAACTTTATTATTATTATATTTTTGTAACTTAAAACTTGCCACCACATATAAAGATAACAAATAATTTTCTCTAAAACCTAACTGTCTCATCCAAAAGACTTGTAACAGCAAGTTATCAATTTTTAATTGAAAATACTAGATGATGTAGCTTGTTGCATGTGCGAGTGTTGAAAAAAATGACAAACGCGACTGCCCTTAGCATTTATTCTTCATTAGAATTATTGCAGAACCAAATCGCATTTAACTTAAGTTCCAAAACATCATGGTTGTCAAACCTCTACAAGTTTAGAAAATTGCTATTTTGTCTCATTACTGAATATTGATCATTACCATCGTAACCATTTTACCTCAGCTATGGAAATGAGGAGCTAATTAATGCTTTACTAAAACAAGAAAAAGCATTAATTAAAGATAACAGTTTGTCACCGAAAAAGGGATAACAGTTGCAAAATGAAAGAAATTCGTACTTTCACGTTTGCATAAAAGTCAAAGTCTTAACTTTCTAAAATATTCCTTTCTTTTGTGTTCCATTGGTCGCTTTTGGTTTTGTATCACAAGTCTTTCTAACCAAGTGGATATGTCTATCTGCCTGCAATTGTTTTGAAAGCGATGAACGAAAAGTTGTGATATATCATAAGGCAATTTTCAACGGTTTTAATATCATCTTCTAATTATCAAAAAAAAAATATCATCTCATCTTAGGCTAAATCACTAAGGTTTAAGATTCATGCTCACAATTTTTTGTAAGGGAAAATAAAATTGAATTTAAATTCAAATTTTATAATATGTCGTATTGTTTTTTTTTTAACCACTTAATTAAAAAGCAGGGGCGTAGCCACGCCTATTTGGTGGGGTCAATTGATCTCACTGAATTTTTTTAAATAAATATTATATATATATATAAATTAAGAAAAATATTAAAATTGATCCCATTGAAAATTAATTTTGGGGGTCAATATACAACTTAAAAAAATAAAATAAATAATAAATATACTATAAAAATAAAAAAAACTAAAGAAACCCTAGATTGTCTGTCACTTTTCAACATTAAAAGGGGAGGGAAAAAGAAAAAAAAACAAAGCACACAATAGTTAAAAAAGAGATTTGAGAGAGAATAGAGTTTAAGATCAAATCACTCAACAAAATTAGTCTCAAAATTTACTTTCTTGATTATTTGCATCCAAGAGTGAAGTAGAAGAAAGAATTAACAGTTGAGGTATGTCTAAATTATTTCAAACCCAAATTTTAAATAGAAAAAATTTTATTTTTATGTATTAATTTCTTGAACAACAAGTTAGAATATTAAATTCTTTTATAGTAGTTTTTTTATTTTGTTTTCTCTTAAATTTGTATTTGATAAATCATAAATGTTAAATATAATTTGAATATTGATTAGAATACCATATAAATTGAGATAAAAAATTTGTGCAAAATTAGTTTTATATTATTGATTTGGTATTACACACCTTAATTGCCGCAAGTGGTGTAAGTTCAGAGGAAGGGATTGAATGTAAGCATACCGATCCAAAGCATGAAAGAGGGATGATTGAAAGTAGGATGCTAATATCAAAGCATTGAAGTTGTTCCCCTCTTTTATCATACTTTTATACTTTTCGGTAAAGAATTTGTGCATATATCTTTGTACTACTTTGAACTTCATGTAAAATTAGTTTATTAATACCTTCAAATGTTATTCTAATCCAAATTTAGCATATATGTAAGTAGGATGTAGGAAAGCACGTGACATATATCAAAATATATCTACGCACAAATTTGTGCAAATATACTTTTATCATATATGCTAATATCTTTGCACTACTCTAAATTTCAATGTAAGCATACAGAATTATAAAACTTAATTTCAAAAAAAATTATTGATTCAGTATTAATGATTATGTTTATAAAGAATTTGTTGTTTAAAAAATATATAGCAGAATATATAAGTGTGTGTATATGTATATATATAATTTTTTAGTCTCTTAATTTTGATAATATTAATTATTCAAAGTTCATAATTTTTTTTTGGTTACAATCATATTGCTTTTAGCTTTTATTGAGATTTTTTCTTTTCTATTCAGTTTTTGGAGAGGTATTTCAAAAGAAAATCAACATTGGAGCAACCACATTATACTCAAGAAACTAATGAAGAAATCTAAAAACAAGCTCGTGTTGAAATCGATTTAGAAACTCTTCCTACAAATCCAGGACTTTGTAGTAGAATCACGAGTTATCCTCCTAATGATCAAGATAAGATACGTAGGGCATACTTACAAAGAAGTCCTTGTCAACCACGTAATCATACTTTTCCTCAAAGAAGTATAGGAAATGTTTTAGGTCGATTCAATCCTAATTGGTTTGATGAGTTTGGTAGTTGGTTAGAGTATAGCATAGCAAAGGATGCAGCTTTTTGTTTATGTTGCTATCTTTTTAGACAAGATATTGGAAAGCAAGAAAGTGGTGACTCTTTTGTTCTTGAAGGTTTTACCAATTGGAATAAGAAAGATAGGTTTAAAACCCATGTTGGCGACCCTAATAGTGCTCATAATCAAGCTTATAGGAAATGTGAAGACTTGATGAATCAAAACCAACACATTCAATCTATTTCTATTTTGATTAAATAATCAAATCAAGCACGAATTGAATATCGGACTAGGTTGACTGCTTTAGTAGATTGTCTTCGATTTCTCTTACGTCAAGGACTGGCTTTTCGTGGTCATAATGAATCGGAGGAATCAAGAAATCAAGGAAATTTTCTTGAACTATTGCATTTTCTTGCCGATCATAATGAAGCTATCAATAATGTTGTTTTGAAGAATGCTCCTAATAATTTGAAATTGACTGCTCTTGATATTTAATGTGATATTATAAATGCTGCAACAAGTGAGACAAGAAAGGCCATCATTGATGATCTAGGAGATGATTTATTTTCTGTCTTGGTTGATGAATCTCGTGATATGTCAAATAAGGAACAAATGACTCTTGTTTTGCGCTACATGAATAAAAAAGGCTGTATAATTGAACGTTTTTTGGGTATTGTGCATGTTTCTGATACTACTGCCTTATCTCTCAAAGTAGCAATTGAGTCATTATTTTCCAAGTATGGATTAAGTTTGTCAAGATTACGTGGACAAGGTTATGATGGTGCCAGCAATATGCGAGGAGAATTCAATGGTTTGAGAAGTTTAATTTTGAAGGAAAATGAGTTTGCATTTTATGTTCATTGCTTTGCTCGTCAACTTCAATTGACTCTTGTAGCTATTGCAAGGAATGAAGACTCGGTTGCTTCACTTTTTTATAATATTGGTATTTTGCTAAATGTTGTTAGATCTTCATGCAAACGTTATGATATTCTTAGAGAAAGTCAAGCAATTAAAGTTGCTGAGGCAATAAAGAATGGTGAAATTGCAACTAGAAGTGGCTTAAATCAAGAAACTAGTCTCAAACGTGCTGTTGATACTCGATGGGGTTCTCATTATGGTACGTGTCTCAACATACTCATCTTGTTTGCATCTATTGTTGATGTGCTTGATAATGTTGTTGAAAATGGTTTGAATCCTGAACAAAGAGTTGAAGATCAAGTGTTATTGCAAATGATTCAATCTTTTGATTTTGTTTTCAACCTTCACTTGATGAGTAGTGTGTTAGGAATTACAGATGAATTGTCAAAATTTTTGCAAAGAAAAGATCAAGATATTGTTAATGCTATGAAATTGGTTAAAATATCCAAACAAGGACTACAAAAGATGCGAGATGATGGATGAGATTCTTTAATAGTTGAAGTTTCTTCATTTTGTGAAAAATGTGATATTGTGGTTCCTAGTATGGATGATATCTATGTAGCTGCTGGGAGATAGCGACGTAAAGTTGCAAAGATCTCGAATTTACATCATTATCAAGTTGACTTATTTTATGTTGTCATAGATAGACAACTTCAAAAGCTTAACAATCGTTTCACTGAGATTAACACTAAATTGCTTCTTTGTGTGGCATGCCTTAATCCAAGTGACTCATTTTCAGCTTTTGTCAAGGAAAAATTAATTCGATTGGGTCAATTTTATCCTCTTGAGTTTTCAGCAGCTGATCTTTTGGCACTTGATAGTCAACTTATATTTTTTATATGCGCAGTAGTACTGAATTTTTGGATGTCAAAGATGTTGCTGATCTTGCTGAAAAATTAATGAAGACAAAGAAAGATATTGTTTATCCACTAGTTTTTTTACTAATCAAATTAGCTTTGATCTTGCCGGTTGTGACTGCTAGTGTTGAAAGAGCTTTTTCAGCAATGAAAATAGTCAAAAATCGATTGCGCAATCAAATGGGAGATAGCTTGATGAATGATTGCTTGATTACATATATCGAAAAAGATGTACGTGAAAGTGTTGATAATGAAGTAATTATACAACGATTTCAGAATATGAAAACTCGTCGTGGACAATTGTAAAAATAATATTTTTGCATTATTTTTTTATTATTTAGCTTCTATGACATTGTTATTATTTTAAGATCGTGTATGAAAAATTTTATTTTTAAGTATATAAGATATTATATACTTTTGACCCCACTGAAAGCAAATCCTGGCTACGCCACTGTTAAAAAGTTATTGTTACATTTTGATACATCTTCACTCACACCCAATAAAAGAATAAACAACATGAAAAAATTTTAGCACAAAAGTTTAAAAGAACCAATAATTTTTTTTTGTTTTTATCTTAATTCAAAAACAATTATATTCAAGAGTTATTCAATCTTCAATTCAAACCAAACATTTTATTAACTAATTAAACTAGTAAATAATTAAATTAAACTCAAACTCTCATTTGATGAGATTCAAACTTGAAATTTCAAAGTCCCATAATCTCTTCTTTATGAATAAGCTAATATCTCATTGACACATGCACACATAATTGTACTTAATAGAATGAGTGTATATACACAATTAATAAGAGGTTAGAGAAATCAATAATTTCATCTATTTATGATAAACAATCTTTCATTAGTTCAAATCTTGTCGGATATCTTCTATTAATGTTGATCTTGAGATCGCGTTTACAAAATTTAACACATCATCTTGGTTAAAACAATCGAGAAGTTTATCTATTTCAAATTTTAAGTAGCATTAAAAATTATATACATTATATTACATTACGAGATTAAATCAATTGTAAATTCATCGATGTGAAGTGACTTTAATTAATTTAATTATTTTGTCAAAGATTTTATGTTGATATTAATCTTGGAACAACTTCCACGAATCTAAAGCATTTAAGTAACAGAAAAAAATCAATCATTGTGGAGAAAGACAGAGATAAAGGGAAATAAAGGAGGGAGGGAAGGGAGAGTCCAAAATGAGGTAACAAACAAATAAATGCGACTCCCCAAAGAATGAAATGGGATTCTTATAAACCTGACAGTTCGCTCAAGTAATTCCTACAATTATTTTTTTAACAAGTGATATGCGGTAGATTTGAATTCAAACTTCAGCAAATAGCAATTACGACTCTTTTCTTCTTTAGAAATTTGAAAATGATTCGAATTTTGAAATCGTTACTGTTAAGAGGATTTTATCGTTTATGATTTTCGATTTGAATATGATTAATCTCAGATCGTAAAACGAATGAGAATACTTGTGATTACACAAAAAAACTTACGAGTCCTTAAAAAAGAGATTTTCGATTGCTTAATTCAAATAATGTGTTATCACTTTCAAGGAAAAAAAGTTTTAGGAGCGGACCAGAAATTTTTATTGTATTGCAAGGTTTTATTCTCATTTATCTCTCATCTATTGTTTTGCAAACTTTTGATTGAATAGTTAAGAAAAAGTTGCGACGTATTAGAAGAGTCAAGACATACTGTAAGGTTGAGTTTGAAACCAAACAATTTCATCCCACTTCTAATTATAAAAAAAAAAAACCAACAGCTTGTCTCTTACTACCTCTAATTAAATCCCACATTAATTCAACTCTGCTCTTTTTTTTTTCTTTTCTTTTCGTTTAATATCTTTGCTTTCTCTAAAAGCATCGGTTACTCTGCAACTTTTTTCCTTTGACATTTTCCGAATTTGTGCATATCCTCTCACATTACTTGCTTTACTTCTCATATAAATAACATTTATTTATATAATTTCCATTCTCTAATCAAAATCCAATCTCCTTTGACTTCTCTCACTACATTTTCTTTGTACAAAAATTCCAACTACCAGCAAACCCCAGCATCATTCAATACCACTTTTTTTCTTTTCAATGGCTACCAGACAGATTAATCTACCCAATTTTCTGTTGCTTCTGTCCCTCCTTTTTCTTCTCCTTACTGCCAGCAATGGAGCCATATACAGAATCCATGATTTAAGCCTCAGAAACAAACAGAAGGACGACAAGATGATCAAGTTCAACAAAGCTTCCTTCAGTGTTCTCACCAAAGGTGTTCCCGTTCCGCCTTCAGGTCCATCAAGAAGACACAATGACAACCCTGATGGCGATGGCTCGGAAGGTTCAGCTTCTGCCATTGATGGGCTAAGAGTCTAGCCTTATGATTGCCAAACATGGTCGCAATCAACAAGTTGATAACTCATAACTGTAAGGTAATTGGTGAAGCTTTCTGAACTCAAAAGATGGATGGTTTCAGTGTTTTTTTGTCATTAGGTAAGTAGTTTTCATGTTCCTTGGGCACAAGACACATGATCAATAGTTTCTTGTCTTGGTTTCGTTTATATGATCATGTTCATGTTTTTTTTTTTCTCGTTTGTTTAAGTTGAAAGATTGTACTTGCAATTTTGTTATCTTAATGATAAAGTAATTAAGAAATTGTTTTTTTTTTTTGGTAAATGGAGCAAAGGTCATCATGCACTAATAGGCCGCCATTAATTCAATATTGACGTTAAATTAAGCAACAACAATAATAACTGGAACGGTTGTCAAATCCATTTAGATTCATGTTGATGGGATACCAAGCCAAAGTAGCTTTTTGGGTAAGAGAAGCAGGGTAAGCCATAATCACCTAATTAAACTAAATCCAGACTATTAATCTTGTTAATTACATATCACTAGTATTTTATGATTTTGTTACTAATAACACCTCAACATTTTAATTCGGAGAAAGGTGTACGCATCTTTTTAATCAAAGAATTAAAATTTAATTATTTTCTTTCTTCAAATCAAAAGAAATAAAAGAATTCATGAATCGTGGTAGAATAATATAAGTGAATTGAAATTTTTATTTTCTTAATTACATGACTCATGTTCATGTACATAACTTTTTTTATTTCATTTTATTTTTAATTAAACAGTTAAAAGTTAAATTAGAATCAATGAATTCAGTCTTCGTCGTGGAAGAATATTCAAATCAAATATTGAAACGTTATTCATTTTCATAGGACTCCCAATATCAATCAAAATAATTTTGTTCTTTGAATTAAATTGGACAACATAGCTTTTGGATACATGTATTCAAATTAAGCTATTTTGAACTGAAATTAAATCTTATTCTTTTGGAAAATAATGCATGGATCAGTGCCAGGTTTTGGAACCTTAAAAATGTGCTAATTTGTAAAGAAATAAATTAATGATACAATACTTAAAAGGATTGAAGATAACATGTAACATCCTTCCTCTCCAACCTATTAAAGTGTGACGAAATCAGTTAAAGATAGTAATTCATAGCTACTTTGACATGAATCCTTCCATGTGCCAATTAGGGTATTCTCAATTCAATATTATAGAAGACTTATCAAATGGAAATACTACCTAAACCGCAACCTAATTTCAACTATACTTAATGAATGAAATAAATATACCAAGTAGAAAAATGGAACTATCATGACTAAATGCAGGAGAAAAGTTGACAAAAAATAGTGGCAATCAAACACAAATATGTGAAAGAAATGTTAGCGGGAAGTGAAGAAAGCACTACAAAGTTACGTTTTGTACAAGGGATAGATTTTGTCTTCTAGGGTTTGCTTTATAGGTGGGGGCAAAACGTGGCCATCCTCTTCACTTTTTAATTTTCTTTTAAGTGTTAAGCTAGGGTCAAAATTTTTTATATTATAAGCCTGTTGCTTCTCTTGAGTTGTTTCATGGTCGCAAGGCATCCTATTCACCCTTTCTCTCTTTATTTATTATATATTTTCATCTCATTTTAATTTCCTAGTTCTTAATTCTCAAATCAAGCATCCGTACTCTACTAGATAACATCAAGGAAGGATTAGATGTACCCACCACATTTTTTCTTTATACATCCATCTTCTTTGCATTTAAACAGTACTCAAATGAAGAAAATTGGATATAAAGAGAAAAAATTGAAGTATATTTAGAAATTCTCATCTTCATGACGTAGACAGATAGAGATACTAGACCTAGAGACAATTAAAGATGCTAGACTTTGATTTGAGCTCCATTTTGTGAAGATCAAGTCAGCCACTCACCTTTGAGAGATAGTGAGGAAAAAGTATATACAGAGAAACAAATTTGATAATTTATGTATTTGTATTGTGTTTATATTGAGCCAAATATGTATAAAATATAAAAATTATTATGTTACAATTCAAATCATTGTGTCAAATATGAAATAAAATTTTTAAATTCTATTAAATCTATATATAATATTTGTTAAAATTTTATCTTGTATTATTTTCATTTTTTATATTATTTTAATATCATGTCACAATGTCATGTCAAAATTACATAATAATAATAATAATAACAATAATAATAGGATAATTATTTCATACATTGTTAGTGGAATATTTTTATTCCACAAGCAGTGTCAAGATCTGACACGTGTCTTATTTTATTTATTTTTATTTTTTTAATATTTTTATAAGACACGTGTCACAATATTAACATCGTTTGTGAAATAAAAATATTCTATTGATAGTATATGAAATAATTATCTATAATAATAATACAGTCGAAAATAAAAATGAGAGCTGCCTTTTATGGAAGCTAGGTTGACATAAGTAAAGAATTGGAAACTACCATTTCAGGTAGGCGCGGGCATAATTAGAAGGTGTACACTAATAGGTAAAGTACTAAATAACCATAACTAAAACAATTAGGCTAAATTCAAGTTCACATTTTGAACTTGATAGTTCAAAATCTCAAACCTCCTTCTTGTCACTATTTAAATATTTTCTAATCATTAATTTGTAACCTCAAATTCAAGACAGCTATATATAATTTTTAAATCTTTCTTCTTTTTTTTTTTTGATGTAATCACAAGTATTTTTATCTTTTTTACGGTCTGAAACTAATTTTGTTTGGATCGAGAGTAGTAAATCTTGTAACGGATTTTAACTGTTGGAATTTACTCAAACCTTGTAACGGAATTGGCTAAAATATTAATGCCTCTGGCTACCACCCAATAAAATATCACCTTGGATCAATAGTATAAACCTACTTTTGTGTAAAAATTCTCGTAAAAAAAAAACTTTTGTTTAAAAATATTTTATCATTTGTAAGTTATGATCATTCAATCTTAATTTTGATATGAAGACTTGACTTTAGAGCCATGCAGTTATTAGAACAGAGAATTAATGATAAATACAAAACAGTTATATTAAGTATATACTAAAAATTTTCAACTTTTTTATTTTTTAATGAATAATAAAATTTTTAATGAAAATAAATAGGATATCATTCAAAAAGATCTCCAACAAATATTGGGAGATTTTTGAATAATTGTTTTTTGTTACAAAGGAAATTAAAACTTACAACAACAACTTAAACTTTTTAAATCCATAATCATTTAATTACTAGTTATAATGAGATAATTGCACATTTGCACCGAGACTTGTCAAGTAAGATTGCATTAAAAAATTATTGTAGAACTGATTTTATAGGATCTTTATTCTTATTACTCAGTTTTTTCTTAATGTGAAAGACTACAAAGTTTTGTTAGTTTTATGTTGAAAAAAATAGGTGCACATATTGCTCTTAGTAATGTATTTTATTGTTAGATATGCCACAAATTTTGTTTGTTAATTTGGATAAATAGATATATATAAAAAAAATTCTAATCAATTACAAATTTGTTGTGAAAAGTTACAAAAAACATATATAAATTATCATAAAAGAATCCAAATAAACATTATGCAAGTTTTGAAAAAAAAAAAACTTAATTTGAAAAAAAATGTGTGCCCAAATCATCCAAACAAAATAATATCAACAAACATACCTTTGAATTTTCAAAGTAAAATTACATATAAAAATTAGTGAGAAAGTCACTCTTTGGTTCACAATCACATAAAATTTTTAAAAATATATTTACTTTAGTGTGAAAATTAAGATGATATGTTACATGTGACATATTATTCATAGGCTTAAAACCTTTTTTTACTGAATTTTTTGGATAATTTGTAAATTTTAATTTGAACTTTCAATGAAAATAAAAGGTAATTTAATCTAATAATTAAAGATTACCATCTAACTAATGAAGATAAACATTATTATTATAAATATGAATTTTTGAAGTAATATATGATTTTGAATTAAAAAAAGGTTGATAAAATTATATAAATTCACAAATGATTGATAAATGTGAAATCCTCAATTTCTTGTAATTTTGACATATTTGTATAGTTTTCCAACTTGGAATAATTAAATAAATGTGAAATTTTGATATATGAATGATATATGGGACATGGATGGAATAAGAGCAGTTGATGGTCAAATGGTAAAAGGTCAAACGATGAGGTGTGAAAGAGATAAATATCAATTTAATGAGATTTTGTCTTCATCTTCACCAAGAAGAAGTCGACAGCCATTCCAGCTCATCCTCTCGTTTTCTTTAAGTTTTTCATCCTACTTACCTTGACAAACAGTCATATCCTGTCATCAAAGCGTTAAGCTTACTTAACGAAAATCGTTCCTCATCACTAGCTAAAGCTATATCTGTAAATTGGAAGGCTAAATCAAATGCCTTGAGGAGATCTTGTTGCTGTCAATTTTGGTGACTAATAAAGGTAAGAGATGAAGTGATTTCATTTAATTCTGTCCATGGTTTGGAGTTGTGTAAAGTTAGTATAGTATATTTATAGAGATTTCTTAAAGGTTCGAACCATTATGATGTTTGCAGCTTTGAAGAGTTGAAAGGAAAAGTGTTGATTGCAACCAAGTGATTTCGTTTTCCGTGTTAATTGAGGTAAGGAATATGTGTAACGGACGTAGGATGACTATGTCTGTTTTGGTTGCATGATTGGGTATGAAATAAAGCTGTTTTTAAGTGCAAGAAGTTTTAAATCTTGATTTTACTCCTAGTTACGATTTGGCTAGAGGTAGCCGACTGCTTAAAGACAGTCGTGACGTAGTTTTTCCGAAATCGACTCAAACCAGTCGACTGCTCCATATGGCAGCCGACTGTTATTTTTCAGAAAGGTTCTGTTTGCACACCAGTCAACTGCTAAGGAGACAGTTGACTGTTATTTTCCAAAAAGTATTTTGTTTACAAAACCAGTCCACTGCCTATGGAGCCAGTCGACTGTCTTGTTTTCAGAAGCATTTTGTTTGTGAAACCAGTCAACTGCCCTGTTTTCATAAGCATTTTGTTTGTGAAACCAGTCGACTGCTAAGGAGCCAGTGGACTGCCTTTTCTTGGAAAACATTTTGTTTGAGAAACAATCGACTGCTATAATTGACCAGTCGACTGCCCTATGTGTTTTCAAATATTTCGAAATTTAAAAAGAAAATAAATTTAATAAAGCGATATATGTTATAGCAGCCGACTGCCTTATATGACCAGTCAACTACCCCATTTGAAAATGGTGTTTTAAATGTCTATTTGATATAAGTGTATTTGAATTACAAATGGAGTATATAACAAAGGTTTTGGAGATTGTGGACTTCTTTGGTAATCATGCATATTATTTGTATTTGTATTTGGCTAAGAAACCTTAGTCCGGTCCTCAGTGCCACAGCTGTCACCTGACTAATGTTCACTGTGGTCTATCGACTATAGCCATATGTCTCTTATGTGTATTTGGCTTTGGGAAAGATCCCTGGTCCATACGTGGGTACGCAATCTTATGTGCATCCCTTACGGGATTTATTTGGTGCATGATTCTATTGGAAGTTAATCGTCTCCCATCTATTTGAAGTTATTTGTATATGTGATTTCACGTGATTTGAGATACGTGAAAGTACTTGAATTATTTGAATATTTGTATATGTGATTTCAAGTGAATTGATATTATTTGAAAGTATTTGATATTATTTGTATATGTATAAATGATATTTAAAGAATGTATATGGTATTTGAAGAAAGTATATGATATATGTTTTATAAGGATTTTATATGACATTATAGAGCCAAGCAGGAAACCTGCATATAGTGGCATAGTACACTCTTTTACATATGTTTTTTACTGAGCATAAACTCACTCCTTTACAACATTTTTTCATCTAGATTACTTGAAATGATTTCTCACTCTCGATAGAAGAGTTTACCTTTGGATCGTAAAGTATTCCTTCAAGGCACGCTTCCCAAATTTTCCTTGAAGGTATAATCATTTGTTATGTACGACAGATAGTGCTACAGTACATTGATGTAGACTAGATCATATTGGGGATGTAGGTTATGTGTAAGTTATGTGAATTGTTATAGGAACCGTGCGTATAATGACTCCTATATATATATGAGAAATATTTGTTAGTTGAAATTTATATCATGTCATAAGCGATAAAGTATAAAGTATAAGAAGAAGAAAGAAAGACATTGACAAACAGCCTAACCTCCCCTTACGTGAAGAAAAAATTAGTTAATATTTGAGTAAAAGATGAGGTCGCGGGCTGCGACAATAAATAAATTAAGCTTTTCAAGACCTCAATTCAAAGCCCAAAATTGCTAATAGAAAAATGGTGTGTTATTACATACTTGTATTATGACATGATAAATGTTTATCCTTTTTATTTTTTTTCTAAGAAGAAGTGTACTATCCTGCAATATAATTATAGGCATAAATCAAAATTTTCTGATTTAGATGAAATTGTGAACAATTTGGTCATCAATAGAGTGCCAATTAAAAATAATCAAACGTGCAATATGAACTTAAAAATAAAAAAATATGTATCTTTTTTAGTTTAATTAGATCATTAATTAAATTAAATTAACTTAGCCAAAATTATCTATATTCCATATATATAAAAATAACATTATCATACCTAAAATTCTAAGATAATCTTTGGCAAGAAAAATCATTTGAAATTAAAAAGATAACCCGTGATTTTTTTTAAATTTTAATGAAGAATGATAGATTTGATTTTTTTTAAATTATATTTTGAATAATTATTTCGTACACCGTCAGTAGAGTTTTTTTTACTCCACAAGTGAAATTAAGATCATGACACATGTCCTATTTTTTATTTTTTTATTTTTTAATATTTTTATAAGACATGTATCATGATTCTAACATCGTTTATGGAGTAAACAAACTCTACTTGTGGTGTATGTAGTAATTTTCCTTATATTTTTTTTGTGTAAACCATAAGTATCCTTATCCGTTTTAACAATTTGAGACTTATCTTATTCGAGGCTTAATCACAATTAAAGCTCTTCATTCCTTATATTTTTACTATAAGGTAATTTGAAACATAAATAATTATAAATAATTATCTCATCCATTGTCAGTGAAATTTTTGGACTTCACAAACGAAGTTAAAATGATAATACATGCCATATTTTTTTTATTTTTTATTTTTTTAATATTTTTAAAGGACGTGTTAACATTTTAACTCCGCTTGTGGAGTCAAAAAACTTCATTGATGGTGTATGAGATATTAATCTAATAATTATATATAATTTGGCATTTTTACTCGAAATTTTGTAAGATTTGAATAACTAAATTAACCAAACACAACATACAAGGCCTCCAACCTCATGAAATCATTGTTTGTATATGCATGCGTCTGACCTCACAAGTCATGCCACATTCCTAGCTGCAGCAGACAATTCAAACTTAAATGAAGCCTTGCCAAAAACAATGTGGGCAAGCAGAATCCACACCTTGGCAGCCATTGTGCCTATAAAGCCAAAATGCAATAAATGGCAGATAAAAAAAGATATCATAGTAACAGCCAACGCTGTTTAAAGAAATACCCAAACCCAATAATAGTGACTAGCAATCAATTCCATCCCTTGTCTGGCGGAAAATAAGGGGAAAGATCAGTAATTAATGGTCTTTTCTTTTTCTTGTGTATGCAGTGATAAATTCCACCTAAAGTTTTGACTGTTAAGGTAATGGAATACAAAGGCGAGGAAGAATACAAATTGCTACTAGCCAAACAGATTGAAGACTCTCACCAAGGAGAATTATTGAAAGGAGTTTGGTTGTCAGGTTGAAAATATTGGCAATGCTTTATCACTTCTGGCTTGCTGCTTCATTGGGGGTTCTAGTAGTCATCTGGTCTACTGCGTGCACCGTGTTCTGCAGCTCCTCCCATATGGCTTTGTAAACCATCCTCTGTCTGTTCACGGTAGATTGTCCCTCAAATGCTGAAGAGACAACGTCAATGCTGCAATAAGGAAGATAAATTCAGTCCAGAAATTGTGTAAACTATGAAGACAAGCACAGTATAAGCTCCAAAACCATGTAAATTGCACTTTGCACATATGCACTTTCTGAACAGAGAAAGCAAGTCTCACAATAAAATAGGTAACTGAGGAGAGTTGGTGAACTAAGCCATTCAATTTTTAAGCAGAAATAAAACAAATGGTCCAACAGTTTATGGAGCATTTGACTTAGCTATTGCTAAGTAGGTTATGATGGCATTAATGAACTTGCCATAATTGTGCAACATCATAGTTTTCAGAAATAAGCCATTTCAGATAATCAGATACATGGAGGCCAAACAATCAGTCTTTATAGTACTAACTTATTAAGGAAAGACCCTACTTCATCTCCACCATAAAAGTTAATTAGACATCCATGAAATCCTATAACTGCTTATCTTTTGAGAATGCAAATATATCTAGGAGCAAGAAAGTCAATTCTGGCTGTTAGGGCCAGGAATCATGCTTCACCTTCAATCTCCATTCCGTTCATCAGACTTCCAACTTCAATTGAAACTATCCCGTACTTTTCTAAAATGACACCTAAGAATGAGTTTTACACATTTTCAGAAATTGCAAACATAAGCTATGGACATATATCATGTGCCACTGCGAACAGTCAGAAGATAATAATGTCAAATGGACCGGGCACTGATGTTACCCTTAGAACACATAATTAACATAGTCCTCAGGAATTATATAATGCTACTTGTTATAGTGCATAAATTTGGAACAACAATCAAAGCTGCTATTCTCTATTAGTCCCATGATAGCATGTTCCCTTCAAGAATTTAATTTGGATATAGTTTTATTTTAATTTTAACATTTTCCCATCAGACGAACTTCAGTCATTGCACTGTAGAACTTATCACCGCAATTGTATGATGTTGTAACATATTACTGGTCTTATTTAATGATTTACATGTTTTTCTGCAACTAAGCAAGACGAATGCAGATTTGTCCTAAGCAAATCAGCAAACTTCTTAGAATCCAAAAGAGCCTGCGAAATGGTGAGCTTGACTTGCCTTCAACCCTCAATTTTGACACAATTTTTTGTAGTTTGCCGCAACAGCCAAGTCCAATGCCATACCATTTATCCTCACACAGACTTTTGAAGCAAAGTACCACTTTGGTTGTATAAGAAAGAATCCTAAGAATTTATGGAATGTAAAAGAATAAATGCAGAAGATCCAATAGTAGAAGTAACAGAATTATGTGTTTTACATCATACATTTTAATATAATCCAACCTCTATACTATATTCATATGACTCAGATGTTATTACTCACAAGTATATCCCTTTTATAACTTCAAAGCATCTTATCCTGACACACAAAGGTAATTTTAAGACAGATCTAGAAGATGCTGCTAAAGGAATCATACAGCATTGCTGAAAACAACAGAATTGATAAGGATTTTCTTGTTGATAACAGAGCAATCTAATAGATTACATCAGAATACTTATTGAGTATGCATAACAACTAATTTTATGGATTCACCATAACGTTGAACTACAACTTCCAGGAACAGTATTAAGAATGAAGAACTAAGCCAGTGCACCTCTTAGCAAGTATTTTTGGTCAATCAACCATTTAAACCAGTGATAACATAGCTTACCAAACATGCCGACCATCTCCAGATGCATCCTTTACAATGACTGACTCTGCATTTAAATTTTCCTTGATCTGCAGAAGCAATGTAAATCCTTAACTCCGATAAAAGGACAGACCAAGTAGACAAGAAATATACTATCTCCATGCACAACAAGAGAAATCAACAGTTAAAATGGGAAAAAGTAAATAATAGAGGTGACTCTACTAAAATAATTAAAGAAAAAACTTTGAAGCATTAGACAAAAACTGAACTCAAGCTACAACATTGTTGGATAAAATGAATACTACCATTCAACAAGAAATAAATTTAGTTTCACCCATATTTATTTGAATTAACATTTAACATTGATACAGGCTCCTTTAACAATTGACTATATAATTTGAGCAACATTCACGCATCATCTTCTGCAAAAAAAAAAAATCTTTTGTGATAAAACTACTCTCATTTATATACAGCCGATTCTAGCCATGCCATCATTTGCATTCATTCCAAAACAAGTTGGTCAAATACAAAGCCTTGTCAAAACTATGATCTTGTTGTAAAGGTCAAACACGGCTAGTTCTTGCCAGGGGCAAAAGAGTAAGGCTTTCTCCTGTAATTGATCATCTTATAGCTGACTCCAAGACATGAAACCAAATAATAGAGGTTATTCTAGAGACTCATTTCAAGACTGCCACCAGTGTCTCAGTATTGGGGCTTTAAAAGGGATGACTATCATCCAGCTGTGAGAGACTTGTTAAACTCTCCTTGTGATTGACTACTGAGACTGCACGTATATTGATTTCTTTGTCAATGTTATGTTATTTGAAAACAAAGAAATAAGATGACTTTTGGAGAGTTAATTGGAGATAATATAACGATTTAGACTTTATTTTGGACACTAAAGTTGCATTGAAACAAATAGGTTCTATTTTCTTAATTTCACCAGGGACTTCTTCCTTTCATACCTAGGGTTTACCACCTTTTCCCATTTGGTGAAGTTGAAAGTAATTTTTTTTGTAAAAGGTCATGACTTTTTGGAGGCTATCTTTGAAATATAGATGAGGGCTTGACTGAACTTGCATTAGGATTTTTTCTTAATCATAAGGAAAAAAAGAATAACAACTCGCAAGAAAAAAGAATCAATTTTTGATTAAAACCAAACATACAAAAGCGCAAATGAAAGAGAAAAAAGTTACCTTCTTCTCCATAGATTGCATGAGAGGGGAGTCAATAGAACCAGGATCATTAACATGAGTAGCTTTTATGGAAAATTTGCGGTGACCCAAAATTCCAAATCCCGTTTTCGAAACAACCCTGCTGTTCTTTTCTTCATTGTTGATTGGTTTGTTAATGTTGGAAGACCAAAACAAGCCTGAATTTGGGTGGCTTTTGATGGCTAAGAGTGTGGCTTGAGAGGCAAAAGATTTGTTGAAATGGGAGAAGAGTGGAAAGGAGTTAAGGAAAAGATTGGTTTTTGTTGATGAGAAGATGTAAGGGCGAGCTGTTATTAGAGTGTTGGCCATTGGAGAGGCTCAAGGATGGGGAAAATGAAGCAGCTTTCCGTTGGGGTTAATTTTGGTTTAGGATGATGAGGAAGACAAGGGGTGGTGAGAGCGAAGCTGCAAAGGCAAAGACCGACAAATGGTAAAATGGGCTTCGCATTTTGGGTCGAAGTGCTGAGTGTATTGAGCTTGGCAATACAAGAAGCTGGATCAAACCGTCGACAAACATTGTCCAAATCCATGAACTATTGTCAGCTTCGAGGGAACATTCTTTCTTCTTCTATGATGTTGTGTTGGATCAAAAGAGCCCAAACGTCAGTCTCAATTCCCAGATCTGCTTCTTTGTAACCAAAAAAAAAATCTCAAATTTGTTTTTTTTTTTTTCCCTCAATCTTGTGAAATTATTTGGCTTAATACACAATAAGGCAGACCTGTTCGACATAAATAAGAGCTCGTCTCCAATATGAAACAAAAGAAACGCGTTTTTAAATTGACCATTAATTTTTTTTTATTACAAAAAAAATATT
This sequence comes from Heritiera littoralis, assembly GCA_031772115.1. Classification (NCBI taxonomy): domain Eukaryota; kingdom Viridiplantae; phylum Streptophyta; class Magnoliopsida; order Malvales; family Malvaceae; genus Heritiera; species Heritiera littoralis. Next base: position 3,183,343 of record JAPDPK010000061.1, on the reverse strand, counting down.
TAAAAACTAAGATTGAAAATAAAATTACTTCGATTTAAATCTAATTCTTATAATATATCACCACTTTTTTTTTTATTACTAAGTTAAAAAATTGTTAGCATTGACCATTAAATTTGATACCCTGCATTTTGTGCTAAAAATTAGATGAAGTCATACTCATTCTCTATCTGTATGCATACAAGCGGCGTAATCATATCAGGTAACTATTGAGATGCATGAAACGTAATTATTACATTGATGTTAATTCTCTCTATGTCAAGTTAATACACAAATATATTTTTTGTAATTATTTTTCTATTATAGTAAAAATTTGTAGTGATTGCAGGTGAATAGAACTCTCACGAAATAATTCACTGTTAAGTCTAATGTGCTCCCATGTTTTATTATTTTTTTCTTTGTATTCGTTTATTATTGTTTTTTGAATATAAAATCAGGTTTTTAATTCTAACAACATATATATTATGAAAGAGGAATGAGAGGACAATTACTTTTTGAAGTTATTTTTAACACTTTTATTTTTATTAAGACACATCACTGTCTAATTTTATGCAAGAATAGATTACTCAGGTAAGAAGTAAGCTAAAATATGTAAATGCTAAAAAATTCTTTTCAAGTAATCTAAAATTATAGGTAACCAGTGTTGACGTAAAATTAAAAAATAATATAGTCCAATAAAAATGAAAGTGTTAAAAGTAACTGCAAAAAATGACTGTCTCAAGTATTTCCCGTTTTATTAATTCAAATTATTTTAGGATTGCTAGAGAAATTTTTTTTGCAATCCAAAAATTACTCCTTAAAATCATTTTTTTCTATTTTTCTGATAAAAATATTTGTAAAGAAAATGACTTTATTGACCTTAATAAAACTACCCATTTACCCTTAAAACAAACTTTTCACACATTCCAAATTATTGAATAAATTGAAACTCATGAAAATAAACTTCCGCAAGGCATTAGAGCCTTGCACAAAGGAATTTCCATGAGGCTTTACGGTCTCATGGAAGTTCATTTATGAGAGCCATGAGGTCTATTTTTTAAAAAAATTTTGAAACGTTCGAAAATTTGTTCTAAGAATAAATAGGTAATTTTTATAAGGTCAATAAAACTTTATAAATATTTTTATCATAAATCTAGAAGAAAAAAACGGGGTGTGAAGATACTTTTTGGGTTGCAAATAGAATTTTTTGAATTGTTTGTATCGTAACAATTAGAGTCTTAGACCTAATTGCTAGATTCAAATCTCCACCAATATTTTTTTAGGTGTGATTGGATATGTAGTTAACTCTAAAAACTAGTTTACATTTTTTGTTTGCATTCGGGAGTCCCTTTACATATGGGGAAGGATCCTAAAACGCCCATCTGCATGTCGATATCAATAAACGATTAATCATCCTATTTTCACCTTAATTATAATGGTTTTTATAATAACAATAATAATAATAATCATAGAATTTATATATGATGCATTGACAGTGTATAGCCTTTATATACTATAAGTGCACAAGAAGTTGACACCTTATCAATGAACATTTATGAGTAAATTCAAAAAAAATTATTTATATTTACTTTTAAAGACTTGACAATTTTTTAGATTACATATTAATGAGTTGTCAACATCTAGTGAATCTTATGTCCACGTAGGTGTCAATATTACTATTATGTTATTTTCTTTTATATTATTATTATAGATTTATATATAATGAATTGACAGGATATAAAGATTATATGTTATCAATGTATTATATATAATCCCATAATAATAATATAAAAAAATAACATAATAGCAATATTGACATCTATGTGAACACAAGATTGGACTTTAATTTTGATTTAGACTTATCATCAATTTTGGTCAGCTTTAGTCCTGGAATGACATTGTTAATTCCACTACAGCCTAAGACTAAAATGAGCATAATATTTATAATGGGTCGTACAAAAAATCATGCTTACAGTTAATACCCAAGACATGGGTCCCAAAACTACCTCCAAACAATCATGATCCCCATTGCTAAATTTACCTACCACTAACATGCAAATGGCAAGACGACTTGGCTAGAACCCCTTACCATCATCATAGCCGCTCACTTCGCACAAGTACATTAACCCTCATGAAACAAGTGTATGATGATAATGTAAAAAGGATTTAACCACTATAAAAAGGGACCTCATGATAAGCTCAACCATTATGTAATGTCATTTTGACACCTATTACTCATTATCTTGTTGCACATATTAAAATACAGATGTCTCTTTGGTAAATTCTTTTTTCTCATAACCATATCTCAATCTATATCCGGATTTAACTCCCATTGTTTCATTATACATTTCTTCCTTAACTCATTCTCGTGTACTTTTTCTCAACCAAACTTTTAAACTTGTCCTATATTACATTATTTTTTTTTCAAATATGCAAAATTAATTTTGATATATGTTTATAAAATAATACTTTAATTTTTTAAAAAATTTCTTTTGCTGGTTTTCGAAGCAAGTTGATAGGCAAATTCTACAGTAAGTTCATAAAAATTAACCTTATAATAAGGTCATTAAATTATAACCTTTAGATTAGTCAAATGTAATTTAAACCATTGATTAAATTTAAAATGTTAAAAAACCCTTAAACCTGGTAACCTACTAAATCAGTTATTAAAATTATCATTATATACTAAATATTATTAAAATTATAGTAGTATATGACTAATGTAACCTTGTTATAATTCCAATAGTATTCTTCCTCTTATATAAGCTTTTTTACTGTTTGTAAACCCTAATTCCTAAATCATAAACCCTAAATCCAAAATCATAAATCCCTTTATTCCATTTTTTTTCTATTTCACCTTTAATCTAGTTTGTAGTTGTTTCAATAATTTATAAATCCTAAACCTTAAACCTAGCCTTAATTAAATAGTTGTTCTTCTCTATTGAACAATTTTTATTTTTAACAATGGGTAAGTTTTTGGAAGAAATTTGCATAAACAATGGAAATTGCGATGAAAAGTGCGAAAAACCAATGATTTACAAACAGTGTCTTTCAAAGCGATTCAGGAATCGTTATGTTTTTTACCAGTAAGATTTTTAATTATTTACAGTTTTGCAGGCAGTTGACTGCCTGGTTTTTATAACTGTTTTTGGCATCAGTTTTAGCATTATGCTAACATGATGAATTTAAATTTTATTTGGGCAATCATTAAATTTTATTTGGGTGGTCAACTGCTAACTACTTGATTATCGAGTTTAAAACACGATAAGTTCTATCCCATATTTATTAATGGGCAGTTGACTGATATTATCGACCAATCAAATTCTCAAACTTTGTAAGCATGATGTTTCAATTTATTCATGGGAAGTCGACTTCTTTTATTAAGAATTCAAACATAAATTCCACTTCACTAGCGTACAATTGATTAAATTCATCATAAATTAATAAAGATTATTATTAAATTGATAAGGTTTATCGTAAAATTTATTGCATTCTTCATAAAATGATGAATTTAAAATTTATTTGGGCAATTGTTAAATTTTATTTGGGTGGTCAACTACTGACTACTTGATTATCAAGTTTAAAACACGATAAGTTCTATCTCATATTTATTAATGGGCAGTCGACTGATATTATTGACCAATCGAATTCCAAAACTTTGTAAGCATGATGTTTCAATTTATTCATCAGAAGTTGACTTCTTTTATTAAGAATTCAAACATAAATTCCACTTCATTAGCATAAAATTGATTAAATTCATCATAAAATTAATAAAGATTATCATAAAATTGATAAGGTTTATCATAAAATTTATTGCATTCTTCATAAAATCCCTAAAACTTTGTTAAACTTCTTAAATTATGAGATTAATCGTAAAAATAATGAGAGTCATTGTAAATTTAATTACATTGATAGTAAATTTAATTAGATTTATCGTAAATTTATTAAGGATTATCGTAAAAATTATGAGATTCATCATAAATTTAATTAGATTTATTGTAAATTTATTAAGGATTATAGTAAAAATGATGAGATTCATCGTATATTTAATGAGATTCATCGCAAAAATAATAAGTCATAGTAAATTTAATTATATTGATCGTAAATTTAATTAGATTTATCGTAAATTTATTAAGGATTATTGTAAAAATGATGAGATTTAATGTAAAAATAATGAGAGTTTTTGTAAATTTTTTAGATTGATCGTAAATTTAAATAGATTTATCGTAAATTCATTAAGGATTATCATAAAAATGATGAGATTTATTGTAAATTTGATGAGATTTATTGTAAAAATAATGAGAGTCATCATAAAGTTAATTAGATTTATCGTAAAATTAATTAGATTTATCGTAAATTTATTAATGATTATCGTAAAAATGATTAGATTCATCATAAATTTGAATAGAATTATCATAAATTTAATAAGAATTACCATTAATTTATTAGATTTATCGTTAAAATGATAAGATTCATCGTAAATTTAAGTAGATTGATCGTATAAATGATCAATTTATCGTAAAACACTATAATAATAATAATAATAATAATAATAATAATAATAATAATATTATTATTATTATTATTATTATTATTATTATTATTATTATTATTATTAACTAAAACTATATATATAATAAAATTATTTTAAATTTATATATTGCATAAGCAGTCAACTTCCTGTAAAAGGAATTCGACTGCCCATATGTATTGTAAAAACAGAATCTTTATCGGTACTCGACTGCCATTTCGATAGAAACATTCTGTTCTTACACTACATATGGGCAGTCGAATTCCTTTTACAGGGAGTCGACTGCCCATATGCAGTATATAAGCAAAGTGCTTATGGCGAGAAATTGGTCATACAAGCTTCAACGTTAATACCTCAAATGCACCAACGGTCACTTCCTCAAAAATGGTATTGGTCATCCCTTGTGTTCGAATATTTTCACAAATTATTTACTTTTGATGCTGTAATACAACTACATAATGTAAAATTCAAAAGGAAAGGAAAAAAAAAGCTAGAAACTTCCTAGAGATATCGAACTTACATTTGAATCTGCTGTGAAGTGAAATTATTGGAACAAGATAGCCAAGACCAAGAGAACAATGCCTACAACAATTCCCAATGACTCAGGCCTGAAAAATCCAAAGTCGCCTTCAATAAGTAGAGTGCTATTTTTACTTTTTAACAATTTCATGAATGGACAAAACTCAAACTTAAGCATATGAATTCAAAAGCATCACTACAAAAAAAAGAGACCTTCAGCGACGAAATTAGCGACAAAATTTTTCGTCGCTAAAAGTCTGAATCTGTCGCTGAAGCGTTTTAGTGACGGATTACCGACGGAAAATTTCCGTTGGAAAAATCAATGTCGCTGATGCTCATTCCGTCGCTGAAAGTACACTCTGTCGCTAATTAGCGACGGAATTTGTCCTTATCAGCGACGGAAATTTTCTGTCGCTAAAATGAAAATCTGTCATTAGTAATCCGTAGGTAAAATTATTAGCGACGAAATTTTTCGTTGCTATTTCGGTCACTAATTTTTTTTTATTTTTAAATTTTATTAAAATACTTCGTCGCTAAAAACTTTTACCGACAGAATATTCCGTCGCTAATAAGAAATTTTTTCCGTCGCTAATAAGAAATTTTTTCCGTCGCTGAATGTTATCAGCGACGGAATATTCCGTTGCTAATAATAGAAATTTTCCGTCACTAATGGTATTAGCAACAGAAAATTCTGTGTATTAGCAACAGAAAATTCCGTCGCTAATGCTATTATTTTCGTCACTAATTTCTTTGAATTCCGTCGCTAATAATATATTTTTTCATCATCATGTATTATTTATGCATTTCGCTACCAAAATGTTAAATTCCAAAATTCTTTCCAAAAGTTTTTCAAAATATATTTAAATTTAAGCTTAAAACCCTAAATTCATGACTATAGCAACATTTAAAAGACCTTAATACATAAACATAAAATATCGATAAAATTCATACATAATCATAAAACATGGTTAAAATTCATAAAACCCATAACATCTCTCAACAACCATGAAATTCTTAAAACATAAAAAGAACAAAGTACTTAATATTTCTTACATTAAAACAGAGATTTATGAAGAAGGCCCATCTTCGAGGTTCGGTGAGTGTCTATCATCGGGATTTGAAGGGCCTCTTTTGCTACTCTTCCATGCATGAGTCATCTCAGCCATCCATTGTCACGACCCGAAGGCCGCGACTTTCACTTAATACTCATACTTTTCTTAGTCTACAAATTTATGGACTAAATTTTTCCTTTTCATTTTCTGGTTTGTATTTGGTGTCGGTGTAGTTACTACTCTAATTTCATTGATCCTCTATACAATACTTTATCACACTTCTAAGTTACATCCCGACTTGTTGAACAAAATACGTACTGTGTATTAATTAAAGTATGTACATGTAAACAAGAGATTTACAGAAATGTATACCTCAAAGTAACGAAATGGATTCGCATGATAATGGCCAGTGCCAAACCTGTATACCGTCTCCGAAGGCCTACTTAAAAGCTCTCATAGCAGATTATAACTTCAATAATCTGGAAAGAGATGAAATTTAGTGGGGTGAGCAAAACCACGGCTCAGTAAGATACTAATATAAATACTAGAATAGGATTATACTGTTTTAAACTGCAATGCTTAAAACCTGCAAGTTTGCAATTACAGTTAATCCTTTTTCATCGATAACATCTCATTATCTCAATTCTTGTCATCTGTCTATCACTTATACTTTTAAATAAATCATCATTTTCACTTTTCAGTTTTCTCATCCTTATACTATAGTGCATCGCACAACAATATGTCGTGTCCAATTTGAATGTCATATACTATTAGTCCATACTTTCCTCAATCTCATAGTACATTATGTCCAATTGAGATATCACATCAAGTCACTTTATGTTTCTTAATCGTACTCTTGTATTCTATCATCTCATATCACTTTCCATATAGAGAAATCATGATTACGGTAGTACGAAGTCATAATCCTCTTCGTATAAATTTTATATTCATATATCATATCACATTATGACATCATGTAGATGAAATATCGTTACCACCAATTCATAATACTCCTCATATATTCTTCATGTTTTTGTACCATAAAAGTCATGACATATCTTATGTAAAAAAAACATACTATTATGTCATGATTTAGTAGACAGCTTATGTAATTTCACTGTATGAACCGCTATCATTTCAAATCATATCATATTTACTTTAGAACATGCTCAACAAATGAATTTTCAATTCATTTCATATTTAAGGTTGAAAGCATACATAATTCTCTTTCTATATCAGGTCAATTCAAAACATGTCTTTTCACTTTTCATATCATGTTAATTCAAAACATGTCTTTTCATATCATTTCAAATCAAAACGTGCACATTTCTCTTTTTATATCATGTCAATTCAAAACATGTCTTTTCATATAATTTCAAATTAAAACATGCACATTTCTCTTTTCATATCATGTCAATTCAAAACATTTTTCATATACTGTAAGTCATATCAGGTCTAGAGTTCATATCAAATCAAACTATACTCTAGACCGCATATCATGTCATGTTCGACACAAAATCATATATAAATCATATAAGTGTCGAAATCATATCACATGTACTTTTAAAACATGTTTAAGACATGTACTATTTCAAAATATTTTTCATTTCAAACATGTCTCATGTACTGTATAAATCATGTCAAGTCTAGAGTTCATATCAATAAAATTATACTCCAGACTTCATATCATATCGGTTAGAGACTAGCAATGAAAATCATGTCATCGTCCCCTGGAAACCAACTAGGGCGCTATCTATGGCCATAGACCTCATCTCTCTCAGCCTCACTGATCAGGTGTGACTAAGACCTGTCCACGACTATTGTTGAACAAGCATCTCTGCCTAATGAGCAAAGCTCCAATTAGGCGGTTTTCACTATGCTTTATTGAATTTAATTCTTTTAGGGTGCCTACAGTCTCATAAAACATTTAAATCTTTAGCTTTCTTTTCAATATCATGTAAAGCATATGGTAAAATTCTGTATGAGACTTCATATATCAAAATATATATATCTACCATATACTTTCATTTTAAAACAAATCAATACTTTTCAGTATTCATATAAACATTATTATAATGTTTCAAGTTGTAAGAAGGCATGCTTAAATGCGATGCTATAAAACATTTCAGTATGCAACTTCGGTAATATTTTCATCAAATACAGTGAAGCGATTCATTTAACTTTATCACCATCAATTATTCGATTTCAAGATTTTCTTTCTGTCCAATCAGTAAATCACTATTCAAATCATTCAAGATTCATTTCATTCAGTATTCAAATTGTTCAGTATTCTAATTATTTAATAATCAGATCACTTGGCATTCAAACCATTTGGTATTCAATATCCTTTTTCGATAATTATCGACTATAACAATCATTTGTACATTTCATTATCGATATTAGAACCACATCATCAGTGTGAATCCTTTTAGTATCTATGAGCATTTAAATATCGTGTTTCCATATAGCCATCATGATACTGAAATTATGCAATACTAATATCCTCATTCGATATCTATTCCAGAGTCGACATCGAGGATCATAGAACCACAAGATCAATAATCGCTTATCAAATCCATTTATGGTTTGACCAATTGGTACACATTCAAAATTTTCGACTTGCGGTTCAATTTCATTCACAATCATAAAATCAGATCACAATCCTCAATTCACTTTTTATATGGCATGTAGAATGTAATATCATGCTAGAATCATCTATAAAACATCATCAATTCAATTTTTGATTGGCAATTTACCCATTTAAAAGAATTTGCCAATTTCCACTATCAACAGTATTTCAATCATTTAAGTCGCCTTGCGACTATCCATATTATTGCAAAAATCTCAGTTCACATTTATTTAGCATCGATATGTATAAGTACATTTTTATGCAAACGTGTGTTCTATCAAATGTCCATAAGACATCACAATCTAAATTCTTATTATCATTATTTCAATCATACCACTAAGACGGTCCATTCATCATGTACTCCAATTTTCTCCAGGTCACTCAGATGTGAAAGAATATTTTTTTCGAAACCTATTCCAAGGTTATAATCAAATCTGTATAATCACATGTTTGACGTCTATTTATTTGAATCTATCAATTCTATAATCATCACTCGATTGATAATTCCGCAATTCTATCATTCGACCATCTAAATCACAACTTCAATTTTTCTCTTTAAAGTTGTATCATATAATCATTGTCACTTTTATCCGTGATCCATCTAATAAATAATTCCACTTCAATCTCAACTTGATACCATTTGTGGTATTAAACTTACTTGATTTATCGATTCTATAAGGTTTAAACCGTATAATTCATCACATTATCGTGTTCAACGATCTATCTTCTCATCGATTTCAATATCAAACTTTTCTGGTAATACCATAAAGTCCTTTCAATGTTTATTTTTTCAAAATTATTTCCAAAATTCCATGTACTTGAGAAACTTAAATCTTTTTCCTCAACGTTTTCCTAAGAATTTCGGCAGCATAACGGCTTAATTTTCACTAAACCTCCTACAAGGGAAACACAATTTATAACCCAGCCGTTGATTTTCACCATTTATTTATCTCTTACTAAGACCCCCACCATCAGTTGTGGGTCCTCTTAATATAAAAAAAATCATTCCATAAATGCATCATATAAAATCATAATTCCACATACAATATAATGCTACTAATGCTTTATAAAAGTATCTTACCTCTTCGCCAAAGCTTAGCGCACTTTTCGATTTTCGAGCCTTGCCGAACTCCACCATTCGTCTCATTTCCGTTTTGCTACAATTTCAATAATTGACACATATTTTCATTTAAAAAATAATCCAACAATTTCTAATAAATTTTATAGAAATATAGCGAAAACTTTTAATTTTCCTTACCCATTTCTTCTTCTTCTTTTTCTTCTTCCTTTTCCTTTTTCTTCTTTTTCCTTTCTTTCTTTTTCTTTTCTTTTTTTTTTTGAACCGGGTCGGGTCGGGTTGACCTGGTCAGATCAGGTCGGATCGGGTTGGTCGGGTCGGGTCAGGTTGGCCTTTGCTTGGTCGGTTCAGCTACCGGCGGCCACCATCTCCGACGGTTCGGCCACTCCACAGCATCCCGCGGTTGCCACGAAGTCGGATCTGGTCTCCATTTTCCCAGCGGCAGCGTCGACGGTGGTAGATCTAGGAGGTGGTTTTCGGGCTCTTTCTCTTCTTCCTCCTCCCTTTTTCGTTTTCTTTCTCCACCGGCCATCCTCGTTTCTTTCTTGACCTTTTGCCGTTGGCATGGGTGGTGTAGCGGTGGCCAGATCGACGGCACCACCACTTTCCTCTTTTTCCTTTTTCCCTTCCGGTTTCGCTTCACCATCTCTCTTTCCTTTCTTCTCTGTTTTCTTTTCTGCCGCCGGACGTCTCCCTCTCCCCCCTTTCTCCTTCGGTCGACCGGCTTCATCTTTGGATTCCTTCATCTGTTGTAACAGGGGAGGAGAATGAGGGGGGGTCGGGCTATGTCTCGACTCTCCCTTCCATTTTTTTATTTAATTTATTTATATATATATATTTATATCATATATATATATATATATAAATACCTTATAATTATATTTATATAAATATAAATATACCTATTTTATTCCTTATTATTTTGGATCCCATAATGTCCAAATTAATTTCCTCAAATTCGTCACTTCATCACTTCCAAGAAATTCCAAAAATAATTCGATCTCATAAATAAATTTATTTATTTATTTTCTGGTAATTAATACCAAAAATAGGAAAATTTGCGGTTATCACATCCATTGGTGCATTTGCGGTACATCCAACTCCTATTCTTATTCATTATACGATCTGAATAAAAGATCTGTAATTTAATAAACAAAACCACACAAAATAAATAAATATAGCAATAAAAGCAAATATCTCAACCAATTCAAAAACAAAATAAAAATTTTAAATCAAAAATTAACAATTATTTATTATAAAATGCATAATAAAATAAATAAAATATTACCTCACGATCACAATCCACCAAAGCGCTCCTTATTAATATTAAATAACCTACAAAAGCATAAAAACTACATATTAAAAATTAAATATTATTTTCTTTTAATAGAAAATAAAAAAAATAACGATTACAATACATACAACTTTCGTTACAATACATATTAAAACTATTAATACAACAATATATACATTTATGCAAATATATATATATATATATATATATATATAAAACAATGTGTATATCTCAAATTAATCCCAAAATTAATAATACTAATTCAATCAATCTATTAATATCATGTAATTAGATACACTAAAACAACAATAAATTTTCATAATTAATAATATTATGACCAAATTAAATTTGCATAAATAAATTTATATATTTAAAATCTAACAAAAATAACTTTAAAAATTTAAATACAAATTTCCTACTAATATTATTATAAATACAAATAAATATATACTATTAAATGTGTATATATATATCAACAACATTAAAAGCAATAGGAACTAATTAAACAAATAAATAACAACAAAGTGTGTGTGTGTGTGTGTATATATATATACACACACAAATAAATAAATACAAATATATGCAAAAAAATAAATATATATAGACAACTAACTTTGAAAGACACAAATAAATATATACAAATAAATAAATATATACACACAACAAATTAAAAATATATAAAAATAACTAAATATATTAAAACTATTAATACAACAATATATACATTTATTCAAAGAAAGAATATATATATATATATATATTATATAAAACAATATGTATATCTCACATTAAAAAAAATTAATAATACTTTCTGAAGAAAAAAAAATTAATAACACTAATTCAATCAATCTATTAATATCATATAATTAGATACACTAAAACAAAAATAAATTTTCATAATTAAAAATATTATAACCAAATTAAATTTTAAAAAATAAATTTATATATTTAAAAGCTAACAAAAATAAATATAAACATTTAAATACAAATTTCCTAATAATATTCTTATATATACAAATAAATATATACTATTAAATGTGTGTGTGTATGTATATATATCAACAATATTAAAATCATGAGTAACTAATTAAACAAATAAACAACAACAAAGTATATATATACACAAATAAATAAATACAAATATATACAAATAAATAAATATATACAAACAACAAATTAAACATATATATTGTCATGACCCGAAAAGCCGCGATGGTGCCTCTTACTTGTACGGATGCATAGAAATTAGGGCTAATTTTTTGATTTCCTATATTTGCTTTGTCTAAGTGCAATGTAGTGAATTTTGTTTCGGGACGTTAACTCCCTCGCCTATTTTTATCACTTTACTCAGGTTAATTTCCTGCATAAAAATTTGCAAATAATTCTAGCTCATGCTTCCCACAATGACAGTTAATTATATTCTAGCATTCCTATGACCAAGTTCATTTCCATATCATAACATTCAATCTTATGGTTCACATTTTTTCTACTTGGTCACTTGTTCATGCTATTCAATCCACAATCCATACTCATGCAAAATCGACATTCCATACTTCATCATTTCTAGTCTAGATGCTATTCTCTATATCAGATTACATCCCATCTAAGTACTGAATAAAAAACAACCTGAATTAGTAATAGATACAAAAGGAGAGTGTGTATACCCAAATGTTCACAAAAAAATCTCTTTGGAGAGTTGGGACTATATTTCAGGCTCGGGACTATTCGGAAGGCTCCGAAATACTCCCCCAACTCTGTGCTCAATCTGAAAAATTTAAATAGCGTTTAATGAGCAAGGCTCAGGAAGTCATTTATATAAGTGCAGTGTTAGAATTATATTGTTCTAATGCCATGTATGATATCATGTGAGGAGAATTCATTATTGATCGTTTTCTTCTTCATCATGCAGCATTTACATGTTGTATTTTCCAATTCAATCCAACTATGCTTCAACATGTCATGAGATGTCTAAGTCTTGAAATCATAATATGATTTTGAACATGTAATCATGAATGAAGTGGCTACAGGCATAAAACATATAATACATGTTCTTTTAAACAAGTTCAACACATAAGAATATCAATGCATTTCAGTTGTTCTTTTAAGACATGCTTGAGATATGCAAGCTTTTACATTTCATGTCAAATGTACTTTTTTTAAGCATATTTCACATCACATATACTTTTTGAAATACATTTCATATCACATATACTTTTTGATATTTTATATCACATATACTTTTTGAAGTATAGTCATATCAAATATACTTTTTGAAGCATATTTCATATCACATATACTATCAAAATACATTTCATATGCTATAAATCCATATCGAGTTTAGAGTTCATTTTCGTTTTAAAACCATACTCTAAACTTCCTTTCGTATCATTTGAGACTAGGCTAGATCCCTATCTCTCTATCAATAAAGACTTAGTTCACTGTAGCTAGCAGTGAAGAATCATATCATCGTCCCCTGGAAACCACTAGGGCGCTATCTATGCCATAGACCTCATGTCTCTCAGCCCCACTGATCAGGCGAGACTGAGACCTGTCCACGACTATTGTCAGACAAGCATCTATGCCTAATGAGTAATCTCCAATTAGGCGGCTTCCACTATGCTTTATTGAATTTAATTCTCTTAGGGTGCCTATAGTCTTATAAAGCATTCAATCTTTCTTATGAAAATAGTTCAATGTATGTAATACTTTTCTTAAGATCATTTACATATATATATATATATATATATATATATATACACGTACATATGTGAAAAACTATAATTTCATTCTTTTCAAAGCCATTCAAGCATCCAAAGTATTCTTATAAACATGATAAGAATAAATCATTTCGAGTTTAATGTATAGTAAATAAGGCATGCTTAATGGCAGTAAAATTCAAGGAAATGAAATAAAAACCATAAAATGGGATGTTCATGGATTTCATGCATATTTATCATCTCATCTCATGATGTCTATGAGTCTATACCATATCGATTCATTCCCGGTTAATATCTCACCACTATGGTACTTTATCGAGTCTAATATGGTACCTGCATTTCATTTTCGTTATATCCAATCTCTAGGTATTCAAATCATTCCTTTGTAAGATTCAATCCTATACAGGATAATCCTACTTTTACGTTATATAAACGTCTTACCTAGTGCAAGCTTAGCTTGATCTTGTCCCGTGGTTAGCTAGTCCGTGTCCGTCGTCCTCTTGGCGCACTACACATTCACAAGGAAATTTCGACTTAATAAAGTCTAGCTCAAGTTTTCAATAAACTTATGTAAATTTAAACTCCAACATAATATCTATATATATACATATATATATATATATATGTGTGTGTGTGTGTGTGTGTGTGTGTGTGTGTGTGTGTGTGTGTGTGTGTGTGTGTATACATATATATATGTATACACACACACACACACACACACATATATATATATATATTTATATATATATATATATATACACACACACTCTTAACACCATATACTTCAAGTCCTTACATCACATTCTCTCATTTTTCCTACATCTTTATATATGTACTATACATACATATATTTATCCATTTCCTTGTTTTCAAGCAAATAATATATATATGTATATATCTATATATATATATATATATATATATATACACACATATATTTTTAATACTAACATAATAAAATTCTTAAATTTATTTTTCTCATTTCCATATATAAAATATATATATATATTTCTTTTCTTGAAATTTCTTTTCCTTCCTTTTATTTCTTTTCATTTCCTTTTATTTCTCTTCTCTTTTTCCTTTTATTTCTTTCCTTTTTCTTTTCTATTCTTTTACCTTGGTAATCTCGATAGCTTGTGAGGAAGCACCCACAACAACCCTTTCAGCACCACGTGAAGCAGCCCCAACCAGCCTGCAAAATGCTCTGTTTTTATGCTTCTCCGCCAGTCACCAAATCACAACCATCTAAAACTTTCGTTCAACCCTAGAAACAGCTTTGAACCTTCAGGAAATTAACCTTGATTTCCAGTCCTCTCTCCTTCTTAAACCTAGCTTCTTTTCCTTTATTTTCAGCTCACAACACTAGTTAGACCAACCCTCGTTAATTACCTAGCAAGGTGCTACACGAGGGAAGTAAGAGGAAGGCACGATGGGAGGCAGAAGAGTTTCAGATGGTGAACAGGAAATGGGAGAAGGAAAACGGGAGAAAGAAATGGTTGAGCATTTTTTTTTAGGTTTTCTTTCTTTTTATTTTCTTTTAGTTTATTTTATTACAAGTTTAGGTAATAGGCTGCTACAAAGTTGAGTGCTCTGCTGAATGGCAGAGCACTTTGGATTTGGGTGGGATTTTTCCCACCAAATCTGGCCATTCAATTATTTTTTTATAATATAATATATATTTGTTTCATTTTATTTTTGTTTTATTGTATTATATGATTTATTTATTTATTCATGTATTTCTTTATTATATATATACACTTTGTGTTTTATTTATTCATTTCTTTATTATTATTAATATCTTGTATATGTGTATAACATATTTTAATTTTAAGGTATCTTTCTTTTATATCTTATACACATATTTTATACATGTATATATATACATGTCTCATATATATATATATATATATATATATATATTAATTTCATGCATGTACTTTGCAATGATGCATGTACATATACACACTTATCTTGTATATATATCTATTTTACTTCCTTTGATCATATATATATGCTTGTGTGTGTGTATATATATTTCATTTTATTATTCGCATTTATTCTTGGATACTTGACTTCTATGAACACGTACTATAATCTTATACTTGAAATCTCACAAGTAAATTATCTCTTTGTGTCACTAAATTGCATAAGAATACATGTTTAGCTAGGAAAAATTTCGGTTCTCACATATATATAACTAAATAATATATACAAAGAAATAATAATATATAAACAAATAAATAACAAACTAACAATATATAAAAAGAGAATAAACACAAAAATAAAACAAAGTAACAATATAAACAAATAAAAAGTTGATTTTTAAATGTAAAAATAAAAAAAATATATAATACCACTGCTATAAGCTGACCGGCAGTGAGGAAGGACCAGCGGCAGGCAGGAGGCTGGCAGGTGACGGCGGTTGGCGGATGACTAGGGCTGCAGCAGTGGAGTCCGTTGGGGGCAATGGCAGTGGCTGTGATTTTGGGTAAAAAAAACCTATTTTGCTTCTTTTTTTTTTTTACATAGTAAGAGGAGGGACTGGCGGCAAGGAGATGAGGGAGGGTGACCGACGGCGGCTGGAGAGGCAGTGACCGGCGACGCACAAGGGAGAGGGAGGAGAAAAAAAAGGAGGAGGAGAAAAAATGAGTTTTACGGGCGGGAAGGAGAGAAAAAAGGGAGGGAATCACGAATTTCGAAGAATTAGTGACGGAATTTCCGTCAGATTAGCAACGAAAAAATTCCGTGACGAAAAAATTCCGTTGCTAAATAGATCTAACACACTTCACGAGGTTTTAGCGATGGAATTTTTTTCGTCGCTAATCACATGAAAATTTCGTCGCTAATTTCATAAAAGTTTTAATGTAAAAATAAAAAATAAATATAAATATTTTACGACGGAATTTTTCTGTCGCTAATTCCGTCGCTAAAGCCGTCGCAAATTTCACAAAAGTTTCAACTTGGAAAATAAAAAATATGTAGAAATATATTGCGATGGAATTTTTCCGTCGCTAATGAGCTTTAGCGACGGAAAAATTCCGTTGCTAATTTCATAAAAGTTTTAACGTAAAACTTAAAAAAATTTGTATAAATGTTTTGCGACGGAATTTTTCCGTCTCTAATTCCGTTGCTAATGAGCTTTAGCGACGAAATTAGCGACGAAAAAATTCCTTTGCTAATTTCATAAAAGTTTTAACGTAAAACTTAAAAAAATTTGTATAAATGTTTTGTGACGGAAAAATTCCGTCGCCAATTTCCGATATGAAATTAGAAAATATTTACGGGTCTTTTACTATGGAATTTTTCCGTCACTAATTCCGTCGCTGATTAGCTTTAGCGACAGAAAAATTTCGTTGCTAACTCCTATGACTAATTTCGAATTTAGCGAACAGAAAAATTTCGTCGCTAACTCCTATGACTAATTTCGAATTTAGCGACAGAAAAATTTTGTCGCTAACTCCTATGACAAATTTCGAATTTAGCGACAGAAATTTCTGTCGCTAATTCTGTCAGTAATATTTGGCGCTATTGTACAGTGCCTCCCACCATAATTAGCGACGAAATATTTTTCGTCGCTAATTATCGACAGATTTCTGTCACTAATTTCGTCGCTAATTCCATTACTAATTTCAGCATAAATTCCATCGCTAATCCCATTTTTCAGCAACGGAAAAATTCCGTAGCTAAATTTCCGTCGCTGAAAGTTAATTTTCTTGTAGTGCATGACGGCAAATAGTATCAGCATTTACAAGCACTACCAAAAGAAACAAAAAAAAAGGAAATTTGATAGTATTAAATGAAGGTTCTAGATCTAACTTATAGACAATTCATGAATTCATTGAATTGAAAGTAAAATAATAAAGTAGAGACATTTGTTAAACAATGTAAAGTAAAAAAAAAAAAAACCTTGCCAGATACGCAGCTTATGAATTTGAATAAAAGACCAAACCCATTTTAGAATAACTGGATCAGTTGATTGTCATGTACGAGTATTCGACTGTCCTAATTTTTTTGGGCAATTAGATAACATGGTTTAATATTTTTGAGGGTTAAAATTGTATTTTCATTTTTTTAATGGTTAAAGATGTAAATAAAATTTGTTGTTACTTTTTAAAAAGATAGAAATATGATTTACACACTTTTAATTAAATTTAAATTTACCCGTTGACCTGATAACCTAGACTAACATATTTATTTAACTTAACCTAGACTAACATATTTATTTAACTTTTAAATTTTACTCAATTTCTCATGAGATATTTAATATCTCATGAGATCTCATAATGTTACAGTAAAGTCGATATTTTATAACCTTACTCGTTATCTTGTTGCACATATTAAAATGCCTCTTTGGTAAATTCTTTTTTCTCATAACCATATCTCAATCTATATCCGGATTTAACTCCCATTGTTTCATTATACATGCCTTCCTTAACTCATTCTTGTGAACTTTTTCTCAACCAAACTTTTAAACTTGTCCTATATTACATCAACTTTTTTTTTCAAATATGCAAAATTAATTTTGATATGTTTATACTTTAATTTAAAAAAATTTCTTTTGCCTGTTTTCGAAGCATGTTGATAAAATCATATTTCATAATCATAGGCTTCTCTCCAACAATAGGATCAACCTATATTTCTAACAATTAACAACATATTAGATTGTTAAATTTAGTTAAAAATAAGATATCTAATTCAAATATGTTGAAATAAGATTTAAGCATTCTATCTTCACTCCCAGCAAATCAAACAATCCTGATAGTATATATCCGCATTGTTTTTTTTTTTTTTTGCATTAGTTAAGTTACACTGACTAATAATCTAAGAGAGTCAATTATAAAGTAGTTAATTAACAAGTAATATTAATTTAGTATAAAGTAAATAATTTTAAAAACAAAATCTACTTTATACCTTAAAAGTGTTGTGAATCAAAATATTTATACAATACAACCATTAATCCAATTAGGCTTATTTTACAAGCGCTCTCAATTATATGCATATTATTATTACTGCACATGTAACCAATTTTTTCATCCCTTATATAATCGTCTAATAGTTGTTTCAACAAAAGCTTTTAATCTTCTTTTATATTCATGAAATTCAAACCGATCTTTAAATTAAATTATTTAATAAACATATTAGATGTATGCATGTATTATAAAGATATATTAATTATAACTAAATAAGTTGGTATAATTTTTAAATTACCTTTGTATATCTCCACTTTAAGTCCCCGTTATTTCATATATTTCTTTTTGATTTTTTATTTTCAATAAGGCATTTATTGTAATTGTAAATCCACAATAATTAACTAAATCTCGTCATTATCCCAACAACACACTTTATATCTTGAAGCATATTAATATGCAATTTTGATTTCCCTCTATGGGTTTTCATATACACTTTTATGCATTTATCTCAGCCACAATCACTTTTTATGGCATTTTGATATTATAATAATAATAATAATAATAATAATAATAATAAAAGTTTGTATATGATACACTGACAGTGTATAGTTTCTATACACTGTCAATGCATCAGAGGTTGACACCTCATCAATAGGCCCTTATGGGCAAATTAAAAATTTATTTATATTTGCATATAAGGACCTATTGATGAGGTGTCAACCTCTGGTGCATTGACAGTGTATAGAAACTATACACTGTCAGTGCATCATATATAAATCCTAATAATAATATGTTCAGAAGATATAAGTATGTTAAAACACAAATGTCATGTCATACATACATCCATACATAAAACATTAAAAGACACTCTGTAACTCTATAACTCTGTAACTGTGACATCCTTGTCACTCACAATTAATAACTAACTTTTTCCTTCACATACAACTTGATTAGGCTCGTTCGTCAATATCATTCCTTCTTTCTTCTGATGATTTGTATTACTTAACTCATCATAAAGGTTCTTAAATTCAATTTAAGCATAATTGTTATGTTTATATACATATTCGTCAAGTACACAAGATCTTAGACAACTTACATAACCTAAATCCCCAAAAAATCTCATAGACATGACTGTACTGTAACACTATCTGATTTACATAATTACATAAGTATACCTTCAAGAAGTTTAGGAAGCATGCCTCGAAGGAATACAGATTCAATAAGCTCTTCTATCGAGAGCGAGAGATCACTTCAAATAGTCTGAAAAATAGTTGTAAATGGGTGAGTTTACGCTCAGTAAGAAACATATGTAAAAGAGCGTACTATGCTTCTATATGCAGTTTTCCTGCTTGGCTCTATAATGTCATGTAAAACCATTATAAAGCATATATCATATGCTTCCTTCAAATATCATGTACAAGTAAAATCAAGTACTTCAAATACCTTTGATTTCTTTATTCATTTGAAATCACATATGCAAATATTCCATTTTCTTCAAATACTTTCACAGATCTCAAATTACATGAAATCACATGTATAGATATCTTTCAAATAACATGGAGACTATTAGCATTTCAACGGAATCATGCACTAGGTAAATCTCATCAGGGATACAACAAATATATCCCGTAAGGGATAATCTCGAGAGATATCAAGTAAGTGGCGTACCCTCGTAGGGGCCAGGAATCCTCCCCTAGCCAAAGATATAACAGAGACAATTGGCCAAATGTCGATGGGCCATGATGAACACTAGTCAGGTGACATCTGTGGCAACTGAGGACCGGACTATGGTGCCTCAGCCAAGTACAATTAATATCGGAGACTTGATCAGAGCCCCTCAATCAGATACAGATAGTGCATGATCATCAAGTAGTTCATAATCTCAAAACATTTATCATATAGCTTTTTGCAATGACAATTATACTTTTATGAAATAGGCTTTAAAAACCTCTTTTTCAAATGGGGCAGTCGACTGGTCTCATTGGCAAGTTAGTTGCTATTAAATATCTTGATTTATCGAAATTATTTTCTTTTAAAAATTCTGATATTTCAAAATTCTGAAAACACATGGGGCAGTCGACTGATCATATAGCAGTCGACTGTTTTCGCAAACAGAATGCTTCTGAAAACAGGGCAGTCGATTGGTTATATAGCAGTCGGCTTGTTTCTCAAACAGAATGCTTTTTGAAAAAATAGCAGTCAACTGGTGTGTCTCGATTTTCGAAAATCTACGCTTTGGTTGTCTCTAGGCAGTCGGCTGCTCCTAGCAATTTGGTAACTAGGAGTAAAACCCGAAATGTAAATTTCTTACACTTCAAACAGCTCTTGTTTCATCTCAAAACAATTTAAACATGCGAACATAGCCACCTTACGTCTGTTACACATATTTCTTACCTTAATTAGCCAAGAATTCAATAACTTGGTAGCACCAATAATTGTCCTTTTCTTCTTCAAAGCTGCACTAACCACAAAATTCACCAACACTTGATCTTCCTTCATTTTAACACCATAAGCATACTATACAAACATAACATAACTCCAAATCACGGATGGAAATTAAGAGAAACAATCTCTTCTCTTACCTTTGTTAATGAACAAACTAACATAAATCAAATCTCCTCAATTCCTTCGATTCAGCTCTTCATATTACAAGTATGAGCAGAGCTAGTGATGAGGAACGATTTTCGTTAAGCAAGCTTAGCGATTCAATGACAAGAATTGGTGATTTGTCAAGGTAACTGTGGAAGGAAACTTGAAGAAATGAGAGGAAGATAGCAATGGTGGCTGTCAGCTCTTAATGGTAAAAATGATGAATCATCAAGCTTCATTTAATACATATTAATCCATTTCACCAACTCATCATCTTTGACTGTTTGACCATTTAACTATCAATTTCATTTATTCCTTCCATGTCCCATATAGCATTTATACATCAGATTTTCATATATATATATATATATATATATATATATTTACTTCATTCCAACTTGAAATACTTTATAATTATGAAAAAATTTCAGGAAATTGGAGATTTCACAGTAACTAGTTTGAGTACAAATCAAATGTCTAAGCAAGCTAACTGTTAAATCATTTATAATTTGAAATTATATATTTGCACTAATATTGTTAGTGCATCTAATAAGTATTAAGTTTCAATTAGAACTACATCACATCAATGTTTAGCCTAATGAGTCTTTATGTATTGGTTAAATTCTTCTATAGATCAAACAATACAAATATATATAATTTATGTGAATATAATATATTTTAATATAATAAATTTTAAGAGAAAATTGAATTTAGGATTATCAATGATTTTACCAATGAGATTTCATAACAATTATTTTGATTGTTGCATAATTGCAACAATTATTTTAATTTAACGACTGTGAATAGTTATTGTTCTCATTGCAAATCTGATAAGATTTCATAATGATATTTTTTATTGATATGAATATGCTATATATATTGCAACAATTTTTTTTAATTTCATAAAATTTTTAAAAAGTTAATTAAGCAATGACAATGAAAAGTTATTGCAAACATATTAAGATATTATAAGGATTTTTTTAGTTGTTATTAATTTGATATGAATTCATAATGGTAAAATATATGTTGTTGTGTAAAATATAAAAAATAAATAAACAACAATTATAAAAAGTCGTTGCAAATAAAATTACATTTTGCGACGGCATTGTCCAATTATGATTGTGAAAAGTCCATTTTCCAGCTGTGACTCTACTTGAAATGTGGCTAAAATGCTTCAAGTAACATCGTTACGCCAGATTTTACCAATTTTAGCTTCTCAAGAAGAATGTAAATTGGATGCCCCTTTATAGGAGTTTTCTATACTTGTTCTACCGTGGTTAAAAATCCACCATGCTTAATATAGTAATTGAAAACCTTGAATTGTTTAGGAGGAGAGATAAGGAAGAAGAATGAAGTTTAATAAATGGAGGACACTGATCTGAGATTCCAGGATTAAGAAACTCAACCTGAGAAGATGGGAAGAAATCAAGCCAGACATCATTAATCATAACTCTGTCCAGTTTCCAAGCAAGGGTGTCATCATGTACATTGCTACTCCAAGCAAAGAGAGGACCGATATATGGGTAACATTGTATTCATCTTTGAATAAATAATATTATATTTAATTGAAAAATCGATTGAACCGACTAAGCTAGATCAATTAAACTGAGAATGGAGTCTCACCGGTCCAAGATCCTTATTAAAACATTGATTGAAACACTTGCAAAGTGGTCAATTATGACAGAAACACAGAAGAAAGCCTGATAATTAGAAAGTCCTTCCATTCCATGCAACTGATAAAGAATCAAGGATGCTCAACAGTCAACACCCTTATTCAGATTTCCATGTCAGGCAGCGCCAAATAGAAGAATACACTTTCAATATGTCCTCAACTACCAAATTCTGGAGTTCCCAGGGAGCAACTGCACTGCTAATAGCAGTCCAACCCACATTCCACAAGCTGCGGGCCATCTGACTTGGGCAAGAATGGATCCAAACGAACCCACAACAGGGAAAATGCAGAAGCCAACACAATCGACCAAAGAATAATGATGGTGGGAGCCCTGTTCTCTCGCCCTACCAAGCCCTTCAGGAAGGGATACAAGTGAATAATAACCCACGAGGCAAAGAAGAACTTACCAAAAAATGGTCCCCAGGAATCATAACCATAGTTTATTGCATTTGCGATGCCAGCAATCACTCCTATCATGTTTATTATAAGCAATGTTGTTGGTGGGATGAGCAGAATTGTCCATTTGAGTGCAGACAGCTCGACGAAGCTCGTTTCAACACCGGTTACAACCTTTAAAAGCCCTTGGAATACAGCGAACAGCTGCGCTGAAACCCCTCCAATCACCCAAAATTGTTCATTTCTCCACCATTCATTGATGCTGACTCCACTCCATCGCATTTCCAAAATGCCTGTTGCAAAAATGCAAATGAATAGCGACAAGAACCACAAGCTACCAGCCGTGCTGAGCTACAAAATGCATATTGGCATCCGAAGTTGATCAGCAACAACGTAAAGAAAAACATTCCAAAGAAAATGCATGGCCATGGTTAGAAGCTTTGTACCTTTGGAATGATGAATTTCCCTGTCAGCAGGCACACAGCCGGAAGAGTACAATATATTACCAGAGGAATCGAGGTCCATGGATATACAGTGATATTTATGTAAGAAACACGCTGCAACCACTTTAGACCACCTCCATATCCATGCCAAAGAGGACAATGCCTGCTTAAGAATATTTCAATGGATCCAAGAGCTGATCGGAGGACCTGCTGCAGGCGATCGGAAAGGTTGACGGGCACAGATCCCTTGAATGCAGGCCGAGCAGGATTACAATATACGGATCGCCATCCATGGCAGTGCATTTTGAAGCCAGTTAATGTATCCTCCGTAGCTGAGCCATAGCTCCATCCAACCTAGATCACAAGAAAAGTTTGCATGAATTATATGTTTTAACATTTCAATATCAGATTCCAAAAGTTGTTGTTGCTACCTCTTTTCCCCACTCTGTCTTATCTTCATAGCCACAACTGATGACATGGATGGCTTCTCTAAGCAAAGATGCTGGGCTTGAACCTTTGAATGTTTCACCATTCTCTAGCAAGGTTGAGGCAATGAAAATGGGGGACTGACCAAACTTCTTTTCCAGTTTCATCTCACACAAAGCAAAAGTTTGCCCTTCCTTTCCTGTATTCAAGATCTCCAAAGTCAGATGACAAAGAGAATCAAACTTAATGGACAATTAAGGTTATTCAATTCATTTCCAGGTCAAATGATCATGATGGACTTTGGGTCGAGCAAATGCACAGCTACCAGTGCTTTCACATCACATATATAGTAACAATGGGTTTGCATAATTTCATTTGTTAAAAAACTTGAATAGTCCTGCATGAGAGATCAAAATGCACAAAAATTCAATACGACACCTTCAATATCGTCCATGGCTGTACGCATAAGTGGTACTAATTCTACTGCATCTCCTTGTTTAGAATTTCTTTTCTTTATAATCTCTGTCTTTGCTTGTTTATAATCAGGTTGCTTCTTCTTTTTCCTTCTAAAACATCCATTACGACAACAGTTGCATGTCCTTGTTGACGGCTTCTCTGGTTTTGGAGCATCATAGCCATAGAGTGCTAGTCTTCTAAATACACAACCACTACCAACATATATAGGACCTTGGATCCCATCCAAACCTTTCATATTAACCTGAAATGGAGGATTTACACATTATATTTTCGACAGAGATTAGCAAAACAAAAATTTGATTAATAAATAAATACTTACATCGGAAAATACAGCGTTCTTGTTGGCATATTGATCATGCCTGTCAATGCTGTTGAACCTCTGGGGGAATTGGACGAAACATACTCTCTTTCCTAGCAATGGATCCATCATGAAACACAATGCCTCTCTAAGAGCCTTACTGTTATTAATGAAGTGGTCGAAATCCAAATTTAACAGATATGGTGCGTTTGTGAGCACAGCCGAGACTCTAACCTAGTTTGCAAACAAGTACAAAAATGTGGCAAATCTTGTTAGTTGCAAGAGAATTACAGGAGATTTTATATGTTGGAAATCTTTAGAAGTTTACCAAAGCGTTCATTGCTCCAGCCTTTTTATGGTGATTAAACTTTTGTCTTTTTTCTCTGGAAACATACACCAAGCATGGCAATTCATTTCCATCAGTGTCATGGCTTCCACTTTGTCCAAGAATCTGTGAAGCATTGCAAATAGAAGTTATTGGTAATCATATAAAATGACAATCCACTAAACATGTATACCTGAATCATTCCGGGATGATCACGGATATTATTTCCAGGCCATGGAGTTCCATCCTGCATAATCCACCCTTCTTCTGGAGCCTTTCGAGCCTTGCTAACCAAAGCATTGATCCGAATTTTGAACTCTTCATACTCTCTCTGCAATACAATCGGCATTGGAGTTACCAAGTGGTCACAGCAATAAATAATTGAATAGAATTAGTGAGTTTGGAAGTCTTATTACCTTCATTGCTCTCCTTTCCCTCACAAATGATGGTGACAACTGATCGTTGAAGTAGTCTATCTTTTGAGAAAAGTACCACTCAGGTGCCCGTGGCTCAACACTAAACTTCTTACAAAAGGGAACCCACTTTCTTGCAAATTCAGATGTTTCTGACAATGCCTCAAATGTTAGAATAGAAGCACCATCATCAGAAACATAACAAGAGAACTTATCAACAGGGTAATCCACTGCTAGAACGGAAAGAACAGTGTTTGCAGTCACCAGTGGGGGCTCTTTTATTGGATCAACTGTACTTACAAATATGTCAACATGGGAAAGTTGAGAAGGTTGCCCCTCCTTCTCATACCTGAAAAAGAAAAAAAAACATGACTCAAAATTTTCAAAAATCATGACTTTAAGCACTGTTACATGAGTACGACCACTTCACAGATTACTTACCTTAAAGATAATCTATCTAGATAAGTTTCTCTGTCAGTTGGAAGCCATTTTGGGAATTGATCAAGAATCCATGAAAGAGCAAAGCAGATTTCACAAATGACAGATACAAGCCATAAAACGTAGGCATCATTCACTGGGTGCATGAGTCGGTATTGCAAGAAAAACCCAAGAACTACAAGTCGAATTAAAATGACTATCCGATATGGTTTGATTTGGCTTGATGCAATGGGTAACTTTCTTGACAATGGTTGTCTAGCCTCGTCGATTCTGATCCACATGCAATAACCATTAATTTAGCCAAGAAATTTTGAAAAGAAGAAAGAATTTACATGTGATCAAACATGAAGTAAACACTCTCACCAATTATTTTGGGAAGAATAGAATAACGGTTGCAAGTATCATAACATTAATGCTTGTCTGATATTTGCAGGGAACTAATATCAAAAGAAAATTTTCCAAACTTGCACTAGTAAAAGAGTCCTACTAGGAAGCTTACAATGGTAAATCAAGGCCATCAGAATAGACATCCAGGCTACCATTATCATCAGACTTCATCAACTGTAATTTTTCTTTTTCTTGTTTCCAAGTCTCCATCCTCTCCTTCCAAGCAACACTTCCATAGCCATAAGCAGCTAAATCCTTGCAAGGATTCGCAATGCGAGGAAGGGCAAACATACATTGAAGGAAACCAAGAAAAATGAGAACAAGGTGGTTCGACAAGTAATGAATGCGAATTCCTAGCATCATTTATTATAGATAAAAATTTAGTAAAAAGTAAATACCTTCTGAGCATTACCGATAAGGAGAAGCTGGGGATCATTATGTACAACAACATGAGGCGAACCAGAGAGACAGCCGATTGCGTTGGCGGCAAAAGCATCCCTTCCCTCGAAATTGAACTCATTCTCCAAGTCATCAATGTCGTCTTCTTCTTCATCCCCCTCCACTCTACGACAGCCTGAACAACAAGCAATGGCTGTGAGCATTAACACCAAAGAAGTAGAGAACAAAAAGGAGAAACTTTGAGCAGCGAGTGACCCTTGAGACGTTTGAATCTGGTCTTGCACTGAGGGCACACTTGATTCCCTTCCCTGCGCTCGTACTCATAGCAAGTCCGGCAAATGGGGAAGGCGCACTCGTTGCAGGCCACGAACAATTCTCCTTCCGAAGTTAGTCCCACTTCATCTCCGCAAATTAGACATGTTTGGCAGTCTAAATCTTCCCACGCTTTTCGCTGCAACACCAATCACTCTCATTTCTCATATAATTCATAAACATGTTTCATATGTATAAATATATAATACACAACTTACAGAAGAGTCCCCATCGCGACAAATAACCACGAGCTCGTTCAAGTTGTGAGAGCCCACCACTAAACCAGAACTCACTTGCATTATACTTTTGGCTATGTCTCTCTTATTTAAATTTATCTATAAAGAGATCTTCTCAGTCCAGGATTGGCTTGAACATTACTAAATCATTTCCTTTGCTGTGCTCTGCTTTGCTCTCTCTCTGTCGTCTCGCCGGCCAGTCTGCCTACTTGCAAACGTCCTCTTCGGCTAAAGGTTTTCCCATGAAAATATCAAACCCACCATGATATTTGCTTCTTCTACTCCTTTTATCATATGGCAGATAATTATAACAAAACAAACAAAACGATAAGCAGGACTGTATAATGTACAGTTCAACAATTTTTTTATATATAGAGACGGTAGTATGATTTCTTGTTTCTTATTAAATAAAATATTTCCCCGACCTTTCTCATCAACATCTCCGCCTGCTTGGTAAACCACAAGGGAATTGCAAAATGGGGCAATAATTCATTTTATGTTTCAATGAATTGAATTTAATTTCTTTAATCAACAATGGAAGTTTAATGCAATGGACTATGCTATTTAGGTGGTTCCTGTCTTTCCCTCACCTCTTTTTCTATGTAAATTTATAAATGATAATTATTCAATATTCTGTGTAATTTTTTGATTACATAAACGAAATTAAGATAATGATACATATTATATTTTATTTTTTTAATATTTTTAAAAAATATATATCATTATCTTAATTTCACTTACGAAATAAAAAAACGTCATTGATAATATATTAGCTATTAATCCATTTATAAATTTTAAAACATAAATTAAATTAGAAAATAAAGAATAAAATAGTACTTATGGTTTCTTTACGAAGGAAGTAATAAATTTTTTATTTCATTTTTAATATATTTTGCCGATAACAAATAATAAAAATGGCTTTTCAATTACCCTTATTTTTACTTATACCCATGGAGGGGACTCCACCCAATCTAGCCCAAAAGAATATAAGACGGCATTACATAAAAACAAGCCGAAGCTTTGTGGAGAATATTAGTAGTATTTTCTTTAAAATGAAAAAGAAATTAAGAACTCTGTATTTGAACGATCATGGCAAGGCTTGATCCTCATCCGTAGGACATAAATATATCATAAATTAATGAACAGCAGTTATAACAAAGATGATTTTTTTTTTTAAGGAATTAATGTAAAATATGTATTTGGCTGATGCGACTACTAACCTAAATTAAAGAAGCTTAAATAATTTGGGATCTAAATTTTGAGTTATTTTTTAATTAAGAACATAATTTTTTATTTGAATTAAATTAAAATTAAATATTTTCGAGATTGCCCAATGAAAGTTTTTTTTAAAGAGAACGAGCTACACACTTAATTTACAAAAACATATTTTCATTTTAATAAAATAATTTTAATTTTTTTCTCCCTCCCATTTTCCCACTTCTTAACTTTAAACCCAACAATTGATAAGGATGTAAATGAGTACCCGGATATCTGGTACTACCCAATTCGATTAAATAAGGTTAGAGTAGTTAATTATCGGATTTGGATAAAGTTCAGATAATAATTTTATTGCCTGTCACAAGTTCGGTAGGGTTCAGATACTGATCTTAGGATATTCTATTACTCGAATCCGATTACAAATAATAATTTTTCAATATTATATTTATATATTTTTATTTATAAAATATTTATTATTAATATAATAATTAATTAAATTAATTCATTAAGTATTTTAATTATGATTTTTAAAATTAATTTATTTTTATGAATTAATTTAATTGTATTAATTTTATTTTTCTTAAAATTAATTTTAAATTTAAAAATAAAAATAAAAATAAAATTTTGACTTAATAAATGAGTATTTAGCAGATTTGAGTAGTTACACGAGTAGTTCTTATATTAAATGAGTAGGGTTTGGATAATAAAAATAAAATAATCAAATATTTAAACAAATTTAAATATTTTAAAATATAATCGTATTCGAGTTTGCATACTTCAAATTTAACGAGTATTCACCCTATTTACCTCGCTAACAATTGATCCAACTCGACCCAATCAACCATGCTCAATTCAGCTAAGCCAAATTCATTCAATCCACACAGCCTTTGACCTTCCATTTGAACTAATCGAGACTGCAGCTCAAAGCCAAAACTCGATTTATCCGATCTCAAAACAGTAAATCCCAACACACCATGTAAGAGAAAACCCATTCAACATTAATAAACTCAAGAATCAACCAAAACCAAACCCAAAAAATGCTAGTATCCAGAAATCAAATTTCAAAATCGATTCCTCACCAAATCCATGATTATACAAAATGCACAAATAAATACATAAAAAAAAAGAAATTAGTGAGCATTTTTCTGGGTTTGATTTCTTTTCTTTTTTTTTAATTGGGAAGGACCGAAGGAAGGAATGACGTGGAAAGTGGGACCCATTGTTCACCGATTTTTGCTCAGCAGTTAGTATGTTGGTTACTCTATATGTGAACGGTCGGGTACCCGTTAAATTTGAGATACTCGAATCTGAATTCGATTAATTTTAATAATACCCTAATTCGATTAACTACCCGATTATTTTTATTTATGCTATCCGAACCCTAATCCTATAAAATATAAATACCCGTTTAACTATTCGAACCCATTTAACTACCCGTTTATTAAGTCAAAGTTTGATTTTTAAATTTAAAATTAAAATTAATTTTAGAATAACTTAATTAAAACATTATATTAATAAATTTAATTTAACTCATAAAAATAAATTAAAGTTGAAAATCATAATTATAATATATAATGATTTAATTTAATTAAATAAAACATTAATAATAAATAATTGATATATAAAAAATATAAGTATTGTATTAATTAATTATTATTTATAATCAGGTTCGGGTAGCAGATACCCTAAGGTAACTAGCCGAACCCTACCCTAACCCGTGACGGGTAATAATTTCACTACTCGAACCCTACTCGAATCCGATTATACACTATCTTAATCCTACTTAAACGGATCGGATAATATCGGATACCCGTTTATAAGATACCCATTGCTATCCTTAGGGTGACATGTGGTGGCCAAACCCATTCAAATTTATGAAAGAGATTAAACTGAAAAAACACACACACAACAAAATGAAAAGATTAAATCAGAATAAAAAATAATAATAAGAAAAAAAATGACAGAGAGAGTAACAAAATGGCAAGCTATGCACCACTCAAAGATGGACCCAATATCTGTTGTAGCCAATGGAGTCTCTCCTCCCAATATCCTTTTATGTTTTTTTTCGAACCCAGAAAATTATTTTTTCATTCTATCACAAAAATAATTTTCCAAAATAAAATTTATAAACTTTTAGAAACGAAATTTGCAAATCCATTTTTTTATGAAGGAAGGTTGTAAAAGACTGGAAGACAAGTTCCAACTCCCACCTCTTCTTCTGCTAACTGTTGTAGTTTCCACTTTGGAGCAACCGTCTTTTTTTTTTTTTTCATTCCCTTCTTATTTTAGGTTATAGCCGGCAAGTTCGTAAGGTAAGCTTAGTCATTACCCTTTACAAAAACTTGTTCTTTCTTCAAGTTTCTTTGGATAAAATGTTCATGTTTTCTTTTTTTTTTATCTTCTATTACATGGATATGGGTTGTTGAATTTTGTTGTGTTCTTGTTGTTTTTGTTCATAAACAAGTTAAAGGACAGAGTTTAAGATGGAAGAAATGGAAATTTACTCCATTTCGGTTACAGTTTGCCAGTATGCTTGATGTGTATAAACACTTGCTTTTTCAAAATGACTGAATTTTGTGACCATTCAATCTAATGAAGCAAACCTTGGGTTCTGCCTGGAACTTGATGTTCTTTGCTTTGCTGAGTGATACCACTACAATCCAAGTAATAAATGTATGGTTGTGGTTATTTCTTAAGATTACATGGTTCACAACACAAGCTTGAGACTATATGAGTTTAAAATTTTGGTAAGAGGATTGAAAAAAGAAGAAAAATGAATAAGTTTTGGGGTTATCTTGAAAGGATATTTGATTTTCCCGTTTCTTTGTTGTTAAGTAGTTTCGAATCTTGAAGCATCAGTCATTTAAAGCATTAAATTGCTTAAATATCAAATCAGATCTTGTTGTGTTTAGATGATTGTTGGGTCCCTACTTTAGCATGTATGCCACATGCTTTGCTATTCTAGGACTATTCATTTAATTTTATAAAATTTTCTTTTGATCAATCTATCACAAGCTATATATTTATGGAATTTACTTGAAATGGATAAACCTTATGTTGCTTATTGGGAAAACAGAATCCTAGTTTTCCTTTCTTTACTTCTTTGAGTTTAGTTTCCCATTTGTCATATATTTTGATGCATTTAAAAGAAATAATCCTAACAATTTGTTTAGCCTTTCTGTAACAGAGTAGTTAAGGAGATTTAGCGTACAAGAGCAATTTCGTTTAGCCTTGTCTACTACAGAATATACAGTTGAAGAATTATATGAAACTGTTTTAAATTGAAAAGCTTGTTAAATTGTGTGATGGTAACTGAACCAACGTGAGAGGAAGCTGTATGATGGCCACAGCTGCTGTAGTTGGACTCAGCAGTGGAAAGAGACTCTTGAGTTCTTCTTTTTCTTATTCTGATATCATAGAGAAGCTCTCATATCCCAGTGATTATGGACCTTCACAATATCAAACTTCTTCTGCAAAAAGTTTAATAGTTGCAAAAAAATCATCTGATTGTAGCCAAAGTCTTCCATCATCCAACCGGTATACTCAGTCAATTAAAGCTCTAAAAGAGCATGTGGATACTGCCTCCATTATTTCAACTGCGGAGCCTTGGTTTCCAGGATCCAATGACTTAGAAGAAGAAAGCCATGAGCTTGACTACACTGTGGAGGCTCTTCTTTTGCTTCAGAAGTCTATGCTGGAAAAGCAATGGACTCTTTCTTTTGAGAGGAAAGGGTTCACTAAATCACCAAATAGAAAAACTCACAAGAAGATACCTGTTATTTGTTCTGGAGTGTCTGCTCGGCAGCGGAGATTCAATACCAAGAGGAAAATTCTGAGCCAAAATAAATCAATGATACAACCTAATGCTAAGCAGCTAAGATCATTGATCAGTCCAGAGCTGCTTCAAAGTCGTTTGAAGGGTTATGTGAAGGGTGTAGTAAGTGAAAAGCTGCTCAGCCATGCAGAAGTTGTGCACTTGTCAAAGAAAATCAAAGCTGGACTTTCCATAGAGGAGCACAGATTAAGGTAATATATGATGCACATTAGATGAATCATTCTAATTCAGAAAATCATTAAATTCTTGAAATTTATTTCTAATTGTTATCCTGAAATTCTAGATTGAAGGAGAGACTGGAATGTGAGCCATCTGATGAACAGCTTGCAACTTCCTTGAAGATTTCCTGTGCTGAGTTACGGTCAAAGTTAATTGAATGTTCTTTGGCTAGAGAAAAATTGGCAATGAGCAATATTCGTTTGGTTATGTCAATAGCTCAAAGATATGATAACATGGGTGTTGAAATGTCCGATCTTATTCAGGTAATTTACTAGATTGACCACCTTAAATACATGATAAGTTAATCTACTGATACTATACCGAATTATTGATTTTTACTGCATGATAAACTTTTTCTCAATTTGTTTATAGGGTGGTTTGATTGGACTATTGCGTGGCATTGAAAAGTTTGATTCTTCAAAGGGATATAAAATTTCAACTTATGTGTACTGGTGGATACGTCAGGTAATGTTTATTTGAGTTTTTGAAGAAACATTGGGCATGTTAACCTTTACAATATTACTCTGAACCGAATTAAAGTTTCTAAATTTAATATTATCATTTCTGAAAGAGCAAGGTCCATGAGATTGTCAACGGTAATGTGCAATTCATCTGTCTTATCATTTCTCTGAGAGCCTAATCCTTCCTATGGAGAAGCTTTCCATTGTACAATTGGTGCCATTCGGTTTCTGAAATAAGAAAAGGACAATCCATTTCTCTGTTATTGTTATTCTGCCTAGTCTTTCACTTCTTATCATTGTCCTTCTTGGTGATACACAAGTCACAAGCTAAAGGAAATACATTCCTGCAATAACTTTTGAGGGATAGGAAATACATCTACGTATCTCTCTCTCTTTCTCTCAGGATTTTGTATTCCTCAAAGTAAGGGTAAGGCTGCATTTATTTGACCCTCTTGAGACCTCTCAATGTGGGAGCCTCAGTCACCGTTTTAGGATTTAACCTGAGGAAAAAAAAAAAGTCTGGAGTCTAATTCCACTTACAATATAATTAATTGTATAATTTTCTGTTTGTTTTCTATTTTTATAACTTTCAAATTTGTTTTTATCTTATTATGATTGTGCAAATCTAACATAGTTCACTTTTTATCTCAGGGTGTTTCTAGAGCATTAGTTGAGAACTCAAGAACATTAAGATTGCCAACTCATTTACATGAAAGACTGGGATTAATCCGAAATGCAAAACTTAGACTGGAAGAGAAAGGAATTACACCAACTATTGATGTAAGTGGTTTCGATTACTGTTAAAAATATAATGGAATTTCATTAACTTGATTTGAACTGCACAGGATTAAATATGAGTGAACTAGGATTAGTCCTCCAACCAATCCTTCTATTTAAAAATAAATTAGGATCTTTAATTTCTGTAACTGAGCTTTACTCTAGTTAGGTTTTCTTATTCTCTCAGTGGTCATCACTAATTATTTGATTTATTATATTTTCAGAGGATTGCGGAGGCTCTGAACATGTCTCAGAAGAAAGTTAGGAATGCTACAGGGGTACTAGTTGTTTGAAAGTTAGTTTCTGGTGAACTATTGCAATTACTTTATCCATCCTCACACTACAATTTCATTAACTGCAGGCAGTCAGTAAGGTCTTCTCACTTGACAGGGATGCATTCCCCTCTTTGAATGGTCTTCCAGGCGAGACTCATCATAGTGTAAGTTCCGGTTTTATATGAACCAACTCCTAGAAAATTTTAATTCCCTTTATGCTTCTTTCCTGTTATTTACCATTAACCCATTTTCTTTTTGTCTTATTAGTACATTGCAGATAATAATGTAGAAAACAATCCATGGCATGGAGTAGATGAGTGGGCACTCAAGGTAAAATGAATAATCTAGTTCACAAACTGAAGACTAAAGAGAGCAATATTTTAAAAAATCATCAAATGAGAGGCTCATAATGTTTGCTTTTTGCAAATTAAGTTTCATCTAGGACGGCCACGCAACTCATTCAATAATTATAGTACTGCTTTATATTTAAGCCTTTCTAGTCTCCATATCACACCTCTTTCTGGTTCTTTAAGATCAACCACCAGAACTTGACTCATTTTTCTTATATCGTAGACCTAATCTAAGCGGGTGAAAAGCAGAAGCAACTTGGAGTTTTGGATAGGCTAAAACAAGAAAAACTTTAATGATCTCATATGTAGTTGGTTTTTCTTGAAACAAAACATTTTTGTTGGAATAAAGAGGGATATTGGAGATCAATTATATGACATAATAATATGTAAAATCTGCTACTGCTAGCTTACTTTAACCGTCTCTTGGTTGTGCTGTGTTTTTTGATGTTGTATTCGTGTTATATACAATAAAACACAATCCTCATGTATTTTACATTTACAGGATGAAGTGAGCAGACTCATCACTATAACGCTTGGAGAACGAGAAAGGGAGATTATACGCCTTTATTACGGTCTAGATAAGGAAAGTCTTACATGGGAGGACATCAGTAAACAGTGAGCATATATATAATTGTCTTCTTTATTTTCGACAATTGGTAATAGTTAAATGATTATGTATGATTTGAATGCAAAGCTTTAGTTGTTTGTATTCAGATCACCTGGATGTCTCTGTCATTAACAAAGCAAATATCATAGATATTATTCCTTAATTAAAGAAATATGGGAAAAAGAAAAGAAGGAAAAAGCAACAGAAGAAGGACATGTTTGTTCATATCTGCAGATTTTTTCCCATACATCGTGTTTGTTGAATTTGTTTGCATTCAACAGTCTTTAGTTTCATTTCTAATGTAAATTTCATTCAACTTCTGAGTTGGTTGAACTTTTTTCTTTTGTTAACTCTTCAGCATAGGTTTGTCCAGAGAGAGAGTTAGGCAGGTTGGACTTGTCGCGCTAGAGAAACTAAAACACGCAGCGAGGAAGAAAAAAATGGAGGCTATGCTTGTGAAACATTGATTGTGCATGCTTCAGTTCAGCATAGACATGATAAAAATGACTGTTTATATACAGAAAGGAAATTTGTATCTTCAAATAATTTTTGCTATTAAGAGTAAGTACAGAAGGTGAGGTTAAGTGCCTCATGACCCTCAACTTCCAGAAATAAGAGTTCAACAAACTGATTAAGAGCCTGTAAGTTGGAGCGAATAGCTTGTTTTGCATCAAATTTTTCTGTAGTTATGATGATGATAACAAGTAGTTTCAACTTTCAATGCAGATGTTGAGCTTAAATTTCATTGAATAATTTACAATATTGTTGAGCTTACAGTTAAATTCATATGCTTTACGGTCATGCATCTTTTTTTCTTTTTTATTTATTTTAGTTTATTCTTTTTTTGTAGTTTTTTTTTACCAATATACCACTTTGTTAATATAAGTTTATTTGTTTGTTTCATAAATTATATTGTTAAATAAGTTTACAAATTGCAATTATATATTTATATTTTATAAATTAAATTAAACTAAACTAATACTTATTAATATCATGTCTTTTTATTAATTAGATAGATTAATTTATTTAATATTACTAATAATATATTTGTAAATTACAATATTAAACCAATATTTATATTCTTATTAATTTTTGCATATTTGAGTACTTTATGTGTAATTTGTTACTTCACTGTTATTTTATCCAATAAAATTTACTACATAATTTTCATATTATGACATAATTTATAAACAAATCAAATAATTACTCAAAAAGTAACACGTTTTATTCTTTTTTCTTATTCCTATTTTCACTTTTGTTATGAATAATCCTTTTATATTTATTAAAGTTGACTTGTCTTTCCTTTTTTTTTTTTTTTTCTAATTTGGCCTTTTTCTTTCTTTTTTTTTTCCATTATTTATTATTGTATTAATTAATCTACCACTTCAAGGATGTGATACTTTAATTTAACTAAATCATGTTATAAATTGATTATATAGGTCATGTAATACATTATTAACAAAATGTTATTGATTTGTATAAGTAATTAATGTATTCAAGTGGATTATATAATTCTATAAATATTAACCTTTTACGTGTGGTATGTTATTTTATTAACAGTCTCTTTTACCCATATTTATATTATAGTATTATGAATTGTAATGTTAGATTAATATATTTTAGTTGAACTAGGATCTAAGGAATATTAGTTAGATATTAGCTTAAAAATTACGACCTAAAATTATGATTGTGTATGTGAATAAATATTAATATTAGTTTTTATAGAAAATATGATAATTGCTAAGTTATTTATGCAGTTAAATTAATATTAAAAATTAATTTATAATTAAGTTTTGAATTTAATACAGAAATTTTAAAAATATATAAAACTAAATATAATTATCTTATATTGTAGTGTCACGAATATAATATGGAAACTTGTTTAGCATGCATCCAAGGAATCAAAATTAGCACGTATAAAACCAATGGAAAGGAGAATTTACTATGACAAAATCTTTAAATCCTTAGTGAACAAGAAACAACTTAAAAAAGAAAAAAAAAATTCTTTTAAAATTGAAAAAGAAGAGAAAAGAAAATAAAAGAAAATCAAATCCCTGATTTCAGTTTGTCAGACTTGACTTCAGGATTATTTTTAGCCAAAACCAGACGATCAGCTGTCTTGAAATCGAAAGTGCATGAATGTTCCTCGGGATAACGATGAATCCCGCAGAAAACCTTCCCGCATCGACACGAAAATCCCATCAAACCAACCTTCTTGTTACAGCTTTCGCATCTGTTCTTGGCCTTCGGAGGAGTCGAAACAGACGAAGAATCAAGCACCGAAACGGATGAGTTTGGTGCAGTTGAAGTAGTAGAAATTTTCGCTTTGGCTTCAAACCCGGAAACTAATAATTGTTTGAGAAAGTCTTTGAAACACTTGGAGCAGAAATTCTTGGTTTCGATGGAACCATAGAAGCCGCAACCCTTCGCACACAGAGGAGGAACACTACCATTGTCAGCCATATCGTAGTTTCTTCACTTCTTTAATTTGGTTTCCAGACGATGATGCTAACAGTAAGAAAGCTACAGTCTCTCGATCTTTTTTCTTCTCTTTTTGCTTGTGGATGTTATGAGACTGACCTTGCTTCGTGAATCACATATATATAGAGAGGCTCGTACTTTAGAAGGCAGTGGGAGACCCGACTTTGAATGGGATTTAGCTTCTGTTCGGCTAGTCGGGTAAGGATTCGTGCGTCTCAAGGTAAATTTTTGGGACAATCAATTAATTATAATTATAACATGTAAATTCATTAATTTGTAAATTTTAAAAAGAAGATTTTTTTTAAAATAAATATTCTTAAATTTACTATTTAATGAAATATTATGACGGGAATAATGATGATACATGAGATTTATACATTAATAGCATATTAAATATAAACGCTAAGCATATTGTATTACTTTTTGAAATAAAAGTGAAACTTGTCTCTCTATTTATCATTAATACTTGAATGTTGTAATTTTAATATTATATTTTAATTTTGTGAAAAAAATAAAGGAATATTTTTCAAGATACCCTTGTACAATTAACTTTTGATTAACTTGCACATATTTAAATATAAATGATGAATCTGATACATCTGTCACTTTAAAATAAAATGATTAATTTAGACTTTGTTTCTTTGTCGTTTTGACTCATGGTAGTTGTCTTTATTTTTGAGTTTGCAAGAAAAAAGGCATAAAAAATTTCCCCATATGAAGCATCTAAGCATCACGATATGATTTAAAAGAAAAAGTTACAAACTGATCAATTTCCTGCTTCAGAACAAATATTTGGTGAGCTATCAGTGGAACTCTAACAGCAATTAAGAATTCAAACAATATAAATTTAAATCACAATTAACACATAATGGTTTTATTGCATATTATAATTTAAGCCATAAGTGATAAACTGAGTAGAGAAAGAGCAAAGAGTAAAAAAAATGTAGAAGAGTGATAGAATGCTAATAAATCATAGAAAACTTCAGACCAGATAATTCGTGTTTTTAATTTGTATTCGTACTATATAAAATCGTATTATTATCCTGTAAAACACAAAAATTTTGTGTTAAAATTCATGTCAATATAAAAAACACGAAACTTTATGTTTTAACTTTTATCATATTCGTATACAACTTTTATTTAACTTTAGCTCGTGTTACTTTCGTATTTTTTATTTATGTTGTGTTTAAGATTGCTAGAAAATTATAATCACCCCATCCTGTCCCGTCTAAGGCAATTGATTTCTAATTCTATTCTCAGTTCATCGATCTATTCCAGAATTAAGGGAAAGAAAATGTAAATCATAGAATATTCTAATAATCTCATGGATTTCCGCTGTATGGACATTAGAAAGGAAAAAAAAATTACTACTTCAACAACGAAGTTTCAACTCTCAATGCAGATTGTTGACACCAAATTTTATCCTATTTTTATTTTTATTATTGTTTTTATATATATTATTTCTTATTTTTATCTTTATTTTATTTTTATTTTTATTATTATTACATACTTTATTTATTTTTATTTTTATTATTTGTTTTTTATTATTATTATTTGTCTAATGCTAATCTCCTGCCAGTCCCGTCCCCTCAGTCCAGGACCCCTGCCACGGCCTTCCCCGTCGGTCACCAACCCTGGCACCCCGTCCCATCTCCACCAGCCCTTGAAGCCAACTTTATTCCCTCCAAAAACCCCATCTGAAGCCCCTTTTTTAAAACAAAAATAACCCAAAAAATGCAGAGGCCGGATCCCTCCATCCTCATCTCACCATCAACACAACATCATCTTCACCCAACACCCGAAACCCCTTTTCCCCCCCAAGCACAAACCCAAAACCATCCCTCACAAATACTCGCAACCCACTAAACACCACCTCTGAAACACCAAAACACCACCGTGAACCACCTCTGTCCCAGTCTCCACCACTGACATTATCACACCATCCCCGAAACCACCACACACTTGCCTACCAAACCTTCGTTCACCACCATCACCAAAACCACAAAAAACCCACAAACCCGAGACCCCCAAAACCCAGATCTAAAGCCCCAACCGTGGAAAATCGATTCTTGGATACCTGCAAACAAAAAGAAAAAAAACAACAACAACACAAAACCAAGAAGACCCTCAACCAGCAACCATCAACAAAAAAAAAAACAAAAGAGGAAGGAGGGTTTCGGTGAGGCCAGATCTACGGGGTTAGGGAAATTTTTGGGTGGATTGGAGTTTAGATCTGGGCTTAGGAAGCTAAGAGGAATCGAAAAAGCGGAAGCTTTTCCATTTTTGGCCACCGGCGACGGCGGCCGGCGGCGGCCCAGGCGACGGCCGGAAATCGCCCGGGCGGGACCGAGGGAAGGAGAGAGGGCTAAGGAATTTTTTTTTTAGAAAGAGATGAAAAATGAAATAAAAAAAAAAGGTAGTATCTTTTATAGTGTAAGAAAAAAAAAAGGGAAATCGTTGGAGGATCCGCGCGTGGACCCGGATCCGACCCGGGTCCGCGCGCTCCACCCGCTCCAGAGGAGGAGATCCACGTGCCGATCCGCCGATCTGACCCGCTTTGGAGGAGCCGACCCGCGCGCCTGCCGACCTGCTCCGACCCGCGCGTTTGGCCCGTTGCCGACCCGATCCGGCCCACCTGCTTTGGGCCTCTTCTTGGGCTGTCAATTGGGCCTCCTTGCCATTGGGTTTAAACCCAATTAATTTGGGTATTTTTTTTCTTAGCCCTTTATTTGTTTTATTACTATTAGTATTACTATTAGTATTATTATTAGTATTATTATTATTATTATTGGGTTTTATTATTATTATTACTATTAGGTTTTGTTATTATTATTGTTATTTGTGTTTATTATTATTATTATTATTATTATTATTATTATTATTATTATTATTATTATTATTATTATTATTATTATTATTATTATTATTATTATTATTATTATTATTATTATTATTATTATTATTATTATTGTGTTTAGTTATTCTTATTATTATTATTAATGCATGTAGTAAAATAAGAAATTGAAAAATTTTCTTTTACTTGTATTAATTATTATTATTGATTTGAAAGCTTATTTAAAAATAAAGAAAAAATAATGAAATTTTAAATTTAATTAAATTCGTCCGATGATGGGATGCTACGGAAGTCACAAGTAGTGATTCCTAGCTGATCCCTAGGTGAGAAGAGTCGTACTAAATGTTGCCAAAAGTATTGGAATATTTAGTATGATTTTTCAATAATTTAGTTTTTTATAAAAAATAAAAATAAATAAGTTTTTAAAAGAAAATCCAAAAAGGAAATAAATAATAAAATTTAAATTTAATTAAACAAATCGTCCGATGATGGGATGCTACGGAAGTCACAAGTAGTGATTCCTAGCTGATCCCTATGTGAGA
Organism: Heritiera littoralis; assembly: GCA_031772115.1. NCBI lineage: Eukaryota > Viridiplantae > Streptophyta > Magnoliopsida > Malvales > Malvaceae > Heritiera > Heritiera littoralis. Next base: position 3,142,207 of record JAPDPK010000061.1, on the reverse strand, counting down.
AGAGCCGTACTAAATGTTGCCAAAAGTATTGGAATATTTAGTATGATTTTTCAATAATTTAGTTTTTTATTAAAAATAAAAATAAATGAGTTTTTAAAAGAAAATAGAAAAAGAAAATTAATATTAAATTTTAAATTTAATTAAATAAAATTCCGATGATGTGATGTTATGGAAGTCACAAGTAGTGATTCCTTAACTGATCCCTAGGTGAGAGAAATCCTACTAAATGTTGCCAAAAGTATTGGAATATTTAGTACGGTTTTTCGATAATTTAAATTTTTACTAAAAATGAAAATGAATAAGTTTTGTTAAAAATAAAGAAATATAAATAAATCAACAAATAAATAAGGAAATTTGAAATTAAAAATTCATTTGCATCATATATTATTTGTTTGCATCATATGCATCCATTTAATTTCGAAGCAAGTGTGAATTTTCCGAGGATGAGATTCTGTAGAAGTCACAAGTAGTGATTCTTAAGAAATCTCTAGGTGAGGAAAATTATTTCAAATGCTGCCAAAAGTATTGGAGTATTTGATTTAATTATTCAATACAAAAAAGTTCACATTTACTTTCGAAAAATAAAGTAAAACAAAATAAATTTGCAAATAAAAAATGATTTTGAATAAAAAGGTTGGAATAAAAAAGGAATTAATTTTAAATATTAAATTAAGAACATTTTATTAAAACAAAAAGGATAACACATGATTATTATGGTACCGTTTTTTTAACGGGCGTCGTGGGGGTGCTAATCCTTCCCCACGCGTAACCGTACCCCCGAACCCAACTTCGTTTTTGCAGACCAAAATTGTCTTTTTAATGAAACTTAATTAATTTTGAGATTTTGTTAAAAAGATAAGTATTTCAGGTGGCAAATCACACCTAGACAAAAAAGATTGGTGGCGACTCCCACTTTTGTTTTTTAAACGTTTTTCGAAAATCGTCGAGCGCGAAGCCGTTACGACAGCTTGGCGACTCCACTGGGGACGCTTTTTGAGGGTCAAGCCATTTATTAGTCATGTGTTATCCTAAGTTTTAATTTAATGGTCTTAATTAAAATTTAAATTTGATTTCTTTAATTTTAATAATTTGTTGCATTTGTGTCAATAAGTTATTATGTTTATTTTATAGCATTCTTTATTTGAATATATTATTCTTAATAAATTGTTGGGGTAGAATAAGGGTTGTGGTTTGATAAATGTTCTCTCATACACACACTTGCACTTGCATTTGCATAACATGAGCCCTATACCCGGGTTCCGTCCTTCTTAGGAGGGAGTAGAGTACCTTTGCTCTCGTGAGGTAATCACCTCCGTAATGGCAAGCGAAATACTCCCACTCAAATTAAATCTTACTAGTCTAGTGTGGACGACAGTGAGGTATAATTTGGGAACCTTTAGATCTTCATATCCCAACCCAGCATGTAAAATGCCCTAAGAAGCCGAGTCCTAGCTAGAGCCATGCCCGATTTTTGTAGAAATTCTCCTGAAATTAGGACACATGAGGGAACATTTTACTACATTTTTTATATCATAATTCTATTGATTTTTCAAAGTCATGCTCTCGTAAAATCAAAAGATATTTGTTTTCAAATAAAATTTTACAATTTTACGACTTTAAAGAATAAAACGAAGATTTATTCGGTTTCTACCCTTTAAAAAAAAAATAATAACAGGAAAACATCCATTCATTCTTTAATAATATTTGAAAAATAACAATAATGTTTTTTATTTCTTTTAAACTAATGCATAGACATTAAAAAAGAAAGGAATTTTGATGAGAAAATAAAAGGTAAGTGCATTGTCACATTCTTTTAAAAACAGATTAAATAAAAAAGGAAATTGAAGAAAATAAATTGTGGTGTGAAAATAAGATAATTTTGAAAGAAAAGATAGGAAAAAAGAAAAACTTTATTCTTAAAAAAAAAAAAGGGAGAGATCATCAAAATTTAAAATAAAGAAAAAGGAGAGAATTCATTCATTGAATTTAAATAAGAGAAAATTTTGGTTCTTTTATGCTTAAATTTTAGCATGGTATAGTTCATTACATTAATGCATTCACATCACATAATAAGGAAGATATTTGTCTTTTTGGAGTAAATTAGGTCAAAGATATAGGAGATTAATTAGAAAGATAGACTATTTTGGAGAATAATCGAGAGGAGTTTGGACGTGATATACGAGAGATGAAGGGAAAGCTAGCTAGGATAATGCAGATGCTTGAAAGTTTTGGAGAGGCTAAATTGGTTCATTCTCAAGGATCGTTGTTGTTTTCAGAACGACTACATGTTGAGTCATTAGCAAATGGAGACCAATTGACTTGTCATATAAGGAGAAAGGACTGATTGATGTAAAGTCCTCGATAAAAGGGAGGTGGCTACAAAACTTTTTATAGGTTTGCATTCACTTCATTCATGTGAGCATAAAACGATTTTGACAGAAAATAATAAGGTTAATAATAATTGTTTCAAAAAAAATGATAAAAAAATTTTAGTTCATAATTTTTTTTTCCTTTTGGTGTGTAGCTTGTGATACTCTGAAATAATAACAAGATTGAATTTTCTTTTTATTTCACAATTTCCATACAATAAAAGCTTCATATTAGCATGTCAAGCATGACATCTAACTCGAGGTTATGACAGATTAGGTGCCAAGTGGCTAGAACATTGGAAAATTTTGGAAATAGTTTTGGACCATGGAAGAGACAGAAATGAGTCGAATGGAAAGAATGGAAAAAGCTCAACAAGAGATGGGAGAGCAATTATCACAGATGGCAGGTTTGTTGGAGAAGCTGAACAATGGAAGAAGAGGAGAACTAGCTATTCAAGAAGGGCATCGGTTACGAAATGCTGAGGATTCTTTTTGTCCAGTTAACTTTGGCTCACGAGAAACCCAATCATCTCAAGAGCCCCAAGCAATGCCCACCGAGGGTTATGTGTGCCCTAATATGCCGTCTGCAGTTGACCCTAGTCAGTTTCAAGGGCGTGCAAATCCCACCATGAACCCCCTCGAACCAATTCATGTTGCTAAAGAGCAAAGGATGCCACAAGTGGAAGTAGGCTCAAATTCTCGACAAAAGATAGAGCTTATAGAAGAAAGGCTTCGGATCGTTGAAGGAATGGATTTTCATGGATCTTTAAATGCTGCCGGATTGTGCTTAGTACCTGGTGTGGTCATTCCGTCAAAGTTTAGAGCTCCAGAATTTGAAAAATATGATGGGACCACTTGTCTAAAGGCCCATATCACTATGTACTGTAGAAAGATCGCAGCGCATGTGCATGATGACAAGCTGTTGATCCATGTTTTCCAAGACAGCCTTAAAGGATCTGCTGCTAGGTGGTATACACAACTGGGCAGGGGGCGATATTCACTCATGGGAAGATTTGGCAAGGGCATTTGTCGCCCAATATAAGCATATTGTGGATTCGGCCCCAGATCGTTTATCTTTACAAACTATGGAAAAGAAAGCTACTGAAGGCTTTAGGGAATATGCCCAGAGATGGAAGAACGTTGCCACCCAGGTCCAGCCTCCCCTCACGGAAAAAGAGACTGCAAATTTGTTTCTTAGTACCCTTCATGCACCATACTATGATAGGATGATTGGGAATGTTACTAAAAATTTTGCCGACATGGTGGCCTCCGGAGACATGATTGAGAATGCAATCAAGAGAGGCAAGATCAAGATAGGTGACATGACCGATAACAGACTTGAAGGAATGGAAGAAGAAGTGCAAGCTGTGACATTTGAGGGGCAATTTCCCAGAAATCCCACTCCACATAATCCCTATTTGGCTCACCCATCATACCGTCCAATCCTGAGCAGTGTCTCCTATGATCCTTATCTTTATTCATCATTCTCACAACCAGGATTTCCAACAAACTCTTGTCCTCCAACGATTTTTCATGCGCCTATCTTCATGCCTAGGCCAGTAGCTCAACCTCCTCAACCATCAATAAACAACAGAAAAAGATCGAGAAGCAATCAAGGAAAAATCCTAATCCCTGTAAACACCGAATTTTGTCCGAGAAAAAAAAAACAAATAAAGAAAATAAAATAAATAAAATAAAAAAATAAAAAATAAAAATAATGATAAAAAATGTCAATGCTGTTCCATGCAATTCCATGCACATCATGCAATCTTCTCTTAAAGAATTAAATCAAAATGTTAACCAAAAGGGATTTGTTGCCAAGAAGAAAATAGAAGAAAGAATCAAGGAAATGATCAAGGAATTAAAGTTAATTACCAAAAATAAAAATAATGAAAAGGAAACAAATAATAAAAAGAAGGAAAGGTCAAATGGAAATAAATAATAAAATCCCATGATTGTGGGATTGATAAACTGATTTTTTTTCCTTTTTTTTTTTTTCATTTAAAAGGGATGGGTTGGCTAGGTTTTCAGAGGAGGACTGTTACAGAGAAAAGAAAAAAGAAAATTTTGCTGCCGTTTTTTTTCTTTCAGATTTCCAACCACGCCTTGGCTCACGATACATCATCATCCTTGCTTGCTGTCGTGTTTGCTAGGGTTTTAGAAGGACGATTGTTACACAGAAAAGAAAAAGAATTTTGTTTCGCCGTCATCATCTTCTTCCCTCTCACTGCAATACGATTGCTAACGGCTCCACTGCCGCTTCCTGCCATCATCGCCACAGCTCCTCTCCTGCCAAGAGCTGCACGGGCAATAAAAAAAGGAAAGAGGCTGCGTAAGGTGAGTACTTTTCCGGGAGCTATCTTATCTGGGTTGAATTGGTTTTTGCTGCCACGGGTTCTTGTTCTTTTGCTACTGTCTTGCACGTGTTCTCCTGCTTTATGGCCACACAGTCTTGGTTGCAACCTGTTTGTTGGTTGCTTAAGGAAACTAAAGCGTAAAGACAAGAAAGGAGATAAACTTTAAAGCGATCAACTGAAGCACAAGACTTGGAAGGACCTGACCAATACTGCAACTAAGTTCCTTTACTACACAGCCCCTGCTCCGTGCCTTGCCTTCAAAACTGGGTGTGGTTTTCTGCAGTACCTTCTCTGTTCCATTCCGAGTCCAGCTGGTGCGCTCTCTTCGTCTTGCTGGATTGCTGCTTTGCCGCACAACCAGCCTTGCTCTGTCGCAGACATCAGCTATTGCTATGCCACTTTTTGCAAGTGAGCAATTACTTCTACAAGAGGAAGTAACAGTGGCCGGTTCATAAAAGTTGGGTTCTGTGAGTGGTCTTTTCGGTTAAGGTAAGTGTGCTTATATTCATTCATTTGTTCTTTATATATATTATTCATTTATCTTATTAAAAATAATGATATTAGTATTAGTACATTTTAGAGGGCCTCCTTTATTGAAACTGCATGTTTATGTACATTTATCTTTCAATAATAACAAGGTTAAAAAAATATATATTTAAATAAATAATAAATGAAAATTGTAAAATAAAGTAATATAAAAAATTTTCCAATGATAGGATTTCATAGAATTCACAAGTAGTGATTCTTTGATAATCCTTAACGTCGAAATAAAATCCTTAATGTCACCAGCGTATTGGGACATTTAAGTGATTTTATTCCGATATCAGAATCTCTTAATATAAAGAAAAAAATAATAAAAATAAATATAAAAAAGGTGAATAAATATAAAAATAGATAAAAATGTGAGTGTTAAAATAAATAAATTAATATGTAGATAAATGCAAGTATAAGTGTTAAAATAAAATATATAAATAAAAATATACATTTTAAATAAATAAACAAAAAATATAAAAGAATTTCCGATGATAGGATTTCTTAGAAATCGCAAGTAGCGATTCTTTGACAATCTTTAGGATCTAGATAAAATCTTTAAATGTCACCAGCGTATTGGGACATTTAATCGATTTTATCCCGATATCAAAAATTGCCCTATATAAATAAAAAATAAAACAAGTAAAAATGATAATAAAAATAAGAATATAAAATAGGTAATAGTAAGTGAATAGGAATATAAATTTTAAGTAGATAAAAATCTAAGAATTAAAATAAATAAATAAATTAAAACAAATATAAATAAGAATATACATTTTAAATATAAAAGGATCCCCGATGATAGGATTTCTTAGAAATCACAAGTAGTGATTCTTTGATAATCCTTATGGTCGAAATGAATTATTTGGATATTACCAGCGTATTGGGGTATTCAAATAATTTTACTTCGATATTAAGATTTCTAATATAATTAACTTGTATGAAATAAACTAATAATAAATAATTTTTAAACAAATAAATAAACAAGATTGAAAATGTGTTCAGAAATAAAGAGTAATAATAATTAAAAGTAAATAAGATATAAATAATGTCCGATGATGAGATGTTACGGAATTCACAAGTAGTGATTCCTAACTGATCTCTAGGTGAGAGAGATCTGCTAAATGTTACCAGCGTATTGGAATATTTAGTATGATTTTTTCAATAAAAATAAAATTTTATAAAATCAATAAATTTCAAAAGCAATAATATAAATATAAAAGATAATAAAAATAAAAATAAAATAATATATTTCTCATGTGCATCATATCTACTTTGTTTGCATCATTTGCATTCATGAAACTCCAAAATAAGTGCAAATCTCCCGAGGATGGGATTCTATGGAGATCGCAAGTAGCGATTCTTAAGAAATCTCTAGGTGAGGAAATTATCCGAAATGCTACCAAAAGTATTGGAGTACTTCAGAATAATTTTCAATACAAAAGATTTTTACTTATTACAAATAAAAAATAAAATTTAAATATTTCAAAAATAAAACAAATGACAAAATGATTTCGAAATAAATGAAGTTCTTTTAAATATTTAATTAAGACCATTTAACTAAGATCGAAGGGATAATATATGATTAAGTGGTACCGTTCTTAACGGGCGTTATGGGGGTGCTAATCCTTCCCCATGCGTAACCGAACTCCCGAACCCAAACTTTGTTTTCGCAGACCAAAAAAAAAATTATTTTGATAAAACTTAATTAATTTTAAGATTTTATTAAAAAGTTAAAATAATTTTAGGTGGCCAATCACACCTAGCCAAAAAAGATTGGTGGCGACTCCTCTTTGTGTTTTTCTTCAAAATCGTCTAGCGATCGTGTCCCCGGACGAAAAATCGTTACGACAGCTTGGCGACTCCGCTGGGAAAATTAGAGAGTCGAACCATAGTTAATCATGTTTTATCCAAAATCTTAGTTAATGGTCTTAATAAATATTTAATAAAACTTTTCAAAAAAAAATAATTAAAAAAAATACAAACAAAAAATGTGTGAATCATCTTTATCATTTGCATTTTGTTGGGATGCACTTTGAATTTTGTTCCTTTGCATACATGACATATTCATTGCATACATGACATATTCATTGCATACATCAACCCTACACCCGGGTTTGTCCCTTTTAGGAGAGAGTATAGTACCTTTGCTCTCGTGAGGTGATAACCTCCGCAATGGCAAGCGAAATACTCTCACTCAAGTTGAACCCTTTCCGTTTGTAGCCTATCATGGGTGAGGATTGTGGTGCCTTACTAGTCTAGTGTGGACGTCAGTAAGGAACAATTTGAGAACCTTTTACCCTTTAGAGACTTAAACCAAGCATGTACTGAGCCATAGAGAAACTAACCTTAGCTAGAGCTATACCAGCATTTTGTGAGGGTTACCTTAAATTATGGCACATGAATGAATACTTTTATGTAACACCTTTATGGGAAATATAATAAAGTGAATGTTGAAATTGTGAAAAAATAAAAATAAAAACCTTTCTCATTCAATTTTATTTGTGATTTCAATAGCATGCATATTCTAAAAAAAAAAGATTTTCGTTTTTTTAAAAAAAAAATAAAGAAGGTGTTTTTGTAAGATTTTAAACTTGATATATACATCTCATCATATGTGCAATAGCTATTGAATTTCATGCACATACATGCATTTAGCATGCATACATACATTCCATCTTGTGCCCACTTATGAAAATTTTTGGTGATCATAAGTAATGACATCAAATCTTGGAAGTAAAAAGTTAAGATTTTTAAAATCCTCACCAGCGTATTGGGATGATTTTAATAGTCTTTTCTTTTATGGCACAATTTCAAACAATAATATGCTCTAAATTGCGGTAAACAAATGTCAGAGGTGCCAAAATAAAGAAGCCACCGCATTCTGAACCACTTATTTGACATCGTTATAGTACTCAATCAAAAGGCCAAAGCCATGGAAAATGAACATGTTGAGCGAATGGAAAAGATGGAAAGAATTCAGCAAGAGCTAGCTAAATCCCAAGAAGAATCTCAGAAGCAAATGTCGAAGATGATGGAGATGATGATGACTATGATGAAAGGCAAAGAGGTCACGGAAGGATCAGGAAATGAGCCTCAACCTATGAGAGAGAATCTACTGTACCCATCGGAGTTTATAGCCCCTCAAACTCAAACTTCCCAAAGAGCTTATCCCTAAGCTCATGTTTTTGTGAATCAACAACCAGACCGAGGACAGCACTCGAGATCTAGCCCTGTTGATCCTATTGTTGTTCCAAATTTACATGATCCCATGGAGCAAGAAAAGTTGAGGAAAGAAAGTGGCGAGTCACAACAAAAATATGAACTGTTGGATGAAAGGTTAAGGGCAATCGAAGGAATGGGTTTCTTTGGAAATATAGATGCTAATGAGCTTAGTTTGGTCCCAGATCTAGTAATTCCATTGAAATTTAAAGTACCTGAATTTGAGAGATACGATGGGACCACATGCCCAGTAGCTTACATCACTATGTTTTGTCGAAAAATGTCTGGGTATACAAATAATGATAAGTTGCTCATCCATTGCTTCCAAGATAGTTTAGCTCGAACAGTAGCCAAGTGGTACAATCAGCTTGATCGGAGTTACGTTCGCAAATGGAATGACCTGGCAAAAGCCTTCTTGTCCCGGTATAAGCACATGACTGACATGGCACTAGATAGATTGTCTTTGCAAAATATGGAAATGAAGCCTTTTGAAAGTTTCAAGGAGTATGCCAATAGGTGGAGGGGCCTCGCATCTCAAGTGCAGCCTCCCCTTACTGAAAAGGAAACCACGGTATTGTTTGTTAATACTTTGCCATCATCATATTATGATAGGCTTATGGGGAATGCTACAAAAAAATTTGCTGACCTGGTAATTTCTGGAGAAATGATAGAGAATGCCATTAAGAGTGGTAAAATTGATGATACTTCTGCTTCAAATAGAGTTGGGGCAAATAAGAGAAAAGAGGGAGAAACACAAGCTGTTACCATTGAAAATCAACCACCAAGGAGTTTCGTTCCTTTTCAACCCTATACTGCACATTCCCCATATCCTTATTATCCAACTATAGACAACACTACCCATAATCCTTTTGTTTACCACCCAAGTTGGCAATCAAATTTTCAAGTCCCTACTCAATCAAACAAACCGGTGGGTAGTCAAAAAAGGGTGAGGAACAATCAAGGGAGAATCTCTGTGGACCCAATTCCTATGACCTATACAGAGTTATTTCCACAATTGGTGAGAGATAATCTTGTTGCACCTGTTTATCTAGAACCATTAAAACCTCCATATCCTAAATGGTATGATGCCACTGCTCGATGTGACTATCATTGTGGGAATGTAGGCCACTCCATAGAGACTTGCCCTGCTTTTAAATACAAGGTGCAGAGTTTGATCAATGTTGGCTTGCTAAATTTTGATAGGAAGGAAAAGTAAAATGTTGGTGGGAACCTTTCGCTGCAAAAAGGCATAGATTTTGGAGGACAAGTGTTCTATGAGGAAAAGCCAAAGTTTGTCACTTTTGAGTTATTCTAAAGTAATGAAATTCCTTAAATGCTTACGCCTATAAGCTTTGGGGAAATTTTTATGCATGAGTTAGTTATCTATTATCATTTGAATAAAATGACAGATGCATTTGCACTACATATCCTCTTCCATACAAATCTTTGCTTTCATCTCTTTGTGTTTCAGCCACACTTAACTTCCCAAAAAAAAATGAATGAGCAGTCAATTATGACGATAGTCTGGGATTTTATTTTGAAAAATTCTATTTCTATTGGCAAAGTCAGTGATCATTCTTGTCCCTTAAATTGCTAAAATTGTTAAAGCAATAAAGAGATAGCTCCTATCAAGAGAAGTTAAAATCGCATGAAATGAGAAAGAAGTGAAGCTCTTGTATCCATTTTGTTGTTCTTCAATAAGAGTATTTACATTTGAGATGAGAAATGGCCGTCTTTGATCTATCCTTCGTGCATGAGTAAAATTATCCATTTGCCACCCCCATTGAGCCTATTATGATTTTTCAAAACAAACCCACCAAGGATCACCCTTCACATTGAGGGGCAAATTTTGCAAAAAAAACCAGTCGACAAATGAAGAAATTCAGGTTATGAGTTATGAAAAATCTCAAGAGAAAATACCTTTAGGTGTTTGAGTCCTCTTGTAAAAAAAAAAAAGAGGGGTGCAAATGAAAAGTTGTAAAAAAAAAGAAAAATAAAAATGGAAGAAGAAGAGAAAATGATGAAAATAAAAATCAATTAAGGCAAAGCAGCAAGCATGCTTTGCATGATAAATGATCCTTTGGTTTTTGACCCTTAAAGAAACAAATTTTGAGCCTGATTATATCCATTTTTTTCATAAACCATCACCAGAGCCTACATTACGTGCCTTAAAAGTCCATTTTGATCAAATGTGAATACTTGAAATTGGAGAATCATGCATTGAACTTGGACATACTTATGATGCCATCAAGAAACAACAAGATTGCGATTTGTTTGTTGGGAATATTAGTGAAGTTGAAAAAAAAAAAAGAATGAATGAGAAAATGAAAAAAGAAAGAAAGAAAAGACAAAAAAGAAAAAAGAAAGGAAAAAAGAAAAGAAGGATAAAAGGGGGAAGCTCAAATTGAAAACCCGAAAGGGCGGTTTGAGTTAAAAGAATGATAATCTAGTTGAAGATTTGGGAAGATGTTTTGACATAAGGAGAACCAACATCATTTGAGAGTCTCATGGTGTAGGGGGCAACTCAATTTGATCGAGAATGTCAATTGAATAGATTTTTCAAAGAATCCTGACTAGTTTGTCAAAATTGTCTAATTTTTCATTGAGAACCTATCATTGTCGTTTGCTCTAAATTATCCAGTTCTTAATTGAGAATCTATCATTGTTATCCACTTTGAATTATCCAATTTCTTATTATACTTTATCAAGTTTGTTCCTACATTTCTTTATTCTCCCGAGCTTTCTAATGTTCATACTTTCCCAAAATGGATTGAGGAAATTGGTGACTGAATTGGATTTGTCATGGAATTGGAATGATAATAAATAAATGACAATTATACATAAAAATCTTTGGCATTACTTTGGGAAAGATTCTAAAGATGACAAAAGGCCATATGCAAAAAAGAAAGCAAGAATGATAAATGTAGCTGACATATGTGCTTCTACGAACGAGATGGGAAAGAAAGAAGAGAATCTTTGTGAGAAGAAGAAATGATCCTAATGAAGAAAGCCATGGATTTTCAGCACTGAAAAAAAAAAAAGAGAAATTTTGAGAAAAAGGAGACTTCTATCATTCAGGCATTCACATAATTCTAAAAGATGCATGCATCATGGTTTTTTTTAACTATTACATTGGGGCATATTTCAAGAAAGCATTTGCATTACCATCATTGTGATAGACATTTTTTAGGGGCATGCATTTTGCATTTGCATCATTGAAAAAAAATAAAAGAAAAAAAGAAAATGAATGATTAAGGAATGCACTGAGGTTAGTTGTTCCTTAAAGAGTAAGAAAATTTTCTTTAAAGAAAAATGGTGCAAGTCTAATGTCACTGGCATTGTTAGGTGGTTTCAAGCCCAATGAAATTAGCTTATGAGTAAATGAGATTTAGTTGGCTTCATTGTAAAATTGATGCATGATAAGACTTAGATCTTCTAGATTCAACTTACAAAACCAATGAGCACTTAGGATGAGAAACTCTAAGGCAAGATGTGAAATTCTCAAGATGTGAAACTCTTGGGATGCGAATCTCTAAGTCAAGATGAGAAACTCTTAGAATGTCCAAGTCAAGATGAGAAACTCTTAAGATGTGAATCTCTTAGTGCAAACATTCGAGTCAAGTTGTGAAACTCTTGAGATATGAATCTCCGAGTCAAGATGGGAAACTCTTAGGATGTGAATCTCCAAGTCAAGATGAGAAACTCTTGGAATGTGAATTTTCAAATCAAGATGTGAAACTCCTAGAACGTGAATCTTCAAGTTTAGATGCGAATCTCTTATGATGTAAATCTTCAAGTTTTTTTTAGATGCGAATCTCAAAAATTTTGAGGATCATGGAATCTTTTCTTTCTCCAAATATGTGAATTTCTGTAAACAAAAAAATCTTCTTTTATCGAATTCACTTTTCTAAGTGAATCAAGCCTTGGTAGGGAGTCAAGGTATTATGTGTCAAAATTGAATTCACTTTTCAAGTGAATCAAGCCTTGGTAGGGAGTCAAGGTTTTGTGTCAAAATTGAATTCACTTTTTCAAGTGATCGAGCCTTGATAGGGAGTCAAGGTTTGTGTTTCAAAATCGAATTCACTTTTTCAAGTGGATCGAGCCTTGGTAGGGAGTCAAGGTATTGTTTCAAAATCGAATTCACTTTTTCAAGTGGATCGAGCCTTGGTAGGGAGTCAAGGTATTGTGTTTCAAAATCGAATTCACTTTTTCACAGTGGATCGAGCCTTGGTAGGAGTCAAGGTATTAGGTTTTAAAGTCGAATTCACTTTTTCACAGTGGATCGAGCCTTGGTAGGGAGTCAAGGTATCATGTGTTTCAAAATCGAATTCACTTTTTTGAAGTGGATCGAGCCTTGGTAGGGAGTCAAGGTATCGTGTGTCAAAATCGAATTCACCTTTTCACAGTGGATCGAGCCTTGGTATGGAGTCAAGGTATCATGTGTTTCAAAATCGAATTCACTTTTTCACAGTGGATCGAGCCTTGGTAGGGAGTCAAGGTATTAGGTTTTAAAGTCGAATTCACTTTTTCACAGTGGATCGAGCCTTGGTAGGGAGTCAAGGTATCATGTGTTTCAAAATCGAATTCACTTTTTTGAAGTGGATCGAGCCTTGGTAGGGAGTCAAGGTATCGTGTGTCAAAATCGAATTCACCTTTTCACAGTGGATCGAGCCTTGGTATGGAGTCAAGGTATCATGTGTTTCAAAATCGAATTCACTTTTTCACAGTGGATCGAGCCTTGGTAGGGAGTCAAGGTGTTGTGTTTCAAAGTCGAATTCACTTCTTCATAGAGGATCGAGTCTCGGTAGGGAGTCAAGGTATCATGTGTTTCAAAATCGAATTCACTTTTTCGAAGTGGATCGAGTCTTAATATGGAGTCAAGATATTATGTGTTTCAAATCGAATCCTTTGTTCTCATGGGTCGAGCCTTGGTATGGAATCAAGGTATTATTTTCGAGAATCAAAATTGAATTTTCCCAAAAATAAATAAAAAAAGAGGTTCGGACAAAATTGTTGTCTATAGTCTTTGCCCTATTCCTGATTCTCAGCAAGGTGCAAAGAGGGGCAGCTGTAAACACCGAATTTTGTCCGAGCAAAAAAAAAAACAAATAAAGAAAATAAAAAAAATAAAATAAAAAAATAAAAAATAAAAATAATGATAAAAAATGTCAATGCTGTTCCATGCAATTCCATGCACATCATGCAATCTTCTCTTAAAGAATTAAATCAAAATGTTAACCAAAAGGGATTTGTTGCCAAGAAGAAAATAGAAGAAAGAATCAAGGAAATGATCAAGGAATTAAAGTTAATTACCAAAAATAAAAATAATGAAAAGGAAACAAATAATAAAAAGAAGGAAAGGTCAAATGGAAATAAATAATAAAATCCCATGATTGTGGGATTGATAAACTGATTTTTTTTCCTTTTTTTTTTTTCATTTAAAAGGGATGGGTTGGCTAGGTTTTCAGAGGAGGACTGTTACAGAGAAAAGAAAAAAGAAAATTTTGTTGCCGTTTTTTTTCTTTCAGAATTTCCAACCACGCCTTGGCTCACGATACATCATCATCCTTGCTTGCTGTCGTGTTTGCTAGGGTTTTAGAAGGACGATTGTTACACAGAAAAGAAAAAGAATTTTGTTTCGCCGTCATCATCTTCTTCCCTCTCACTGCAATACGATTGCTAACGGCTCCACTGCCGCTTCCTGCCATCATCGCCACAGCTCCTCTCCTGCCAAGAGCTGCACGGGCAATAAAAAAAAAAGAGCTGCTAAGGTGAGTACTTTTCCGGGAGCTATCTTATCTGGGTTGAATTGGTTTTTGCTGCCACGGGTTCTTGTTCTTTTGCTACTGTCTTGCACGTGTTCTCCTGCTTTATGGCCACACAGTCTTGGTTGCAACCTGTTTGTTGGTTGCTTAAGGAAACTAAAGCGTAAACAAGAAAGGAGATAAACTTTAAAGCGATCAACTGAAGCACAAGACTTGGAAGGACCTGACCAATACTGCAACTAAGTTCCTTTACTACACAGCCCCTGCTCCGTGCCTTGCCTTCAAAACTGGGTGTGGTTTTCTGCAGTACCTTCTCTGTTCCATTCCGAGTCCAGCTGGTGCGCTCTCTTCGTCTTGCTGGATTGCTGCTTTGCCGCACAACCAGCCTTGCTCTGTCGCAGACATCAGCTATTGCTATGCCACTTTTTGCAAGTGAGCAATTACTTCTACAAGAGGAAGTAACAGTGGCCGGTTCATAAAAGTTGGGTTCTGTGAGTGGTCTTTTCGGTTAAGGTAAGTGTGCTTATATTCATTCATTTGTTCTTTATATATATTATTCATTTATCTTATTAAAAATAATGATATTAGTATTAGTACATTTTAGAGGCCTCCTTTATTGAAACTGCATGTTTATGTACATTTATCTTTCAATAATAACAAGGTTAAAAAAATATATATTTAAATAAATAATAAATGAAAATTGTAAAATAAAGTAATATAAAAAATTTTCCAATGATAGGATTTCATAGAATTCACAAGTAGTGATTCTTTGATAATCCTTAACGTCGAAATAAAATCCTTAATGTCACCAGCGTATTGGACATTTAAGTGATTTTATTCCGATATCAGAATCTCTTAATATAAAGAAAAAAATAATAAAAATAAATATAAAAAAGGTGAATAAATATAAAAATAGATAAAAATGTGAGTGTTAAAATAAATAAATTAATATGTAGATAAATGCAAGTATAAGTGTTAAAATAAAATATATAAATAAAAATATACATTTTAAATAAATAAACAAAAAATATAAAAGAATTTCCGATGATAGGATTTCTTAGAAATCGCAAGTAGCGATTCTTTGACAATCTTTAGGATCTAGATAAAATCTTTAAATGTCACCAGCGTATTGGGACATTTAATCGATTTTATCCCGATATCAAAAATTGCCCTATATAAATAAAAAATAAAACAAGTAAAAATGATAATAAAAATAAGAATATAAAATAGGTAATAGTAAGTGAATAGGAATATAAATTTTAAGTAGATAAAAATCTAAGAATTAAAATAAATAAATAAATTAAAACAAATATAAATAAGAATATACATTTTAAATATAAAAGGATCCCCGATGATAGGATTTCTTAGAAATCACAAGTAGTGATTCTTTGATAATCCTTATGGTCGAAATGAATTATTTGGATATTACCAGCGTATTGGGGTATTCAAATAATTTTACTTCGATATTAAGATTTCTAATATAATTAACTTGTATGAAATAAACTAATAATAAATAATTTTTAAACAAATAAATAAACAAGATTGAAAATGTGTTCAGAAATAAAGAGTAATAATAATTAAAAGTAAATAAGATATAAATAATGTCCGATGATGAGATGTTACGGAATTCACAAGTAGTGATTCCTAACTGATCTCTAGGTGAGAGAGATCTGCTAAATGTTACCAGCGTATTGGAATATTTAGTATGATTTTTTCAATAAAAATAAAATTTTATAAAATCAATAAATTTCAAAAGCAATAATATAAATATAAAAGATAATAAAAATAAAAATAAAATAATATATTTCTCATGTGCATCATATCTACTTTGTTTGCATCATTTGCATTCATGAAACTCCAAAATAAGTGCAAATCTCCCGAGGATGGGATTCTATGGAGATCGCAAGTAGCGATTCTTAAGAAATCTCAGGTGAGGAAATTATCCGAAATGCTACCAAAATATTGGAGTACTTCAGAATAATTTTCAATACAAAAGATTTTTACTTATTACAAATAAAAAATAAAATTTAAATATTTCAAAAATAAAACAAATGACAAAATGATTTCGAAATAAATGAAGTTCTTTTAAATATTTAATTAAGACCATTTAACTAAGATCGAAGGGATAATATATGATTAAGTGGTACCGTTCTTAACGGGCGTTGTGGGGGTGCTAATCCTTCCCCATGCGTAACCGAACTCCCGAACCCAACTTTGTTTTCGCAGACCAAAAAAAAAATTATTTTGATAAAACTTAATTAATTTTAAGATTTTATTAAAAAAGTTAAAATAATTTTAGGTGGCCAATCACACCTAGCCAAAAAAGATTGGTGGCGACTCCTCTTTGTGTTTTTCTTCAAAATCGTCTAGCGATCGTGTCCCCGGACGAAAAATCGTTACGACAATCCCAATCTCCGATCTTTTGCCCTTTTTTGGTAAAAAACCAATATTTGGCTCCTATACCTTTGAGGACAGCACCAAACCCGTTGGCCAAGAGCTATGACCCGAACAGCAAATGTGACTATCACATGGGGGCAGTTGGGCATTCAACAGAAAAATGCAGACAGTTGAAGGAAAGGGTTGAAGAGCTCATAAATGGTGGAATCTTGACTCAAGAAATTATGGAACAGTGGAAGTCCACTTTGGTGTAGAGTCATGGCATTTTGGCAGATCAATCGGGAGGAAAACGGAGATTTTGAGATTTTGAAGTCTGTATTTTTGTTGAAAAAATGCTTGTCATTCTCGTTGGCCTAGGTGACAATTGTATGAGCACAACCTTTTGCATAATTTATTTTCCAGTGGCATGTGACAAGAATGTTTCTTTTTTTCACAATAATGATAAAAATGTTTCAAGAAAATCGGTGATTACGGTCAAAGATGAACGTCTTAAATCATTTTTGGATCATGTCTCTATAAAATCTAAGTCAGTCGAGAGCTAAAAAGCTAAATTGGGGCATAAGATTTTGAAAGTTCTATTTTGTTTTCACTTTGACCATGATAGGGCTTTACTGTTAATGATTTTCAAAGAAATGATTGATTTGCAAAAACTTTTCGAGAATTTTTTGGGAATCAATGACAATCTCAAAGATTCTGGACAATGGCGGTCGATCGTGGCAAGATCATTGTGAAATATATTTCCACCTAAATTCTTGTACAAATCCCAGATTCTTCAACCTTGTACTCCCAAGATGCCTTTGCCCATGTTTTGAAAAAAAAAAAAAAACAGAACCAAAGTTGAGGATTTTCCATCGATGTCCATCTGCATAATACCTTGAGTCGCGCATCACTTTTTTTGCTCAAATGAATATGTGGTGTGTAAGGTCAAGCTCTGTCATACTAAAGGGGTGCATTACAAGAAAAAGAGAGAAGAAAAAAAGAAGAAAAAAATCAAAAAAAAAAGAGAGAAGAAGAAAAAAGGGGGAAGAAGAAAAAATGAAATCGAATGTGACACCATGCAAGCATGATATTTAGATGATTTCAAAGCCAAAAGAAGAACTTGTCCTAAGAATTGCTTTTCAATGGAAGCATCTTAATTTGAAATGATGAATGGCCGTCTTTCATATTCCATTCGCAAATATAAATATTATCCTGTTGCTACCTTTTTTGAGCCTGATAATTTCCTTCATAATAAACCTCCTCCAAGGATCACCCTCCACACTGGGGGGCATGTGCAGAAAGTATCTTTTCAAAGAAAATAAACGATTAAGCTTTTGTTTTCGATCAAATAAGATTTGCTATGTTTTGGAAATCTTGGATAGGAATCAATAAAAAAAAAGAGAAAAAAGAAAGAGAAAGGAGGAAGGATACATGTGAAAGTACACGAAAAAAGATGCTTCAAAGGATGAATAGGATTTAAAAAAAAAAGAGAGAAAGAAAGAAAAGAAGAAAAGGAAGAAATACATGGAAAAGTATAAAGAGAAAAGGTGCTTCTAAGTATGTAAATGGTAGATGTCTATATGAGAAGAAATGATCCTTGGATTGATCACCTTCAAATACATTTTGGGCCTGTTTATCTATTCTTTCAAAACCCTGAACCATGGCCTACATTACGTACTTAAAAGTCCATTTTGATCAATTATGGATGCTTGTATTGAAGAGCTCTTCTTTGGAAGATTCTCGCCATTCTTTGGTTTGAATGAAATTTGAATTCTTAAATGCATGGTGGAACAAGCAATCAAAAAGAAGAAAAAGAAAAGAAAACAAAAGAAAGAATGAGGCTCCAGGGTGAAAACCCGAAAAG
Organism: Heritiera littoralis; assembly: GCA_031772115.1. Taxonomy (NCBI): domain Eukaryota; kingdom Viridiplantae; phylum Streptophyta; class Magnoliopsida; order Malvales; family Malvaceae; genus Heritiera; species Heritiera littoralis. The sequence goes on along the minus strand of JAPDPK010000061.1, from coordinate 3,123,723 downwards.
GGCAGTCTAGAGCAAACAATGAACTCTTAGAGCAACAAATCAAGCAGTGACACGAATTGAAAACATGGAAAAAGAACCAATAGTCCTTGAGAAACCCTCGAGGTATCCAAAGATTCTGAAGTCACTTGAAAGAACCATTAATCCCTGGAAACCCTCGAGATGCCTAAAGATTTGGATGTCACTTGATTGCCCAACATTTTTCTGAAAAAGTTCGAACCTTGCTTCTTGTACATACCCTTCCTAAAATAGAAAGCCTTCAGTCATTCATGCCCGATCTTGGCATTTGTAGAACGTCATTATTTGAGAATTTGAGAGATTGTCAAACCAAATTGAAAATATTTTGTTTATTTTCTCATTCAAAATTTTGTTCAAAAAAAAGAAGGGAAGAAAAACGATGGTATTTTAAGAAAACCATTTTGAGCCAAGAAAGGAACCATTGTTTTTAGATAAGTGGCAAAGTATCCCCTAAACAAAACACCTGGCGCATCAAACTTTCAATTGTCCAGTTGAAGAGATCCGAATAGGATTTATGTCACTCATCTTGAAAAGTAATCACTAATATTTTGAAAGAATCAAATATCACTTGTGGAATTTAGATTCAATTCTCTCCTGGAAAATAGCTATGAGAAAATTTTCAGTGCTTTTCGTCAAAAGGCTATGATGAGCACCAGAGCCCTGCAGAAATGAGATTAAAATAGAAAGGAGCTTTCATGATCATGTTGGGGGCAAAGGAGACAAAAAAGGCAAATGATGTGCCTCTTTGACAAGATAGGAAAGAGTTTTGAAGTCGAAAAATGTACAGGATTGAGTGCCATGCATTCATGCATACATACACAATATCATACAGCATCAACATTGAAAGTTTTTGTGTAAAATTTTGAGATTAAAACATGTTTCTCAAGTTGAAGACTCAACACCATTTAATCTAGATTTTAAAGGTTATGCAACCTTTTCCAAGATTAAGAAAGAGAAAAAGAGAAAAGAAGAGAAAAGAGAAGAGAAGAGAAAGAAAAAGGAAAAAAGAGAGAAAGAAGGGAGAAGAGAGAAAAAAAGAAAAGAGAAGAGAGAAGAAAAAAAAAGAAGAGAAAAAGAAAAAGAAGAGAAAAGAGAAGAGAAAGAAGGAAGAGCAAAAGAGAAAAGAAGAGAAAGAAAAGGAAAAAAAGAGGAAGAAAAAAAGAAAAGGAAAAAAAAATAGAGGAAAAGAATTTAAAGTTTCATTGCCTCTGCTGCAAGAGGAGCACATTTTCAGAAAAGAATTTAAGGTTTCATTGCCTCTGCTGCAAGAGTAGCTCATTTCAAAAAAAAAAAAACAAAAAGAAATTTAAAGTTTCATCGCCTCTGCTGTAAGAGGAGCACTTTTCAGAAAAAGCATTTAAGTCCTCCGGGCACCAAATCTAAGTCCTCCGGGCAAAAATTTTAAAGTTTCAATGCCTCTGCTGTAAGAGGAGCACTTTCCAACAAATCATAAGTCCTCCGGGCACAAATCTTAAGTCCTCCGGGCACAAATTTTAAGTCCTCCGGGCAAATTTTTAAAGTTTCATCGCCTCTGCTGCAAGAGGAGCACTTTCCAGACAAATCATAAGTCCTCCGGGCACAAATCATAAGTCCTCCGGGCACCAAATCTCAAGTCCTCCGGGCACAAAATCTAAGTCCTCCGGGCATGAATCATAAGACCTCCGGGCACAAATTTTAAGTCCTCCGGGCATAATCATAAGTCCTCCGGGCATAAAATCTAAGTCCTCCGGGCACAAATCTTAAGTCCTCCGGGCACAAATTTCAAGTCCTCCGGGCAAATTTTTAAAGTTTCATCGCCTCTGCTGCAAGAGGAGCACTTTCCAGACAAATCATAAGTCCTCCGGGCACAAATCATAAGTCCTCCGGGCATGAATCATAAGACCTCCGGGCACAAATTTTAAGTCCTCCGGGCATAATCATAAGTCCTCCGGGCACAAAATCTAAGTCCTCCGGGCAAAAATTTTAAAGTTTCAATGCCTCTGCTGCAAAAGGAGCACATTTCCAGAAAAAGAATTTAAAGTTTCATCGCCTCTGCTGCAGGAGGAGCACATTTCTAGAAAAAGAATTTAAAGTTTCATCGCCTCTGCTGCAAGAGGAGCACTTTTCAGAAAAAGCATTTAAGACCTCCGGGCACAAATTTTAAGTCCTCCGGGCAAAATTTTTAAGTTTCATCGCCTCTGCTGCAAGAGGAGCACTTTTCAGAAAAGGAATCATAAGTCCTCCGGGCACAAAATCTAAGTCCTCCGGGCACAAATCATAAGTCCTCCGAGCACAAAATCTAAGTCCTCCGGGCAAAAATTTTAAAGTTTCAATGCCTCTGCTGCAAGAGGAGCACATTTCCAGAAAAAGAATTTAAAGTTTCATCGCCTCTGCTGCAGGAGGAGCACATTTCTAGAAAAAATTTTTAAGTTTCATCGCCTCTGCTGCAAGAGGAGCACTTTTCAGAAAAGGAATCATAAGTCCTCCGGGCACAAAATCTAAGTCCTCCGGGCACAAATCATAAGTTCTCTCGGGCACAAATTTCTCCGGGCAAAAATTTTAAAGTTTCAATGCCTCTGCTGCAAGAGGAGCACATTTCCAGAAAAAGAATTTAAAGTTTCATCGCCTCTGCTGCAGGAGGAGCACATTTCTAGAAAAAGAATTTAAAGTTTCATCGCCTCTGCTGCAAGAGAAGCACATTTGAAAATAAAATAAAATAAAATAAAACAAAATTTAAAGTTTCATTGCCTCTGCTGCAAGAGGAGCACATTTTAGAAGAAAAAGTTAAAGTCTTATTGCCTCTGTTGCAAGAGGAGCACCCTTTAAAAAAAAAAAGAGAAAAATTTTAAAGTATCATTGCCTCTGCTGCAAGAGGAGCACTTTTCAAGAGAGGAATTTAAAGTTTCACTGCCTTTGTGGTAAGAGGAAAACATTTCAAAAACAACAAAAATAAAAAAATGAAAAACAAGAAGAAAGAGATTAGGTTATAAGTCGGACAAAATTAGTGTGTCTATTGTCTTTGCTCCATTCCTGATCCTCAGTAATGAGCAAAGAGGGGCAGCTGTTGACACCAAATTTTGTCCTATTTTTATTCTTATTATTGTTTTTATATATTATTTCTTATTTTTATCTTTATTTTATTTTTATTTTTATTATTATTACATACTTTATTTATTTTTATTTTTATTATTTGTTTTTTATTATTTTTATTTGTCTAATGTCTAATCTCCTGCCAGTCCCGTCCCCTCAGTCCAGGACCCCTGCCACGGCCTTCCCCGTCGGTCACCAACCCTGGCACCCCGTCCCATCTCCACCAGCCCTTGAAGCCAACTTTATTCCCTCCAAAAACCCCATCTGAAGCCCCTTTTTTAAAACAAAAATAACCCAAAAAATGCAGAGGCCGGATCCCTCCATCCTCATCTCACCATCAACACAACATCATCTTCACCCAACACCCGAAACCCCTTTTCCCCCCCAAGCACAAACCCAAAACCATCCCTCACAAATACTCGCAACCCACTAAACACCACCTCTGAAACACCAAAACACCACCGTGAACCACCTCTGTCCCAGTCTCTACCACCGACATTATCACACCATCCCCGAAACCACCACACACTTGCCTACCAAACCTTCGTTCACCACCATCACCAAAACCACAAAAAACCCACAAACCCGAGACCCCCAAAACCCAGATCTAAAGCCCCAACCGTGGAAAATCGATTCTTGGATACCTGCAAACAAAAAGAAAAAAAACAACAACAACACAAAACCAAGAAGACCCTCAACCAGCAACCATCAACAAAAAAAAAAACAAAAGAGGAAGGAGGGTTTCGGTGAGGCCAGATCTACGGGGCTAGGGAAATTTTTGGGTGGATTGGAGTTTAGATCTGGGCTTAGGAAGCTAAGAGGAATCGAAAAAGCGGAAGCTTTTCCATTTTTGGCCACCGGCGACGGTGGCCGGCGGCGACGGGCGGCGGCCCAGGCGACGGCCGGAAATCGCCCGGGCGGGACCGAGGGAAGGAGAGAGGGCTAAGGAATTTTTTTTTTAGAAAGAGATGAAAAATGAAATAAAAAAAAAGGTAGTATCTTTTATAGTGTAAGAAAAAAAAAGGGAAATCGTTGAAGGATCCGCGCGTGGACCCGGATCCGACCCGGGTCCGCGCGCTCCACCCGCTCCAGAGGAGGAGATCCACGTGCCGATCCGCCGATCCGACCTGCGTCCGACTCGCTTCGGAGGAGCCGACCCGCGCGCCTGCCGACCCGCTCCGACCCGCGCGTTTGGCCCGTTGCCGACCCGATCCGGCCCACCTGCTTTGGGCCTCTTCTTGGGCTGTCAATTGGGCCTCCTTGCCATTGGGTTTAAACCCAATTAATTTGGGTATTTTTTTCTTAGCCCTTTATTTGTTTTATTACTATTAGTATTACTATTAGTATTATTATTAGTATTATTATTATTATTATTGGGTTTTATTATTATTATTACTATTAGGTTTTGTTATTATTATTGTTATTTGTGTTTATTATTATTATTATTATTATTATTATTATTATTATTATTATTATTATTATTATTATTATTATTATTATTATTATTGTGTTTAGTTATTCTTATTATTATTATTAATGCATGTAGTAAAATAAGAAATTGAAAAATTTTCTTTTACTTGTATTAATTATTATTATTGATTTGAAAGCTTATTTAAAAATAAAGAAAAAATAATGAAATTTTAAATTTAATTAAATTCGTCCGATGATGGGATGCTACGGAAGTCACAAGTAGTGATTCCTAGCTGATCCCTAGGTGAGAAGAGTCGTACTAAATGTTGCCAAAAGTATTGGAATATTTAGTATGATTTTTCAATAATTTAGTTTTTTATAAAAAATAAAAATAAATAAGTTTTTAAAAGAAAATCCAAAAAGGAAATAAATAATAAAATTTAAATTTAATTAAACAAATCGTCCGATGATGGGATGCTACGGAAGTCACAAGTAGTGATTCCTAGCTGATCCCTAGGTGAGAAGAGCCGTACTAAATGTTGCCAAAAGTATTGGAATATTTAGTATAATTTTTCAATAATTTAGTTTTTTATTAAAAATAAAAATAAATGAGTTTTTAAAAGAAAATAGAAAAAGAAAATTAATAATAAATTTTAAATTTAATTAAATAAAATTCCGATGATGGGATGTTATGGAAGTCACAAGTAGTGATTCCTTAACTGATCCCTAGGTGAGAGAAATCCTACTAAATGTTGCCAAAAGTATTGGAATATTTAGTACGGTTTTTCGATAATTTAAATTTTTACTAAAAATGAAAATGAATAAGTTTTGTTAAAAATAAAGAAATATAAATAAATCAACAAATAAATAAGGAAATTTGAAATTAAAAATTCATTTGCATCATATATTATTTGTTTGCATCATATGCATCCATTTAATTTCGAAGCAAGTGTGAATTTTCCGAGGATGAGATTCTGTAGAAGTTAGTGATTCTTAAGAAATCTCTAGGTGAGGAAAATTATTTCAAATGCTGCCAAAAGTATTGGAGTATTTGATTTAATTATTCAATACAAAAAAGTTCACATTTACTTTCGAAAAATAAAGTAAAACAAAATAAATTTGCAAATAAAAAATGATTTTGAATAAAAAGGTTGGAATAAAAAAGGAATTAATTTTAAATATTAAATTAAGAACATTTTATTAAAACAAAAAGGATAACACATGATTATTATGGTACCGTTTTTTTAACGGGCGTCGTGGGGGTGCTAATCCTTCCCCACGCGTAACCGTACCCCCGAACCCAACTTCGTTTTCGCAGACCAAAATTGTCTTTTTAATGAAACTTAATTAATTTTGAGATTTTGTTAAAAAGATAAGTATTTCAGGTGGCCAATCACACCTAGACAAAAAAGATTGATGGCGACTCCCACTTTTGTTTTTTAAACGTTTTTCGAAAATCGTCGAACGCGAAGCCGTTACGACACAGATGTTGAGCTTACATTTCATTGAATATTTACAATATTTTTATGTAGACCGTAGTAATTGTTGAGCTTACAGTTAAAGTCATATGCACTCTGGTCATGCATCCTTTTTTTCCTTTTTATTTTACTTTATTCTTTTTGTATTCTTTTTCCTTCTTTTTTTTTTTGACTTCTAATATACCAATTTGTTTATTTGTTTCATGAATTATATTGTTAAATAAGTTTACAAATTGATTCATATTTTATAAATTAAATTAAACTAAGAGTTTATATATAATGCACTGACAGTGTGTAACTTTCGTGCACTGTCAGTTAACTATAACTTGACATCTCATATATAGGTCGTTAAAAATAAATACTAATAAAGTTTTTAAATTTATTTTTAAAGACCTATATACTTTTAGACTTTACACATTAATGAGGTATCATGTTATAGTTAACTGACAGTGTATGAAATGTATACATTATTAATGCATCATATATAATCTTTTAAACTAATACTTATTTACATCACGTCTTTTTATTTATTATATAGATTAATTTATTAACTATTACTAGTCATATATGTATAAATTAAAATATTAAACCAATACTTATATACTTATTAATTTTCGCATATTTGAGTACTTCATATGTAATTTGTTACTCCACTGTTATTTTATCCAATAAATTAGTACATAATTTTCATATTATGATTTATGACATAATTTATAAACATATTAAGGTTTTTCTGTGCCATTGTCAAGTGAAAAGTAACACTTTTTTTCTACTTTTTTTTTTGTAAATCATAGGGTATCATCATCCATTTTAATTATCTGGGACTAATCCTGCTCGGAGTTTCGTTACAGTTAAGGCTCCTCACCCCTCTCCACAAGTGTCTTTAGTGAGAATCAAACCCGAGAGTTCTTCCTATAAACTCAACCTGCATTGCCAACTGAACTATAACTCATGAATTTTTTTCTACTTTTGTTATAAATTATCTTTTTACCTTTGTTAAAGTTGAGCTTTTCTTAACAATCAAGATTTGACCTAGTAGTTGTTATCCCTCATTAGGATGACTTAGGTCCAATATTCGATTCCCCACTCTCCCCTTGTATCTCTCGTGAACAAAAAAAAAATTGACATTTTCTTTCCTATATTTTCAATTTCACCTTTTTCTATTTTTTTCATTATTTATTATTATATTAATTAATCTACCACTTCATGAATGTGATACTTTAATTTAACTAAATCATGTTATAAATTGATTATATAGGTCATGTAATACATTATTAACAAAATGTTATTGATTTGTATAAGTGATTTATTAATTCAAGTGGATTATATAATTCTATAAATATTAACATTTTACGTGTGATATATTATTTTATTAACATTACCTATGTTCTTATTATATCATAAATTATAATGTTAAATTAATAAATTTTAGCTGAACTAAGATCTAATGAGTATTAATTAGATAATAGCTTAAAATAATACGACCTAACATTATGATTGTGTATGTGAATAAAATTAGTTTTTTAGAAAATAAGATAACTGCTAAGTTATTTATGCAATTAAATTAATTTATTAATTAAGTTTTGAATTTAATGCAGAAATTTTAAAAATATCTAAAATAAAATGTATTTATATTGAACTATAACTTGTTTAAAATTTATTGTAATCGTCGTGCATCCAAGTAATCAAAATTAACATGTATAAAACAAAAGGAAAGGAGAATTCACTATTATAAAATCTTTAAATCCTTAGTCAACATGAAACAACAAAAAAAAAATCCTTGAAAAAGAAGAGAAGAAAATAAAAGAAAATCAAATCCTTGATTCCAGTTTGTCAGGCTTGGCTCCAAGGTTGTTTTTAGCCAAAATCAGACGATCAGCTGCCTTGAAATCAAAGATGCATGAATGTTCCTTGGGGTAACGATGAATCCCGCAGAAAACTTTCCCGCAACGACACGAAAATCCCATCAAACCAACCTTCTTGTTACAGCTTTCGCATCTGTTCTTGACTTTCGGAGGAGTCGAAACAGATGAAGAATCAAGCAGCGAAACAGATGAGTTTGGTTCAGTTGAAGTAGTAGAAACTTTCGGTTTGGCTTCAAACTGGGAAACCAATAGTTCTTTGAGAAAGTCTTTGTAACACTTGGAGCAGAAATTCTTGGTTTCGATGGAACCATAGAAGCCGCAACCTTTTGCACATAGAGGAGGAACAATATTATTGTCAGCCATATTGTAGTTTCTGCTCTTCTTTAGACGATGATGCTAATAATAAGAAAGCTACAATCTTTCGATTTTTTTTCTCTTATTGCTTGTGGATGTTATGAGACTAACCTTGCTTTATGAATCATATATATATAGAGAGGCTCGTATTTTAGAAGGAAGTGGGAGACCCGACTTTGAATGGGATTTTGCTTCTGTTAGGCTAGTCGGGTAAGGATTCGTGCGTCTCAAGGCTCCAGCTGAATGCTGATAGTTTTGGGGGGAGCCTACATTTGTTTTGGTATATAGTTGGGTTACAGATGAGGCAGACAAAACACCGTCGCTACTCGCCGCCTCTAAGCTCAATGAGTTTTCCTGATGTTTTAGCTTGGAAATGTGCCAAAGATGGTTACCACTCTGTCAAGAGTGGTTATAAAAGATTATGTGCTGATGAGATTATTGCAGATGATTTTGGGCATGAGGTTTTATGGAAGAAGATTTGGGGTGTTTCATTGCCAACTAAGATCAAGATCTATTTTATGTTAGTATATATCACTTTTATTTAAATTATGTTACGTAATTATATTATTAAATAATTAATTTTTTGATAATATAACTACATAACATATTTGATATATTTTTGACTTCACAAGTAGTATTAGGATGATAACACATATCCTTTAAAAATATTAAGAAAATAAAAATAAATAAAAAAGAACTTGTGCCAATATCCTAACACTACTTGTGAAGTCAAAAATCTCCATTGGCATGGATAATTATCCATATTTAAAATAATAATTTCAATAATAAGGGGATGTTTTCACGGATTTTAAGATTATCACTAGGAATTTTATTTTCCGTAATTGTTTAACCTCATTTGGTTAGGTAATTTGTTCTCTCATCAAGAATCTTAGATTCCCAATAGTGTCAAAAAGAGGAAATATAGGGGGAAAACAATATCGTCCTCCCCTTGAGGTATTTTTATTTTCCCTTAGGAATTCTTTTTTTGTTCCAAGTTTATCCTTAACATCTTTTCATATGGGTCAAATTAACCCTTTACTATCAAAGGTATTACGTTCTAAATAATTATTTACATATTAAAATTAATTAATTAATTAATTAACACCTGAAATAATTAAATAAGTAATTTAAATATAATTATACCATTGGATTTGTTAAATATTATAACCCTAAATAAAACACTTATTAAAAACCATTTTTTTAAGCCATTAAAAACTCTTGCTTAATTACAACATAATCATTAATTTTATTACATCTAAATATAATTTACAAGTTTGAAAGTATCAGTGTAACATTTCTTAACTAAATTGGTGATCAATAAATGTTGTGGTCACTTAAATTTAAAGTGTCATTGTTTCTATCTTATTTTGATGAATTGACATTTAAGAGAAAAATGGATTTAAGATTAAATTGACCAATAATAAAATGGACCCTATAATTTTTTATTAATCAAAATCAATTTAATATAGTAATAGTTTGTTAAATCAAAATAATTTACATAATAAAAACCTTATAAACAAAGGGACCAAACAAATAAATAAATGAGTATCTTAAATAAATAATTAATTAATTTAACTATAATCTATATCAAGTGTTATTCACTCTATATCAACTAATAATACAAAGTGTATTATAGTAAAATAAATAATTAAGTAACTTTACTTTCCTTTTTTTTTTGTATAAACCACAAGTATCTTCATCCATTTTAACAATCTGAGACTAATCCTGTTCGGGGCTTAGTCACAATTAAGGCTATTTACTCCTCCCTAAAGGTGTGTTTAGTGAGGATCGAATTTGATAGCTCATCCCATAAACTCAACTTACATTGCCAACTAAGCTACAATCCATAAGTAGTAATTTTACTTTCCTTCAACCAAACATAAAAATCTAATATTCTTAGGAATTTGTCGAATAAAATGATTTTGGGATAAAATGACTTCCAAAGAGAATCATAAATTTCTCAAACTAAACGGCCTCTAAGGTCATTTTTTTTAGGCTAAAATATTAAAAAAGCCCTTGAACTTTGTTACTTTATTTAAATAGGTCCTTATACTTTTATTACATCTAGATAAGCCCCTATACTTTGATTTGTACTCAAATAAGCTCTTATTTCAAATAAAAGATTAAATATGAATAAAAATTATTTCAAACTAATTTAACCAATCAAAATTCAATTAATTTGATTCAACTAAGTCACATTTGGATTTAAATTAATTTTTATAGGTTGATTTATTCGATTAATTCGATGTCTAAAATTATGAATTAAACTAACTGAACTAATTAATATTTTTTTAAGTATATAATATATAGTATAATATACATAATTAAATATTATATAATATATTCTATCTAATTAGCATTTTTTTATGTAGAAAGTTAGGTTTTAAATGTAATAAAAAAAATCGATTAATCATTTTTATAAAAGATTGATTTATATTAATGGTTTATTTGGGTATAAATTAAGAATGAAGGGCTTATCTGAGTACAAATTAAAATCTATGTGCTTATTTGAACTCAAATAAAAGGTTAAGTGCTTATCTAGATGCAATAAAAGTATAAGGGCCTATTTAAATAAAGTAATAAAGTTTAGGGACCTTTTTAATATTTTAGCCTTTTTTTTAACATTTATATAAAGTCAACATAGACACATGATAATAAATATAAATTTAATATCAATAGATATAAAACATGTTAGAGTATCGTAAATATGTGATAATAAATATAAACATATCTTATAATAAAATTATTACGTGTTTATATCTATTGATACTAATTTTACGTTAACTTTTATATATTTATGATACTTTTAATATATTTTAATTATATTGATGTTAAATTTACATTTATCATCATGTACTTCTATTTACGTTATAATAATAAGATTAATTTGTTCTAAGTCTAAACTATAAAATATTTCAGTTCAAATATATATCTACACGGATCTTAGTACACAAAACCGGCAATAACTGGAAACCAGATCCGATCCCATTGTGAAGTAAAGTACCCGCACCGCATTCATATCTTCACGTGTTAACCTCACATCCCGATGCAATCAAATAATATCCTACCACCTTCTAGGCTTCTATAATTCTTCCACGTGTAACCTCTTTATTCCCACACTTGAAAGTTGACACTCCTATTCATCCCTCCAAAAACTCTTCTTCGTTCACCATTTTTGTCAATGGCTGATTCTTTGTTTTTCCCTTTGGCTGCGAAGGCTCCCTATGATCATCCGTCTTTGGTTTTCCGAAGCTGCCCTTTCCCTTCACATTTATTGCCATCCAAGTCCTCTTTGCAATCGAATGGGAGTAAGAATAGGTTGAATGTGTTGGCTCTGAGTCAGCACTCGTTCTCCACGCTCCACCAACGAGTCGGCCCGATTCATGCTCTTGAATCGGATGTTCCTCACCCACTTCGCAAGGTAGAAAACGAACTCTTCTGGAATTCATTTTGTTTGTATTGAAAACTGTGGCAGTCATTGACAGTTATTGGGAAAACAAGGCTCTCTTTGTCTGCTAGAATATGTGAAGTAAAGTGATTTTTTATTAATTTTAAGATTTTTTTTATGGAATGGTTTTATACAAGAAAAACAAAATTAACTGGTTTTTTTTTTTACTTTGTTTTAATTTCTTTACTTATTTGTTGTTTTTTTTTTAATCACTAAACTTTGAGCAACCAAATAAGGCATTAAAATGAAACCATAGATTTTTGATAAAATGACAGATTAATTCAAAAGTGTTATTTCAATTTTGCACTGCCCGAAACTTAAAAAGATCGGAATTTGAAGTTAATTTCTTTTTAGTTTATTTTCTTTGATCTTTCCTCTGTTTTTTAGAGAATAAAAGTCCATCAAAGATCTCTGTTTTTTCATGAAATTGTTGACTATTTCATGGATTCAAGGTATAGGGAAATCTGAGGAGAGAAAAGGAAGTGATTTGGGATTTAATAATTGACTTAATAGAGCTGAATTTGTTAGTAGAAAATCGTGGAAGTTGTGTTAAAATGTACATTAGTGATTCTTTGTGTTTATGGTGACATTTGAAAGGATTCAGTGACTTTTAAGAGTACAAAGCGCTATGAGGAATGGGATTCATTGACAGCAAAGTTTTCCGGGGCAGCAAATATACCATTTTTATTGCTTCAACTGCCTCAGATCATCCTCAACACGCGCAATCTTCTGGCGGGAAATAAGACTGCCCTTTTGGCAGTACCATGGCTGGTAATGTAGAATTTGAGGATATGGTTACTAAACATATATGTTTTTGTTTCTTACTTCTTGTTTTTCTAGTACTTTTTGCAGATATATTGAAGCCAAAATTTAAGGGTTGAAGAGAAAATGAATAATTTGAGAGGGCTTCAGGCCTTTTACTGATTGTAACTGGGGCAAGATGCTAAATATCCTTGCCTTATTGCTTTGGAAAATATCCATACTAGGAGTTTACAATGAAACAATGAATTTGACATCATCTGATTATAATGAAGTGGGGGTGAACAATATATCAGTAAATAGAAAATAGATACAGAGTTGTAAAAGTTTTGTTGTACAGTATTATATATGGGTTTCCTTGCTTTTAGTCAACTAAAAAAACTGTACAAGAACCTCTACGTGTGATGAGGGCTTAGCATAATATTAGTGGCTGAGTCTTCTTATAGAATATCTAACAGTTGAAAGTGTAATTTGTTTTTGCGGACTCATCACAAGAACTGACATTTTTGATGATCCTAATAGTCTCTGCTAAACAATGATTATAACCTCTATTTTATGGAACTTTTATAATCTTAAATTTTGATGAATTTTCTTTCTTGAATTTTTTCAATGAGCCAAATGAAGATGACACTTTAGGAACCTAAAGAAGGGAGTGTTGTAATTGCAGGGAATGTTCACTGGTTTGCTGGGAAACCTTTCACTGCTTTCGTACTTTGCCAAGAAAAGGGAAAAAGAGGCAGCTGTGGTGCAAACACTGGGAGTCATATCAATTTATGTGGTGATTACTCAGCTTGCAATGGCAGAAGCTATGCCTTTCCCTTACTTTGTGGCCACTTCTGTTGTTGTGGGTGCTGGACTCATTTTAAATTTTTTGAACTACTATGGTATGCTCAACGCGACAATCTGGCAAATTTGGGAAGATTTTACTACTGTTGGTGGACTTTCTGTTCTTCCCCAGGTAAGCAATTAGTCCCCTGTTTTCTGCACACACTTAAAAATTCATGCATGCGCAAACTCAAACATGATATATTTACAGATTCGCAAAATCTATTTTTATATTTGTTAGTTTAGAATTGGTGTATTTATTCAAGTCCCTCAGCTTTTCTTTAACTAATCTGAGTACAGATAATGTGGTCCACATTTGTCCCATACATACCCAATAGCATCTTGCCAGGAGCAATATCATTTGTTCTTGCTGTAGCAGCTGTAACTATGGTAAGATCTATATGCTGCTCCATGATATTGTTTCATTTTATTTTATTAAACTTTTGTTGATTATCATGAATGATTGGTGAGCAATATTACTCAATAGTTCCTTTTATGTAATTTGAAACCTTCTTACTTTGGGAACTTCTTGCCTTTCCTTTTACAAACAAATGATTAGAAAATAGGCAGTACAATACAGTTGCACCCTTTGAACTTGCACTTGGCAAGATTTGCAGGCACATATGGGCAAGCTTTCAGAGAAAGGTGTCAAATTTGTGGGAGCTATTTCTGGATGGACGGCAACACTTCTTTTTATGTGGATGCCAGTTTCACAAATGGTAATCCTTGTTTGAACTTCTATATCAAAGGCTGCTAAGATATCAAGCAAAGTTGGTTAATATATGTATATCTGACAAAGATTGTGCTTCCTTTTCAGTGGACAAATTTCCTGAATCCTAATAATATTAAAGGCCTATCAGCTTTTTCAATGTTGCTTGCTATGATTGGAAATGGACTTATGATTCCGCGTGCACTATTTATTCGTGATTTTATGTGGTAATGCACTCTTTCAATTTTATTTAACTTCTTGTTTAAATGATTCTGATCACTTGCACACAACAGTGAAACCAGAAAATATTAATGTAAAAAACTAACCAGATTGAATTGCAAGTGACTTCAAAGTCAGGAGTTCTCTTTTTCTGATTGTTATCCTTTTTGGAGTTGACTTTGTGTTTCTTTTTCTTTTTTTTTTTTGTAATACATTAACTGTCTATGCTCGTTACATGTTGGTTCAACTGACTTTGCAGGTTCACTGGGTCTACTTGGGCAACACTCTTTTATGGTTACGGGAATATTGTATGCTTATACTTGTAAGCGATATATGATTTATTATATACGTGCTTATCTTAGGCAATGCTCTTTTATTCCCTGTTGCAACTTTTATCACAAAGTCTCTCAATTGATTTTTTCCATTCCAGTTTCAACTCGAGCAGCTGGGAATTCTTCTTCGCAGCAACAGTTGGTTTGGTCTCATGGCTAGGTTGCCCCTCCATCCCATTTAACTTTTATTACACTATCTTAATCTCACACTCTTATGGACCAGGGACATAGAGATGGACAAGGGAAAAACAAATTTAATATGTTTCTTATTTTTATGTATCTAATTTCTTTCCCCCCATCAACAGGAATGGCTCTATGGAGAGACACTGTTGTATATGGATACGACTCACCGATAAGAACTGTGAAAGAGTTGGTTTTTGGATCGTAAGTTGAAGTCAGCTGTGACAACGCCTTGAGAATGACACGAAGGTGATAACCTGCATGATCTAGAGCATGAAGTATTCTCCACTTATGTAGCCAAAATTGCGGCCACAGTCTGCCAACAAAAGTGTTTACCAAATCGATAGTAGTATGTTTTCCTAATTACCACTAATTTTATTTGCAGGGATAACTGGAATGATCATTTGTAATTAGTTCTGGAATTGAATAAGGATGGATGATATGGCAGTTCATGTTATCAGGAACTGCAGTCCAAAAATTATACAAACTCGAACCGGAAAATGGCTGGCTTGGCGTGAGTTATAAATATAATGCTGAATGAGGGATGATATTAATGAACAGTCTGATTCGCATTACTTACTGCTTGCTTTAGGGTGTTATATTGTTCTTGCTGAACTATCTAATTATTTTTTCAAGTCTAATCACGTTTGGTAAAAATACTTTTTTTTTTTCATATTTCTTATTAGGCTAAAATACTAAAAAACCCTTGTACTTTTATGCTTTCTTTAGATAAGTCCTTATACTTTGATTGTACCTAAATTGGCCTCTATACTTCAATTTATATTCATATAAGTCTTTATTTCTAATGGAAAGAAAACGCCATTAATTTATTTGCCATGTGGCATTGGATGGCCACATGGATGATTATATGGCAAAATAACATGATCAAATGAGATTGAGTCAAAAACTTCAACTTTTAATTACCAAATTAAAATTAAAACTCAAATTAAGTCTCCACATTTTATTAAAAAAAAAAAAGGAAGCAGCGTTTTGCTTGAATTACTCACTAGCGGACAACCGGCCGGCAACCAAATTAAGCATCTTTTTCCCAAATTAAGCATTTGCATACATGATAATTAAAATCAACCAGTACAATTTCAAATACTGGTTAAGCCTTCTAGTTCTAAGTCTGACGCAAATTTCGCATCTTTACAAAGTAAGTAACCTGTTCATATTTTGGCTAGTTTATTTTTTCACCTTCATACAGTTGTTGTTCTATATTTTCATAAACTGATGTTGCATCCTTAAATGTTTCACCTGACTTTTATTCTGCTATAGCGCTAATCTTAGTTATTATGATTTACTACTTTTCACGACCTGTGGGCATCTCCGCATGGATGAAGGAGCTACTGTATCCTGCTTGCTTTCTGCTATATTTTTCTTTTCTTTCTTTTTTTTTCTATTTTTCGGAGTTTCTTTTTAACTTTTATCTGCAGGAATGAAAATCACATAAATGTTTCCTTAACGTGATGGTCTTTCAGATGTTGTGCAATAGCACCAACAGTCTTAGCTTTAATTTTGTTTTCAATTACAGACCAATTTCTTAAAGATTACTAAAGAAATACTAACAGTCCCAATCCTCTTAATGTAAAAAGAAAAGAAAAGACAGAGTAGGATCTAATTCCCAGTAGAGGATCCTTCTTTCATTTCGCATTTCTCATCAGACAATGAAAAGACAACGAATCCAAATGACAATCAAGCTAGTGTCTCTAATATAGTCGTTAATTCCACAGGGTTCTCTACCATTCCAAAACAATTCCTCCATTGTCTCAATTTAAATTTAGAGACAGAAATTGATTTCAAGTTAATTGGGTTTAAGGGTTTTTATCTTCTATGGGCTTCAATTAAAAGTGTTTCTTTGCTTAATTAGAAGGTTTTTTTCTTTTATAGTAAGTAATTAGAAGTTATTTTTTTTTTGTCAAATATTTAAGTCCAACTCAATCTCATTTGATCATGTTATTATGCCATATAATCATCCATATGGCCATTTAATGCCATGTGATAAATAAATTAACGGCGTTATCTTTTCGTTAGAAAAAAAAAAGCTTATATGAATATAAATTGAAGTATAAAAGCCTATTTAGATACAATCAAAGTATAAAAACTTATCTAACTTATCTAAAGAAAGCATAAAAGTATGAGGGCCTTTTTAGTATTTTAGCCTTCTTATTATCATTAGGTACTTGTCATCCCTTGTACAGCAGAAAATGGAGGCCAAAGGGTTTTATTTACAGTGATTGGCTTTCAAATTCTTAGGGATATTTTCTTAGTGGCTATCTTCAAAACATAGAAAACTATTAAGAAAATGTCAGCACTGATAATCCCAGTTAGACTTTAGGCAGGTATATCGTCTTAAAGGTGTTTGATGACAGCACTAGGAAAAGAAAAACATGTATGCATCCTTTTCAGTTACAAGAGAAGTTGCATTTTTCATGAAATACACTTGTAGGGCTTGACAGCAGAAGGAGAAAGCTCAATGTTACAATCACCATCAAAAATTTCGCATAGGCAACATCAACCAAGAACATCAGAGTTGCCAAGGGCATCAGACTGCCAGCTGAACAAAATGTTTTCTCCAATCTATGGCAAATCTACAAACAGCCAAGTGCTATGACCCAGTGACCGAGCTATGGAATCTTCCTATCTATCACTTCTCTAAGTAGCTTTTGGCAAATCAAGCTCCAAACATCAAAATATCACGATTACTTTCCCAAGCAATCGCTTCGTTCCAATGTCAGAGTGGTGAAACAGTTCTGAATCAGACTAGGAGCTTCATTACTGGTGGAAAAACGATTCCCTGGGTACCGTTCAGCAATACAAGATAGACATATATGCCACAAATTGAGTGGATACTGACTAATGAGCTTTGGTGCAGTTCTGCAAAGTATTGTACAACACAATACAATACACTATTATGAAATGACAAATGACATTGCTGTCATATACGAATTGCATCAGAAAAAACCATGTAAATCTTGCCCCTGAAAACCAATTGCCTGAAGCTGAACCTGATTGCCAATAGATGCTCTTCTCATCACAGTGGAAAATTTTTACCGCTCAAGATCAAGAAATCTGTTCAAATAGAAACCAATGGGTTATCTCCACTTTTCATAGTCTTTATCATAGGAAGATATAAAGAGTGAAACAATAAAAGGGAAATACAGGCCCATAATTTGACAATAAAGAAAGTACTTAAAATATACATAAAAGAACTCACATACCCACTCTGTTGAATTAAGAACATCAGATAAAAAGTCCATAAATGAAACCCACGAGAATCACCATGCACTGTAATGACTGCAGAAAGGCCTAACGTGTTAGTAGTTAATCAAGATAGTCCTAGCATGGTGCTTGCAAATTGCCAATAAAATGTCAATGGAAAGACTACAAAGAAGAAGAAAAAGGATTAAATAAAACGCATGCATGACTTTTATTAAACCTTTCTTACAGTCAACATGCGGAAGATTCAAGGTGAGAGAAACTGAGAATAGTTTTCATTGCCAGCATCACTACTTATCAGAAATGGAAGCAGCAAAATGTCATCCATATGCTAAAAGGAATCAGTAAGAGCATACCATGCGCAACTAACTGAAGCTGGATTTCGGAAGAAAGATCTAAGGAAGATCAGGAAGGCTGGCAATCCAAGTCGACGGAATCCCTTGATTTTGTATTTAGCTTATTCCTTAAATGTTCTTTCTCTTGTATAGTCCCTGCCAAACACGCTGAGCATTGAACTTCTTTCCTTGTTTTGCAAAGGTAGAACTGATATCAGAAAGAGTACTTTCACATGGTACAAAGTGTTTATCACTCATTTCCAAAAGTAATTTTTTCACCTCAACTAGGCATGACATTTTTGAAGCCCTGTCCAGCTCTGGCTGGTCAGAGAGGTTACACCAACCAGAAATTAGTATGTCATAGGTTGAAGAATTAGGCAATGCTCCCCTCAATTGCATCTCCTTAAGAAGCTCTCTAGCTTGGGCCATTTTCCCTACTTTAGCAAAACCATCGATAAGCACATTGTAGGTGCTAGTTTGGGGAACAAATCCTTTCGTAATCATTTCACAATAAACTTTTATAGATTCCTTTCTATTTCCAATCTTACCATGGCCAGATATCAATGTATCATACGTTAAAGCATTAGGGTTCAAGCCTTTTTCTTTCATTTCGCTAAGAAAATCATCTGCTTCTTCCATCAAACCAGCAGTTGAGAGACCTCTCAGAAGAATATTGTAAGTGGCAATATTTGGTGGAACTCCTTCTCTTAACATCTGAGAATATGTAGCAAAACCCTTCGTTACATGGCTGCCTATGCAATATCCATGTATAAGCACATTGTAAGTTATCGTGTCAGCTGCAAAGCCTCTTCCTTTCATATCTTCTAAAACTGAAACAGCCTTCTTGGTCATCCCAAGTCTGCACAACACAGTGATGAGAGTTTTGAAAACTGCCTGACTAAGTCGAAGTCCCATGGAAACCAGACGTTCATGCATTAGCAAAATGGCATCAGCCCTTCCATTCCTCGAGGATGCATCAAGCAGAAATCTGTGAATGGCAGAGGTAGGTGAAAACCCTAAAATCAGCATCTCATTCAAAACATTCAGAGCTTTTTGAATTTCACCAGCTTTACAAAGACCTCTCATCAGAATGTTACAAGTTATGGAATTTGGCATTAACCCACAACTCTTCATGTCATCCCAGAGGTTTAATGCATATTCAAACTTACCCTCTTTGCAATATGCATTAATCATGGTATTACATGTAATGAGGTCTGGAGCCAGATCCAACTCTCTCATTCTCGCATAAACGGATTGTGCCTCGTATTTTCCAAGCCTCAAAAGGCCATTAATTAAGACATTGTATGCAACAACATCAAATGGTATATTTTTCTCAGTCATTTCCTGGGCCAAGGTAAGAGCAGCTGACTCCTTTCCCTCTTTGAAAAAGCCATCCATCAAAGATGTATAGTTTACCTGGTCAAGTGACAAGCCCCTAGACATCATATCTTTAAATAATCCCTCGGCTTCCCTCCACTTTCCAGATCTTTTCAAGTTGTTCACAAAAGCATCAAGTATAAAATTGTTTTCCTCTATTCCTAACAGTTTCATTTCATTATAGAGATCAAGTGCAACTATTTCTTTACCTGCCTTGAAATATGCATCAATTAGTGCAGCATAGGTAAATACGTTTGGCAAGATACCTTCACCCACCATCTTCCTCATAATTTTGACACCTTCATCAAGCATTCCTTTCCTGATGTAGCTGTTTATGATAGAAGAATAAGTTACAACATTAGGAATGACATTTTTTTCCTTCATTTCTTCCAATGCAGCTTCTGCACCATTTATGTCTCCCAGCTTGCAGCGGCCATCAATCAATGTTGTATATGTGGTCAAATTAGGCACTAATTTGTGCTGTAAAAGAGTAATAAACATGTTTTCCGCCTCTTCAGGTTTTCCAACCTTAAAAAGCCCATCCATCAGTATAGTGTATACAACAACATCAAAAGCAATTCCACGAACAACCATTTGACTTTGAAGAGCAAAGGCATCCATGGAATTCCCTGCTTTGAAGAATGAATCCATAAGAGTAGCATAAGAGACATGATTGGGATCCACACCCATCTTCTCCATCTCCCTCAATAGCCCTTTTGCTTCAGCTAACTTTCCATGCTTGCAGAGGCCATTTATGATTGAACTATAAGTAACGGCATCAGGCAAAATCCCATTTACAACCATTTCTTCATACAAAGAAAGTGCTTCCTCAAGCGCTTCTTGCTTACAGTAGGCACTTATAAGTGTAGTATGTGTAATAAGGTTTGGTTCCAATATCACAGTGTTATCACCCTCATTTCGATGATCATTACCATTCAAAATCTTAAAATCCTTTTTCCTATGAGACCCCAAGAGCTCGTGGATTAAACTTTTAGCCTTAACAAATTCACCTTTTTTGCAAAATCCATTTATCAAAATATTATAACTAATGATATCAGGCACTAAACCTTCTCTTCTCATCCTATCCAGTAATTCAACCGCATAATTCATATCTCCACTCTTACAATACCCATCAATCAATATGTTAAATCCTATAACATCCTTAGAAATCCCACCATTCACCAAATTATCCCTAACCCACTCTCCATATTTAACCAACCCAATTCTACAAAATCCCTTAACAACTATATTACATGAAAAAGTATCAAAATTTATACCTTTTTTGACCATTTCGGACAGAAAGCCGAAACCTTGATAAGCCAAACCTTGCTCACAAAAACCCCAAATCAAAGTATTATAAGTAACAGTATCAACATTATTGTTGTTATCAACACTTCTAAAAAATTCCAAGGCAAAGCTCAAATTACCAACTTTGGCAAAAGAATGAACCAAAACATTTATAGTGAAAACATTAGGCAAAACCCCACAAGCTATCATCTCAGAGTAAAGTAGCATTACCTCGGAAACCAACCCAGAGGCATTGAAACTGTAAATAAGGCGATTCCATATGGACAAAACGGGAATAACACCATGTTTCCTCATGTTAAAAAATGTCTCCTTGGCTTGGGAAAATCTTCCACAGGTTAAGTATAAGTGAATAAGACTGCAGAAAAATGAGGCGTAAAGATTGGACTTGGATGAGGGGATTATTGGATTGGAAAAGGTTTTTGGAGAAAGGGGTGGTGGGGATTTTGAGGATCTAAGGAGTGAAGGATGGTTGGTTGATGAGAAAGTGCAGAATATTGAGAGAAAATGGAAGGGAAAGAGAGATTTTCTATGGGCGCTGAAGTATTTTATCATAACTAAAAATTTTGGGATTTATTTGTTAAGTGAAAAAAAAAATGGGGTGATTTCTTATGATTTTGGAACTCAAACCGAGCAGACAGAGAACAGTTGAAGGGAGTTTCTGCTACTTGACCAGTTTTACTCGATGTCGATTTGAAAGGGAAGACGAATAATACGTCACCGTTGCGACATTTTGAAAATTGCCTACAGGGAATGGAATTACAGTAGAAAACAAAATTGAAAAAAATATTTCCTCATTGTTTTTTATTTGCATAAAAGTTATCGTCTAATAATTTATAAATAATTTGTTAGAGAGTAAAAACCCTATTTCGTGTTAAATTTTATAAATACGAAAAATTATTATATCAATATTTTAATTCGTATCAAATTGATTTTTAATTTTTATCAAAATTTTAATTTATATTATTTTAACTTTTGTTTTTATGGTGTTTAAAATTATTAAATTTACTATTTATTACTTTTTTTCAAACCCATTGCCTTCAACCCCACAAAAGAAGACCAACTCTTCAAAAACTCTTAATATGATTGATTCTAAACTCGTATCAAATTGATTTTTAATTTTTGTCAAAATTTTAATTTATATTATTTTAACTTTTGTTTTTATAGTGTTTAAAATTATTAAATCTACTATTTATTACTTTTTTTCAAGCCCATTGCCTTCAACCCCAAAAATGAAAACCAACTCTTCAAAAACTCTTAATATCAATGATTCTAAACTTGTGTATATTATATCAATGATTCTAAACTCGTATTTTAATTTTTATCAAAATTTTTAATCTATATTATTTTAACTTTTGTTTTTATAGTACTTAAAATTATTAAATCTACTATTTATTACTTTTTTTCAAACTCATTGCCTTCAAATCCAAAAAAGAAAGTTTATATATGATGCATTGATCGTGTATAGTTTCTATATACTGCCAGTCGATAATAAAATGACATCTCATTAATGAGTAAAGTCTAAAAGTGTATAAGCCTTTAAAAATAAATTTAAAAACTTTGTTAATATTTATTTTTAAGGATCTCCATATGAGGTGTCATTCTATGGTTAACTAACAGTATATGAAAACTATACACTGTCAGTGCATTATATATAAACTCAAAAAGAAAACCAACTCCTCAAAAACTCTTCATATCTCTTCATATTGCACCTCCTTCAATTGTAAAATTCAATTTACATTTGTATAGTCTTTTAAAATAGCTTTATAATTTGAGTAAAACAAATGAAATTCCTTGGTTTTCTTTAAATAGTCAAAAACTCTTTTAATAGTCTTCTAATATTCATTACTTCGTTTACTCGTATATCTTGCAATTTACATATAGCAAAAGCTATATATGACTTGATGCATTACATACATTAAACTCCTAATTGC
Source organism: Heritiera littoralis (assembly GCA_031772115.1). NCBI lineage: Eukaryota > Viridiplantae > Streptophyta > Magnoliopsida > Malvales > Malvaceae > Heritiera > Heritiera littoralis. The sequence goes on along the minus strand of JAPDPK010000061.1, from coordinate 3,100,890 downwards.
ACTTTCATGCTCAAATTGAGTAATAATCTAGCCAAAATTTTCTATTAATTTCATACTTAGTTCGTGTGGAGTGGTAACTTCGTCTATATTAAGATGTTGAAATTTAGTTGTCATCTTTTCTATGTAATGTGATTGATTAAGTGAAAAGTCAATGTTATGTCTCTTTACTTTAATTCTCAAAATGGAATCTACTTCTTTTAAATCTTTTATTTTGAAGATTAATGATGCCTTTTGGTCTCATTTACACCAAGCATATTGGTATAAAAAATCAACATGTCATCATCATAGAGACATACCATTACTCTATATCCTTGATAAACTTTGAGTAGATGCACATGTCTACACCATTTTGCTTAAAATCATTTTTCAAATTTTATGCATCAAACTTCTTGTGTCATTGCTTGAGAGCCTGTTTTAGGCCATATAGTGACTTAACCAATTTTGCATATTTTCTTTCATTTTTAGGAAGTAGAGATCCTTTTGGTTGCTTTATATAGACTTCCTCAATTAAGTCACATTCTACTCCCACGATGCATGCCATGTCGATGATCAAAATTGCATTGACCTATCATTTTATTATTGAAAGATTACAATATTCAAAGTCATATTATATTGTTTGAAATATATTAGGACAATCCAATGCAATTATATCTACTAGCATTTGATAATCACAAAAGTTATACCCCCACCATATATGTAATATCATACATATAGTTCTTGATTGCTTTTACATGTCCAGTTGTGCAACTAACATATCTCATATACTGTTACGTCCGTTGCACACCTAAAATAATAGATTCTTTTTAGAATTTTTATAATATAGTGAAATGGAAAAATTAACTTGTCATTATCAAATTTCTTATTTCCAAAATCACATATGCAACACTTATGTCTTTTATAGCAAAACTGCTAAACAAGACTCATTAGTATTTTTAATTTTATTATTGATTTGTACCAAAATTACATATCATCTTCATATAGTCATTTGATGACATCTTTTTGAACTTACTATAGATATAAGTCGAAATTATCTTATCAAATTATGATATCATTTGCATAAGATCTTGTTAAGCTCATTTAAGAACTTAATTAATAATTTACACGCTTTTATTTTGTCATGGAATCAATAACCATTTAAGTTATTCCTACATACACCATTTTAATCTAATTCACCATTTTAAAATCATGTGAATTTCACTTTCTTTGGTGAATTAACATCATACTTAAATTGGTATAAATGCAATAAACATTCTCTTTTGTATAAATTAATTCTTATTATGGTGTATATGTCTAAAAGTAATCATTCCATATTTTTGTAAATCTTTCCTTAACAAAACATTTGACTTCTTGTCTATAGTCGTATCAACTTTACAATCAAATTCATATAATCAAAATTTTGTTATAGCTGGCATTGTTAGATGTCTACGGAGCTTAATTATGTTATGACATTTTTACGTGAAGTTAATACGTGGATCGATTTTTATGGTAAATAACTTGAGAGTCGGAAAAGATCCCTTTCTCGAAGGCACAAGAGGCGAAACATTAAAAGCAAAATTTATGTGCGAGAATATTAGGTGAGGATATTTTGAATTTCTCGCATATGTAATTTTAAATAATAACTTATGTTAGGATGATGCTAAAAAGTTGGTATTTTAGACACTAATAAAATAATGATATCTTTTTTTTTAAAGATATATAATAAATATCTTATACTCATTTTCATCAAGTCAATTCTTATAAAATTAATTTACTCAATATAGTTAATTTTTATTAAATCAATTTACTCACCTATTTAGCTTAGAGATTGGCCAAAAAAAACCTATTTAACTTAAAATAATTTAAAACTCACATAATTAACAAAAAGCTATTAACATCTAACAAAAAAATTACTTTAAAAGATAACAAAAAAATTAATTTGATGAATTAAAATATGTCGAGACTTATCATATGATATTTTCAAATATATACTTTGTTTCTTTAGTGAATACAATCTTTCTAAAGATTATTAGGAGAGGGCTGACGTTATAAAGGACCAATCAAATTATATTACTATATTAGAAACTACTTCCAAAAGCATTTTGTTAAGCACAATTCTCTTTCGCATTCTGCAAATTAATTTTTTGTTACTTTTTAAATTAATCCTTTTTGTTGGATGTTAATAAGTATATGTTAATTATGCGAATTTTTTAATTTTTTTTCATTAGTTTGAGCTAAATAAATAAGCAAATATATTTACTTGCTTTTTGTTAATTCAATCAAAGTAAATTAATTCAATCAAAGTGAGTTGGTGAGAATGAGTGTAAAATAATTATTATATATGTCTTTAAAAAAATGAATGGTCATTATTTTATTAGTTAATTTAATCATCAATTAGTCACTCTTTGGATTCCAACAAAATCATTTACGTAAGATGAATTCAAGAACAACGGAAGGCACTCCCAGTAGAACTTATCAGAAGCAATTTTTCATAATTCTGATCAATCAAAGAGATATAAACGTGAACGTTGAATCCCTGCAAACTTCTCTGAATAGATAATATATTGAACTTATTTATGGTATATAAACTTCGAGTAATTTTAGTGAAAAACGAAGAAAAATTTTACCAGGCAAGTGAACATAATATATAACATCAGCTTCTGCATTCTGGAATCCATTACATGAACAACCACATGAATTTCAGGGCGTGAAATTAATGAAGGTTGTTGCTACAATCTGGATGAAGTTACTATCCACTTCATCAGTATCATTTTGGTTTAAATAGAAGCTTACAACACCTCGCATTAGAAAGATTTGCATAATGTAGAGAGATATTTAAAGGCACATATTGAACTTTACGTATATATTATTATTTAGTACCCAAGTAAAATATCAGTAGCTTACCTTTTCCGAGGATACAAGTGGGCCTGCAATGGAGTTTTCATCACCACTGTGAACTCCTGCTTCTCCTCCAAGCTCACCTCATCTCCATCCATAGCCTTCCATTCAAAGTTCCAAACCAAATTTGCCACAAAATACTCCAGATGAAGCAAAGATATGCCGAGTCCAGGACAAATCCTCCTGCCTACCCCAAATGGCATCATCTTGATTTCCCTACTTCCTGTTATATCAAACTCTTCGCTTAGGAACCTCTCAGGCTTAAACGCCAAGGGATCCTCCCAAACATTTGGATCCCACGCCATTTCTGCAACCAGGAAATTAACGGTCGCATTCTTGGGGACCAAATATCCTGCCAGGACTGTGTCTTCTCTCACAGCATGAGGCAGAAGAAAGTGTCCGGGTGGGTGCCTTCTTAGCCCTTCCAAGATCACTGCCTTCAGATAAGGCATCTTCTGCAAATCATCTTCCTTCACCTCTTCCTCTCCGGCTCTCATAACCCCTTTAATCTCCATGAACAGCTTCTCTTGAACATGTGGATACTTCACCATGTTTGCCATAATCCATTGCAAAGCAGTGGAGGTAGTATCTGTTCCAGCATTGAGAAACTCATAGCTCAAACAAACAATTTCCTCTTCTGTGAGTTTTCTCTTTTCTTCCGGAAGTTGAACGTCAAGCAAAGTATCAACATACGCCAAAACATACTCGTCATCTGCTTCCCCTTTGCCCACTTTACTCTTGCTCAATCTCTCCTCCTTCACTTTCTTCCTTGATCTTATCAAACGAACTAGCACTTTCTCTTGATCCTCAACGGCCTGGTAGAACTCCTTCCAACGTTTACGAAGCAGAATCTTTGTCAAGCTGGGGCAGAAATTGAGAATATTGAATTTTCCATCCGTGTCTATGAGCAAACGACGGTGAACAGTCTCAATCTCTTTAATTTGTTCTTCACTAAGCTTGTCACCAAAGCACATGATCACTAACAAGCAGAACATAGCATAATGAAAATGATCCACGACACGAATCGGTTCTCCAGTTTTTGAGTTTGACATTAAGGACTCTAACAGGACTTGAAGAACCCATTTGCGTGCATGAGAGTAGGATTTTATACGCGAAGGATTGAGGATTTCAGCTGTGAGGTTACGCCTCAAAATTCTCCAAGTAGTACCATAGGCAGCAGCGTTGACATTACGTTGGTTGCAGCTTACAATCTTGCCTATGGTCGGAGGTTCAGGCCGGTCGGCAAATAAAGCACCGTTTTGGATCAAGGCCTGGTAGGCGAGAGAACGATCCGCGATGAAAATGATAGGGCGAGAAAAGAAGTTGAGAGTGATTATTGGACCAAGCTTTTTGTGGAGGTTCTTGAGGGTTGGTTCCAACTCGGAAAAGGATTTCGTGAGCCATACGATGTCTGTGATAATGGGAATGTAGGGAGAGCCTGGAGGTAGAGGTTGGGAAGGTTTTTTGAAGCGGAATGAGAGGAGCTTGAGGAGAGCTCCAAGGAGAAGAGAAATGGCGATGGCAATGAGGATGCTGAACCAGGTTTCCATGTTTGCTTTGCCCTTTGCGTTTGAGAGTGGAGAGAAAGTGAGTAGTGTGGCCGATATATAGGGGCAGGGAGAGAAAGAACGGACTGAAGTTTGTTGGCAGAAGTTTGAATTCATGTAAAGAAGACAACACAAATATTAAACCTATTAGTTTATGCTTTTTTTTTAACCTTTCTATATTCATATATTATTTTGAATTTTGATTAATCTAAAATTGAGTTAAAATTGAACCCGAAATAAATAGTTCTTCTAATATTATTTTTTTTATTTACAAGATTCAAATTGAAAATTTTATTTAAATAATATCAAATTTCTTCTACTCAATCCAACAGCTACTGATTATGCTTTTTAATTTGGTTATTGTAAAAAATAGTCCCTTTTCTATAACATTTTGCCTAATCAATATTTAAATAGCTAAAACTGATAATATGGTACTTAAATTTTCATTCGTCGCACAATTCAATCAAAAACCTAATTTGGTTTGAAAAAAAATTGATGCGATATAAAATATCCACTGACATTATAACACATATCAATAAAATATCATACTTTGATGTGTCACATCAGCACCAAAAAAATTATTTAAAAACTCAAAAAATAATAAAATATTTTCATTAAAATATTCAAAAATATAAATTTAAAAAGAAAAATTTTTAAAATGAAACTTAATATTTTTAAACAATACGAAAAATTTGCAAAAAATTTTTTCTCAAAGATAATAAAAAAAAAACTAAAAAATGGCATGAGAGAATCAAGGAGAAAGGGGAGAGATCGATCAGTTGTTTGGTTTCAGATAGATCTTGGACAAATTGATAACCCAAAGGCGACGACAAATTACTAAAATATGTGATGAAATAAAAGTTTAGGTACCGTATTATCAACTTTAATTTTTTTAAATACTAACCTGTTAAAAGGTGGATAGTTCAAGAATTATTTTTATCATTAACCCTTTTGATTTGATGATGATTATAGATAAAATAGCTAACTTTACTTGGTGATAGACTTTATTCCTACGCGATTCTTTAATAACCTGGAAAGATTCAAATCCTAATCCTACTTTAAAGAAAATGAAAATAAAAAAATATAAAAGATAAAACAAAAAAAAAACAAAATTTTATAATAACGCTCACTTTCAACATTGAGAAATGCATTCACTTATAATCACTGCAGAATTTTTACTCCATTAAAACGATGGTTACCAACGAACTAACGTATATCCAATGATCAGAGATCTATTTATACATATATAAATTAAATTTAGTTTTACGTACTTTTATATATTTATAATTTTTATATTTTTTAATCCAATCATTGAATTTTATGTTCTACTCATGTAGATAATATGCGTCAAATTTTAAGTTAATTGGATATGTCTAGCTATTTGTTTTATAATAACAAAGTTTTCGTCGTTAATATATATTGAAAATAATATCATTCTTGATTTAAATAATAAAAATATAAAATTGACTTAAAAATTGCGTATATGATAAATATGAATTTGAATGTGTTAAATTTAACGATTGATTTACAAAAATATTAATCTTACCTAAAATTATAAAAAATGTGTATATAAGTGAATTCCTCTTTTGCATATATTTAGGAGAATAAAATTATGAGAATAATTTATTTTAGAATGATTATAAAAAGTTGATGTTTTAGGCATTAATGAAATAATGATAGCTCAGATTTTTTTAAAGACATATAATAATTATATTACACTCAGCCTCACCGAATCAACTTTGATTGAATTAATTTACTTAGAGTCAACTCTCATTAAATATATTTATTTACTTATTTAACTAAAATTAATTAAAAAAATTAAAAAATTCACATGCATAATTAACATATACCTATTACAGTCTAATCAATTTAATAAAAAAATTAATTTGCAGAATACGAAAGAGAATTGTGTTTAACAGAATGCTTTTGGAAATAGCTTCAAATATAATAATATAAAGATTTATATATGATGCACTGACAGTGTATAGTTTCTATACACTGTCAATGCACAAGAAGTTGACACCTCATCAATAGGCCCTTATGAGCAAATTAAAAAAATTAATTTATATTTTCTTTTAAGGGCTTGACATATTTTTTATTTTGCAAATTGATGAGGTGTCAACCTCTAATGCATTAACAGTTTATAGAAACTATACACTATCAGTACATCATATACAAACCCATAATATAATCTGGTTGGCCCTTTAAAATGTGAACCCTCTCCTAATAATCCTTAAGAATATTGTATTTACGAAAGAAACTAAATATATATATTTGAAATATCTTATGATAAGTCTAGACATATTTTAATTCGTCAAAGTATATTTGTGTGTTCATTTTCTAATTCAAATTCTAATTCATCAAATTAATTTTTTTGTTAAATGTTAATAGCTTTTTGTTAAGTATGTGACTTTTAAAGTATTTTTAATTATTCTGAGTTAAACAATGTGTGAGTAAATTGATTTTAATAAGAATTAACTATACTGAGTAAATTAATTTTATAAGAGTTGATTTGGTGAGAATGAATGTAAGATAGTTATTATATGTCTTTAAAAAAGAATGAGATGTCATTATTTTATTGGTGACTACAACACCGACTTTTTGGGATCATTCTAATATAAGTTATTCTCATAAAGATTTATATTTGATACTGTATATGTATAACTTCCATACATTGACAGTATAACTTTCATACATTATCAATATATAATTATCTTATTGTTTCAAAAAAAAAGGCCTCTCATCAATTTAAAAAATTTAAAATGAAAATTCCTTAAAAATAAATATTATTAAATTCCCGAATTAATAAGATGTCATAATATTATTAAATAACAGTGTATGAAATTTATATATTAACAATATATCAAACATAAACTCAACAATAAATGTACCAGCAAGTGGTTGGAAAAGTGAAAATGGACTTCTTTCATTGTATTTAAACATGGTTTGAATTCTTAAATCGCTTCTGTTGAGAGTTTTTTTATCTTTTATTACTTTTGTTCCGAACAGATAATCCTTAAATCATAAAACGGATAAGGATACTTGCGGTTAAAAAAAAAACTCAACAATAAATGTCAAAATAGGTTGAGAATTGTTGGTGGTTCATTCATCTACTCTTATAGGTTTGCCTATTTTTCATGTAAAGCGTAACTTTCCTGGATCAGCCAACCTGCATTAATTTGTACTATGTTAAAATATGGGAAGTACGGAATTATTTTGATTATTAATCCCTTTTAAAGCAATGCCATTTTATGGGATAACTGAAATTATCTGAATTGAACACCCTTTTACTTTTAGTGACAATGGTAAGAACTAACATGGAAAATGAAGCAAGGTTAGGATAACCAGTTTGTTCCTTATCTTTGCTTTAGTCATGAATTGTTGGATAACCCATAGACCTAAAAGAAAATGGGCAAGATAAGAGGCTTCCAATAGCCATGGAATACCCTTTCTGTGCTTTCCATAAATGGTATTGTTAGCTAGGTAGTAGACCTAAAAGTTTTAAGTTTCAAACCTTAATAAGCTTTCACCATTTTATGTGCAAGCCCTTTTATTGGGCATGCAGAAATACTTTCTTTTTCGCCACTTGGATGGGAAGTGAGTAAATCTTCAACCTTCACAACCACTAAGTTGATTTTGTTTCATGGTAAGTTTAAGACCAAACTTAGAAGCAAAGACCTACCTACAAGCATGTCTTGGATTCATAGGCTGCTTGAAATACATAGGACAAGATCGAGATAGAGAGAGAGAGAGAGAGAGCTAAAAACCTAAATTTTTAATAAAAAAATAAAATAAAAGCCACTACTTTAAGCAAGTGATAATGCATTTATTATTAAATGTTCAAGCGAAATTTAGATCTTGCATAAAAAATCCATTAGAAATAATATTTCTTCCCTCAAATTTAGAAAGAAAAAAACAAGGGTAATTTGAAAGTAATTTTTTATGTTCTTTGGTCATTGAATATTATGCAAATTAACTTGTATTTCGAGTGACGCGCGAATTGATTTTATTTATTTTAATTTATGTAAACACATAAATTAATATTATTTAATCACTTACATGTTCAGGCGTATATCTAATATACAATAGCATATGCACAAAGGATTGATGATTGCCAACTGCATCAAACTAAATTTTAAAAATAAAATTAAAAAATATTTCAATCGGTTATATTTCAATATAATCAAACGTTATTTACGAAGATTAAAAAAAAATATGTCCCAACTTTAGCAAAGCTGAAGAACATGATACTGCTGAAAGAGATCATGATAAAAACCGCTATAATCATCAAAGAGATCGGGATAATTTATTTAATGTTAATATTTATATTTCAAATATGCGTGAATTATCTCATGTAAATGTGTGCGTAGAGAAATAAACTAATACTATTTAATTACTAAAGTCTAAAGGTATAATTAAAACACATATAATATAATATAATCAAAATATCAAATCACAAAAAAATTAAATTTTTTAAATTAAGAAATTTGACAAAATTCAAAACATGTGACAAAATTTTTTAAATTATCAGTTTTCTGTTTTGATATCAACATCAATGATTTGAGGTTTTTGCCTAAATTATCAGTTTTCTGTTTTGACATCAGCATCAGTGATTTGAGGTTTTATGCCTAACTTATTCGTATCTTTTTTGATATTCGTATCAGTTCCGTGATTTAAGGCTTTACGCCTAACTTATCAATATCTATTTTGACTTCCGTATCAGTTCAGTGATTTGAGGCTTTATGCCTAACTCATTCGTATCTGTTTTGACATTCGTATCAATTCAGCGATTTAAGACTTTATGCCTAACTTATCAATATCTGTTTTGACATCCATATCAGTTCAGTGATTTAAGACTTTATGCCTAACTCATTTATTGGTATCTGTTTTGACAACAGTATCAGTTCAATGATTCTAGGCTTTATGCCTAACTTATTAGTATAAGTTTTCAGTGAATTAAGGATTTATACCTAACTCTATTGATTATTTGTTTTTGAAAGATTGTCCATTTTGAACAAGTGTATGATAAATCTATTTTAAACTTTGAACTAAGTGTATAAGAAATCTGTTTTGAACTATGAGTATAAGAAATCTGTTTTGAGCAATACACATTTGACCATTACATTGATGTGTATATAGTTCCATTGTAGTGTTCTAATAAGTGATTGTAACTTGTAATAAGTTATCCTTCCAACTAATGCCTTGTATAGCCTCAACCTTAAAGTGGCAGTCCATATAAATATATTTTACATCAAGACATGATATCATGCATATATGTCACTTTTTTTCCGCTCATGCATACACGTACATGTAGATCAATATGAGTCTAGCATTCATTTACTTAAGCTACTTACTGAGCTGTGTTTGCTCACCTCACTTTTTCACTCTTCATAGACTATCTGAGCTAAGCTCTAACTTTTGAGCTTCTGTGTGGACCAACGGGGACCATACCTAGTATTGGTACCTATTTGTTTCCTCCGAGCCCTGTTTTTGGGACTTTAAGGTATATACAGTTTTATATCAATTCGTTTACATGTATATCATTTTATATTACACAATACAGTTTATGGATGTGTCATGGAATATAACTTAGGATCATCCTAAATTATTATATGCGTTAATATGGATATGATATATATTTGATGAGTAATTGTGGATAGTAGGGTTGTTGGATATGATTAGTGATTTGATGAGTATGGTTGTGGACTGTGGGAATGATTGATGTGATTGGGTATGATAAATAAATATGTTGAGCAAGTGCTTATCTAGAGAAAATCTCTCGATATAAGAGGGATATTTTCAATATGTTTTTAGGCAAAAATATGTTATGGATTAAAAATGATGATTACATGTCTTAGAGAGTTTTATATCTCACCTTTGGATTAAAGAATAAGTTAGTAAAGTTGGATTAAAAATGAAAAGGATAAATGAAAATCATTTAGCAACTACACTGGTATTGAATACAAACTGTTCAGTAAAAGAAAATTTTAGTTCGTAAATTCATAAGGTAGTATAAGTTCGTAAGTGTATATCACGGCCTATGAGTCGTGACATATCCATTAATGTGCGGTTATACCTTTCTGCAACACCAGTTTTTGTGGTGTGTCGGCATTGTGTATTGAGCACATATGTAATGTCTTTCAAGAAATTTAGCAAGTGGACCTGCATATTTTCTATTTTCATCATACTTTCCATAATATTCACAACCTCTATCAAACTTGATAACTTTCACTTTTTCGTCTCGTTCAACCTTAGTAATATATACTTCTAATGTATTTATTACTTAAGACTTTTTATGCAATAAATAGATATAGACATAACATGAACAGTCAATAAAGGCGATAAATGTTTCTCTCCACCAAAAGATGGAACATCAAATATTGGTGTACAATCTCAAGAAGTTATTTGCTCCTTGTGGCTCTTTTCTTTGTGTTTAGTTTATTTCCCTTTAATTACAATCTATACACACACTAAGATCGGTAAAATTCAAGTCATTAAGGATTTCATTATTTACCAATAACTTTAATCTTTTTTAGGAAATATGACCCAAACGTTTATTCCATAAGTAAGTTGGATATTCATTTACGTACTCGCATTTAGTACCAACATTATGATGCATGGTCAATAGAGTTTACAACTTCTATTGAAGCTTTGACTCTATTCCCCATGACAGCAATTTTTTTTTGGTTTGGGACATAATGAATCCTTGTATCATATTAAAAATAAGAATAATACATTCAGAATCAATCCACTAAGTATTATAAGGAACTTTACTTAAATTTGATTCAAAACAAGTTAAAGCATTAGGCTTAACTTTCTTTTCAAACCATGCCTTATGTTTCAAGCAATCTTTCTGAAAATGCCTATGTTTTCCACAAATATTGACATCTTCCTTTCCTACTTTCCTTCTTTGGGAAAAGAAATTAATGATCTTAATTGATCCCCTCCCCTTTCTATGCTTTCCTCGGGCTTTATTTCCAACTTCTTGATTACTTACGAAATGAAAAGAATAAGATTTCAAATTCTTAAGCCTCTTCTCCTCATGAGTGAGCATATTATGTAATTCATTCACATTTCACTTTCTTTCCTATTATTATAGTTCATTTGGAATGAACATACTCAAGAGGTAGGGAGTTTATAATGAACTGTGCTAAAAACATTATCATCCATGTGCATTCTCAAGAACTTCATTCTTGATGTAATGTTAATCATTTCATTAACATGCTCATGCATGGCACCTGAACCATCATATTTCATGTTGGTCAATATACCTATTAATGTTCCAACAAGTGACTTATTAGAAGTTTGGAGGACTCTTTCACAAATTTCATATATTCCTTGGTGGAATCAGTACTAGGAAGAGCAAATTTAATGTTCTTGGTCACTGTCATTCTCATAATCATTAGGATCGATCTATTTGATTTTTCTCAGCTTTATGGTAAGATTGTTTCTCATCATTGCTACTAGTCACAATAATAATAGCAGGTTTCTCTACTTGGAGTGCTAATTTAGATCCATAACACTTAAGTGAAACTAAACTTGGTCACATCAATTAGAAAAATTAAGTCCATTAAACATAGACACAAACGAGGCAAGTGAATACAGTGAGATGGAAACTGGAACTTCAAATCCAATAAGACATTAATATGTTAATACTACGAATAATAAATATAAACACATAAAACATATTTGAAATTCCATAAGAATCATTTATATACATCAAAGATTTCCTTTGGGTGCTACTACGACGTATACACATAAATTACAATGATGCTAAAATTATAATTAACATAATTTGGTAATTAAATGTATTCCATTTAAATAAGTTTTCTATCTTTGGATATATAAAATAAATCTAAAGAAATAAATTAATTACCACCGCCATGTTCATTAATTATAACAACAACTAATCAATCTTTGGACGATCCTTAAATGCATTATAATTTTAAACTTCATTTACTCATAATAAAAAATATACAATTATGATATTCTTGATCATTAGCATCTTTAAGTAATGAATAATTGGAAATTTTCATTAATTTGATATTCATGAAATCTTAAAGTTTGACTACTTTACTAACTAACAAACTATCAAACACATACATAAATCATGACGATATTAATTAAAAATATATTTAACGTAATTTGGTAATTAAATGTATTGCATATAAACAAGTTTGTTATCTTTGGATATGTAAAACGAATCTAAAGTAATAATTTAATCACCACTATCATGTTCATCAATTATAAGAACAACTAATCAACATTTGAGTGATCCTAAAATGTATTATATAATTATGAACTTTAATTACTCACAATAAAATATATACAATCATTAGCATCCTTAAATTATGAGTATTGAAAAATTATCATTAATTTGATATTCATAAAATCTTAAAGTTTGACCACTTTGATGGCTAACAAACTATCATAATATATGAATATCTAATTTTACTATTAACATACATTATATCTTAATGATCAAATAATCATACATCAAATTTTAAATTTTCGGTAAACACTTACATGTATAAATTTGTACATATTACTGAAAATTCAACATATAGCAACGAAAAAAATTATAAAATAATCATAAATTATTTTTTGACATTCATGTGATTACTCATAATAATTAACCACTTAATATTAAATATTTTACTATTTTTTTTTGGTACATATGAAGCAAAAGCTTTAACTAACAAAGTCTTATGTGACCTAAACTTCTACAATCAACTTGCAGACAAGAGTCTTAAGTTTCCAGGTGAGTGTTCTATGTAACCATCTTCTAATTGGTTGTGCGCCATGTTGGCAAGTAGGTCTGGAAAATATTTGCTTTCTCGATATGTATGCTGCACATAACAGTCCCAATCTCTTGCTAGTAAAGATTGACAAGTTTGGATGAGTTGATGAAAAGGATCATGGTCTACAATAGGTTGAGCTACCTTTGACACCGCCCAAAAGAGAGTCAGATTCCAAAACAACCTTCGACAATAATAGTGAGAATTGCATTCAACAGGTGACCCCCCCACGTTACCATCTCAATTATTATAATTGTTCTGTGCTTTACATCTCTATTCATTAATTATTCACACTACTCATTATTGCCATATTTTCTTTTTCATGCACAGGACATCGTCATCATCATTAATCATGGCAACCAGTTCATGATCGTTAATTACTGTTTGAGAAATCTAGTAATGGTTATATTTACATAACATGCATTTAATCATTTTAATTAATTTATTTATTTATGTATTAAATTGTTTCATCCAATTTCATTATTATTTACTTTCAATCACAATTTTGTGAAAGAAATTCATAATTAATCACTTAACGGGAAAATCATTAGTTTTTAAAACTGAATGCTCTTTATACCCTATGTAAGAATTATCAATTAATATTATGCATAAATTGTTGACTGTATAAACCTTAATTTTCCAATTATTATGATATTCAAACTTAATAATTCTTACCAATTAAAAATAAATTAATAAACGTACCTTACTCCATGAAAACTCTTAATTGGAGTAAACAACCAACTTCTTGACTATGAGAAAAATTGTTTCTCTTTTTCATCATGTCTTTCTACTTTCTTTCTAAGATATATCTCTAATATAGTAGAGAGAGAACCAATTTTAATAGAGTCCTAATTAAAATAAATTATCTTCCATCAAAGTGCGGCTATCTTTTATAAAACTACCACTTTTCAAAATAGACCAATAAAATTTTAGTAATTATTTATTTAGATATCCTTTTATTAATAAATGAGTCATATTTATCTTGCAATATGGTGTGACAAAATTAGTTCAGAATCTTAATAATTCAACAAGAGCACATAAATCAAAAGTTGAATATTAAAACAAGTAAGACACAAGTAGTTTCTAAAAAAACACAAAAAATTGAGAAAAAAAATTGCATGGGACCGGATATATAATTAAAGTTAATGAATTTGTGAAATAAGATAATATTTTTTCTTTTATCCTGGTTTATATTACCATTCTCTTCTCTTTTAAGTCAAGTTGTTATTAAGAAACGTCTAAATCATAAAAAATTTTCATTAAAAAATTATTTTCATTAAACAGCTATGTGCCATAACCTAGTTACATTAATTTAGCAATTTTTTTTGGAATTTAATTTAGCAAATTTTTTAATGTTAATTATAAACACCCCATTTTGTCCAAGATTGTTTAAACAAATTCAATTTGAATTATATACTATTGTCAGACCAATTCTTAAAATCAATCATGATTTCAAGTCAATATTTTTAGTTTTTATCGAGATTAGCAATTGATAATTGAATCTTTGAAATTAAATTTAATTTTGGTTTAGCTTGATTAATTCTTGTATCGGGCCCCAGACCTAATTAGGATATTGTCTTTATTTGGGCTTAGGATGACAAACTGGGCTTGTTATGAAGTTATAATTGCATCTGGGTTTCTTGGGCTTTGAGGCCGGAAAATGAAATTAATTATTTGGGTTTTTTCTAATTTCCTTTTTGTTTTGTTTCATTTTTTAAATTTTTAAAATTTATTTAAATGTATAATAACTTATTATTTTATATATATTTAACTAGTATAATTAACTAATATATAATTCTATACATTTTATTTATTATATTTAAATGAATAAATAATTCAAAAGTCTTTAATATGGAAAAGTAAAATAAATAGATTAAAATTTTTAAGTAAAAACTTAATAAAATTAAAATATATATCAAGATTTACTTAAAAAAGTCAAAATTCTAAAGCATAAAAGCTATTTCAGGTGGGATTTTTGTTTAGACCTTAATGGGTCCAGTTCAAATTTTGGAGAATAACACAGTGAGGATCATTTCTCACCATGCTGTTATGCTTCATTGTTGCCTAATGGAACCTTATTTCTTACTATAATCTCTAGAGGAAATATTTTATTAAAAACAATCCATTAACAAATGAGAAATTCTTCTACTATTTACGTTTAAAACTGTAGCTCGGATATAAAAATTGTTAATTAGGTCCTTTAATATATACAAACTTTTTATTTTAGAAAATAAATATCAACCACACAAGAGTTGAAATTATTTGGATTAATTTTATTAAAAAAACTAGCATTATTTTAATAGGATTTAATTTTAATTTTTTTACAAATTTTGTAAATATTAGGGAAAAGGGAAATAAAATTCAATAAAATAAAAAAATAAAATTAAAGAAAAGATTGAGAATTATTACTCTTTGCTATCATACAAAAATATATTTATTAGAAAGAAAATAAAATTATAAAATTATTATGAAGAATGTGAAATATCATTTTTTCCCTTAATTTTAAGTTGAATTTTTAAAATATGAAGCAAAAATGATATTTTGGTTTCCTTTTAAAAAAAATAAAAATGTCATTTTTTTAATAAATATATTTTGTTATGACAAAAATAAATAATAATTCTAGACTCTTTATCATATTTTTCATTTTTTTTATTTTTATGTAATAATTGATGAGATATTTATAATGACACCTTTTATAAAATTTCAGACTTTCATAAAACAATTTAAAGATTAAAAATCAAAATAAAATTCAAATAAAAAGTTTAAACTACAAATACACTTTAACATTCTAAACTTTGTTATCGTAGCAGAAGTTGAAGATAGAAAGCTTGAAATCTTGCAAACTTGCAATTGATAGTCTACATAACGAGTTAATGTCCTAAACAAATTTTTACCAAAGAGGAAAAAGGGGTGGAAGCACCAATAAATTATTAGAAGAAATAGAAGTAAACTTCCTTTTTAGCCACTTGGATATAATTCGAATTGAAAGAGTTTTATCGTATATTATTCTCAATTCAAATAAGATTAATTTCAGACAATAAAATAAATAAAAATACTTATAATTAAAAAAAAAAGTGGAAGCCTGGAAGGATGCACTCAGCGTGGAAAAGATGGCAAGTCAAAATTTGTACTTATATACCCACTTTCACGAGGTCGGATTTGGGTCCTTAATTTTTTTGTCCCATGATGGCACTAGGTTCTTCATGCACCTAGTTCATCCAACCAATTTGTGTGTAACCCACACTCACCCGATAGAGCATTTTCGTAAAACAGCACACACACCCACCACCCAAGCACACTCATAAGCACAATAGCAAAGATAAGCACACACATAAAGCCAAGCACATGTTTACAGGAACTCCCTGTTCCCAACCTTTTTATTCTCACTAAAAAGGATTTACAAGTCTGCTGCATGAACTCTTACAAAGCCTGAGTTCTCTCTCAACTCTTCTAACTGACTAACCCACTCACATAATGTCTTTTTTTTTGTTACAAGAGGAATATTAAATAACTGAGGATGGAGGTGCTTGGATTCGAACCCGAGACTTACAATATGCCATAACTCATCTTTAACCACTAGGTCAATAGGTTGTTGGCACGCACATAATGTCTTTGCAAGAATGTATCCTAAGCAAGTGACGTGAGGGAGCACACAAAATTCAAAGTATTTTGATGAGAATAGCATAAATGTTGTCTTCCTAAGCAGAAAGCCGAAGCACTGTCTGGTATCTTCCATAACAACCAAAAACAACAAGAAAAATTTTAAATATACCCATTTTTTTATTATTCATAATTCATTTATGTTCATTGAAGAAAACAGAGTAAAAAGAGTAAAAAAAGTGGGTATATTTAAAATTTCCCAAACCACAAACCAAGCAACCCACAAGAAGTGAAATCAACAATCAAATTCTAAAATTCACACAAATTTAACTTACAATCAGTGTGAAATCCCCTAATTTATGAAAATTCCCATAATTGTATAGTATTATAATCTAGAATGAATAAATAAATGTGAAACATGGATATATGAATGAGATATGGGACATGTGTCACATGAAGAAAGAAGAGAAATTAAAATGGTCAAAGGGTCAAAGGTTAATGGCTGACATGAGTTAATGGATAATTATGCATTAAATGAAATGAAGCTTGTCATCACCCTCATTAAGTGTCGGCAGCCATTCTTGCTCTCTCTCTCTACTTTCACAAGTTTTCCTTCATAATTACCTTGTAAAACTACCTTAATTCTCCAACAAATCAATAAACTTCAGTAACGAAAATAGACCCTCAGCATTAGCTTTAACTATACCTGAAATTTGGAAGGTTGAATCCAAGTATTTGAAGAGATCTTGTTGCTGTTAGCTTTGGCTACTCACAAAGGTAAGAGATGAAGTGGTTTCATTTAATTCTGTCCATAGTTTGGAGTTGGTATAAACCATTTATGGTCTTGAAATGGAATGAAATTAATTGTAGAGGTTATTGAAGTTTTGAGTCATGATGTTTTGCAGCTTTAAAGAAGGAAAGGACAAGTGTTGGTGCCACCAAGCTATTGGATTTAGCTATTTTAGGTAAGGAATATATTTAACGGACGTAGGGTGGCTATGTTTGCATGTTTTGAATGTTTTGGGATGAAGTACAAGTTGATTTAAATGCAGGGAGTTCAAAATTCGGATTTTACTTCTAATACCAATTTGGCTAGGAGCAGTTAACTGCTTACAGACATCCAAAGCGTAGATTTTCAAAAACTGATTAAAACCAGTCAACTGCTATATAAGCCAGTCGACTGCTATTTTTCAGAAAGCAATTTGTTTCAAAACAGTTGACTGTTGTATGACCAGTCAACTACTATTTAATTGAAAAGCATTCTGTTTGTGAAAACAGTCGACTGCTGTATGACCAGTCGATTGCATTTTCTCGGAAAGCATTCTGTTTCAAAACCAGTAGACTGCCCCATGTGTTTTCAGATTTTGATATATCGAAATTTTAAAAGAAAATAATTTCGATAAATCAATATATGTGATAGCAGCCGACTGCCTTATAAAACCAGTCAATTGCCCTATTTATAAATGAGATTTTGAGGCCTATTCAAAATAAGTACATTTGTATTAACAAAGAAGTATATGACGAATGTTTTGAGACTATAAACTACTTGATGATCATGCATTATCTGTATCTGGCTGAGGGACTCTGATCAAGTCCTCAGTATCTGTATCTCTACTTGGCTGAGGAGCCCTAGTCCAGTCCTCAGTGCCACAGATGTCACCTGATTAGTGTTCACTGTGGCCTATTGACATTGGCCAATTGTCTCTATTATATGTTTGGCTAAAGGAGGATTCCTAGCCCTTATATGGGTACGCCACCTGCCCTCACGGGATATTATCTAGTGCATGATTCTGTTAAAATGTTAATAGTCTCCACTTTATTTGAAAGATATATGTATATGTGATTTAAAGTGAATTAAGGCATATGCAAGTACTTAAATAAACTGAATATATGTAAGAGATTTACATGATGATGCATATGTCATTATCTGATTTACCTGAATATGTATTATTGGATTTATTTACTTGTACGGAAACGAATTATGTGATTTGATATTTGATTTCAACGATTTCCACATGACATTATAGAGCCAAGTAGGAAACCAACATATAGTGACATAGTACGCTTTTTTATATATATTTTTACTGAGCGTAAACTCACCTCTTTACAATCATTTTTCATACAGATTACTTGAAGTGAATTCCGCTCCAGATAGAGGAGCTTACTTTTAGGATATTATAGTGTACCTTTGAGATATGCTTTCCTATAATTCCTGAAGGTATACTCAATTGTTCGTATTTCAGCTAATGTACAGTACAGTCCTACAGTAATGTAAATTAGTTGTTTGGGGATATAGGTTATGTAAGGTATGTGAGATCTTGATGTATTTGACGCATGTGTATATGAAAAATACATTTCATGTGAAATTTGATATCATGCTATAAGTAATAAAACATAAAGTATAAGAAGAAGAAAGGATGACAATGACAAACAAGCCTAATCAAGTTGCATGAGAAAGAAAAAGTTATATGTTAATTGGTAGTGACGAGGATGTCACAATCAGTCACCACCATTTAGTAAAAATTGTAATTTTAAAGTTTTTAAAAAATATGCATTTTTAAAATTATAATATATTTTTATTTTTTCAAATTATAATTTTGTATTTTTGATTTCTTTATTATTATATTTTAATAATATTTATATTTAAAATTATAATATGTATTTTTAAAATTATTATATAATTTAAACACTATATTTTATTTTTACCTTTTTATTATAATTTAAATAATATTTATATTCTAAATTATAATATGTATTTTTAAAATTATAATATAATTTAAATATTTATTTTCTTTTTTCACTTTTTGTTATAATATTTATTATTAAAATTAAAATATTTTATTTTTTGTAATTTAAAGAAAAATAAAAATTAAATTATCATTTTATATTTTTATTTTCAAACTTTTTAAAAATATTTTTATTTTTTCTTTTCTTTTTCTTTCCTCCCCCTTCCCCTTTCCGATCCTCTAACCCTTCGCCACCCCCCACCCCCGGCCCTGTTGATGGCTGAATCTAGGCCAACTAGCCTCTAAATAGGTTGGAACGGCTTAACATCACGGGATCTAGTCCCATTTGTTTATGTCATTTTGGCCTCCTTTGAGGTAGGTCGGCTAAGTCAATTCCAAATCTGGCCTTTTTCGATCAAATTTGACTGTAATCAGGGGGTGGGAAGGGGATGGGGAGAAAAGGGCAAGGAAGGAAAAAAAAGAATTCACATTAAAAGAAAGAAAAAAGAATTAAAAAGGAAAAAAAATTTCAAAAAATATAATAGTTTAAATAAAAATAAAGATATAATTTTTTATATATAAATACCACATGGCATCTTTTTATTGGGTCAATGTCCGTGTAAGCATTTTTATTAACGGTGTTAATGACATGTACTAATTTGTATTTTTTTTGGTTAACACTAATTTGTTTTTTTTAAAAGTTCAAGTCTAGATATCAATTTGTTTTTTTAAAGTTCAGAGATGACATTACATTAACTTTTATAGTTCAAGGGCCATTTGTGCTATTAACCCAATTAAAAAAATATATTATGCTTATTCTAGTGAGTATTCGTTTTTATGGATTTTGATTATCTGAGATTAATTTCAGAGAAAAATATAGTTCTCTTTTTTTTTTTATTTTAATAGTAGAAATATAATTATTGAAAGGAAGAAACATAAAGATTATTTTGATTAAATTGAAGGAAGAAGAGTTAAGAGGGAAGGCCATGCTTACGAGGAATCCAATTAAATCAAAGTACTTTTTTTTTATAAGAATAAAGTTTCTAGTTAGAGAAATAAAATTTAAAGTATCTTTAATAGGAAAAAAACTCTACTGGTTATCAAATTTAAACTCAAATTATTTTAAATGCCAAAACCAAATGACAAGTTTAAAACTATGGCTACTGTTGCAATTAAATCTGATAATTTTAGATACAATATAAATATGACACAAATAAAATATATAAAGATAATACGAATTAAAATTAAGTAAATATATATATATAAATATAATAAAAATAAAAAATATAATTTTGTAATTTTTACATCAATACGAAATTTTTATATTTTATATAATATAAATATAATTTTATATGACTGAATACAAATTATAAACTGAAATTATCAAATCCAATTACAACTACACCGACCCTCATTAAAAGCAATCCAATCATTTAAAACTTACAAGAACCCCTGCCCATTTTCTTGGCCCCACGCCCACTATATTCTCCCCAAAATCGTTTTCTTTTTATTCAAGGATAGGGATTGAATTCAACGTATATGTTTTCTTTACCATCTCCTCAACTTCTTTTTTTTTTCTTAATTATTATCGGAGGATAACTGGATAAGGCATTCAATTCAGTGTATTCCTTTTTTAAGGTTAATTGAAAAATAATTATTTTATATATTGTAAGCAGAGGAATTTTATTTCACAAATAATATTAAGATTATTATATATTTTTATAAAAATATTAAAAAATAATAAATAAATAAATAATATATATGTCATAATTTTAACATTACTTGTAAAAAAATTCTACTGACAGTATATAAAATAATTATCTTAATTTAAATGCTCAGTGTAAATATGATTTTAAATATGTATGTTATAAATGAAGTATATAGTTTGAATTTCAATAAAAAAAATTTTAGAATTATCTGTTTGTTTTTCTTATCAGTATATATGGTTTCCTTCTATCTCTTTTTTCTTCTCCCACGTTCAATTTATTATTATTATTAATATTTTAAGTTATAATTTGCCTTTTATATATATATATATATATATATATAAATATAAAAGATTCACTTTGCCCATGCAATTGTAAAATTAATTAAATTTTATACTATTTATACTAATTGAAAATAAAATGAAGCGTATAAAGCTTAACGTCATTTATAATTTTATATACATGCATCTAAACAGCGTAAATTCATATAATTCTTAAGGAAAATGATATTAACTTTTGACGTGAATTTGATAATAAAGTTTTGATTTACTAGCAAAGAGTTAAATCTTTGTTATTGAAATTTCAGATTTAAATTTTATTATGTGTGAATTTAAGTTTAGCTTAATTATTTATTAATTTAATTAATTTTAATTTTTTACTAATTAATATATTTTGAGTAAAGTGATTTTTAATGATTACTTGATTATGATTATAACTAAAAAAAACTTATCATGTAAACTTTAATCGGGAACTTGAATTTATAAAAAGTCATTGCATTTATCTAATTTGATATATAAAATTGTAAGGATGATAAAGAAAAATAAATTTAAAATACTTATACATTTTATAAATTATTTTAATAAAATGTAATATATAATTTTATACACGGCATCAAATACACTAAAATTAAACTTATTATTTCAATCGGATCATAGTCATATTTTTCACATCCTTTTCCTACCCAAATAGACAATTCTAAAATCTAGATGGATCAAGCCTATGAGGTTTTGGTTTGATGGTAAAAAAGATATTTTGAGGTCTTAAGTTCGAGTTTCATTAAATATAAGATTTGTTTAATTTATTATTATTTAGTTAATTTATCAAATATTATTATTGTATTTATTAATTTATCAAATTACTTATTCATTAAATATAATATCTGATTATAATTATAATTTTGATTAAGACGTAGATTTCAAAAAAAAATATCTAAATGGATCAATGAAGATTGGAAATCAGTCGTGAGCAGAAGAAGACAAGAAACACCGCTGTCATAAACTGAAAACTCAAGTTGATCTTTGGTTACATCATCTCTAAACTTTACCCAAACTATGGAAACTTGGTTCCTCATCTTTCTTACAGTCTCCATTTCTCTTCTGCTCAAAGCCTTCCTCGACCTTTTCTCCTCTTCCAAAAAGCTTCCCTACGCTCTCCCTCCAGGCCCTGCCACCTTCCCTATCATCGGCAACATCTTATGGCTCCGCAGATCTGTCTTCCAAATCGAACAGGTCGTCCTCAACCTCCGCCGAAAGCTTGGCCCCATGGTCACTCTCCACGTCGGTACTCGTCCCGCCATCTTTGTGTTCGATCGTTCCCTTGCTCACCAGGCTTTAATCCAAAGCGGTTCACTATTTTCAAGCCGCCCCAAATCTCTTCCTACTACCAAGATCTTGAACAGCAACCAACATGACATCAACTCCGCCAGCTATGGCCCGACCTGGCGGTGTTTGCGGCGGAACCTGACGTCTGAAATCCTCCATCCTTCGCGTATAAAGTCGTATTCGCATGCGCGTAAATGGGTTTTGGAAATTCTTTATGATCGTTTACAGTCAAAGGCTAAACGTGGAGAACCAGTTGAGGTTTTAACTCATTTTCGATATGCTATGTTTTGTTTGCTGGCTTTGATGTGTTTTGGTGACAAGCTTAGTGAAGACCAGATCAAAGAGATTGAGACTGTTCTGCGAAGGTTGGTGCCGTTACGCTTTGGAAGACTCAATATACTTAACTTTTGGCCTAGAGTGACAAAAGTTTTGCTTCGTAAGCGGTGGGAGCAGATTTTGCAGCTGCGTAAGGATCAAGAAAATGTTCTGATTCCTCTGATAAGAGCAAGAAAGAAGGCCAAAGAGGAGAGATTGAGCAACAAGGAAAGTGTTGATTATGTTTTGGCATATGTTGATACTTTGTTGGATTTGGAATTACCAGAGGAGAAAAGGAAGCTTGATGAAGGAGAAACTGTTACTTTGTCCTCTGAGTTCCTTAATGCTGGCACTAATACTACTTCCACCGCTTTGCAGTGGATCATGGCAAATTTGGTGAAATACCCTTATATTCAAGAGAAATTATTGACTGAAATTAAAGGGGTCGTGGGAGATTGCGAGGAAGAAATCAAAGAAGATGATTTGCAAAAGATGCCTTACTTGAAAGCAGTGATTTTGGAAGGCCTAAGAAGGCACCCACCATCGCACTTTGTGGTGCCTCACTGTGTGACAGAAGACACAGTCCTGGGAGGATTTTTGATCCCCAAGAATGGAACCATCAATTTCATGGTGGCAGATATGGGGTGGGATCCAAAGGTGTGGGAGGATCCAATGGCATTTAAGCCTGAGAGGTTCTTGAGCCGTGATGATAACAGTGGGGAAGTGTTTGACATAACAGGAAGTAGGGAGATTAAGATGATGCCTTTTGGAGTTGGGAGAAGAATTTGTCCTGGACTTAGCTTAGCCCTGCTTCATCTGGAGTACTTTGTGGCAAATTCGATTTGGAAATTCGAATGGAAGGCCATTGATGGAGATGAGATCAGCTTGGAGGAGAAGCAAGAGTTAACAGTTGTGATGAAGACTCCATTGAAGGCGCACATCTCACCAAGGAAGAGATAAGGTCTTGACTTTGTAAAACTTTGTATGCATATTCCTTTATAGTTCCTGTACATGAATGACTTTTTAATACTGTCCTTGTTCCTTATGAGGTTGTATGCATATTCCTTTTTAGTTCCTGTACATGAATGACTTTGTAAAACTTTGATTTAGCTGATAAGGAAGAATAGTTAATGTGACAACTTAGACAATTACTTCTCCCAGAATAATAGGCAACAAATTGATTGGCTTCACACTATTTAAGCATTTCATAAGACCCCAAGGTATCATGAAATTTCTATGCCATTTCCTGCATTCCTCTCATGCAAATTTCATTAGAAGAGAATGGAAAAGCTTATTTCTTACTGTGTTGTCTTTGAACTTTTCTTCGTATTTAATTAATTGTTAAGGCTAGTCAGTTATTGTCATAAACTACTTCAATTTCCCTTTGTATACTCAGGCCAGGGAGGTTCAAAGTTTGAAATCTGCTTGTTCTCTGTTTGCAATGTTGTGACCGATTTAGTTATCTTACAATATGGTGTGACCGATTTAGTTCAGAATCCTAATCATTCAACAAGAGCACATAAATCAAAAGTTGAATACTAAAACAAGTAAGACACAAACAGTTTCTAAAAAAAACACAAAAAATTGAGAAGAAAATTGCACGGGACCCGATATATAATTAAACTTAATGAATTTGTGAAATAAAATAATATTTTTTCTTTTATCCTGGTTTATATTGCCATTCTCTTCTCTTTTAAGTCGTCATTAAGAAACGTCTAAATCATAGAAAATTTTCATTAAAAATTTAATTTTCATTAACCAGCTATGTGCCATAACCTAATTACATTAATTTAGCAAACTTTTTTTTTTTGATTTAGGGATAGTTTAATTTAGCAAACTTTTTAATGTTAATTGTAAACACCCCATTTTGTCCAAGATTGTTTAAACAAATTCAATTTGAATTATATACTATTGTCAGACCAATTCTTAAAATCAATCATGATTTAAAGTTAATATTTTTAGTTTTTATCGAGATTAGGAATTGATAATTGGATCTTTGAAATTAAATTTAATCTTGGTTTAGCTTGATTAATTCTAGGATCGTGCCTTAGAGCTAATTTAAATATTTATTTTCTTTTTTCACTTCTTATTATAATATTTATTTTTAAA
Source organism: Heritiera littoralis (assembly GCA_031772115.1). NCBI lineage: Eukaryota > Viridiplantae > Streptophyta > Magnoliopsida > Malvales > Malvaceae > Heritiera > Heritiera littoralis. The sequence continues at coordinate 3,075,614 of JAPDPK010000061.1, read as the reverse complement.
ATTAAAATATTTTTATTTTTTTTAATTTAAAAAAATAAAAATTAAATTATCATTTTATATTTTTAATTTCAAACTTTTTAAAAGTATTTTTATTTTTTTTTCCTTTTCTCCCCCTTCCCCCCCTTCCCGATTCCCCACCTCGTCCCCCTTTATTTATGGCTGGATCATGGTCGACTAGCCTCTAAACAGGTCAGAACAGCTTAAACAAGACGAGATCTAGTCCCATCTATTTATGTCGTTTCGGCCTCCTTGGAGGTCGGTCGGCTAAGTCGATGCCAGATCTGGCCTTTTTTGGATCAAATCTGACTGTAATCAGGTGGCAGAAGGGGGATGGGGAGAAAAGGGCAAAGAAGGGAAAAAAGAGTTAAAAAGGAAAAAGAAATTCAAAAAGTATAATAGTTTAAATAAATATAAAGATATAATTTTTTATATAAATACCATATGGCATCTTTTTATGGGGTCAATGTCTATGTAAGCATTTTTATTGACGGTGTTAGCCACATGTACTAATTTGTATTTTTTTAAAGTTCAAGTCCAGGTACCAATTTGTATTTTTTAAAAGTTCATAGATGACATTACATTAACTTTTATAGTTCAAGGGCCATTTGTGCTATTAACCCAATTAAAAATATATATTTTGCTTATTCATGTGAGTATTCATTTTCATGGATTTTGATTATCTGAGATTGATTGGGGAGAAAAAAATAGTTCTCTTTTTTTATTAATAGTGAAAATGTAATTATTGAAAGGAAGAAATATAAAGATTATTTTGATTAAATGAAGGAAGAAGACGCTAAGACGGGAGACGATACTTACCATGAATCCAACTAAGTCAAAGTACTTTTTTTTATAAGAATAAAGTTTCTAGTTAGAGAAATAAAATTTAAAGTATCTTTGATAGGAAAAAACTTTGCTATTTATCAAATTTAAACTAAATAATTTTAAATGCCAAAACCAAATGACAAGTTTAAAATTATGGCTTCGGCTACAATTAAACTTGACGATTTTAGATGCGATATAAATATGATACGAATAAAAAACATAAAAATGATACGAACTAAAATTAAATAAAAATTATATATAATTATAATAAAAATAAAAAATATAATTTTGTATTTTTTACATCCAAACAAATTTTTCATATTTTATATGATATAAATATAATTTTATATGACTGAATATAAATTATAAACATGAATTACCAAATCCAATTACACCCATACCGACCCTAGTTAAAAGCAATCCAATCATTAAAACTTACAAAGACCCCTGCCCATCTTCTTGGCCCCACGCCCACTATATTCTCCCCAAAATCGTTTTCTTTTTTTATTCAAGGATAGAGATTGAATAAAGGATTTATATTTAATGCATTGACAGTGTATAATTTTTATATACTGTCAATATACCAGAAGTTGATACCTCATTAATAGGCCTTTATATGCAAATATAAATAATTTTTTTAAGTTGGCAATAAGGGCCTATTAATGAGATGTCAACCTCTGATGCATTGACAATGTATAAAAACTATATACTATCAGTGCATTATATACAAACTCTTGAATAAAACGTATACGTTTCTTTCCCATTCCCACCCATCATCTCCTCAACTTCTCTTCTTTTTTTTTTAATTAGTATTTGAGGATAAGGATAAGGACAAGGCATTGAATTTTCCGTTTACTTTTTTTAAGGTTAATTTAAAGATAATTATTTCATATATTGTAAATAAAGTTATTTTATTTCACAAATGATATTAAGATCATGATATATGATCTATAAAAATATTAAAAAATAAAAAATAAATATAATAATATATGTGTAATGATTCTAACACTGCTTGTGGAATAAAAATTCTACTGGCAACATATAAAATAATTATTTTAATTTAAATGCTCAATGTAATATAATTTTAAATATATATATGTTATAAGAATTATTATCCTATCTACCGCCAATGAATTTTTTTAACTTTACGAATGAGGTTCGGATAATGACATGTGTTCTTTAGAAACATTAATAAAATAATAAATAAATAAAATGGGACACATGTCATTATTTTAGTCTCGCTTGTGGAATTAAAAAACCTCACTGAAGGTGGATATGATAATAGTCCATGTTATAAATGATGTATATAGTTTAAATTTCAATACAAAAAATTTTAGAATTATCTGTTTATTTTTCTTATCAGTATGCATGGTTTCCTTATAAATTTTTTTCTTCTCCCACATTCAATTTATTATTAATTTTTTATTTTTTAAGTTATAATTTGTGTTATAAATGTATATAAAAAAAAGATTCACTTTGCCCATGCAATTGTAAAATTAATTAAATTTTTTACATTTTTATACTATTTATAAAAATTGAAAATAAAATGATATAATCAGCGCAAATGTACATATAATTCTTGAGGAAAATGACATTAACTTTTGATGTGAATTTGTTAATAAAGTTTTGATTTAGTAGCAAGGAAGAAATTCTTTGATATTAAAATTTCAGATTTAAATATTATTATATGTGAATTTAAATTTAGCTTAATTATTTACTAATTTAATTAATTTTAATTATTTACTGATTAATATATTTTGAGTAAATTGATTTTTCATGATTGATTGATTATGATTATAAATAAAAAAATTTCATGTCAACTTTAATCGGGAACTTGATTTTATAAAAGACAATGCATTCATCTAATTTGATAAATAAAATTATAAGGATGATATAGAAAATAAATTTACAATTCTTATATGGTACGAACAAATATTTTAATTCCACCATCAGTATAATAAATCTATTTGTTTGAAAATAATAGTAATTTTAAGTTTCAATTTTTTATCCTAAACAAAAGTTAATTTTACATTAAACTAGATTTAAACCAGTATAATGCACGGTAATTATTTTTATTTATAATAATTTTTAAAAATAGAATTATAAAAAAAATATTTTGCAATACATGTAAAATAATGTATTAAAAACTTGATGCATATATAGAATACACAAATTAAAAAATAATCCAAAATCAAATAAAAATTAAAAAAATTATAGAAAAATTAAATATCACAAATCTTAAATATTTAATAAATTAATTAAATAACTAAAATTTTATTGAAAACAATTCTTACTGTATTAATTACTAATAGATTCTTGGTTAATATTGTATATTTGAAACTGATTTATTTTTAAAATTTGAATTTAGATGACTTCAAATTAATCTTATAAAATTAATTAGTGTTGAAAAACTCTATTTTTTAAGGTTTTTTAAAAGATTATTTATAATAGTGTCAAACATAAAAGGTAATTAAAGTAAAAATGTTAATAGAAATAAAACTAAAAATAATTTATTATTTAAGTTTTTTAAAATTCAAATCAATTCAAAACAAAAAATTTAAGATCATATACGTTTTAAGAGAATAGATAATCCATATGAACATTTTTTTTTCAAATAAAATGATTGAACAAATAATTTTGAAAAAGGAATAAATAAAAATTGAAAAAAAGATATGGAAGCTTTATTCAATACTAAAATATATAAACTTAAATATTCAGTTTTAATGTTTTTGATAAAATATTTAAAATTTTAAGATATTTTTAATCAAAATATATGGATTTTTTTATATGTTTTAAAATTTCAAGTATTTTAAAATTAAATAATTAATTAAATAGGATTATAATATAAAAATTAAAATCAATTTATTATTTTTTTGAAAGATAATCAATTTATTATTTTAGGTTCTAAGGATATTTTATTTGAGCCAAGAGTTTTTGCCTTTTTTTTTTATAAGATATAAGATTATTATAAAAAATTGAATCTTATTGAAATTAAAAGTGTAACATTGATTAATGATTAAGTAATTTTTTGTGGACATTTTATACATTAAAGATGAAAAAAGTTCATCTTATCACTCATCTTACATGTTCATATAAAATATTGTCTTTTTTTAAAAAAATATATCCATATAAAAAATTTATACCAAAATTAATTATTTCTATAAATAATGTATATAACAACAATACATGTATATTGATAAAAGATAAGTAGAGAAATTTATAAATAATATGAGATTTTTCTTTAATTTTTAAAATATATAAATATATGTTTATCTTTTAGAAATTGAAATAGATAATTGATTTAAAAAGATAATTAATTTACTTTGAAATTTTAATGTATGAAAATTCCTATCAATAAAAAAATTGAAAAAAAATTATTTTTTATTTTAGGATATTACATATATCAACTTTTTAGACTATCTATATAGCATGTTTTACTTGTAATCAAATGCTTTGACTTTTATATATATATATATATATATATATATATATATATATATATATATATATATATTAGATGATAAGAAAGAACTTTACTTAAAATTTAGCATTTATATTTGATGTCCTAGTAATGTGACAGCTTATATTGCATTTATAAGTCAATCCATCACAAAAATACTATTTTTTTAAAGACTTAAGTATTTTTAAATCTTATTTATTAATAAAGTGAAATTTTGTGATTTATAAAGTAAGAATATATAATTTTTATAAAGGATTATTATTTTATTCATTGTCAGTGAAGTTTTTTAATTTTATGAACAAGATTAGGATGATGATACATATTTTTTAAAAATATTAAAAAGTAAAAGATAAAATAATACAGTATGTATTATTATCTTAATTCTACTTGTAGAAACAAAAAATTTCACTAAAGATGGATAAGATAATAATCTTTTTACAAATTATTTTAATAAAATGCAATATATAATTTTATACACGGCATCAAATACAGTAAAATTAAACTTATTTCAATCGGATCATGTTCATATTTTTCACATCCTTTTCATACCCAAATAGACAATTCTATAATCTGCATGATGGATCAATGAAAATTGGATATCAGTCGTAAGCATTGAACACTCATCCTCCACCGCAGAAGAAGACAAGAAACACCGCTGTTAAAAACTGAAAACTCAAGTTGATCTTTGGTTGCATCATCTCTAAACTTTACCCAAACAATGGAAACTTGGTTCCTCATCCTTCTTACAGTCTCCATTTCTCTTCTGCTCAAAGCCTTCCTCGACCTTTTCTCCTCTTCCAAAAAGCTTCCCTACGCTCTCCCTCCAGGCCCTTCCACCGTCCCTATCATCGGCAACATCTTATGGCTCCGCAGATCTATCTTCCAAATCGAACAGGTCGTCCGCAACCTACGCACAAAGCTTGGCCCCATGGTCACGCTCAACGTCGGTACTCGTCCCGCCATCTTTGTCTTCGATCGTTCCCTTGCTCACCAGGCTTTAATCCAAAGCGGTTCACTATTTTCAAGCCGCCCCAAATCTCTTCCTACTAACAAGATCATGAACAGCAACCAGCATAACATCAACTCCGCCAGCTATGGCCCGACCTGGCGGTGTTTGCGTCGGAACCTGACGTCTGAAATCCTCCATCCTTCGCGTATAAAGTCGTATTCGCATGCACGCAAATGGGTTTTGGAAATTCTTTTTGATCGTTTACAGTCAAAGGCTAAACGTGGAGAACCAGTTGAGGTTTTAACTCATTTTCGACATGCTATGTTTTATTTGCTGGCTTTGATGTGTTTTGGTGACAAGCTTAGTGAAGACCAGATCAAAGAGGTTGAAACTGTTCTGCGAAGGTTCGTGCTGCTAGGCTTTGGAAGATTCAATATACTTAACTTTTGGCCTAGAGTGACAAAAGTTTTGCTTCGTAAGCAGTGGGAGCAGTTTTTGCAGCTACGTAAGGATCGAGAAAATGTTTTAATTCCTCTGATAAGAGCAAGAAACAAAACTAAAGAGGAGAGATTGAGCAACAAGGAAAGTGATGATTATGTTTTGGCATATGTTGATACTTTGTTGGATTTGGAATTACCAGAGGAGAAAAGGAAACTTGATGAAGGAGAAACTGTTACTTTGTCCTCTGAGTTTCTTAATGCTGGCACTGATACTACCTCCACCGCTTTGCAATGGATTATGGCAAATTTGGTGAAATACCCTAATATTCAAGAGAAATTATTGACTGAAATTAAAGGGGTTGTGGGAGATTGCGAGGAAGAAATCAAAGAAGATGATTTGCAAAAGATGCCTTACTTGAAAGCTGTGATTTTGGAAGGGCTAAGAAGGCACCCACCATCGCATTTTGTGGTGCCTCATTGTGTGACAGAAGACACAGTCCTGGGAGGATTTTTGATCCCCAAGAATGGAACCATCAATTTCATGGTGGCGGATATGGGGTGGGATACAAAGGTGTGGGAGGATCCAATGGCATTTAAGCCTGAGAGGTTCTTGAGCAGTGATTATAACAGTGGGGAAGTGTTTGACATAACAGGAAGTAGGGAGATTAAGATGATGCCTTTTGGAGTTGGGAGAAGAATTTGTCCTGGACTTAGCTTAGCCCTGCTTCATCTGGAGTATTTTGTGGCAAATTTGATTTGGAAATTTGAATGGAAGGCCATTGATGGAGATGAGATCAGCTTGGAGGAGAAGCAAGAGCTCACAGTTGTGATGAAGACTCCATTGGAGGCGCACATCTCACCAAGGAAGAGATAAGGTCTTGACTTTCTACTTAAAAATGAAATTATATATGTATTAGCTTTTAATACTGTCCTTATTCCTTATGAGGTTGTATGCATATTCCTTTTTAGCTCCTGTACATGAATGACTTTGTAAAACTTTGATTCATCTGATGAAGAAGAATAGTTAATGAGGCAACCTAGACAATTACTTCTCCCATAATAGTAGGCAACAAACTTGATTGGTTTCACACTATTTAAGCTTTTCATAAAACCTATGTTATTTTGGTATTGTGTCAAGGTATCATGAAATTTCTATGCCATTTCCTACATTCCTCTCACGCAAATTTCTTTAGAAGAGAATGGAAAGGCTTATTTCTTACTGTGTTGTCTTTGAACTTTTCTTCATATTTAATTAATTGTTAAGGCTAGTCAGTTATTGTCATAAACTACTTCAATTTGCCTTTGTATGCTCAGGCCAGGGAGGTTCAAAGTTTGACATCTGCTTGTTCTCTGTTTCCAATGTTGTCTGTATCTTACACAGGTTTATGCTATGACCAATGCAAGGCCATAGTTGGAGATGAGATCAGCTTGGACTAGAAGCAGGAGTTCACGGTAGTGATGAAGAGATAAGGTTTATGTACTGTTTATATGTTAATTTAGCTTTTAATACTGTCTTTACCCCTTTTGATGTTGTATGCATATTCCTTCCTAGTTACTGTATATGAATGACTAAAACTTTGTAAGTATTTTTCTCTATGACTTCTTTCTGTTCATCTGATAAGGAATAATAGTTAATGGGCCAACCTAGACAGTTACCTCTCCCAGAAGCATAGGCAACAAACTTGATTGGTTTCACACCATTTGGCATGCAAATTGCGTTGGAAAAGAATGGAAAAGCTCATCTACTGGGTCTTAGTTGAACTTTTCTTCATATTTAATCAATTATTAAGGCTAGTCATAGTTATTATCATAAACTAATTCGATTTGCTTATGCATAGTCAAGGAGGTTCAAATTTGACATCTGCTTGCTCTCTGTTTCCGAAGTTTAAAATTAATCATCTAATCATTCTACTTAAGTAGGTACTTAATAAACCTTGTTGAATGAACAGTTGCTTCAGAATATTCGATCTTAATACGAATAAAACCTGCATAAATATGAAACAAAATTATTAAGCAGCATCCTGAATGTCACAAACATGCATTGAAAGTTCGTTCTTGGAAAGTAAGGCACACCATTTTCAGTGTAGTTTTGACAAATTCAAATCCCTCCATAAAATCTTCTGCATGACATCGTGGTGGAAAGCCGTAATCCTCAGCCCCAACATGTAAAGCTACACCTCAGGAACTTTATTTCCTTTGTTTTTGAGCATCGTTGCTGTCATTGAACTGCAACACTTAAAAAAAAATGTTGAATCAGTGTTGGTTTTAGATTTTTTTTCTTCTGCTGTTACCACTCAAATATAAGAATAGAAGGCCAGGATAACATTTTCAGTTAAGATGATAAAACTGCATAAGTTTGTTCATCTGTGCCTACAAGCCTTGGTGATGATCTTTTGTCTGGATGCTCATACAAATTAAACTACAATGTTTTGAATATTTTTTAGATTATTTTAAATTCAGTTTCTCCCAAGATAACAGGGTTCTTTTAAAGAAATTAAAAAGTAATTTGCAAAAAAGAGAAAAAAAATATAGCTTACAAGCCATAAAACGATGCATCTCACGGAGAATATGGACCTAAATTCATTCAATAATTAAAAAAAAAAAAAGGCAAAGTCAGAGATTTGAAGGAAACAGATTTTCAGCTTCTCTTATCTTTAACTCCAATGAAAATCTACGGGCTAACTTGTAGGATGGGTTTGTCTAAGGATACAAGGTATGGACATGTAATGTTATAAGATATTATGATATATTTAATTTAACAAGAAATTGAATAAATAAAAAAATTTAAATAATTATGTAAATATAAGTATAACAATTCAATAGGTAAATTTTACTTTAATAAAATATAATTTAAATCATCTTCGAATCACATTCAAAAAAATAACAAGATAATCGAAATTGCATTTTTATCCGTATAAATTATATAAAAATTATATGACATATTAAGGCAGTCATTCGTTATTTTAACACAGTCAACCTTTTTTTTTTAATTTTAACTTTAAAATATAAAAAAAATTGAAAACAATTGATAAATATTTTGTATCATTCGATGGCTTATGAAACAAATTTTATTTTAATTTATAACAGTAGACTGCCTTGTTATAGCAGTAACACATGAAACACAAAATAGTTTTTTATTTTAGTAGCTGCTAACTGCTTTTATTAGAGCAGTCCACTGCTATGTATATAATCAATTTGAAGCATCTGGTAAGGTTTACATTAAATCTAATACCTTTACCCTTATTCTCAGAATTTTACCTTAATTATAATAGTTTTATATTTTTTTTGGTCAAAATAATAGTTTTACGTTTAATAATTATAATTTTACGCTTATTCTATGATAATTTTACGGTTAATCATAATGTTACGCTTATTATAATGTTTTTACATTTTTTTTCATTAATTTTACATTTTTTCATATATTTTACGAGTATGTATTATAGTTTAATGTTTATTTTAGTATTTTTACATTTATTCTAATAAATTTTATATTTATTTTAATTTTTTACGCTTATACACACAAATTTTACTATGATTCTTATCAATTTTGTGATTAATTATCATAATTTTATGTTTATTTATGTGTTTTTACAGTTTTTAAGTTATATAGACAATCAAATGTCCGAAAGTAACATTAAACGGCTCATTAATAAAAATGAAATAGAATATGTTTTAACATAGGCAGTCTACTATTGCTAAATTCCATTACGGTTCAACTACTATGTAATCCTCTAAAATTATAAGAGATAATTACTTATTTTTTCTATATTAATTGGATTGGCTTAATAGCCAAATATACCCTCAACCTTCTGAATAAAATGGATATGAGCTCTCAACCTTTAATTTTATTGTAAAATTTCATAAACTTTTATTTAACTATAAATAAACTTTTAATCTTTCAAAATAATGCAAATAAGTAAAATAAATAAGATGTTAAGGTCTTATAAGCCCTCAACCTTTTTTACTGTAAAAATTTATAACTGATTTGGACTTAATTATATTATTTTAGAAAGTTAAGGGTTTATATTATAAAATTATATATTGAGGGTTTATTTTCATTTTGTGCAAAATATTGAGAGTATATTTGACTATTAAGCCACTTAAATTTAATCATTGTGATTTGAGTAGTAAAATATATATCTAGTACAAGCGATTGCCAAAGCCAATGGACGGATGAAAATCAAATTTCCAATTTGACCTATTAAAAATATATGGGTAAATTACATAAAAATACACTATGATTAGGGACAGACTAAATGTGGTCCCTGGTGTCGTAACGACTTCGCGCTCGACGATTTTGAAAACACTTAAAAACAAAAGGGAGTCGCCACCAATCTTTTGACTAGGTGTGATTGGCCACCTAAAGATATTTATATTTTTAACAAAATCTCAAAATCAATTAAGTTTTATTAAAAAGATAATTTTTGGTCTGCGAAAACGAAGTTGGGTTCGGGGGTACGGTTATGCGTGGGGAATGATTAGCACCCCCACGACGCCCGTTAAAAAACGGTACCATAGTAATCATGTGTTATCCTTTAGTTTTAATAAAATGATCTTAATTTAATATTTAAAATTAATTCCTTTTTTATTCCATTTTTGAAGCATTTTATTATTTATCAAATTTATTTTTTCATTTTTTAAAAAAGAAACTAAATTTTATTTTTGTGAAATTGAATGTGAACCCTTTTGTATTGAATAATTAAATCGAATACTCCAATACTTTTGGCAGTATTTGAAATAATTTTCCTCACCTAGAGATTTCTTAAGAATCACTACTTGTGACTTCTACAGAATCTCATCTTCGGAAGGGCTCACATCTATTTCGAAAAATTATCATGAATGCATATGATGCAAACAGATAAAAATGACGCAAATGAATTTTTTTATTTCAAATTTCATTATTTATTTTTTATTATTTATATTTCTTTGTTTTAAAAAACTTATTCATTTTCATTTTTAATAAAAATTTAAATTATTGAAAAATCATACTAAATATTCCAATACTTTTGGCAACAATTAGTATGACTTTTCTCACCTAGGGATCAGCTAAGAATCACTACTTGTGACTTCCGTAGCATCCCATCATCGGAAAAAACATTTATTTAAATTTAAAATTTATTATTTACTTTCTTTTTCTATTTTCTTTTTAGAAAAAATTATTTATTTTTATATTTATCAAAAAATTAAATTATTGAAAAATCATATTAAATATTCCAATACTTTTGGCAACAATTAGTATGACTCTTCTCACCTAGGGATCAGCTCGGAATCACTACTTGTGACTTCCGTAGCATCCCATCATCGGAAAAAACATTTATTTAATTATTTTATCATTTACTCAAATTTAAATTTCATTATTATTTTTTTAAAAAACATTTTCTAAATAATAATTGATGAATATACAAGTAAAAGAAAATTTTTCAAAACTTTTATTTTGTAGCATGCATTAATAATAATAATAACAACAATAATAATAATAACAATAATAATTATAACAATAATAATAACAATAATAATAATAACAATAATAATAATAATAATAATAATAATAATCCAAAATTACTAAATTAAAAAAATATACCTAAAATGAGGCTTAAACCCAAAGGAAAACCTTAGAGAACGGCCCAAAAAATCAAGCCCAAAAGTAGGTTCAAGTGGGCTGACTTGGCTGGGCTCGGAGCGGGTCGGATCCTCGCTGGTCCGGGTCGGGTCGGCGATGGAGCGGCAAGGGTCTTCTCCTCATTTGGCCGGCCGGGCGCGCAGATCCCGGGTCGGATCCGGGTCGCGCGCTGGTCCTCTCTTTTTTTTTTCTTTTTTTGCTATAAAACCTATCCCTTTTTTTTTTAATTCATTTTTCCTTTCTTTTTACCAAAAAAATTCCAGAGCCTTTGAGCTCTCCGCCGGGGCGATTCCCGGCCGCCGCTGGGTCCGCCGTCAGCCGCCGCCGGCCGTCGTACTCCGGTAGCCGGCGGTACTCCCGAAACCTCAAAAATTCTTCTCCTTTTTCCCTCTACCCAGATCTGAACTCCAATCCACCCAAAAATTTCCCTAACCCCGTAGATCTGGCCTCACCGAAACCCTCCTTCCTCTTTTGTTTTTTTTGTTTTTTTTTTTGTTGATGGTTGATGGTTCCGAATCTTCTTGGTTTTGTGTTGTTGTTGTTTTTTTTCTTTTTGTTTGCAGGTATCCAAGAATCGATTTTCCACGGTTGGGGCTTTAGATCTGGGTTTTGGGGGTCTCGGGTTTGTGGGTTTTTTGTGGTTTTGGTGATGGTGGTGAACGAAGGTTTGGTAGGCAAGTGTGTGGTGGTTTCGGGGATGGTGTGATAATGTCGGTGGTGGAGACTGGGACAGAGGTGGTTCACGGTGGTGTTTTGGTGTTTCAGTGGTGGTGTTTAGTGGGTTGCGAGTGTTTGGCTCGGGTGGTGAAGGAAAAAATGGTTGAGGGTGATGATGAGTGAGTCCGGTTGCTGGGGTAAATGGTTTTGATCAGGGTTTTTCGGTTGATGGTGGTGATGGTTGGTTGAACGGAGAGGGTGAGTGAGGGATCCGGTGAGGGTTAGCTGTGGCTCTCAGGTGAATGGGGAGAGCTTGAAGCTTGGGCTCCCCGTTGCTGGTTGAAGGAAGCCTTTTTTGTAGAAAGGGGACTGGTATAGATGGGATGGAGTAGGCAGAGTAGGTGACCGGCGGGGATGGGACTGCCTGGGACTGCGGCAGACTGGCTGATAGATGGGTGACAGATTGGACCAAAAAAACGAGAAAGAAAAAGAAAAAAAAATAATAAATAATAATAATAAAAAAATAAGAATAAAAATAAAAATAAAAATAAAATAAAAGATAAAAATAAAGAAAATAAAAATAATAATAATATAAATAGAAAAAATAAAATAAAAATAAATACAAAAAATATATATATAAAAATAAATAAATATAATGATAATAATAACAAAAATGAGACAAAATTAGGTGTCAACAGCTGCCCCTCTTTGCTCATTGCTGAGGATCAGGAATAGAGCAAAGACAATAGACACTAATTTTGTCCGGCTCATGACTTAATCTTTTCTTCTCTTTTTTTTTTCTTTTTTTTTCTTCTTTTTTTTCTTCTTCCTTTTTATTTTTTTCTTTCTTTTTTTTGTATGCGCTCCTCTTGCAGCAGAGGCGATGAAACTTTAAATTTAAATCATCCATTTTTTGTTTTTTTTTTGTTTTTGTTTTTGTTGTTTTTTTTTCGAGAAAGCTCCTCTTGCAGCAGAGGCAATGAAACTTAAAATGTTGTTTTTCTTCTCTTTCTCTTTTTTCTTTTTTTTTTTTCGAAATGCGCTCCTCTTGCAACAGAGGCGATGAAACTTTAAATTTAAATTTGTTTTGTTTTTTCTTTTCTTTTCTTTTCTTTTTTGAGAAAGCTCCTCTTGCAGCAGAGGCAATGAAACTTTAAATTCCTTTCTGAAAATGTGCTCCTCTTGCAACAGAGGCAATGAAACTTTAAATTTCCTTTCTGAAAATGTGCTCCTCTTGCAACAGAGGCAATGAAACTTTAAATTTCCTTTCTTTTTTCTCTCTTTTTTTTTTTCGAGAAAGCTCCTCTTGCAGCAGAGGCAATGAAACTTTAAATTCCTTTCTAAAAATGTGCTCCTCTTGCAGCAGAGGCAACGAAACTTTAAATTGAAAGATTTCACATTCAAAGATCTAAGATTCGGAGATTCACATCCGAAATTTTGATCTGGAGATTTACATCCAAAAATTTGATTTGGAGATTCACATCCGATTTTTGATTTTGAATTCAGAGATTCACACCTGAAATGTTTGATTTTATTTCGGAGATTCACATCCGGAAAGTTTGACTTAGAATTTGATTTGGAGATTCAAATCCAGAAAGTTTGACTTGGAGATCCACATCCAATATTTTAACTTGGAATTCAGAGATTCACACCTGAAATTTTTGATTTGGAGATTCACATCCAAAATTTTACCTCGGAATTCAGAGATTCACACCTGAAATTTTTGATTTGGAGATTCACATCCAAAATTTTAACTCGGAGATTCACATCCAAAAATTTGACTTGGAGATTCACATCCAGAATTTGACTTGGAGATTCACACCCAATATTTTGATTCGGAGATTCACATCCGAAATTTTAACTTGGAGATTCACATCCAAAACTTTACTTAGGGATCACACCCAAAATTTTAATTTAGGGATTCACACCCAAAATTTTAATTTAGGGATTCACACCCAAAATTTTAATTCGTAATTCAGAGATTCACACCTGAAATTTGATTTGGAGATTCACACCCAAAAATTTGACTTATAATTCAGAGATTCACACCTGAAATTTGATTTGGAGATTCACACCCAAAAATTTGACTTAGGGATTCACACCCAAAAATTTGACTTAGGGATTCACACCCAAAAATTTGAGTTGGAGATTCACATCCAAAATTTGATTCGGAGATTCACACCCGAAATTTGATTTGGAGATTCACACCCAAAATTTTAAGTTGGAGATTCACATCCAAAATTTGATTCGGAGATTCACACCCGAAATTTGATTTGGAGATTCACACCCAAAAATTTGACTTAGGGATTCACACCCAAAATTTTGACTTGGAGATTCACATCCAAAATTTTAACTCGGAGATTCACATCCAAAAATTTGACTTAGGGATTCACACCCAAAATTTTGACTTGGAGATTCACATCCAAAATTTGATTCGGAGATTCACACCCGAAATTTGATTTGGAGATTCACACCCAAAAATTTGACTTAGGGATTCACACCCAAAATTTTGACTTGGAGATTCACATCCAAAATTTTAAGTTGAAGATTCACATCCAAAATTTGATTCGGAGATTCACACCTGAAATTTTCTGAATTGGAGATTCACATCCAAATATTCAGCTTCTTGCTTAAAATTTTCTGAATTGGAGATTCACATCTAAAAATTTAGTTTCTTGATGCATCATCCTTTTAAAACTTTTTACTTTAAAAATCTTATCATCTTATCCTAAAATTTTCAGAATCCTGCTTCCTTTCTTTGTCTTGTGTTTTGCCCCTTCTTTGATTGAAAATGTACAAATCTTGTTCCTTAAAGGTGAAATTTTCATTTGTTTTTTTTTTTGAATGTATGTGATGGATGCAATGCAAATGTCGAGAAATAAGAAAAAAGAAAAGGAAAAGAGAAAGAAAAAGATAAGGAAAAAAATCAAAAGTTGCAGTAACAAGGTTCATAAGACCACCATCCTCACCTTTTTTTGAATCTTTTCAAAACATAAGCTTCTGTACATCCACTAATTCCACGAAACACCGTTAATTCTTGGTTATTCTTCACCACTTGATCATACATTCATATTTCTTAGGCGCACTTGTAAACCTTCCCATGGTTCTCATATTTTCCTTCTTTGCCTCATATCATTTTCGACTTTCCTCTTTTGTAATGCATCGGGCTTTCACAAATATTGTCAATTATTTATTTATCGTCATTTCAATTTCATAATAGATGTAATGCCATCACATTTCTTTCAATAATCATGAGTATGCAGATTGGTTGAAAGTTGAAGGGAAGACATTTATGATGAAGTAAACGAGAACAAATTTAACCAAGAATAATAGATAATTTCCAGAGGTCAAGGGAAGGTAACAATATCTAAACAATGAATATTCAATCAATCTTGATGAACTAATCTAAGATTTTTCCCAAAATTCTATTTGATTGACATTCTAATAATTTTGGTTCCATCAATGCTTTGCCCCCCACTTCATGAAATCTTCGAACAGTACTGGTTTCCCTTATAAAAGGCTATCTTCTTGAGATTTTAGCCAAATCTTCCATTCTTCTTTTGACTCAAATCGCCCTTTCGGGTTTTCAACTTGAGCCCCTTCTTATTCTCCTTATTTTCTTTTCTCTTTTTTTTTCTTTTTCTTTTTCTTTTTCATTTTCATTTTTCATTTTTTTTATTTTTTCATCATTTTCTTTTTACATTTTCATTCTTTTTCAAGGACCATACTTATCCATAATCAACACACTTGCCAAGCTCCAAATCATGAACTTCTAACACGTCTAAGCTCAATATATGATTCCTTAACTCAAGCATTCAAATTTGATCAAAATGGACTTTTAAGGTACATAATGTAGGCCGGGTTTTGAGGTTCTGAAAGAATGGATAATAAGGCCCAAAATATGTGTTTCAAGGGTTTCAAGCCATAGGATCATTTTTCATCGTTTTAAAAACTTTAGCATTCTACCCCATCCTTTGTTTATTCTTCTTTGGTTTCTCGTTTCCCTTTCCATTCTTTTCCGTTCATTTCTTTTTCTTTTGATTCACTCTTTTCCTCATTTCCCTTTTATTTTTTTTTACTTTTTTTTTTGAGGAATTCCAGCATGAAGATATCTTTTTCTTTACCTTGCCTCTAGATTTCTAATGACTTGAAAATTTTTCGTGGGCAAACCTTACTTCATTTTTCTCAATTTTGCCCCCCAATGTGGAGGGTGATCCTTGGCAGGTTTCTTTAAAAAACATATATAACTATGAGGCTCAAAAGGGGTAACAATGGATAATTTTTCTCATATGTGAAGGGTAAACAAAGATGGCCATTTCTCATTTCAAACGTAAATACTTTTATCAAAGAATTATTTATTGAGCCAACATAATCTTATGGAAAATCTACTATTAAATTGCGCATCAATTCTGAATTTCCTTATGTACACTTCATCTATCGACTTCAACATTCCCATCGATCATGGGGGACAAAATTGTCAATACAAATAGAATTTTAAAGTTTTATTCCAGATTATTATCATAATCAACTTCATATTCATCATTTAACAACAAAATTGGGCAAAGAATGGAAATTAATCAAAAAATGGTAAACTATAGGCAAATGCACAAAAAACATAAGATTTCGAAGGAGAGAGAAAAATGTAATGAAAATGCATCAGTTACTCCGTTAAAATGACGAAAAATAAATGAAGTCAATACACAAAAAGCGCTTTTCAGTTCATGAGCATTACAAAAAGAAACAGCTTTACACATCATGAATGACCAACCAAAAAGTCTTCTTTTGCAATCATATTGTAGCATGGTTAACCCGTTCCTTCTTTTGCCCCAAAATCCAACAAACCAGATCTGATCAAACTTTGCACTTTATGCTTGAAAGCAGGACAACTCTCTATCGAATGACCCATATTTCCACTATGATAGTCACACCGAGCATTTGGGTCATACCACTCTGGATACGGAGGTTCCAAAGGCTTTAATTGGACTGGGGTAACAAGCTGGTTCTCGAGAAGGTATTGAAATACTTCAGTGTAGGACCAAGGAATCGGATCAATTTCGATTCTCCTCCGTTTGTTCCGAGATCCTTTTTGGTTACTCTGGGTAGGCATAGGTGTTTGGAGACCTATTTGCCAACTAGATTGGGGGATTGGCTGACAGGTATTTAGGCTTGGAGAGATATTATTTATGGTGGGCCAGTGGGTTTGGAACATTGGATAAGGATGATATGGAGCAAAGTCTCCCAAATGTTGCCTTTCATAATTCATGGCATGAACATCTTCTTCATTCCCCGATGTATCACCTCTTCTTGTATTCATGGCATCATCCCCTACAAGCTTGCCACTATTGATTGCATTCTCTATTATTTCGCCGGAAATTACCATATCTGCAAAATTCTTGGTGGCATTACCGACCATCATTTCATAAAACGGTGTCGGGAGTGTGTTAACAAACAAGATGGCGGTTTCTTTCTCTATGAGGGGTGGTTGAACTTGGGCAGCTACATCCCTCCACCTTTGAGCATATTCTCTAAAGCTCTCTTCATGTTTCTTCATCATGCCCTGTAAGGATAAGCGATCTGGTGCTAAATCTTCAATGTGCTTGTATTGAGCAATGAATGCCCGAGCCAATTCTTTCCATGAGCGGATATGGGCTCGATCTAGTTGGGTGTACCACTTGGCAGCTGATCCGATTAGACTGTCTTGAAAAATATGCACCAATAATTCATCATTCTGAGCATAAGCAGCCATTTTCTGACAGTACATCTTAATATGACTTGTCGGGCATTTGGTTCCATCATACCTTTCAAATTTTGGAACCTTGAACTTTGGTGGGATAACTACACCTGGTACCAAACAAAGCTCGCTTGCATCCAAAGAGCCATATAAATCCATCCCTTCAATAGCTCGTAATCTTTCTTCAAGGAGATCAAACTTGGTTTGAGACTTTAAATTCTCTGTTGCTGTTGATACACTCATCTTCAATTTCCTTTGTTCTTTAGGATCATCTGAATTATGGACAGAGATTGGGTCTGATGGGTTCCTGCTGGGGTTTGGATTGTCATACCCTGAAAATGGCGTATGCTGTGAAGTATAGACTTGGGGTGGAATGGGACTATGTGGATATGGACATCCACCATCTTGTGCCCGCCTTTCTTGGGTAGTTGCTTCCTGCAATGGCTCCTTTCCTCTACTCATCTTGGTCATCATCTCCATCATTGCAACCAACTGCCCCTTCATCTCTTCTTGTGCCTTTTCTATTTTCTCCATTCGACTAGCTTGTCCTTCTTCCATGGTCTAAGCTTGTGAGAGTCCTGAATTGCTTTGTAATCTTTGGTAGTCGAGAAGTCTTGAACCTTATTACCACAATTTTCTAATTAGAAAAGCCTTATCTTACTTCTTTCAATTTTTTTTGGAACAAACAAATTTTTTTCTTCTTTTTTTCTTGAAAAATGAAAAGTATTGACATATTTACTGAAGTATAACAAGTGTATGATATGAATTTTATGAAAGTCATGTTATTTTTATATGTATGCAAATGACATGTATGATAGAAATCTATGAAATGGAACAATTTTTCTTCTTCTTTTTCTCCCTTTTTTTTTTAATTTTCTCTCTTTCTTTTTTTTCTCTCTTTTTTGATTTTGTTAGTTTGTATAACTTTCTTGATTTTACATGTCGGGTATTTATGCCTTCACCTTAACCAAATCTTAGGGAGGAATAATTTCAATGAAAATAACCAATCAATAGCACATGTACACAAATTTGATAAAAAGAAAATTGAAAGAATAAATAAATTCTAAATTGTAAAAACTTAGTCTAGTTTCTGAAAGACTTATCTACAAAATGTGATTCAACAATGTAAAATGCATACCAAAGTTCAAACTAAAATTTGCCCCTTACTTATCATATTCACTTATTAACTTAAGAGGTCAAGTCCAACACAAGTAAGAGAAATTGAAGAGTAATCTTAAACCATATCAAAATTGTTTCAAAAACTCTCCCTCTTCTTTTTTCTTTGTTTTTTTTTTTAATTTTCTATGAGAAAGAACATATTCTTTTTTTTTATGAAATGCCATGTAAACTATTTAAGACATGACACAATAACAAGGCATGATGAAGGACATGTTTATGCAAAATGTATTTTATAC